>CM031857.1:74890778-75127366 GCA_018697195.1 Certhia americana | reverse complement strand
TCTATATCTATATCTATATCTATATCTATATCTATATCTATATCTATGTATATATATATATATAGAGAGAGAGAGACTTACATCATAGACATTTAAGTCATCTGAATCTGGAACTGTTAATATTAGGTGATATGAACAGCTCTTTTGGATTATTTTGCCACCTGGGAAGGGTTTTCAAAATAACCTCCATTTCCACCTTGCATTTTTTATACTTTTATCAGATAGTTTAATAAGCTCAATTTGGGATGTTTTTCAGGTATGAAGATAAGTCTGATTTTTTAGACACATTAATATGAAATGGTTAAGAAACCAGCAAGAGGACCAGATTCAAAATGAAAATATAAACTTGATTCCCTCTCCTTTTTCCTCCTTCTAGAGAGATTTCTGAGTTCTTGCTTCCTGGAACATAAATTTTTCTTGCCCTGTACTTTAGCTTTTTAATTACTTTTTATCAGGGATGAACAGAATTCCTGTCAAGCCAAGATATTTTCTTACTAGGTTTAAAAAAAAAAATAAATTCAGAATGTCATATACTTGGGAAAATTATGGAAAGACAGTTTATGGGCTTTAGCAAGTGAGAACTACTGGTGTAAAATGATTATCAATTACTCATTTTCAACCAGCTATCTCACTGGATCCATTCTACCTACTACATTGCAGTGCATTTATCAACTTAATTCCAGCAGTCAGTCTCTTGATTTTCTCATTTCACTATTCTGTATAGAGAGCAATTGTTTTTTTTAATTATGGTAATAAAACTATATTTAGATCTGATCAAACCTCCCACTCCTTTAGTCATCTCAGTTAAGTGCGTAAGCTGTGATCCTGTTTGATCTTTTCAGTACAGATGTTCCCTTTACACTTGGGGGAAGAAGAAATGGAGCAGTCAGGGTAATTCGGACAATAGGAGGCCTCTGTGAAAAACTTAAATCAAGCAGCTTTGGTTTTGGTCATGGTCATTATCACAGAGAGACATTACTGATTCACTGTTTTGAATTCCAGTTCTGGCAAATCTGGCACTTCTTGAAATTTATTTTAAATTTTCAAAGTTTTACTCCATTTTCTAGATTGAAACTTTAGAAGATTTTGAGCTTTCACAACTTTTGATGTTAGTCAAAGTTACATAGAAAGCATATATACAGTGAAATTCTGAGAATTTGTGTTATTTAACTGTAATTTTCTACTGTTATTTTATGAGGATATTGGGCCCAAAACCAGGATAGAAATCAATTATAGCAAGAGGTAATGTAATGTACCTGCTACCTATAAATCTAATTACAAATTGGCTGCTTAAATGGCTGAATTTACAAGAGAAATTTAGAATTAATTTTAGGATTCATGCGGTCCCTTGCAGTATGCTAACGAAGTATAGTAAAAAGCAAATATCAGAGTTGTAGTCCTCTAGCATGACAATTTCTGCTTTGAACCCAAAACATCTTTGACAGTTTTTGTTCTTTCTTTCAGCATCTTGCACTTAATATATCTCTCCCAGTAATTATTTTGTTCTTTATCTTCTGATTATTTCCAAATTCAAGAGTGGTAATTTTTTTTTTCCTTGAGATTTGTATATATTTTTTAATGGAAAGTGTACTCTTATAATTGTTAAATGTGCTATGAGCTTCATCCCTGACCTTTTCTTTTTCAGCTATATTCATTTCCCTTGGTTATTACTTCAGTGTATATTTTCAAGTTTGGGCTTCTTTGTTCATCAACATCAGCCTTCTTTATTTCTGGTGTATTTTTATCTAGATTACATGCACAACCCTTGGGCATACATTAATTTATCTTTGAATGTTTTCCATTTCCCTCTGTGTCCTTTATCTCTATCGATTTATCCTACTTGGTTTCATCCTGTGCTTTTACATTCTTCTGAAACTCACTCTTTGAAATTAAACATCCTTCTTTTTTTTTTTTTCCTTTTGTGGTTTTACCTGTGTCCTAATTACCACCCTAATTAGGTTATGAACACAATTGCAAAGAGCCCTTGCACTTCTGCAATCCTTTCATATTTACCACACACAGACCTAGCCAAAGATTGATTTTTTCTTCTAAATTCTTCCTTTTTCCCTTCTGTATATATAGTATAGTGCTGTGCTTTAACCACAGAATTAAACATCTCTTGATTTATTTATGTAATGAGACTGAATGTACTAATTCATAACTTTAACAATTTTCTGTAGATAATGTTGTGTTTACAACTCCTGTATATTGCTATATGTTTTTTCAAATGACAACTATAAATTTAGTTTTTCTTCCTTTTTTTTTTCCCTCTGGTTTCATTGTAAAATCTAATAAATTACTTCTACTGTGACATTTTCAAACATAAAGTATGTTTGCACTTTTATTAAGAAAAATATTACAACTATATTGCCCTAAAAATATTTCTAGTTATTGAAGATTTTAAAAATTTGTCTTGCATGGTTATCCAAAATCTGCTCTTCATTCCAAATGACACTTGCATAAAATTTTTCTCCTCTTCTCTCACCCTTCTTTGACTGCCCAATTTATCTGGTTTTATGTCAATCCTTTGTAGACTTTCACAGCATTCATCTGATCAATCTTTAACTAATTTTATCACATGCCTTTTTTATATGTATGCATCTGAAAGTCTTTGCCATGGTGACAATGTCATTATTATTGCCATTGTATTTTAATAATGACAATGTCATTATTATTGCCATTTGTACAGGCAAAATTAAAGATTTTCAGGAATATTCTGGAGAAATGTACAGCTTTAAAGTAATGACTGTTTAAATTGCAGTCACTTATGGCACCATACCAGTAGGTAAATCCAAAACCTTGATGCTTCTCTGCAAATTTGTCATAGAAACATAGAATGATTTGGGCTGCAAAGACCTCAAAGATCATCTAGTTATGCACAGCTACAGCAAAAAAACACCCAAAAACCCACAGTGTTTTGTCTTCATATTTGTTTCTGCCTCCTCATTTAAGCAACTTTCCCTTGCTTACAGCAGGTGGGTTCCACAAGCATACTGTTTTTGCTCTTTAGCTCCTTCCTACTGTTATTTCAGGCTAATGCACTTCAACCACTCAGTTGTCATTTTTTTCACCTATTACATCTTTGAAGACCAGAAAAAATTAAAAAAGACTGAATATTTTCTAATTTCATATCTCCATCATAGTTATGACTGTATGTACAGAAAAATATTCTGTTTCTTAGAAAATTATCCTATTTTTCTTCAGATTACTTTTTTAGCCACCAAGACCTACAGATTCTGAGATAAATGGTTAGATTGCCTTCTTCCCACAGTTCTAACCTCACAGTTAAAGATGCAGTAACTTCAAAACAGTCCACTTGAAACTTCACTGCCAACTTTGCAACAACATTGCACTGACATTCAGAAAACAACGATTTGAAATCTTGTGGGTTTTTCATTGCAAGACTCAATCCAGTCCTGCAGTAAAATATTAATATTTCTGCTTTTCTGCCTTGTTGTCTTTATTTCCCTTTATTAACTTCTGCAGTAGGACTGGGCCTGCATGTGTGTGACTGTGGCTACTCACGCAATGACCTCCCCCAGGAAAGTGGGGTAACTGGGAGGTGAAGAGGGAAGAAAGCAGTATATACATGTGTGAGTCCCTCCTTGAAATCCTGCTCACAAAATTTGGATATATCGTCTGTCCACGCCACATTAGCTCACCCCATTTATGTTCTCAGTGCCTCACTGCAGCTGTTTCTGCACCATGTTCTGAAACATTTATATCTCTTGTAATTGCAAGTGAGTTACATTGACTAACAGCCATGCAACCTGCAGGAATACGTGGTCCACATAATGTTTCTTCTCATATTCATTTGTGCTTATTTCTAGAAGATTTTAATTCTTTACCTCTTCAGGTTTCTCTCTCAGAAGGGCATGTCTTTGACCATCACACTATCACACTGACAGGGAGTTGAAAGTTTCTGTGTGGCTTGGTATCTATTGACATCTTTCCTCAGTATCTTCCCTCTTTTTATTCTTGCTCTGTCCTCTCCTACTAGCTCTAAACCCAAGTACTCTTGATCTTCCGGATATCCTTGCAGTGAAATACTTGTTCTAGGCACCAGGGAATGTGACAACTCAGTTCACAAGCTCAAAAAACTATACTGTCAGATACTTCAGTTAACGTAGATACTGTATGTACCTGTATTTCTCTTTAACTGTCTTCCTTTAGAAATCAGCAAAACCTGCTCTAGTTGGAAACTTTACATTTTACTCAATCTAAAGATATACAGTTTGTCACATTTTACAACTCACCAGGTTGAAGTAAAAGAGGCTGAACACAATATGAAGCAATCAAGAGCTTGTGAAGAGGGTCCTCATCACACCCAGTCAGACCCCTGGTGTAATCCAATTAAATTGAACAGTTTGAAGGAAACCCCAGAAGATTAAACACACTTACCCAAGCAAACCCCTTCCCTACCACTTGAGGGGTACAGCTCTGAAAACATGCATCTCATTAAGTTCCTAAAATGGCAATTAAGGCTAAAAGGTTAGAGAAAGATAATAAAGCATTACAGGGATTTGGCAAACTCTACCACCCTATACCTCCCTCTTCCCCCCAGTCAGTGCCAGCTGTTTTCTAATTAACCCAATGGTAGCAAGGTGTCCACAAGAGGATATCTGCTGATTAGCCAAAGAACTCCCTTTTCTCAATGCTATTAGGCCTGTGCCTCTAAAATCCCTATTTTACGAAAGTCTGCAGCCATCACTAAAGTGATGTCTATGCAATATGCAGCCACAGTACCTGTATACAAGCAAGGATGCCCAAATTCCATGAAAGCAATCAGCTCATGCTGGGTGGTGATAGTTATGCAACAGAGATCAAGGCGACACAGGAAAATCATTAATATTCTCTTTCCCACCCTTTTCTCAGCTTGTATCCACTCTTCTTATCTCCCAACATGTTTTTTTAATCCTTTTTCCAGCATTAAAGTGACAGTTAGATTCCTTAGGGAGAAGAAGCCCCATGGTGTCACATGAAGAGCGCCTCAGCAGTCTGTCATCATCTGTTCCCCATTCTGACCACAATCAGTTGTCAGGAAATAATTTGCAGATAAAAATCTTTGAAAATGCAAGCTCTCCCCTGCCTTTCCATTGATTTTAGAATTGTAGAACTGTTGAATAGTTTGGGTTGGAAGGGACCTCAAAAACCATCTAGTTCCAACCTCCCTGCCATGGGCAGGGAGATTTTTGACTAGACCAGCTTGCTCAGAGCCCCATCCAATCTGGCCTTGAACACTTCCAGTGATGGAGCATTTTTGTAATCTGGATTCAATTAGAGGAGCAGTCAACAGAGGAAATATCCTTGCAGAGAAACAGGTACTCTGGAAATCCATTTAGCCAAGCCAAGGTCTGGACTGCCAATGGATGTACCCACAGAGTGCCTTGAATTGATAGATTCTCCACTTTGGGGTCTTGAGTTAGGGGGAATAAAGCAGTTTCAGAATATGGGCACTAAATTTGGTCTATTAATATGCCTTTTAAGACTTAGGTAAAGAAAATTCACAATTTATGTGAAAGGGAGAGAAATGGATTTGCCTAGCCTTGGTATGCTAAGAGATGCATTTGTTAAACTAGCAGTAAGATTAATTTTGCCTCTCTTAATATTGCTTTTATTTGTGTGTTTCATGCCCTAAAATGTAATTTTCTTATGCTTTAGTAGAAGGGAACACAATCTTCAAAATTTCCTTCTTATTATTACTGGAATACCTAAGGATATGTTAAGACTTTTTTTGGGCTGACATCGACAGATGATCTTTTATCTACAGTTTAAATAGTGAATTTGAAAGAGTGTTTCTTCACCCTGTCTGTAGTCCTATCTTCTAAGATACCTTCTGAAAATCTGAAAATCTATTCACAAATAATAATAGAGAAATAAATAAAGAAAATGCTTTTCTTTGCTAAGTTGATTTGATTTTGTGCATTTGACTGTAACATCCCCTGAAATTTCATATGCTACTACTTCTCAAATAACATCTTTTTCTTCCTTAGAAGGGCTATGACAAATCCTGACCTGACATCTTTGCAAAATGTGTAATGCCAAAGTTGGTGCACACAAGTCACCTGGAAATGACAGTGATAGAGAAGTCATTTTATGAAATGCTGAAACTTAGTCCTGCCATGAAATTTTCATTCACTTGACAGTGTTCAGGTGGCTGAATAGTACAGTATCTTGTATTGCTTCAGTATACCCATAAACAGCTCTAAAGTTGAAAGGTTTATGTTGTACACTAGACATTTTAATTCAAGGTTTTGTAGCACTAAAATTAAACACCAAAACAGCAGGAAAATCAATACACTGGTATAAATGTAAAATTAATTAGGATACAAGAAATTTTTTGGGTTTTTTCCCTTCCTAGTGATATTCATTATCTACTGATAATTTACTCTTTTCTATTTACCCACAGTCAGAACTAAAACCACTTGATTTCTTCTATTTTCAGTGTGAAATATCAAGCTCCTACTGCTGCTAATGACAGCTATAAATTAAACACAGGTGAGAGTATATTTAAAAAAAAATAAATTCTTTGTGCAGAATATTATTCTCCAGATTTAAAATTCACGTGCCTCAAGTCATAACTTCAGTTATGATCTCTGTCCAAGAAGGTAAAAAGCAGCGCATCATAGATTACAAAGCTGGTGATAATTTACTTGAAGAACTGCAATTTTTCAAACTTGATGCCAAATGTAAATCTGAATATGTCTTTCAAGACCGCATTTTTGGCAATGAAAATGTTTTTTTACACAGGTAAGAGTCCACATAACTCAACTTCCTCTTGTGCAAAAGTATACAGTGCACACATGATTTCATTTCTGTTCTATAAATACTTGTTTCAAGATTTTTAAGAGCAATTATATCTTAAAAAAGAGCAATTGCTTGTGTATATTGATTAAAGATTCATAACCAATATGAAAAGTTGAAATTTTGTTTTTCCAACTTCTAACTAGAAAACATTTGTAGCTTTCACAATTGATGTTTAATAATCACAATGCTAGAATGCATTTTGCCTAATTTTATAGATACTTTAAATGAAAATTTTATTAAGAAATGAAAAACATTTGAACTATAAAATAGTTCAAAAAACTAGAACTTTTGAACAATAGTTCAAAACTAGAACTATAAAATAAATAAGGCTATAAAAAGGATAATAAAGGAAGAGGGGAAAGAAGTAGAGAAGCAATTCTGACAGAAAAAGAAACTGACACTTCTATATAAATTTAAGCAGTTTTTAAATAAGATGAAACATAGAAAGAGAGGTAGCTTGAGAAATACTTCATACAAAATAATTGTGTAGGTGCTGCATACCTAGTAAATAAAGAGCTAAAAGATGGAACTATAGTTGTTCAGTCAGTGCATTTATGGAGATCAGATTTAAATATTTTCTCCACGAGTCATAAGATCAGTGAAGATGGTAAACTTGAATTGAACTTGTGGAGGCATTTGACTTGATGTTACATGACACTTTAATTAAAAAAATATTTCAAAGCTCTGCAAGGGCTATTTTAAAATTATTAAAGATGGCTAAATGATAAGTCTCAAAATGTCAATGTAAATTGAAATAATTCTTATTCATCATCAAATCCTTTCACTGAACTCATTTAGGGACTGTTTCTTGGCACTTGCATGTATCATGTATTTATCCAAGATCTTTAAGAAGCTTTAAAATTATTACTGGTATTGTGGGAGGAAGAGCAGAGCCAGGGTGATTGCTAAAAAGAGGGAAAGCTAACTTCCAGATGAAACAATCTGGGGCTGGTCACTCAAGCAAGTAAGAGCCACAGAGCAGGACATGCTATGGCACATCCCACAGTCTTGACCTCCCAAGGCTAATGACCACCTCTGTCACCTGGAGAGCCTTTTCCTTCACAAAGAGCTAAGCAGCAGAAGGGGAAAATTATTTTTGCTTCTGAAATGCACAGTTAGGGTGTAAACCTACAGCCAGAATCAGGGAAAAGGTCCTAAAAGGCATGGTTTAAATGGAAAGTATTTGTTTTCCTCGACATTTCTTTGGAGGGTAGAATATTATTTTCCCTTTCCTAACATCTGTCCCCTATAGAAGAAGAATTAGAATGAACAGCAGTGCTGGCCTAAAATAGAAGGGAAAGGATATATAGCTTTTCTCTATGGGATCAGTCCATTTCAAATGCTGATGTATTCTAAATAGTATAATGGTCTATATAAGTATTTTTTGAAGAACATTACTTCTGTGATTTTAATTTTCTGATATTTGCAGTTGTGTGATTACATAGAAATAAATCCTAAGTCTATGACTATAAATCAGTAAAGTTCAGTTTATGTGAATATCAATATTTAAAACTAGTGTTCAGCATGTCATAGTTTCATTATACATTATGCAAGATTCTCAAAAAACCCCATGACATCTTTAATGAAAAAGCATTTTAGGGTTCCATTTTTTCAGATTCTTGTATCTGTCAAATTTCCTTTAATCTCAACACAATCAATAATATTGTATATCTTATAAGATTTTTTTATTATTTTAAACTAAGTCAATAAATTATGGGAAGTCAAAGACCAAAAAAGGAGGCCTGATGAAAGTTGCAGTTGGAAGTCCCTTTGAGTGTTCAAAACCAGAGATACCAATTAATGTGTAGGATATTCTTTTCTTTCCAAATTGCTACTGTCACTATTGCCTTTCCAGTGTTCAGGAAGTTGTTAGGGAACATTTTCATCACCAACAAACAATTTGTCAGGAATACTGTAAGAGAGACAGTTTGTAAGTGAAAACAGAGCAGAGACCACTACAGGAAGCACAACTATCACTGTAAACATTTTGGTTCAACTTTATGATAGAATAGAAGATGTGTTAAGCCTTCCCTCACTGTCTGTGGGAACCAAGAAAAATTCTGATCTCCCGGGAAAGTCAAACTGCCTGTCCCAGCCATGTTGTCTGCTTCTTGATGCTCTGCAGGGATCAGATGCCCAGGGCATCTGTCAGTCTGTGAAATCAGTGTAATTAAAAGAAAGGTATTAACTAATTAAGAGATGGGCCACAGCCCTTTCTTCTCTTATTATCAGGTCCTCAAGAAATACCTCAGGTCAACTATGAAACCAGCTGATTTCTTTTTCTTTCATCACTTGGAGACTGATCATTTTCAGTGGACAGCTCTCAGGTGATATCTCAGTTGTTCACAGGGCTAGCACAGCTTTGCTGCTGTGAAAGCTTTACAATTCCCAACAATGGGAAAAGCATAGGCAGGTAGAAGTTGGATGAGTATGCCTGAAAATTATAACTTCAGTAAAGCTGTATTATTTGCAAGAATGTAATAATTTTATTCTCAGGATTAAACATTTTAAAACCCCCAAAAAACCAAAAGCAAATCAAAACAAAAAAAAAAAAAAAAAACAGGCAAAAAACCCTAAACAAAACAAACAAAAAACCCTAACAATTTTCTTTCTCTATGCTTTGCTAGAGTGACAGATGTAAGTGTGAAATTAATCAAGCAAAATTCAGCAGTTACATATACGTATACATGTACACACACACACACAAACACACATACACACACACATATATATACATATATAAAAAATTAGTTTTGGTTTAAGCTCAATATGTACTTAGAAGCTTGCTTAATAGCTTCATCATTAGTAGTTTACTTTTAATTTAGAACTGTGCTACAGCAGCCTTCCAAATATTACTTATAATAAATTGATACATTTGTGTCAGGTATAACTAGATTCTAAATGGCTTCCAAAATGTTTAGAATCTTCCTTTTGGATGTCAGATGCTATGTGCCCAAGAAATGCAATGTTTCACACAATTGAAGAACCTGGAATATGTACTGCATTAATATGAATTTTGACTGAAATCACCACGTACCTAATTCTTCATTAAAATGATGACACAATAGATAAAGGTTCTGCAAAGCTAAAACTTAAATTTATTTTCTTAGATGGAAAATGAATTTGTAAAATTCTAGTCTACAAAACAATATTAGAATATTAGAAGACTTCTTCCAAAAGACAAAATGAAAATCTCTACTATAGCAAGGTGTTTTGCAATTTAGACATGTTGATCCTAAAATTCTTGATCAAGTGAAAATTCCTGCTTCTGATGCATATGAGTAAAATCACTGAGTATTGCAGACAGTTTGATGTTGAATAGAATTACTTGGATGCTCAAATATCCTCAAGATTGGGTCTATCTCTTGTGAAATGGAGATCAAGCAGAGATTGCTATATGAAGATATATTGCAGTTACAAATTCTTTTTTCAGCTGCTGACTTTCTTTATAGAAAGAAAAGTCCCCAAACTCTAAGAAATACCATTAAGGATTCAGTGTTTTAAAGTCTATTTAGATAGTAAATCAACATTGGTTCTTTTTGCTCTGAATATTTGAGATAAATTACCTGAGGGATTATTTTCCATCTTTAGCAGCCGGATATTTTTTAAAGTTAGATTCATCTGTTATGAAGTGTAAATTCACACAGTTCAGGATCAGAATGCAGAAGATGATAACATAGTGCTACTTTAATAGATGATCTATAGGAATCCTAGTATCAACAGGCAGCTGTCACATTAGCATGCATTTCTTATACCCTGCTTGGATCTGAAATGGATAGCTGCCAAAGAGAATAAATTTGCTTTCTTTCTCATCTAAGACCTTCTCCTTGTTGGTAAATAATATATTTTCATCAGGAAAGCATGAATATGTAAAGCCCCAGAAAAAGATAACATATGTATTTATATAATCACTCATAGCCATGCCATATTACTGCAATAAATTATACTATTTGGTGTAATAGTGAGAATAAAATGATGATCATAATGAACAGAGAGGCTATTATTATTACTGTTCTTACTGTTCTGGCATCATGACCATATCATTCTCATTTCAGTCATATTTTTGTCAAGGGAGATGTTGTAAAAATCATAAACCTGATGATGTGTCTTGCATTTCAGAATGAACTTCAGAGAAAAAACAAGACCTGTGCAGGGGCTAATAAAACCAGGAGATGACCACTCTGCTTTCCCCTTTGAACACCAGGCTATTGGTAACAACCTGACTCGCGGGTCTCAACTGCCCTAGTGTTAAAAGTGTTACTGTAGTGACTGGGGTGACACCACCAGTGTCATGGAAGGACTGAGCATACCCCACATTTGAAGATGTCTGCATCAACCATGAAAATTTATATTCTTCTTTTGGACCCTTGATTAGAGTACTGCGACATTTTTCCAGGCTGTAGGAAAGGCAACTTTGTTTTTACTCTTATTACTTATTTACTACTCTTAATTCATAAAAAAACCCCACTCCACTGCTAGTTGCACACTGGCATTATCCACCTGAAACTTGTTACAAAGTGAGAGAACAACAGAGACTTCCAAGAGCAGAGTCATGACTCCCAAAATTTCCTGAAAGGCTCATGTGTACAGCTACTCTCACTGGCTTTGCTCTAGTGAGAACCAAAGGCTATCATAGTCTTGCAGTGAATTCACCCCTGACAATTTTCAGTGAACAGCAGATATTTGACTCTCTGCATAAATTGTTCCTGATATTATAGCTGTTCATCCATTGGTTCAACATGAGACTACAGTGTCACTTCGCTAAGTGACTTGTGAGCACTTTGTCATTAAAAAAAAAATTGCCATGAGAACATAAAAACCTAAATAAAATCTATATGTGCAGAGTTTACAATGCTAGCATCCAAATTTCCTTTACCAAAACCACCCACACATCCTACTAAACTTCTTTTAGATGGGAGTTGTGGGTATGTATCTACAAAAATGTGTTTCAGGAATTTGTTATGCAGAAAATAGCGTGCCCAAAAAGTAATTTCAATGTATTTACCAAGCACACAAAGCCTCACGCCCTTCTACTTGCTACACAACTGGAATGCAGATCTTGTATTTATTGAGGCAGGGATTGTATCTTTATCCTCTTGATCTGCATATGAAATTGCACCAGTAAATGCTATATGGACTGACTTCAAATATGGTTGTTTTAACACCTCACAAGCAGGGAAAGCAAAAAAAGCACTGAGCATCCAACATTTACCCTAAGTCTTATCTTGTGAACTGATAGCATCATGAGATAACTTCTGACTGCTATCCTCAGGCATAATTCCACCACTAATTATTTTTTGTATTACCAACACTTGCAATTAAAATCCTTGTAATTAGAACACCATGTTTTTATAAAATAATTTGCATTTAGTTAATTTCTCATTACTTTATTTATTATCTCCCTTTTCATTCCCTCCCACAAATCACAATGAGATGATCTCAGAATGCATTTTCAGGAAAGTTTCACTGGTGCTTCACTTGAAACCAGTCCTATTGTGCTCCCAGGTCCACAAGGACACCAATGATTTCCTTGTATCCTGTTGATGCCATCTGTTGAGTGCAGAGGTCCAGTCCATTGCAGCTGCCCATGCCATCTGCTTTGCACTCCTGACCTGCTCCCTGTGACACGTTGGGCAGATAGCAGGCTACCACATCGAACTGCACTGCATGAGTATTTCTTAGCTTCCCTTTTGAATATGCTTTCCCACCTCAGCAGCAAGAATTGCCTCAGATTGCTGCAGTCAAGTGGTGAATCCCAGCAGTGACTGCTGAGCAATTTAGAGTAACTGTTTTAGGACAAGTTATCATTGCTGAGATTTACTATGAATTGGTGTTACTTACTAAAATTAGTTTATTTGGTGAAGAAGGTCATGTACTGACTTAGGCACTGTGCATTTCATGCAGTGTTAAGAAGTGGTCTTACTTTGGTTTTGATATACAGGACTTGAACTGACTTAACAGGAAGTAATCTTCTTGCAAAATGACAGCATACATGTAGATTTTATTTTCTGCGCCTAGTTGGCACCTAAACTTCACTCATATTTATTCCTCCTGGTACATGTTATGTACTTATTACACTTGAATTCATAAAAGCTCACCAAGGTTCAGTGTCCCTTTCCTTCATGTCATGCCTTGCAGCCCTTCATAGACTGTGCACACTTCCAGTACACAGCTGAATATTATTTTCAGGAAAAAACTACTGCAAAGTGCTAGCTCTTCATTTTTTTTCACTCAGTCTTATCATTTGATGATAGAAATTTATCTTCCACATATGCTGTCAGTTTTTCTATATTTAGCAATAATGCACCATCTGATGACTTTCAGGAACAAACTACCAGGCTTGTGAATGTGCAATGCACTGGGTGTCGGGTCGTCTATCTGCACCCAAACTATATCCATGTTCTCTGTGTACCAAATCAAACACAACTTGGACACTTCAAATTCAGTGCAGATATCTTGTACCAGCCCACATGGAGACTGGTTTCATTTGGGACTTTCAGGCATGAGCTGATCTGTGCACAGTATAGACCACTCTGACAGCACAGGCACAGATGGTTTTATGGACATTTTGGATTCCTACCGTTTTCTTCATTAGAATGTTGGCATGTATAAACTCTTATTATGGGAAAATACAGAACATAGCTGTCACATAAACCTTCCCTGGCTCCAAAAGCAAAGGATATTGAGGAAGACTTTTTTTAGGGCAATCTTACATTGCAGTACTAAAAAAAGAATCTTGATTATAACAACTGTCCATTTGGTGTTGTGCATATTAACTGTTCACTCTTTCTGGAAAGATTAACTTTAATCATCTGAAATTTGTCTCTGCTATAAAAACATCATCCTCTGCAAAAAGTGAAGAATGGAGCAGAGGAGCCAGCAGTTCCAGAGACAGATCCATCTCATCAGTCTTACTCACTCTTTTCTATTTACTGTGAAGGCATTCCAGGTGGACACTTTAAATTAAATATCCAGGTTTTAGATTGCTGTAGAAATTCAAGGAGGTGAATCCTTCTGTAGGTGGTCCTAGCCTTCGTTTAGCTCTGAGGCATAGGATGAAGAAACTAGAATCTTCCATTCTAACAGTGGGTTAGATAGAGGTCAGAGCTTTTCCTCTTGGGTTATTTATTGTCCCCAAGAGTTCCTGGACTGGAGCAGAAGTCAGAGCATTGGCTGGCTCTGCAGTTGCTGTCAAAAGGTGCTATGCACCATCTCAAAGGTAGGGTTCTCTTCCATAAGCACTGTGCAACTGCAGTGCCTGTGCCTGTGCTCTCTTTCACATAATTAGTCTGAGCTGCTTCTTACAAGGTATGTAGGAAATATACAGTGACTTACCCATGAAGTTAATTAATTTCACCAGTGATACCTGAAACTACCATCTTGTATTAGTTTGCTCTTCAGAAGGAACTGCATTAGACATTTTCCTCACTTGTCTGATTAAGAAAATCCTGCTATGAAGTGTAAACTAGTATCTGCTGACCATCATGAAAGAGCTATAATTTCTGGTTTTGCACTTGCTCTTCACTATTAAAGCAACTATGCCTTTTTATCAGATAGAAATTCAGTAGACCACTTTGTGCATTTCTTTCCAAAATATCTACAAAAGGCCTATGTCATACTTTCTTAGAGAACCCCCCCCCCCCCCCCGGACAGTTTAAACACTGTGTGGAGTAAACAAACAGAAAAGATATGGGTAAGTCTTATTTTTCTCCTTCTGAGATACTTTAATGACAGTAGAAATACCTTCATTTTGAGCAAGCTTTTTCTTGTCATTCAAGGGCTTTTTGAGTGAACAGGTTAAAAACCTTGGAAAAACATGATTTCAGGCTTCTTATAGAAGCCTCTGACTTCAAATAAAAAGGCTTTCCTTAGCACATAAAACTGCCCAAACAACCAACCCCCTAAGTTAGTTACTGGAAAAATTAAGCAATTTCCACGGCTAACCCAAGAAGACTGACAGCTGACAATCTTTCAGAGGCCAAATGCCAGATTATATCAGAGATTTATTAGGTGGGGGCTAAGAGATGCCTCCTTTCAAAGGATTTATTCTTCTGGCATTAACTTATTGTTCTGTTTTTGCTGAACTGGGGAACTTGAAGAGACTCACTGATTTTCTCTCCCAGGTCTTGCTCAGTAGGGTGTAGCTCCAAACTCCACCATCCAGAACCTGCCTGTGCCAGCTCCTTGGTGTTAGATACAAATCAGTGATCTCTGCAGTAGGCAATGGCAGTATGAAATGGGAGGAAATGTTAATCTTTCTGTTTAGAGTTGCTCTTTTTGAAGCCAATTCATTGGGATGCATTGCTTACTCAGATGTGAATAGATGAGCACATTTAAAACCAGATGCCAGACATCTGTGCCTGTGCAATCCACCTGTCTCTGCTGCAGAAACAAGGATAATGGGAAAAACTACCAGACCTAAGAGCTTTTGCATTGGAAATGCAACCTCTGGTGAAACATAGTAATTGAGTTGACTTTGGCTATAGCAGGTCTACTGGTACAGTAGAAATTATATAGTTCAGTCATGAGAAAGTAAATTTGCAAGAGATTTTGAGGAAAAGCACTCACTGTCCTCTGTGTACTTGCAGGAGATAATCTTCTGCAAAGTTCTGTGGTAGGTGAGAATGTAAAAGGTGTAGGGAGCAAAGATCCAGCACTGGTCTCCTCCTGTTGTAACTGGGAAAGGGTATTATTGTCAGATTTGCTTATCTATTTTCAAATAATGACCAGTAGAGAGGCAACTGGGTGAATATGATACCTTGAAAATTATGCTGTATCAGCTTTCAAAGACCTGGTGGCTTCTACTCATCGTAGGAAGGGAGTTATGCAGGCATTAGTACAGCTCAGACAGCAGCATGAGAGGCTGAAAAGATGCTGGTTCCTGCCAGAAACTAGATTATCCTTATTTTACATACTCATCTTCACAAAACACATCTTTTTGTCTTTTTTATTCTTTCCCTGGTCAAGTACAGCAATTCAGGAATGTGGTTTGGACCACATGAATAATGAGAGACAGGGAGGGAAAAGAAGTGAAGGCAGAATCACCTTCTGTGCCAATTGCCTCAGGAAACAAAATGACCCTGAAGGGGTGATAAATAGCTTGTAGTAGTGGAGCTATCCCATGACAGGATTCAAATAGAGAGGGTTTTGACAGCAGGGAGCTGGTGAGGCGTAACTTCCCTCTGGGGCAAGTGTCCTGCCATTAAACTGCAGGAACAGTGCAGGGATGTGCTGAGCCTTATGGCCAGACCTGAGTAAGAAAATGCTCCCACGTCAGGAAGCAAAGTGGTGGATGAACCAAGACATGAGCTAGTTTCCAGGTCCAATTCTTAATAAGAATGGACAGAGAAGGAAAAAAAGAAATGCTGAGCAGACGCCACCTGAGGGAGATTGGAATCAGCTCCCTCTGTTGTGGAGGGACAGGAGTCAGACAAAGAATGGAAACAGGAAAGCTAGTGCAGGCTGGAAATTTGAACTAATGTGTGAGATGTAGAGTGAGAGAAAAATGATCAAAATGGTGGTGCTGCCAGACCTGTGGCCATTGGGAGGTGCATCTCTTGGCCACTGCTTGTAATGAAATAGCAAATGAAACCAACAGTACCTATGTGCACTTCTTTTAATAGGTGATACTCAAAAACTAAGTCTACTTGCAATTATGGGCCTCCCAGAGTTGTCACTAATCTGTACTATTTTTGCTCTGCTCAGCCCCAAAACACAAGCACTCATTGGTTTTCTATTTCTTAAGTACCTAAAAAAATACAGGCAAGCCAAAGCAATAATTTAGTTTATTATATGGCAAAGGCACACTAGTCACTTGGGTCCTTTCTAATCATCGTCCTTGGCAGTATTTATCTCATTTTTGAGATATTTTTGAGATAAAAAAGATTGGATCCAAGCTATCAAAAAATGTAGCACCACAGATCTTTGGGGAAAACAGACGCAGGAAGCCTTAATTTTCTTAAGTGCCCAGCTAAATGACCCTCAGATAACAGAGAAGGTACGGTGGGTAAATATTTTCCTTGGTCAGGGATGACAGTCTTGCCTTTCACATTGAACTTAGCAACTGTTCCTACCTTTTGCATCCTTTCATCTGCCACAGTTCATTAAATGTGTACCCACCTGCCCTGCACAGACTCTTTTCCTTCAAGCAGCACTGACAGCCATACATCATCCTCAGCAGAGGAACTTGTGCAGTGCCAGGCTTCAGGATAAGGGCAGTGTACTATGGATCAAACTTAAAACCTGCTGTATTGATTTAGCATACATGTATGTATTTAAGTATCCATGTAACTACATAATAAAGCACACCAACTTCTTTTTTTAAATGGATCCAGAATATACTAATTGTATAACACATTTATTTTTAAAGAAATGGATTCACCTCTAAAGTGCATTTGAGAGGCAGAAATGTTTGTTTCATATTGCACCCATATGAGAGCCCTTTACAACCCATACCAATCTGGTGCAATCTCACAGCTGGCCATGCTTGGAGCAGGAGGCTGGACAAGACCTCTTCCCAAACTGAGTAATGCTGTGAAACCAGCCAGACACAGTGGAGTTGTTCTTATCTTTCTTTCAATATCTCATCAATTTGGCATGGATAGATTATAATTTCTGCTTTTCAATTTTACTATATATTGTCATTGCCTGTCTTTGAATCAATCTTCACAAGCTGAAGATAACAGCAGCTCCAGTGAAAATGAACAAAACCGCACCTGGGCAATCAAACATGTCGTTGTTCTTGCCCCAAACAGAAATAAAATTAACTTGGGTGAAGAGTTTTGTAAGTGATTTCAGTTTTCACACAGGAGGATAAGTTTACTTAGGGCCTTTTTTTTTTAATTTTTATTATTATTATTCTTATTTCCAAGTATCTCAGTTTGCTTACTGCTGTGAGGAAGGTGATCAACTTCCTGGGAACATGGCTCATAGGTGGAGGTGTTGGAAGCTTTTAGAGCTTGGGCCTATGTCCACCTCACACAAAGTTAGGTACCTAATTAAAAGAAAATTGAGTTTGCCTGTCCGGATATTAAAGAGATTGGGAAGCAGCTCAGCTTGAGGTAGCAATATGGACATCCTTCTATTCTGACAGAAGGTGCTGTCACAATCACCAGCATATCTGCTTACCATAAACCCAAACTGAAGGCACGAGTAAGTAAATTTTAATGTGGCACGAGTAAGTAAATTTTCTGCTGAGCCACTGAAGTAAATTTAGAAACAAATTGTAAGTACATCGTATAATAACATTGAATTAGTATGTTCATTTCACGGGCAGTTAACCTTTATGTCTCTTTAGTAATTGATTGCCTTAATACTTTGTTAATATTATTAGTTTCATTAGATTATGATCTTTTTTCTTACCTTTGGTCTTGTATTACATTAGGTCTATAAATTTTCATAGAATTGATTAGTCTCAAGAATGAAGTTGTTATGCTCTAACACCATTCTGTCCTTCATGGAAAGGAAACAATTTTTTGTTACGTATCTCTCTTCACAAGGATAATTGAAACACAGTGATTATCAATTAAATTATTATAGCTATGCTAGCTGAGCCAAAATGTTATGATTTATATTTTTGTTCAAAACCAAGAGCAAAATTAAGCTAATTTTTTATAGCTATGCTATTAATTAAAGGTACTGACTGCATTTTAACCTTTCTAGTAATGTGTCATGACCTCTAAGTAGCTCAAATTATGCTACTTAATCATGTAGGAAGAAAGACAACTTAATGCCATATAACATATAATATTCTAGACAAGAAAAGAGTAGGTCAGGCCAAGCCAAGCATTTCATACTATATGTTTGCATCAGAATTTGAAAGTGAGCGAAACCCTGAAAAGAATCTCTAAGGAAGAATTAGCTAGTCCACTTAGTTTCCAAAATAAAAAGTGAGTTTATAAGCATTTTGAGACGGGAACGAAATAAAATTTTCACATAAAAAGAAGGGTACACTGAGATCATCAAGATCTATTTCAATGGATTCTTTGTTTGTTTGTTGCTGAATTTTTTATCATCCAAGGGGTCTGATTGGTTTAGTTTGGTTAACTGCTTTGACTCATTTAACATTGCTACTGTCTAATAGTGCTCCTAAATTGAAAATGATCTTGATTCCAACACCCCCTAAATTGAATGGAAATGTTCCCAGTGGGTCTGGCTGATGCTGGAACAGTTCCATGGTTTGTATCATTTATTAGGACATTTTGTTTGGCATCATTTGAGAAGTCTGTTGGAAAATTCTCACCTTTTTATCTGCATTAGGTTTAGTACTCCAAAATTCTGTCATTATTAAGAAGTAACATTTTTGTTAAAACCTGTAGAAACATAGAAAAATTACTTGAAAATTAATAACACAATAGAATATATTTGTACAGCAGATCTAAATCTAGAACAATCTGCTAAGAATGACATTTCTGAGCATTTCTGATTGACCTCTTCAGCTTCAGTGGACAATTTCCCAATCATTTGCATGAGTAATCACTCAACTTGCTGCAACAACTGGGTTCAGACTAGGATTGTGATTTATTTACATGTTGCTACTCTACTATAGAATCACAGAATATCCTAAATTGGAAGGGATTTTCAAGGATCATTGAACTCCAGCTTATGGCCCTGCACTCACCACCCCTGAGTAACACTAAACACATACACACACACACACACAATATTGTTTTATTGGTCATCAGAGAATAGTCACCAAGTTATGTTAACTGAATTTCACATGTTCTATATGAAATATCATTTTGATGCCATTTTTATCTTTTTTATATGAAGCTTTACTTTTTCATTCAGACAAAAAGAGATATTAGACATTATTTGTAGGCACACAGTTTGTGGTGATTGGGAATGGGGCAGTGGCCAAGCCTCGTCCCTAATAGGCCTAATAGCTGTTTTAGACAGGTGAGCAGTGTTGAAGGTAAAGAGATCTGGAATGCTGAGGGGTACGGACCAATCACAGAAGGATAGGGAGGGCACACAGGTGTCATGCATGTGAGATAAATGGTATAAAGGTAGTAGAGAGGAACTGCAAGGGAGTATGGCTTGGAACCATTCATGAGGTCAGTTGTATCTTCTCCCTCAATTATTCATGAAGCTTCCTTTTCTCAAATTAGAAGTTTATCTTTTGTACATAAGTTGATCAAATTTAGTATTAGCTGATTAGAAAGCAAATGTGGAGAACTTGTGATCAAAACTTAATTGATTTCATCTACACTTTTTGTGACTCTTCACTGACTGCACTTCTTGCTTGTAAATAGGGATCAAAATCAGACTCAGAAATATGGTCTGTATTTCATTTGCTAATTTTCCAGGGCTAGGCTCATAAACTATTGAAATAATTTGCATTGTAAGAAAAACATAAAATATCTCGACTTAGCTGTATGGATTTGCTTTTTTTCTTGTCTCTATAAACGTATAGAATAGGATTATATTTTTGTAAATAATTGTCCTAAATGTACCAATTTATCTATGCTGCACCTTCTAGGATGAATGCCTGTACTTAGATCATAGTGTTTTCTGAAAGAACAAGTAAGAAAACTTAAAAAAAGGATTTTTTTTTTTTTAATGAAACAATATAAAGCTCTTGCTGTTTAGGAAACAATTTATTTTCATGTAGTTTACTCTTAGGTGCGAGTAGGAGATCTTAAAGCTAAACTGCTTACAGCAGCTTGGGAACAAGGCAGTTGGTATTATTGGGAGTTGATTGTCAAGGACAGAGAAAATGAGAAGATGTTGGAGGAAATTGGGCTTTTCCGGATTAAAAATACATCTCTTATGGCTGGGTGTGGGGAAAGGGTGACTGACTGGTGTATGAAAAATTCTCTTTTTGAATCATCTACTGTCTTGTTTGAAGATGCAGTTTTCAGGCACTATTTTAATTACTTATTGGTCCCTAGGGGAAAGGGATTTTATGTTGAGGAATACACCTGGTGCAGGTAACTGGGCTCAAAAGCTGCACATTGAGATGAAAGTTGAGTTCTGGGTGGAGGCCTGAGACAAGAGGCTGGGAGCTGCCAACCTTTGGGATAACAAAAGGCATGAAGCGGGGTGGTGCCAGCCAGGTGAATGGACACTGAGAGATTTGCAGGAGCCAAAGACTCGGGAAGATGAATGAGACTCTTCTGGAGGGGATAAAAGCCCAGGAGGTCTTTTTTTTGAGGTCCCTCCTTAGAGGATGGGTAAACAGCTTGGGCTGTTTCTGTGGTAGTGTGCCAGGAATATACGGAATGAGATATCAGAGACTGTGCTGTGGGAAACGTGGTCTGGCTGTGTGAGTGGGGTGAGCAGGGAACCAAGCAGGGCTCCTGTCGGGTCACTGGAGCTGCCTGCTGGGAAGGGCCTTCGGTCCCAGCAGTGGAAGTCTGGCCTTGGGGAGGGTGAATGGTAGGGAGCCTGTGAATGGTCAGAATGGGAAGTTTCCTTAATATACAGGTGTCTGCTGAGTTGGACTAAACACAGATGGTGAATGAGATGGAAACCTAGCCAAAAGTGTTAGGACTGCAGAATTACGCGTACGTAGATAATCAAATTCCACCAGAAATCTTGTGCCAAATCACCAGGTCCAAAGCATTAATCTAAGTGCTGCTGTGAACACATAGAGACAATAAACAGAGCCCTAACTTGTGAGTGAAGCCTGTTATAATACAGTTGAGTCTTAACATTTCTAGTAGCATTTATAAATTAAAAAAAAAAAGGCGGCTTTTTGTCAAATATTGTGATACATACATAAACTCAAAATAATTTACCTGGGTTGATTTTGTTAAAAAAAGCCTTCTAAGAAGACACTTAAAACAACTTAATGATGAAGTCAGAAAGGTCAAAGGATACCCTGTAATAACATTTTAAGTCTTCACTGGTAATTTGTGGCATATTGTACAAATCTTCTCTGCTGTGCTGTGCATATACACATATGTTCTGTAACATCTGGAATAAAGCAGCTTTTGCTAGGAACATATCAGCTAGGGGATTTCTGAGATAGCATATTTTTGTATCTAAGTGAATAATTTCTGCCTTCCAAAGTGATAGGACCTTCCCTGTGAAGACCTCTACATTTTATAAATTACACTTAAAAAAGCATGAGGATGTCAAAACAGAAAATACACTCTAACAAGCCTCTCATTATTCTGTAAAATGAAGTATTTATTATCCTAAGGGACATTACTGGTCACAGTACTTTTTAGTGGTTGCAACTGATTTTCCTGATAATAACGAATAGATTTTTCCATTACATCACTCTATAACAACCTCTGAAGAGCAGCTAAACTGTGGTAACTTAAATCGAGATCCCTGTTGTCCTGGCTGTGTTATTGCTCATGATAAGCATTTATCTGATAGAGGTGTGTTCAGCTGGAAAAGCATTTCTCGGGCCACTGAATCCTTTCCTGTTGTCCTGTGCTCCCCTAGCCCTGATTAAGGTAACGCTGTAATATAACATCAACTCCATTTACCTTCCAAACCACAATATCACAACCCTTCCAAACCACCCTATTATAAATCTATAAATCTATACAGTAAGAGACAGCAGAGGCCACAAGCTATAATGAGCCATAGGGGAACTCAAGGTCATCACCCACATCTGAGAGGCCTTCAGTATGAGACACTTTGTTAGCTGACAGCAGTGGATTTGGGATAATGCATCCCCTAGAGAA
Source organism: Certhia americana (assembly GCA_018697195.1). Taxonomy (NCBI): domain Eukaryota; kingdom Metazoa; phylum Chordata; class Aves; order Passeriformes; family Certhiidae; genus Certhia; species Certhia americana. Next base: position 75,104,915 of record CM031857.1, on the reverse strand, counting down.
GGCAAGAAAAGAGATGAATTCTCATTGTCTGACATAATCTTCTTTCCTCAGTCTGTTAACCTTAAAATTGAAAATAAGGTAAGGTGGCTTCAGACTAGGCTAGCTGTGAAAGGACACAGGGCAGTGAGCTGTGAGCAGACAGATGAGCTCCACCAGCTGGAAGCCAGTCAGAAAGGAAGTGCACTGGAAAATTCATTGCTTAACAGAGTGCAAATTAATTAAATAGCAATGCTGTGATCCAATTAAACCTTGTCCCTTGCATTCTGTCCAGATACTCACGTGCCTGGGAAAATGAATTTTAGAAAACCAGAAGAGCTGCTCATCAAAGTATAAATAAATAATAAAAAAAGTATAAATAGAAAAGATGTCAGCACAACATTTTGGCTGAAAAAAGGAGCAGAAAAAGAGTATGAAGCAGGTCTTACATAACGACTTCTCAAAGGAGAACTGGTTGGAACCATAAAATCAACTTCTTCACCAGACTTGTTACCTGCTATGACTGTTCAAAAACTTTAGCTTGCATTTGAGAGTATTGTCTAGCTCCAGTTTGCAGCATTCCTTCCATATATTCTTATGTTAATGTATTCACATTTTCCTTCAGGATTTTTTCCCCCCTTCATTATCAATACTTTTTTAAAGTTCTAAGAGTGAGGTTTTTTTCCTTGAAAAAAAGATGCTTGTGTGTCATGGTCGAATTGGGTGGGTAGTTAAACACCATACAGCTACTCACCCACTTTGCCCCCAGGTAAGGCAGGGTAGAGAATGGGGACAACAACAACAAAACAAGGTAAAATCGGCAGGTTGAGATAAAGCCAGTTTAATAGGACAGACACTTGAGGGGAAACAATATGAACGCTAACACTAATAGTACAAGATAAGTGATGCAGAATGCAAGTGCTTGTCTAGAGAATTCCTATGAAGAGAACTCATTACCTGCTGAGTGATGCCCAGCCAGCTCCTGAGACGCTGCCCCTGACCTGCTTTCCCTGAGGTCATGTACTGACAGTGATGCCACATGATATGGGATATCTCTTTGGCCAGTTGTGGTCAGCTGTTCTGGCTGTGACCCCTCCCAGCTTCCTGTGCACCCCCAACCTGCTCCTGGGTGGGGTGGGAAACTTTCAAGTCCTACACTCTATAAGTACTGCTCAGCAACAGATAAAACATCCCTGTGTTATCAACATTATTTCCATCCTAAATCCAGCGCTATACTGACTGCTAGGAAGAAAATTAGCTCTACTGCAGCTGAAACCAGGACACTGTCTCAGTCTGGGCAAGGGTGGATGTGACTTTCAGGAATATTCACATCAAGCTAGTGTTCAGCCACTTTATCTTCACGCTGTCTGCTCTGGAACAAAATGATATACAAAAAAAGTCTTGTAGATAAAAAGTCCTTCTGAATTTGTAACAAAATGCCACTAAAATAGTCTGTGTGAAAAATGGGATCATCAATAAAGAAAAACAGAATCATGTCTCAATGATTTTCCTAAATCTGGTATATTCATGGATGCCTCAAATCAAAGACTTAATCCCAGTGACACTAAGCGAAAACATCTTGATTTCAGACAATGAGGAATGTGGACATACATCTGAGCTTTCATATTCTTCAGGGAAGAAAAGTGCAGGAGGGTACAAAAAGTGACAAACACATAAAATCTGCTATTTAAATCCTGGACAACACTAGCAGAAACTTTGCAGAGGGTGTTAGGGTAGGGCTCCTGGGAGATCTTTGCAATTTTAACGCTTATTTTGGAGAATAAGTTGCTTGGACCTGATTTTGAAAGCCATATTTATTTAGCCAGCCAGCTCAGGACGCTGATGGATCTACTGATACAGCAGTAATACTCATCAACAAAACTATGCTGACATAAATATCTGCCTTAACATAGATCTTAATCTGCTAAAGCAGCAGGAATTTAATGTAACTCAAGACCAGGACACTGTTTGCAGAACTTTGATTCACCAAGGATTGAGAATGAAATTACTTTTTTTTTTCAGCACTCTGTGATTTTTTTTATTTAAAAGTATTTGTTCATCAGAAAATGAATATACCTCTCTGTACTTCGCATTTATTGTAGGGGCTGGAAGGCACAAACACTTTAATGAAAATCACTTCACTGAAGTCATCTAGCCTTTTAGGAGCCAGCATAATTTCTTATGTGTGAGTCTCTGAAATGAAGAATAAAGTATGGGAGGGGAAAAAAAAAACAAACAAAAGGACAGATATTGATGTTGGATATGAAGTACAATTAAAGAATTTTGCAAATCTAGATTTTGTAACTAGCATGGTTCCAAGAAAAACATCAGAAAAAAATTGCTCACAGGAAGGAATTACATAGCCGGGATGAGGAAGTGACATAACAGGTATAGTCAAAGATAGATTGAGTGTTTTATCCTAAGGGCATAAAGTTTTATAGTCTCCTAAATATCCCACTACACATTCTGATTTTGATGAGGCACTATTAAACACTGTGGCAGGTGAAGACTTCTGTCAATACATGTGCTAATCTGGCCCTTGGGATGTCTGAAGAATTCCTGTGGAGAGAACTACAGAACTACTCAAACTCATAGAGAACGATTATAAAGGCTTAAACTGGACATTAAAGATTTTTGAACTTGTTTGCTATCACACAATAAAGTTGAAACAGAGAATTTAAATAACAGTTTGGTAGAATACTGTCTTTTCTAATCATATACTCCAGGGGAAAATTCCCAGATAGATGCTGAACTGAATTTCAGGGATAAGGAAAAGCATAGAAGACAGACTCTTCCATAGGTGGACAGTAATGTTTTTATAACCTTATTCATTATTAATGACAAAATAATTTACCTTTAGTTTATATAAAGTTATTTAACTACAGAAGAAAGAACCCCTGTCTGCCTGCATAAGAATTAAAAAAACATTTTCCCCTGAACATAAAGGTGTGCCTATAAATGCATATCTAATCTGCATGTCTCTGCTCAGTAAAAATATACTAAAAGATATAGCATCGAATATAGGTATAATCTGTGCAATTATAATGACCTGATCAATGGGTTCTTCAGGGGAAATTCAGGAAAACATTGTAAACTCATCATCTCAAACAAGTAAGTATAAAAGTTTCTTGCCACATCAGTTCATCACACATGGTTGGATAGTTTACAGAATAAAACTGAGTATTTAAAAGAGACTTCATGCTTTATCAGGAATATCCTTTCTCTCTTTTTAGTCAGAAGATAGAGTGCTATTTTCAGCCTAGTATCTTATGAATCCAAGACAGAAAAGAATACATTGCTTAAAAATCATGCTCTTCTCAATACAAACAAAAGTGGTAATTTTTGTAAGTGAAAAAATACCAAATCTAGAATCTATGGTTTCTCAATTCACAAATATTGCATATTCCTGTTTTTAAATTATCAGACTCTTTCTTGAATGGTTTCAAACTGAGTAGACCTGAAGCAGGCGGTATGGAAACCAGGATGGTAAACATGGCAGATCTCACATTTACAGTATCTTTCCTTACATTTTTTGTCTGAACCACTCAGGCACACTCTTAGTTGCCTTAGGTGGAATTTAGCTAGATAATGTAGAATGGCACTGATGCTATTTAAGGAAAAAAAAAAAAAAAAAGTAATTTTGTACCTCATTTTTGCTAAGCAAATGTTCTTTATACAGCAGAGTTTACTTACCTGAGTCACGTTCTCTCACTGAGAGGCTTCTCTGGCACCAAGGCTCAGGTGGTGCTCCAGTGAACAGCTCACTGAGCATGGCAAATGCTGATGGAGTCAGATTAAGGAACTGCCTGCTTGCCTCTAAGCTTGATGAGCTGTGTGGCTTGTGGACTGAGTCAGGGAGCATTGATGTAAATTGTCCATTGCCTCGCGAAATCTGAATAGATAGATGATTTTTCTCTCTGGCAATAGCTATCTTTCTGTGGAGTAGAAGCATTTGCAAGTAATTTCCTTCATGTGGAAATGTTTGCTGACCTCTCCTTCTGTGCAGAGTTACCAGAGAAAAGAGAAAGAGAATCATACCAGACAACGAAGAGCCCCAGGATGTTCAGAGAAGTTAGAAACTGCAGATAAGCAGTAGATTACACTTCTCAGTTGATTTCAGAGAAGAAAATAAAGTCCCCTGTTGTGTGAGTAGACATGTTATCATAAATGCACCATTTAAAAAAATAACACCAGTGATGATCCTATAACAGGATGCCCTAGTTGGAATTTAGCATTGCATTGAAGCACAAGTACAATTTACTAAACTCATCAGCAATAGCTATGTTTGGCTTCTTTGTAGTGAACATTTTAATGTATAGTTAAATTACTACTCACAGCCATAGAAAGAAGCTTTCTATTATTTGAATTTTTAGAGCCTTACTATAAATTGCTAGAGGTGAATTTTACACTAACACTATAAAAGTAAAATGGAAAACCTCTAAAGAGCGACAATCCAGAAAATAATCTGTTATCACAGATCTCAAATGCAACTACAGATAATTTTAAACACATGGTAAACTTCTCCTTAAGTACTTATATTTTAGGGACCGTAACTGCTCTAAATCTTATTGTAGTCACAGAGTAATTTTGCTTTGAACATTTGTGTAGGTAAACCTAGTGCTGCTCATAGTGATATTTATTGAAGCTGGATTGTTTTACAGTTTGCAGCTCATTAATTCTGTATACAATTCAAAACAAACAAGGAGATTCTTGTGTAGCTCTTTAACTCAACAGCAGTACCATGAAATATCAGTTGTTTCATGAGTAGCAGAACTAATGAGGTCAGTGTGTCTATCAGTTACTTTCTGGAATTTCTCTACAGGCTAGTGCCTTGTGCTGTGCTCCACACCCTCAGCCTCTGTCTCTCTTTTCCCACCACTAGCTGTCTACTGAATTTAATTGAAATGGCCAATGGATATTCCATCCAGATCTGACAATATCCCAGGAAGAGCCCTCAAGGGAATAAGACATTATTAAGGTAAGTCAAAGTTTGTGGGTTTTTAAAAGTTTTAAGGAAACTTAAATTATGTAAGGAGAAAAAAATAAAGTAGAAAGTAAGAACCAAATGACAGAACCACAGAATAGCCCAGGCTGAAAGGGACCTTGAATGTTCCTCTGGCCCAACCTTTCATGGGAAAGACAGCCTAGGTAAGATTTTCCAGCACCATCTCCAAAAATGTCTTGAAAACCTCCCTGGTAAGGTTGTTCCAATGATTGAGTGTTCTTAGCATAAAAATTTAGTTTTTACACCAAGATAAAACATCTTCTAGTGCAACTTGTACACATTGTTTCTTGTCTTCTCCATGTGACTAGTCATGAAGGGAAAGTGTACGTCCTCTTTAGGTTAAGATTTTAGTTTATTTTTAAATGTTTGCAGTTATTATTATTAATTTATTGCATAGCTTTTATTTTGTTTGCAAGTTGAAGGAAAAGCTCCCTTTAGATCATATTTCTGTCAGACATTTATCTAAATGAGTGAGTTAGAGATGCTATATCCTGATTTTCAGTTGATTCTTTGAGATGCAATTAAAATGTGCATGGTCAGTGAAACATGAGAGCCCTCTAATTCCTTATGTGATAAAACTGTCCATTTTTTCCATGCCTGCTGCCTCTTGACCTCGTCTTACCCAAATCTTTATGTACAGGCTGACATCACAGTTCCACATTCTAATATTTCTTTTATTCTGAAGATTAACTTTCTTGGGCCATCTCATAATTTTCAGGGTATCCTCAAGTATTCCTTAATTTATCCATTCTTTTTTAAGGTCAGCAAGCCTCTTTAATTTATGTTCAGTAGCACAGGACTATGAACTGGTCCTGTCAGTTTTGAACCTGTTCAAGTCTAATGCTTCTGGCCATCTAGACCTTACAGGAGAATAATTTGATTTGCAAATTGAATAACAGAAAACAAAACCATAATTGAATGAAAACAGAAATGAAAATTTGAGGACTATGAGTAGTACAAAGAAAGGAAAAATAGTTGAATTCCAATTAATAGCTTAAAATGCTTTTATTTTAAAATAATATTATCATGTCACTAATTTGAATACCTGTAATTGCAAACAAATTAAAAACTATGCAATAAATTCATAGTGACTTCAACACTACACTGCACAAAGAAAAAATGTGATAAAAAGGGTCAACGTGGACTTCTTGGCTACCTTCTCTAAAGGGATTTGATAAAGAAAATGTTGGTGAAGGTAGGAAGAGACAAAGCTTGAAGTCCAACTATATGAAGTGTTTTGAAAGAATTATCAATGCTAGTAATTTCTTTTAAAAACATTATTGAACTAGGAGAGTATATACAAGTGGACTTCAGATATAGAGAGGGTGCAAAATGTTAAAAAAAAAAATTACTCAATGAGAAAAGGCTGAGGGAAAGCTGAAGAGAAACTGAGATAAGCACATAATGCAGGAGGCAGACTAAAAACCACCTCTCACCAGAAAACATCCAACATACAGTCATACATTCCATGTGCTACTTTTCTATGCCTGGTACATGGAACAGGTCCTGTCTTCTCCCAGTGGTGGAGGGTGCAGTGACACAGCTCTGAGACCAGGCTTTTCTGGTGTGCATTGTAAAGTAGCCCAGGGAAGATGTAGAAAATACAAGCAGGAAAGTATTTCCAGATGCTTTTCTGGGTTCAGCTCTCAGTCCCTTGATTGTATCATCTCTGCCCCATAAAGTCTTCACTGGAGAGGAAACCAGTTGCTTACCAAGATGCTTGGTAAAAATTAGAAATGCTTAATTAGAAATGTTAAAATATTTGGCAGCCTGGGCTTGAGGGATCCCAGTCTTGAGGGATATGGGCCAGGTGAAGAGTAGAGTCAGAACCTTGATGTTTAGGAGACTGAGCTTTAAGTGGTTAAAGTAATTAGAGGATGGGCTCTCCTGAGAATTGGCCCGCAGAATAAAGGACATGAGCAGAGCTGTCAGCTCTTTAAGGACATTCTTCTTAGAACTCTCAATTCCCAAATGAAGGAAATCAGAAAAGGAAGGCAGGAGATCAGCAGGGCTGACTAAGGATCTCCTGGTCATACTAAAGTGTAAGAAGTAGCCCTCTGGAGAAGGACTTGTGCATACTGGTGGGTCAAAAATTTGACAAGTCAGCAATATGTACTTGCAGCCCAGATAAACTGTTGCATAAAAAGTTGAGCTAGCAGGTTAAGGAAGGTGATTTTCCTCTTCTACTCTTCTCTTTCATACCTCGTGTGGAGTACTCAGAGGTTTTTATTACTGTTTTACTTCATCAGAAAATGTGATGAAAAAATCCACAAAAAACCAAATCCTGTGAAGAATTAGTTTGACAAAATTAATTCAAGTGATTTCTTAGATTAAGGACAAATTTTTTTTTTCCTTTTTTCATTATTTTTCATTCCTATCAGAGGAAAAGATAGTTAATGTCTTGGACATTACAGCAAACTGACAGGTTCTGATAAGTTCAGGTTTAGCTCCCTGACCTACCTGGTTATTCTGAGTTCTGCTCCTTTGCCCTCCTCTCTGTCACAGCTCCTTATATTCTTTATTGAATCATCTGTGGTGTACAAACCCCTCATATTTGTTTTAGTGTAAAATTGGAAGCATTTTAGAAAATACTGAAATACTGAAAACAGATGAACAAATCATTAAAAGTATGAATAATCATGACTTTGTGCATTGCCAAATACTAATATCTTTAGTGACAATGACATAACTTGAATTAAACAGAAGTATAAATATATACTCAATGGGTTCCCAATCTCAGTTTGATGGGTAAATGTGAATTATAACATTAAACTGCATGGCATGAAGCAATGAATAGTCAATACAGCTTTTGGATATATTGTTATCCAAGCAAAAAAAAATAGAAGTGCTGCTGCTCTGTGCCTTTTGTTTCAAATATCTTTTGATAAACTACATCTCACAGATATCAGAGCAAAAGCTAGTGGTAGAAATCAACCCAAAATATTTTACACACAAAAAAGCACAATAGCTCAAAAGTTAAGAAAGAGAACTGTGGGGCATGGAAAATAAAGACATTAAATTGGACAATTAACACGAGTAAGTTGTAGCTCCTCATTAGCAAAGACTTTGGAATGTTCTTGACTGAAGGTCATTATTTACTGTCATAGATCCAATTCAATTTCAGCAAAATCACACAGTGCTAACAAAACCTGAGGTCACAGCTGCCTGAAAAGAGAATCATTATTATCTTGGTACTTTAATTAAAGGAAAGAATGGTAAGGTTGTTAAATACTGCATTAGTAATCTCAATTTTCTTCTGGAATCTGATGGAAACTCTTAGAATGTAAATCTGGTTTGAAAAAGGGTTATATGCAATTAGAAAATATAAGGCACAAGTCACATTTGAGTAACTGGGTATATATAAATTAGTTATTTCACTAACATTTGATAGAATCATAGGATCACCAAAGTTGGGAGAGACCCTTTAAGATCATGAAGGCCAACCATTAACCCAGCACTACTTCTGTAACATCTAAACCACTAAGTGACACTACCCAGTGCTCTTAAACACCTCCAGGGATGGTGATTCCACAACCTCCCTGGGTAACATTTTCCAATGCCTGACCACCATAACAGTGAATTTTTTTTCAAATACATAATCTGAATGTCCCCGTCTCAGCTTAAGATCATTTCCTCCAGTCCTCTCACTGGAAGCACTTCCATAAGTTTTTGTCTCACAAGTTGTTTTTTGGATGAATTTTTGCATCATGATGAAGTTTTTTTCTTAAATATGTTGCTTCAGTTTACACAATTTCCAAGTAAAAACTACAGTGCAGAACAGAACTGCCAGCTGTGGCAATATTGGATGCTTGAGTCTCATTTAAGAAAGCTAGTCCAAAGTTTAATAAAGGTATCTCTACAAGTTAGGTCAGTCTCCAGCTTTTTTTAATTGTAAGGTGACTTTCTGAAACTCAGAGACTAGTTGGGATTTGCAAATGTAATTTAAGATGGTCCCAAGTTTATTGAAACTAAATTTATGGAGTGAATTATAGTAGTTTGTAGGAACCTACTGAATTTAGGAATACAGGCTAGAAACACATCTCTCTATAGAGGTGATTCACATTTAAAAAAGACTACTAGCTCCCATTCAGAAGCCTCAACAGGCATTGAATGATGTATAAATAAAAACGTATCTTTGAGATTTTGTCTGATTTCTGCTAGACAGCTTTGGAAATACAGATTTGCTAGGCACAACAGGGGCTTGCAGTTCATTTGCAAAACAAAACTGGAAAACTGCAAGGTAAGGTAGAATGTTTGAAGATTGATGATCCTCAATTTTTGCTTCCTAAGGAAGTCTCTGATTAATTGCTATATTTGTTATTTAGCATAATTTGTCCAAATTCAAATGCCAGATCACTGCAATGGTCTACTTACTGTAAGTAGAAAAGCAGTATATGAAACATCATTTCTCAGTACAGAGGTGGCTGAGGTCCTCCAACTGGATACACTAACTGACAGGGAAAAACTTTCAAAACCAAATCACAGTTGAGCACAGTATACTGGAGTGAGGGAAAGCTCTCAAAACCAAGATTGAGATCAGTAATTAACTATGTATGTAATTTCATTATTATTTATACTAAAGCTTGATTATAGTACACTCTTAAAAGTATACTTTTGCCTTCATCTGGGGAGTACAGAGGAGAAAGGGAGGAACTATTGCTTGTTAAATTTGGGTTATTTCTGGGCAGGACTGTTTTTGGTTTGAATACTCAATATTAACCATAAAACTCCAAGATTTCTGTATTCAGTAATGATACTCAGAATCCACAGACCAAAGTGAAATATGAATAATTACAAGAAAACTAAAATGCTTCAACTTACTATACAAAAAGAATGTATCTTTTTGCAATATTGCATTCTTTATTGAAAAGCATCCCGTGTATATAGGTCCTGGTGTTGTTTTGTTGCACCTTTGCCTAACTGCATTATGTATGTAGGCCTGCATAATCAAGAGCATAAATAAATTAGAGTGCCAGAAGCTGGGCTATTTTAACAATTTCTTCCAAAACTAGCACACACAAAAAGAAAATGGTCTTAAAAATTCTGTTGAGAAATTAAAAGTCCAGCTATTCCATCAACATTTTCTATTATGTCATAACTTTATATTTCATATTCTTCTTTGGCAAAACAGTAAATCCCTCTTTTTTTTTTAACATGGATTTAAATGCTTGTGGCTCTCTGCAAGTAATGAATCTATCCAATGGATATGGGAGGACCTGGCCTACATTCTTGGCTCAGTTGAAGTCAAAGGGAAAAGTTCCTTTCATTCAGTAGTTTTAGGATTTTACTCACAATTTGTAGGCAAATGACGTTCAGATTATTTCATATATCTGCCACATATCTATTAATTCTGCTTTTTAAATGTGCAATTATGTGTGCTTCTGGGACACAAAGAGCAGGGGGGCAGCATTTTCTTTGCAGCAAGAAGAGAGGGATAAATCATGAAAGGGGCAGATGCAGGAGAGGCGAAGGAAGAAGGCTCATTTTGGGGGGTAAATGAATGAATTGGAGTGGTTTGTGCAGGATTGTCTCCCATGGGAGGGACAATGTGTGATCACAACCTGCATTCCCCGTACCTGTCAAGACATTTTCTGTAGATCCTTTTGAAAGGATCACTTTTCATGAGTCTCAGGAGGCCCTGTTCTGCAAACCCTTACCTCAGCAAAATGCTTTTGACACACAGATAGCTCTGCTGCTAGCAATATGACAGTTGTGTGGGCAAGGGTTTCAGCATCCCGTCACTGAGATTTCTATCAGGGAGCAGGTAAATCTATAATGAAACTTTGAAAAACCTTCCAAGCACTTCCAACACATATAACTGAGACACAGGAAAGATTTATTAACCATGCTTGAAAGTAGGAATGCTTTTCTTTGTTCAAAAAAGTTGGGATAGCAATTTAAAAATTAAATAACTCTCATGCCCCAGAATGTTTATTGCTGAATTATCCTTTTAGGATTTTGCTGCATCCTGCTGTGCCATTTGTCTCTCTAAGAAGCAATTTCTTAAAGATTTCAACGTTACCTTCTTGCTGTAACAAAAATATGTTTACTTTTTACGACTTGAAAAATGTATGATTGTGCAGAATACCTACACATGTAGTTTTTTTTTTTTTTTTTTTTCTGGGGCAGAGATTTGGAGTAGAGAGAAGGAACTCACTGCTTTCTTCCTAGCATGAAATATTTACAGACTGGTTCTGTGAAGAGAAAGAGCCTTTCTCTAGGAAACAGATGAGCTGGTTTTTGGTGCTTTCTCAAAATCTGTCCACAGGTCTTACTTTTTAGCTCAAACTGCTGCACTTGCAGGACCTGGGGGATGTGTGCCTATGCACCTTTCTTTCCTTGCTGCTGATGTTTATTCTGCCCTTTGACTGAAGCCTGTCCGTAACTCCACGGGGAGGGGGGAGACTGATCACCCTCCTGCAGAGGACCTGTGTTTGAAGTCATGTGTGCTTCCCAATGGAATCACTCAGGTGGATCCCAGAGGATTACTCAGATGGACAGGCACCTCTGGACAGGCCCTCGTCCAAGACCTGGCTCAGAGTAGGGTCCACTGACCATCACCTTGCCCTGCTGGGTTTTGAATATAACTTCATAGATAGAGACTGCCCCTCTGGACAACCTATACCAGTGTTTTACCACTGTCATAGCAAATTATTTTCTTTTCATTCTTAAATGCCTGGGAACCAGAGGGGAGAGACTGGCTCCAATTTCTTTACTTCTCCCACTTAAGGGATTGACACACATTGGTGAACTCTCCCCTGAGCTTTCTCCTCTCCAGGTTGAACAGTCCAATTCTCTCAGCTTCTCCTCATTAAGTGTTGCTCCAGACACTTAACCATCTTAGCAACTTTGCTCCAGTTTGTCCATGTCTCCTGTACTCCACATGGCAGTCCCAGTGAATGGTAGTAGCATCAGGTGGGGCTGACCCACCCATGGACCAGTACAGACCCACCAGGAGCTGCCTCACTGACAGCCCCTGGTGAGAGGTGTTAGACTAATTCCTTCTCCTGGCTTATTTCCCTGGAGCAGCAGCCAGGGCAAGGATACCACACACTTTGCCTCTGATGAGTGCGAGCAATCAATCTGACTGTCTTGCAGTGCCTGCACTTCTCTCTTATGAGATTTTTTTTTTTTTAGTCTCAAATGGCAGCATTTCTATTTTGTTCCAAACAGCAAAGGATCTGAACTTTGAAAGCTGCCAAATTCCAAGCAGAATCCAAACTACTTATCTTCAGACATTGCTCACTATGGCCTTTCTTCATTTGTTTGACTTGGGTCACTGGCACATAATTTCAAGTCAAAGGCACTAAACTTTTATTCAGCACATTGAGGGCTCGTCCTGACCTAAGTCAAATTCTGAAGATTAACAAATTACACAAATTCAGTTTGAGTTTTATTAGGCATTTCTTAACACTATGCTTCATCTACTCAGATACATTCATACCCTCAGAAGATATGGTAATTTGCCCTTCTGCTCAGGCATCCTTGCTGCAGATGTTGTGAGACTGACAAGTGCTTCTCAACACAGTCCCTCAAGACACTGTAGGTTTAAACTGAATCTCAAAGGTAATTTTCAGTCCCCTAATTTATATATGCTGAGTTCAAGTTCACTGTACATAATTATATTCAGCACCCTGCCACAAAAGGAAATCAACCCAGCCATACTCTGTTAACTACACGGCTTTATGCTCAGCACACAAAATATGTTTTGTGGTGTTTTACAGATGCAACATCTAGAAAAGGCATCAGGAAACACTGGAGATGGCCAGCGACCCAAACTACCATGAGAACTGAAGTGCAGAAAGCACTTGCATCCTTTTATCTTGGATAAATGCTTTCCAATTTCTTTGCTTTGATGATTTGGGATTTTGCCAATGTACAAGTTATGAGATCTAGTCATTTGTTTAATACCACTGTAAAAAGTCTGTGGTTTTTATTTCAATCTGTGAATGTGGAATTTTGTCATTTTCTGAAAAGTTCTGTATCACTCACCAGATTATGCACAATGATGAGTCGTTAACCTTAATGATCACTCTGCCTGCACAGAAGACAAGGAGGCCAGTTAGAGGTAGAAGAGTACATTTTCTCCCATCTCATTTTCTATAAAAGGGAGCAAAAGGTAAAACTCCAAACTTTTTTGTTTGGGCAATGAGATAAAGCAACAAAGCAGGGAATTAGAAATTATTCACAGAAGGAAAAACAAAGGAGGCTTCTGCCAAGAATGGAGAATCTGTGCTTCATCAACCACAAGCATCAGCCTTGGAGAGCCTCTGGCCTGTGGAGGCCTTGGGAGAGATGCTCTGAGGCATTACAGGGAGCACAGTACCTGAGCCTAAGCAGAAAACACAAGCAAAGTTTCTCACTTCAGCCAGGCTTTTTTCTCACTCACCCTGTCATGTGAAAACTAGATCTGAATGCCTACTGATCTATGAGTGGTCAGCTGTGTAAAGCAAGAGGTAAAGACATGTAAAATCATCCACACTGGATTTCAATGTGCTTTGCCCACATGTCAAGTGTCAGTCTGAAAACAAGTACAGAAAATCAGTCTCGGCACGCTCCTAAAGTGTAGTCATAAGGGTAGTTCCTGTCCCTTTTCATTTTAGCCTCCAATTAAATAAGTCAGCTCAATCTTCAGGTGAAAAGCAGAGTACCCTACCCAATTAAGAAGCCACTGCCCCAGAGAACATGCAATCTGCAAGGTGAGAAACAAAAAGCAGCACCAACAGTGCAAACACTTCTGTAAAAGTTCCTAGTGCTGCTTACTGCTTCACATAGTTTCCTGCTGTTTCCATCCTGGCTTTATTAAAATGGAATAATTTCATATGGCAGACACATGAATAATTTCCAATTATTATATTTCATTACTATTTCATCCTTTTTATTTTATAAAGGCACGTTATGCATTTATACTTGATACCATTTTAATTAATGTTTTTTCTATTTAATCTCCAGCTCTGTTGAAATTATTCACGGTAAAACAATTATGAATTATAAGTCTGTGTGAAAGTAAGGAAATTTTAATTTTTACCCTAAATTTGGTTTTCTTAAGCCTGGAACTGGCATTTTTTTATTAAATATTCATGTGGAGAATACATGGATAAGGAAAAGAGAAAAGCAGAATAAGCTAAGTGAGTGTGATTTACTGTAATATGACAGGAAAGAAAACCAAAAAAGCCCTGCCAGAACAAATGGGGGCTTCAAACCCAAATGTTAGTTCCATATTACCATCAAAGCCAAACCACAGAGGCAAACAGTTTTTTTGCTGCCATCGATTTACATCTAGCAAAACATGCAGTACAAAACCCCACTCTTCCACTTATTAATCCTAAAAATCCTATTAAGCCTAAATCCAAAAATGATACTGAGATGCTGGTATCCAATTGAAATTAATGGTCCATTTAAATTGGAGGGAGGAGGAATCTCAAACCTGATGCAATGTTGAAGCACTATCCATAGAGAGAGGCATCCCAGTCAGTTCAGACATCTAGCACATTGGCTGATGAGGAGTATTTTTCCATGTCTCTTTTCCTACATTCTCTGTATAGGTAGTGGCATCCTGGGAGCCAGACACCTGAAAATCAGACATAATGATACTCCCTGCACTGAAGTTATTCCTGCAACTTAATTTTCATATGGTTGAGTGAAAAACACTGAGAATCCTAACCTGTGTGATTTGATGAGACTCACTGTTTGCAAAATATGGGGGTTATGGTCCTTTAGAACACTTCTTCCATGAACAGGAAGAACTATTATTTCAAAACTGCAGGAGTAAGGCAACCTTTATGATGAAAATTAATACAAAATTAATTAGAAAGGAAATTATCTTAAATGTGCTACTTTCCTGACTGAATACCAAGTTTGCATCAATCCTTCTAGGCACAGACAAAAGGAGCTCTGGAAAAAGAAAAAAAAATAGATGAAGCATAATAGAGTGTTAAAACTGGAGCATTGCTTTCATACCCATGAGATTGCTTTTTCTTTAAAGTATTCCAATTATCCTGACAGTAAAAGAAAGAATAACCACATTAGTATCATATTATTTCCATAACAGCTATCTTCAGTCACTTCTGATCTCACAAATTTCTACATATATTATGCCTAATAAGCTTGTTTTGGTTTTTTGCAACACCCTTGATGAAGTGTAAATCACACCACAATTGTTTCACTGGAGGCTTGCTATATGCATCATCCTACGTGGCCTCTTGCTAAGACAGAGCATGTGGTGAGGCCCCACTGTGGCAACAACTACCAGTCCATGATGCATTAAATTCCTCAGCTCCTCAATGCTAAAGATCATTGTTTCCTAAATAGGAATTCTATAATCTGAACTAACAGAAATCCCCTGCTCTTTCTGGTAGTGGTGCAGTATCAGCAATTAGCTGCTGAACCCCAGACTGTATCCCAGAAGATGAGAAGAACAGCTGCTTTGGCACATTAATGGCCACTGGCATTATATAGTTCTGTTTTTAATTTAGGCAGCATATTGTTCTTAATTCCCCTCCAAGAGACAGATGAATCTACAAAATCATCAAGAAAGTCCAGTCATCTTCATGAGTGCTTGTGAGAAAGCTTTTTTTACCCTCATCAAACCCTAACAGGCATTTTCTACAAGGCATCTTCCCAAAGTTGTTGGTTGCTCTCATAGAAAGCTGATTTTATTAAGGTTCAGTCATCGGCATTGTACATGTCACACTGCAAGAAGTCTTGGGTATATCTTCCAAAACAGCATATTCCCAAAAGAATGACAGACAGTATCTGTATGGAGTCATTATGTCAAAAGACTCTATTATTAATGAAGTAAAACTGATGTTGTGTAAAAATCAATACACACCATTAAGGAGATCTGCCTGGGCTTTCAGTGGTTATAAATTCACTTCTTTTCAGCAAATGTAAATACAAGAGATATAAATATGCTAAGCAGTTCAAAATTCTTTGATGAAAGCTAAAACTAATTTGTGTGCTACATCATTCAGTCTTCTTGAATGCAATCTTACGAGCTGTAGCAATCTTGACCGGAGTTTAAAGGTATCCAGTCACGGAAACGTTCATTAAGCATTATCTCAAGAGGCAGTTCTGTTTGCTAGAATGATCTTTTTTAATTAGTGAATTACAGAACCGCATAAAAACCTTCAGCTGTCGTTGCCTTCTGCTTACACAACATCTTTCTGCTGCCTAAGAACTAAATTGCTCTGTAATTGTATCCTCCAATGCAAATAAACAAAAATGCACTTCAGGAAAGCCCTAGTGGTTCTTAAGAGGGTCAAAATAAAGATGAAGAACCAAACACCTTACAGATTAATATAATCAAGTTTTCTTTTCCATTTTTCAGAATCTCTTAATGGTAGCTTCTTGTTGAGAAGAATGATGGTTGTTGATACCATATGAGTCGTGTGAAATCAAAGTGGCCTTCACCAAACAAACTATCTCCCCCCATTAAGCAGTGGGTTAAAAAAATGCAAAAAACTGCAATCTGTGAAAGATAGATAATTCTGGCTAGGAATTGTGCATTTCTGCCTGATCAAGCACTGAACATAAACCTGTCCTAGTACTAACAACATATCCCAGTCAGATTTTTGGGATGTCTTGCTTGTGGTAGACTCTTCTTTTGACTTGATTAATCATTGCTCAGTGTCAGAATGATTGATTATTGTATTCTTGCTGTCAGATGAGGGAAAGAAGCTGGGATTATTTTACTCATAATTACCTATTCATCCAATTACTTCTGCCCATTTAATAAATGTTTCAAAACAGTCAAAACAAAATAAAATAGTAGCTTCCAGAATATAACTTCTGTCTGTTGGCCATGGAAGAGACTGATCTAATCCTATGTATATAGGAAAATTCTGGTCTTAGCAAGAGATTGTAAATAGATATGATATCTAATGATGTGAAAAGATGCATGAGACTTACAGGATGAGGTTAGTGGTACAAGTTAAATAGTTGTAAATAGCCATTCCTTCAGTCAGTGAGTGTGCAGCTAACAAGGGAGCACAAAATTTCCAGAATAGTCTTTATATTAAGCAAGTCAGCACTCCTGACATATAGTTAGCCTGCACATAATTATTACTACAGGTGCTTAGCTCAATAGGTTATATGAATGCAAAAAACCCCCTGTAATCTTGCCTGCACTACTGACTGTACAAGGTTTGAGCAAAGCTGTGACAACATCAATACACAGATGCCTGCTGCATCAGAAAAACAAATATGTGAAAAAAACAACCAAACAACCCCACTACTCTGACAACATCTGTTTTATCCATCATTATCAATATACACATGCCTTAACTGAGAGGAGAGTGAAGGAAAATCATTCACACCAATTTTCTGCATTGCTTCAAAATAAATGCACAGTGACTCTAGAAGAAAAGAAACGACACACCACACTACAAAACAGTGAAGCTGGTGAAGTCAAGTAAGTAGTTGATAAAGAAGTACATGATCCATAAAAGTAACTGAGAAAAATGATGAGAGAAGAGGCAAGCAGAGCTCTAGCAATGTAGAAGTTGGGGACCTTACACAGTTTTATTATCTCAGTTTTTGCTTCCTGGGACTGAGTGACAACTTAGAGTGAGAAGTAAGCCAAAGAATGCCCCACGAGGACAGCAGTGCAGAGCACCTTGAGCAAATGGCACTTTTCTTTGAAGCTTTGAATATCCTTCTGCCAAAGATACTTTTAAAAGAAATTTTGCTTTGTTTCATGAACTTAGAAATTCAGTTACTCCTTGCAGAAGCTGGCAGTGCTGGAAATAGGAGAAAAGGATCTCATTTCACCTCATCTTGTCAATACCTGGAGTAGAAACACACTCTTCCCTCTTCTCATCATTATTTTTTCTTTCATATTTTAATGAGTAATGACTACCTGAAATTTTGAGGATGAAATGTAAATGATGTTTTAATAAAAACTATGTCACAGGTCAATAGCTTCGTGGACATGGGAAAAAAATAATGAATGGTCTGACTTCTAATATTTGGTTTAAACTAAATGAGGGCATTTTTGAGGTCAGTTAAAATGATGCTGCATCTTCACCTCATGCATTTTTGCATTAGTAGTTACATAGCCTTTTGCACAAGTATTTTGACATTAGTTTTTTTTTTTTTTTTTCCTGTCTCAGATGAATATATATATAACAGACACTGTTATGAAGGGTTATGTAAAGGAAACTTTTTTTTGGTCTTCTCATCTGTCAGCAGCTGATGAAGATAATTTAGAGCAAAACACAGCTTAACAGTGAAAGTTCTCATCTACTACTGATTTTCAGTCCTTCAGAAACAATGATGAAAAATGGGAAAATCAGTACATTTTCAGAATAGAAGCTTAGATGTGAAGATATTTTGTATACACATGGCCTTAACAGAGTCAGTGTGTGTTTACTGTTACAACAGTAATTGTAATATTTTCCTCCTTTATTCTGAGTACAGCCATGATATTGTACAGGATTTCTTTCAAAGCTCACTGAATGCTGGGAAAACTGTAGTAATTTCAACAAATTATAAATCAAATGAAAAGATTGTGCTAGGGAACTGGACTTCAAAATGCATTATCTTCCTCTTCTTTGTAGAACCTTTTCTGCAAATATCCATATGGTACCCCTCTAGCACAGGTTTGGTTGATATTTCCTCAAATAATCTAAATTTCACTACATACATTATACATAATTGGAAAAAAAATATACCCCTGGGATAAAACTGGAATTTTCTTTACTGCGGAAGACAGTCCTTCGAAGAGAATCAAGAAGATTTAAACAAAACAGAAGCAATTGCCTTGGTCTCTACCAATTTAGTAGTACATCCCATCCAATAAATTCTATTTAAACTCAATTCAGACTAAATAAAAAAGGTAAATAGTAGTTTAGGTCAGATATTTTAATGGAGGAGCACTGTAGTGATTAAACTTTAAAGGATCAATTATTTTTTATTTTTATTGTAACAGGAATTTAATTTCTTATTTTATTACAGAAAATTAAAAAAAAAAAAAAAAAAAAAGAGAGACAAAGACATTACTTCCAACAGCTTGTGTCCTGTGTCTGGAAAGATTCAGCATCCCATTAAGGCAATTACTGTTCTCATTTGGGATCCTGATAAGCTCCTAAATAGTCTGTCATTAAGATATATACAGCACATCTCTTTAATAAGATCTCTTGATTTGATGAAGCCCTTATTAATACCATCGAAGGTCCCAGAAGAACACCTTCATTTTCTTGTGAGTGTTCTGTTAAAGTTTATTCTGGTGTCATTCATACTGCTCTTAGTATAATTATGCTTGTATGCAGAGTCCTCTTCTTTGGTTTTCAAGACAGCTTAGCAGTAGTATGCATGCACCAATACGATGAAGCTCCATTTAAAGAAGCAGCTTCTAGCATGAAAAGAATATATTTCTTTCTTATTATTTCATTTTTAAAGAAAAAAAAAGTAGATTCTGATTAATCCATGATTATCTAATGAGGAGAAATTTTATATAGTGTTTTTATAATAATAGCATGCTGCACTTTAAAAAAGTCCATTCTAAACAAACTTTTTCCCAACAGCCATATCCTTTTGTTCTTCCTCTTCTTCTGGTACCTGATGATCATGCTGTCCTGATACTTTGTATTGAGAAAAATAAAATACACTATAAAATGCTCAACAAGTGGATACCTCCTTTGCTGTCTGATGTCAGACACAGGCCTGTACATTGATTAAGCACTAGATAAAATCCTATTAGCCTGAGTTGAAAAGGATTGCTTGATTTGGAGGGGAAGGCAGGAAAATGGAAAAGCTTGAATGGATATGTCATTTACAGATGCTTAAGAGAGAAGGACCCTTCTGACAAATGCCACATCCGTGATGCACAGAAGTGGCAAGCTGTCTAAAAGCTATCAGATGGACCTGACAGAGGCTAGGAATATTGGTCTTTGTGGAAAATCAAGCTGCTGATATAGGTACTGGATGCATGCTTTGGTAGCTAAGCAAGCACCAAAAATTTGCCTAGCCCTTCCATCCACGTGAACTCATCACCTCTAGAATTCCTAGCATTTAATTTCACATGTCCAGCAAATCCTAAAAAGACTACTGAAAATTGCTTGCAGAGTATTGTTGAAAATCCGACCATTTCTTTGTATATTTTAACATGTCTGGGACTATTTTAAATACCTCTTTACATCATTATATTTACTTTGTGATTCAAAGTGTTATGTTATGTAAAGATTAAAATGCCCCTGAAAGCAGGGAGAACATGCGAGAATTTATAGTACCTCTATGCTGTTTGATGGCAAAATCTCTCTGGGAACACAACAGGGAAATAAAGTGTCCATTTTAGGATAACTGTCATGGTCCAAGAAGTTTCTATAGTAACAGTGATTTAAAAATGAATTAAAAGTTACAATGTATTCAATGCAATTTTAGACGCCATTAGTCCAGACAGTATTTGTGGAGTTATGCATGAAAAGGTGTTATTTTCTTATTGCTTATCATTCAGAGGTACTTTTGCATGCACTGAAAATTTTCCATATCCCTTCCTTCCACTTTTTTTTTTTTTTTTTTCATTTACAAAGAAATTTTCTGTCAAGAAGAAAAATGCAGATATGTGTCCAATATTTCATTAAAATACTTAACATGAGACACTTTTCTAATTCTCTTTGACACGTGCAGGGCATTTGTTCTGTTCACTCTGCATAGCTTCCAAAATGTTAAGACTCATGAGTCTTACCATGAATTATTGTGAGTAGATAATTCAGAATGCAGAAGGACAAACCTGCCAATCTGACATATGTAAAACTGGGAGAACTGTGTATGTCACAGCCAACACAGTTAGCACAGTTAACCCTCACTGTTCTAGCCAAGCACTTCCTGGGCTGAGTGGCAATATCCCATTCCCATCAAGAGATCTTCTGGAAGACCAAGGGGAGACCTCATATCTGTTTTCACCTTCCTCACAAGGGGAGCAGAGAGGGGCAGGCACTGATCTTTCCACTGTGGTGACCACTGACAGGACCCGAGGGAATGGCCTGAAGCTGTGTCAGGGGAGGTTGAGGTTGGATATCAGGAAAAGGTTTTTCATCCAGAGGGTGGTTGGGCACTGGAATAGGCTCCCCAGGGAAGTGGTCACAGAAACAGTCCTGTTCAAAAAGCATTTGGACATGTTCTCAGGCACATGGTGTGATTCTAGGGGCTGACCTGTGCAGGGTCAGGAGTTGGACTCTGATGATCCTTGTGGGTCCTTTCCTACTCAGGACATTGCACATGTCTGTGGTTCTGTGGTGCTTTGATTCACTGCAAATGGATGTGATGGAAGTTCGCTTTGATTACAAGGACAAGGACAAGTGGTGACTGCCACACACTGTTGAAAGCGTTATGAAGGATGGATTTAGATGACTTCACTAACCCTGAAGCAAGAAAATTATGCTAGATTTTCTGAGTTCCCAGAGAATGAGTGCCTTAACTTGTTTTCTCAGCTCCCTAAGGCCTTCTCAAATGAAGTAAAATCCATTCAAATGCTTCATCTGGCAAGCAGGGTAGCTTATTGCATATGAACTGGTTCAACTTTTGTACAATTCAGTGTTATTTTTCCTCTTGAATTCTTTATTATTGCTAAGAATATTGCTACAATTTAGAAGAAAAAATGAAAAAGAGGCAAGTGATCACAACTAGTAATCAAAGCAATCGTTGTGATGGAAGCCTGTCTTCAGTAATTCATCTGCAAAATCTTGTACTACCTCAGGTTTGGATTACTCAGTTACCTAAAAAGCCCTCAAGTGCTTTGTGCATTCCTGGTACTGTACTTTGTCTGAGTATTTGCTCTTTTGCTGTTCTGCTTCTGGGTTCTCCTTTCATTTTTACCAGGCATAGCAGAACAGCATCAAAGATATGGAAAATTTGCATTTTTACATGAGGGCTCAAGTATATCTTACTTTCCTCAATTAATGCAAACCTGTAAAAAAAATTAAAGTGTGCCTGTGCTAGGAAAAAAACTACTTCCAGTAGTTTTGCTGTCTCATTTATTTAAATTATTGAATGATTTTCCAAATTTCTTAAAGCTATGTTCTCTTTTACTTCTGCAAGTATTCATGGACATGAAATTACATACAATCAATAAATATGCAATATAATATTTATATTGCTGCGTACAGATTTCCTTTCCATTGCTGAGGCTGCAGATAGGACTGCAGGTACACTGTTCTGACTGTTTAAGCAGATTAGTAATATAATCTGCCACCAATTAGTCTCAGAAAAAGACAGCTTTTCAAAGGAAAAAAAAAAAAAAGCAATGTAGGAGTTAAAGTGCCCAAGTAAATCATGAAATAGTAATAAATATATTTTTAATTTATTTAAATAGCTAAATATTCTGTGTCTGGCTGGGACAGAGTTAACTTTCTTGGTAGCAGTCTTTATGATACTGCATTCCAGATTGGGGACTAAAAGCGTGCTGACCACAAAACCACAGTTTTGGCTGTGGCTGAACAGTGCCTGCAGTGTAAGGCTTTCTCCTTTGCTCAGTCTGCCCCTCAGTGAGGAGACTGGGGGTGGGCAAGAGGCCAGGAGGCAACACAGCCAGGGCAGCTGATCTGAACTGGCCAAGGGGATATCCCATTCCATATTAATTGTGCTCGGCAATAAAACTGAATGTGCTTGCCTGCCATGATGGCCATTGCTTGGAGACTGGCTGGCACCAGGCTGTGGGAAGTGGTGACTGATTGTCATTGCAACAATTGTGGTGGATTTGTCCTCTCTTTCCTTGTTTTTAATTTGACTCTAAAATTTTTTCCTTTTTTCTCTTCTGATTCTCTCTCCTGCCTCACTATGGGAAAGGGAATGAGCTGCCACCTGGATGCTTAGCTGCCAGCTGGGATCAAATGACAACATAAATTAATATTAAACTAGGGATCCAATAAATGAAAATCACCATTCTAAACGGAATCACAAAATTTCTTAAGGCATATCTCTTTTTTCCCAAATGCATTTGATCTGTACTCTAGCAGTAAAATACATACAGTTAAAACTCCTTCATCTTGAGAACAGTAAAGGAAATTATAAGTTCAGGTTCAGTTTGACAAACCATTTACAACTTGCAATATTGGATCTCTGAACCCACTTTAAAAAAATTAAAATGGGCATTTCAACATTAAATAAAAGCCCTACTGGGAAGAATTCATGAAGTGCTAACAATATGCCTTTGAAAAGGATTAATTTACAGGTGAAAGGATAAATATGTATTAGAACTAAGGAAAGGGGATCAGGGATGGAAAGAGAAGTGTTGCCAAAGCTACACTGTGTTGCATTTATAGTAACCTAAGAGCTCTGTTCCCTTCAGTCCAATTTTTGGTGCTAGAGTTAATTTATTCTTACTGGAAAAATAAGTACTACAGTTTCTAGTGTTATGAGTTGGTCTCATGTTACTAGGAACTCTATAAACATTGCAGCACTTTTTCAAGTTTTGGCCTGTGTGTTTAAACAAGGTTCTCCATGTTGGTAGGAGGCCCTGAGAAAGCACTAGTTTACAGTAGTGAACCAGAGCTTTGATTTTGATTTCAACAGTTTGTCAAAATACACTTTTGTTCTTGCCAGTACTCCTGCTTTTCCCAGAGATACAAAAACATTTATGACTGCTGGCACTTCAAAGTAATGCGCATGGTCACAGCTACAAGTTGGTTTAAAGAAAGCAACGCCTGGCATACCAGCCCGTTTTCTAAGTTAAGAAACATGTTTTGTTTTCAGAAAACCTAGAAGCATCAGGGTTCCCTCCCCAACAGTAAAACTTTGTTTCCAGTTGGAAGTGGATTAATGCATGTTAACAAACACCCATTTTAATCTGTGATGTCATTATACAGATGTTTGCAACAGAAGAAAACATTCTTTGAATCCACTTTGATTAAGATACAGGTCTATCACAATGGTTGCATTTAAGCAACTTAGTATTAGAAACCTATTCCAAGTGTGTCTCCTGGAAAACCATGAGTGTTTTACAGACAGTGTGAGGATAGGGGGAATTTTCCACCAAAAAGCTTTCTTTCTTCAGTTTTTCCATACCAAGAGAGTCCAAGAATTTATCTTGGACAGTGCTCTTAATTTCTGTGACTCTGATAGGAAATATTTGCCAGAGATTGTAGGAGAGTTGTTCCAAAATCCAGTGGTCCTTTCCAGAATTGTATTTGAAATTTATTTTACACATTTTACAGATAAGAAAGGTGCACATGGAGACTGTTGTAGAACATCTGTAAGCAAAGTGAAGAGAGGGAAAAAAAAACCAGAGAGGGACAGTGACCATTCTGGATAGGGAAACAAATAGAGCACTAGTAGTGACACTACTAGTATCACTAGTAATAGAAGCAACATGGACAGTGCTGGAAAGCAGGGTTTACAGCCTTCCAAAGGAATGAATATAAGTGAGTTGGAGAGGCTGTGTTTAAAAATAGAGTGGACTGAGCTAACAAAACATTTCCTTAGTTTCAGCTTTGTGACCTTGCTAGAAAGTTATTTGTTTATTGCTGAGGTGCATACTGTCAGAGAAAACACGCTGGCATAAGTTTTATTTATATCATAATTTAATTTTACATTTCCTTCCTTATTCAGGGGGTAGTATCAAGCATCTGCAGGATATAATATATACTTGTAGCTGTGACACAAATGGATGAAAGGGATAAACAGAAGTACACCATTGGCCTAAGTGTGATGTACTGACCTGTGCTACCACACTTGAAGAAAATTATTGTTCTCCCTGCATTTGCATGTTGATTCTAAAACCTCTATGCAACACTCTAAAGGCGTGGTTCTGTGTTAATTTTCTGCTTTTGGAAGAATAGGTTATAAAGTATTAAAGCTGCAAATGCAAAAACTTGAAAAGCAGGAAATTTCATAATTAAAGTCACACATAAACCTTTAATCTACTGCTGCCCACTGTGCACATGTGGTATGACCATTTTTAATGCCATACCCACACATTATTTTTCCCAAAGCAGGCCTGTTTCCTCTAATGTGCACAATGGATATTGCTCAAGATACTCCCTCAGGAAATGGTTCAATATTTTTGTGAAATTATAAGTCAGCCTTTACAAGCTTTTCAGCCCATCACTCAAGAACCTGGAAGGCTGTGACCAATCATTTAATCTCCAATATGACATTATGTATTTCACAGCTGGAGGAACAGAGACAAAGTCTTTGTGGGCAACATATGGGCTCAGCAGTAAACGAAGGGTTATAATTTAGGACCACCTGACTGTCAGGCATGTGTTCTGGCATGATACATTTCTTTCAAATGTGATGAACAGAAGGATGTTCTGGTCAGACTGTAAGCTTGCATCCTGTCTCTGACTTTGGGGAGCCAACAGGACAGTCTGGGAAGACAGGCGAAGCCTGTGGTGATATAAATACATAGTTCTTGTAAATATCGTAATATTTTCTGGAGAACATTTCAGTCTTGAGTGATGTCTGACTCTGAGACTTCCTGATACAGAAGTGATGGGATTTTTTTTACATAATGGCCATCAGTTTTCTTCTATGAATTGATCCTGGTACTTTTTGATGACATACAATATCTCATGTCCTAGTAAAGTGAGCTGATTTTGTGTATGCACTTTATTTCTGTTGTGAAACTCTGGAGATATCAAAATAAGTACCTGGGATCTGAGGACACAATTTGGAAATCTGAAATAAATGCTGGCTTACAGAATTTCTGGACAAGATGATGGGGAAATTGCCTCCTGCAGATAAATGAAAATTTTCAGTGAGCTTCCAGAGCCAAATGGGAAAAAAGACCTTGGTGAAACTGAGATCAAAATCTGTATTCATCACAAAACCATGGGTGCTGAATCTTTTTTAAATCAAAAACATGATTTACTGTTCTGGCACCTTGCACAGGGAAAAGACAGATAAAGTTACTGGGATAGAAACACTTAAAAGGGGATCAACTTAGAACATAGCCTTAATTTATTTGCTGCTTTCTGCCATTTGGTGCCTCTTTATCTGGGACCCTGAGGTCAGTTTGAGTCTGAATGCTAGATATTAATATTCATTCATCATCAGGCCGTGATTTTTTGTTGGGATTATTAGCCTGGACACAACTTTACTGAATGGAAATGACTGCTATTACATGAACACACAGCTACTGGATTTGAACTTGGCTGGTTAAATCCTAACAGAACAGCTCTGATTCACCAAGATAGGTGAATTAGTGCAATGATTGCGACATTAACATACTTAGCACACCTACTCAAAATGTTTCTTTCCTTTAAATTGCTTACTAAGATTTATATTGAGACTTTTTTAATAGCGAAAGCAAATGAAGCAGGGCTGCTACAGTCTATCCCTGGTCGTACTGGCTCCCATACTCTGAACAGCATGAGACTCTCCCTTGGAAAGAAACTTGTGATGAAAAATGGTGGGAAAAATCAGATGGTATGAATAACTTACATTTTGATGACAAGCAGCTTGATACTTCTAATTTTGCAACTTTCTAAATATCCTTCATGGGTTTTTTATATTTATTTGTTTCCTTTTCAAATAATAAAAAACCCCCAAAAACGTGAATACAAACTCCTGTTCAACCACAACAGCATTCCATAGCGTGCTCATTAAAAAGCACCTGGGCTGTGCTACTATTGTATTTTACTGCACTAGAATTGCACACAATGACCTCCTCATCTTGTTTAACAGTTTCCTTTTGTGTGAAGCTGAAATATGCAACAAAATGTTTTTATTTTTGTGCAATGCTTGCTTAGTACAGCTGAAAAAATAAGCAATGTAATAAGGGGTGATGTACCAAGCACTTATAATGGTTCCTGCCATGGGTTTTCAAACAAATACGGTAATCCATGCTAATCTGTCTCAGTGCTTTGAAAACTATTATATGTTTTTTTTGTAGCCCACTTGCCATCCCTGTTAGTATTACAAATGCCCTCCACTGCATACATGTTTTTATTTTATTGCACCTTTAGGAAAATTTAAAGCAAATAGAAAGGTATAAATATGTTTGATTAAGATAGCTTGGTGGTATATTTATGTTATCTAGTTCAGTGTCCATAATTCTCTGGTTTTTGGTTTCATTGATATGTACAAGGGCTAAACAGATCTCAGAAGGCATTGTGTACTCTGCTCTGGAGATCTAGTTTGTTCAATTTAAAAGGAATGATTGCAGTACTATAGAAAAAGAGGAGAGATGTGCACACCTCTGGAGTGTGATTCCCCAAGACTTGAATTACTCCTCAGAGATGCCCATCTGTCTCCACTGATTAACAGAACATTTAGGAAACCTACATGCTAAAAGAGACTTGTGAGCTTTATACATACTTTGGCTGTAGGTTTTGAGGTTGTGCTGCTGGTGGTGACAGGGCTGACTTCTGTGGGAAGTGTCCATGGGCTGTCCCATGCCAGGCACAGCTGTCTTCAACCAGACCACTGCAGGGCACAGCTGAGCCCCTCAGCTATGATTGCTGAACCTCTGGTAAAGCAGATTTAAAAATGCCAGTCAGGCAAAGGGAAAAACACCTTTGCAGAGGCCAAGGCCAGAAAAGGAGAACAAGAATGGGAAGAATGTGCTCCAGACATTGGAGCAAAGTCCCCTGCAGCCCATGGGGGATCCATACTAGAGAAGACCTTTTCTTGAAAGACTGCAGCTCTTGAAGATTCCACGTGAGCAGGTAAAACACATGAAAGGGAGGTATGGGCAGAGATTAAAACTTTTACATGGATCATAGTCCCTTTTACATGGATCATAGAACTCCTTCTGTGCTGTTCTGGGGGCAATAGAGGAGTTTACAGTCTGGAGTGAAGCTGAATATGGGGAAAGGAGGAAGAAATTTCTTGTTTCAATGTTTCTTTTTGATTCTTTCTATTCAAATATATTTTAATTGTCAGTAAATTAAATTAATTTTTCACATTTGAGTTTTGCCCATGATGGTAATTGGTTGCAATTTCCCTGTCTTTCTCTTCACGCATCAATTTTTGTGTCACACCTCTTCAGTCCTGAAAAGGAGAGGAAGTAAGAAAGAGTTGGAGGTGGGGGTCTGGCTGCTGGCTGAGGCTAACCCACCACAGTCCCAAACCTTAAAAGGAATGATATCAAGTAGTAAATGGGGAAGAGGAGGCATGCCAGCATCCATTTTATGAAAAATATTTGCATAATTTTTTGAAAAGAAAAACTTTGTGCCTAAGATTAAGACATACACAAAATCATTTCACTGTTATTTCTGATTCAACTACAACTAGGAAATTTAGGACATCCCACTGAACATGAGATATGCCACAGACCAAAGATGCAATACGGGTGTACACAAAATTATAAAGCTTTATCAGTTATAAGGCTTTATCAGTTCCTTACTGTTTTAATTTTCTTGAAAAACATGATTCTGACTATTAGTACATGTGCATGCTAGCAGAAGAAGAATTAAATGAGTTTGTGGCATAGTTGGGCACATTCTACTTAGATTACATGCTGGCCTTGAAATCTGATGGTCTAAATAACTAAGACTGAGCCAGTAGAACAGCAAGGATCCTTAATGTATCCACATACTTAAATCAAAACAAAAAGGCCAAAACAAGACCCTAGCTACAGTCTAGGTCACTGTTGCTCTCCAGGTTTCCAAATCAGCTGTGTCTGTTTTCCCTTTAGTAATGATACATGCTCTTCTACCAATATTTGTACAAGATAAAAGGCATAGAGTCTTTGGAACTGCAATGTCTTAACAGATGCACAATTAATTTAGTCAGGTTTCTTCTCCTTAACTTTTCTTGATAACCTTGATGAAACATAATGCTGCTGCTATGTTCCTCTGATTGCTTGTCTCATTAAGTACGTACTGAGTAACAAGTGATAGCACTAGCTAAGATGCTTTATGGCATAAACACACGAATATTTAAACAAACCTTTTTAAGAGCTCCAGAAATGGTTATTTTCTTCACTTATTTGCTTTTAATTAAAGATGCATCCACTTATAAGGACATTCATCATCATGATCATCATGCTACTGGCAAGGAAATCCCTCATTGTGAAAAGTCTAGCTTTACTAGTCAGTTCCTCCTGGAACAATTTGAGGAGAGGTAACTAGGAATGCATAGAAAATCAATTCCTCATATTGTGTACAATTTAATGATTTCAAAAATTTCATCACTCCATATTGGGTTTGTCATAAAACTTCATGTCACTTTTCAGGAAGAAAGAAAAAGAACAAAACCACCATGTTATTAAGTGCCTCTACAAATGATGGGACTTCAGTCCCTCATATGTGATATAAGTGCTAAGAGAGCACATAGTGGTACAGTGGGTGCATCTTCTCAGGAAACATTTCAGCTGTAATGAACTAACATACGTTGATTACAATACCAATAAAAATAATTCCATTCAATTCTCAAATGTGTCTAGTGGTAAATAAGACTGTGGAGTGCTATGATGATGGGGCTGCATGTGTTCTGCCCCACCACAGATTCACTTTCTAGCGAAGGCAAGTTTTCTTCCTGCAGTCACTTCTGTGGTGAGGATGGGGAATCAAAGATCCTTGCTCCTCGGTATTTCCATAAGCCAAGCTTTAGGTCAGCACTCCTAAGGCCTCATCTTCCTGGGATCAGTTTTGCTGTGAGACTGGAAATGGGACTGCTAACATTTGAAATATTTTATTCTAAAGTATGTAATCTATCTGCAGTCCCATAAGGGTTTGTAGGAGAAGCAAGAGTAGATAAAATGCTTCTAAAGACAGTCTACCTAAACATTTCACTGCACGCAAGGGCCAGGCTGATCTTAGCTAGTTGTACTCAGCTCTTCCTCCAGCTGACATTATACTGTGAAATTGAACTTTGGAGGTTTTATGTTGGTAAAGTTTGTCACCATTGTTAAGTTCCAGTGACATTTGTCTCGTTAAGGTTATGCAAGGCCTGTGCTTTCAGTGCACACAAGTGCAGGTATCCACATACGGCTGGAATTAGTGATCGTGCAGAGAGCCATAAAGGTTTTTATTGCCCCTACGTCACTTGAGAGTTATGTAGGTCATCCCAAACAAGTGGCAAAACAACTTTTACAGCAACATGCGCTGCTATATTTCAGTCATGCCACCCAGACTATATCTCAGCAACATTAAAGAAAAAAATTTAGCAAGCTTTTAAAATAAAATGTTGTTATTGGAACTGCTTTTATGTGACCCTCCACCTGCAAAGTGAGTTGCCTTGCTTGCCCACAAATCCCAAAGATTTAGGGAACTCTTTGCCTGGGTTACACTATGCACATATTTAGTGAAACTATAATGCTGTCTACTTATTTTTATGTTTGCTACCTTATCTTTGTTGCACAGTTTAGCTTTTAAGACATGTAATTATATATCCATGTTCATAATGGCATAAAATCCCACTTTGATTCCTCACAAATCAAAATCACTTTTTCTGCCACACTGTTATTTGCAGTTAGGCTTTAAATTTCACTAGCTGCCTTGAGCTAAAATATATGTGAAAGGAGGTGCAAGGTCATCTACACAGGATATTAACATTTTTACAAAACAAGAACCATTTCTACCCATATCACACTGTGCTTCCAGTCCTATGGTATTAATTAACCCTGCTTACACACTGTAGTTATATCCAAACCTATTAAAATGCCAAGGATCAGTTACTCAAACAGGGCTTTTATGGTTAATCAGGAAATTTAGCATTGATTATACTGCATCTGCTTTTAAATAAAGCAAATGAACTTTGCCCACTTAAGAGTCATAATCAATCCCTTTGGGACACTGAGGGGAATTAGCATATTTAATTACCCTGCAGTGGATTCTTTTTTCACTCAATATTTAAGATGTACTGTATTACTACAAAAGGTGACTACCTGCTTTATGAACTGCACAAGAGACCTGGTGTGGCTGTGAGGAAGTGGACTACTTTTATTTCACACAGATACAGAATGATAAACATTTTCTTCTACCTATTCAAAATTAGAAAGGCAGATATATCACCTTAAGAAGAAGCTGAGAGTCTGTGGCATAGTCTGTACATCAGGTGTTTCACCCTGGCAGCAGCTCACCTACTTTGTAGAATCGGAGGTGGTTCATGGCATCAGAACTCTGAAATGTGGGAGTGTGTGGATTCAGCTCATGGCCCTGCTGCCTCTGGGTCCCCCTGCACTCCCTGCTCCTCCAGAGAGCTTTCTGTGTTGAGCCCTTGGTCATGGTCTTATTGCTCATTTTTCACCCTCCAAAGCTGATTAAAAATGAAGAAACTGTCTTCTCCTCATCTACCCTCTGTAAAGAATTTCTTAAACAAGGAAGAGTGATTGGAGTTTTCGCTGGTGATTATTTCTGGGTTATTAATTACCTTTAATTACCATGTAACACCAAGATTAAAATGCATTCTAAAACTTGACACTTCAACCTTATTAGCTTACTACAAGAGTACGGTAGGTTCTAACAATTCTATTTATCAAAGGTAAACCGCTTATTAAGACCTTCTAATTATTAAGGTAGTGTAATCAATCTTCAGTAAAATTCCATTAGAGAGAATAAGCCCTTGAGGAAACTGCTTGTGACTCTTATGAACTTGACCGAGTCTGAAAAGTATAAGAAATCTCTTTTCAACCACTGTGAGTTTCCTATACCCAAATTTTCTACCTTGACTCTATAGAAAGAAAGCCTTTTGGCTGATTGTTTATATGCCTCTGGAGTGCTTTAATCATCTTGTAAATGCTGATTTTCTTATTACTCGTTTTTTTGGTAAAAATTTTATTCCACAAGCAGATAATTCAATGACAGGGAAGATAATTCATAAATGTGTTAGAAAGCACAATCTTTTCCCCAATGCGTTTACTGTATAAATAGTTTAGAAATACTATTCTGCCTCTTATTTGCCTCTTTACTGCATCACCTGGATACCATCCCCCTCACATAACTTAATCTCATTGTGTTTTCAGGATAGAGATGGACTTTTTAACTTAAGTCATCCACAAATTCTGTAAAAGCCTTAATCTCATCTACATTTTGAGTTTTTCACGTGTCCTATCCTGTATGGTCTATACTGCTGGACTGGAAATCCTTTCCATCAGCAGGTGTGTGACTTGCTAGACTGGGATGGGAGGCAACCTGGGCTTGCAGCAGTGTCTCCTCCTCTCCCTCAGAGCCATGCAAAGCTCTGACCTGCCTCCCAGGCTGCTGGGAGGTTGTCATTTGGTAGTCTTTCCTATGCAAAGAGAAAGCAGCAGGCTTTTGCCTCTTAAAAAATTCTGTCTGGGAGAAGGAGCAGAAGTAACCTGTCCAGCCAAAAAAAAAAAAAAAAAAAGATGGAAATAATCAGAGTTAATTCCAAACAAATCAATGAGTTCCTTTATCCCAGATGAACTGTGACCTTCAGAATCACAGCTACTCTCTTAAAGATTTGCTCATCATGGTGACAAGTTATTCAACACTAAGATAAAATGTTTGCTTTTGTTTCCTTTTTTTTTTTTCTTCTATTATCCAAATCAGACTGTATTTCTTTCACTTTACACCAGCATTCGCAGTCTGTCCTCATCCTTGCCTGCAAGCATTTACCAGAGCATTCTGCATTTTTCCATCTCATCAACTTTATGCCTTTCTAAACCTCATCAGAATTTTTTCACCTTCATATATGCCTCCTAATAACCTGACTCAATTTATTCCTTATAATTTATCCTATAAATGAATGTTTGTTTAGTCACCCTCAAACTAACCTTGCAATAGCTTCCTTCAATTTTTGGTACATACACTTCAGCATTGTTAAGAAAATAAATGTTTTGGAAAAAGTTGAATGTGAAATGATACAAAGACATATTAGTGTTTGTGCTTTCTACAAAAAATTAAACATGAAAATTATCTTTATTTTAGTGGTTCTTCTAATAAGATTTTACAGAATAAGTCTCCTGCCTAAAGAAGAAATAGAAAATGGAAATACTTTCTAATTCTCCACTGCAAGAACTTGTGTCTTATTTTTCAGTTGACTTAAAATACATCAGAATTTTATGCAAAAACTTTGTCTACAAAAGCAACATTTAGTAATCCTTTTCACTTGCTTCCATCACAGAAACCTATTAATAAAAACTACATTAAACATTAGAAGAGACTGCCAATAATGGGATTTTTTTTTTAGGTTCTTCAAGAGAAATTCAAGTTGTATTTTATTATGGATACCTTTGGTCAGTTGAGCCCCAAACATCTGGAAAAAAATCAAATATTTATTTACTCCCTAAGTAAATGGTACTTAAGGGGGGAATTCTGAACATAATAAAATTTTGGGATAAGAAAGGAGATTTGTTTATGTTTACGCATTTTTACAGAAGCTTAAGATTATTTCTACTATAGAGCTGAGCTTACTGGTGTATATTTTTATTTAAGTTTAATTAGAAAACTATTTTTGTAGTAGCTCTTTATTTGAATGAAATCAGTTCAAAGCAAATAGTCTAATAAGACACACATACATTAAAGACAACACAAGAATTTCCATTCTGGGATAATCATAAATGCTTTGAGTCATCCTATATAA
This sequence comes from Certhia americana, assembly GCA_018697195.1. Taxonomy (NCBI): domain Eukaryota; kingdom Metazoa; phylum Chordata; class Aves; order Passeriformes; family Certhiidae; genus Certhia; species Certhia americana. The sequence continues at coordinate 75,071,503 of CM031857.1, read as the reverse complement.
TTTTATAACTGTGTTTTTAACTTCTATGGTATAGAATTTAATTCCAGTTAAAGCCAGTAACATTATATTGCAGATCTCATTAAGTAGGATCTCTCACTACTGCATACAAATATCTGCTAGATTTCTGCAGAGCTTTGCTTGGTACTTCCACACCTATTGCTACAGAAAGAAGCAATTAAAAAATCAGATGTATTGAATGAGAATTGTTAGCAAGGTATAAATAGGTAACCTTTTTAGTTCTTTTCCTTTTTCAACAGCTTCACTATATTAAGAAGCATGTGTTATAAACAGGAGTGAAAAATTCTGGATATGTTACAAAATAAAAGACCAAGGGTAATGGTATTTTATCCTTTTGCATCCTCTGTCTTTATTTTATGAGCCCCAGCTGGTACCTCTGTTCTTTCCCACTGACAAAGTGATGTATTCTTTCCCCAGCATACAGACCTCTTAAGCTTTGTCATTCATATAAGTAAGGTTTTCTTATAAGCCATTTTCTGCCAAGTTAATACACCAAAGCTTTAAAGGTGGAATACAAGAGCTTTTTAAAATGTTTTAGGGTACCTTCTTTCATACTGTCAAGAGTAACTGCAATCCATTTAAGTCAAATGCTTCATATAAAAAGAAGCATTTACAGCAGCAGGGTTGTTACAGAAGCAGTTTATTTTCTATAATGGTTTTGGCCCAGCCCTTTAGTTTTCAAGCATTTAACTCAGAGACAGAAGTCTTAACTTTCTCCCTGCAAAGCATAAGTGACAGTTTCTCATGTAACAGTCCTCAAAGCTTGAATGACTATAAATACTTATTCAGTCCTTGTTATTTCCTTCTGACTTGCTTGTAATGACTTAGTATTGTGAAAATGCAATTAAATGCTGTGACTTACTACAAAGTAATGGAACATACAACTGCCATGTGGTTTAATTTGTCTGTAGAATATGGCTAGTGCTTGTAAATGGATGCTATTATTCAGAGACAAATGTGAATGTAAAATCACAAAGTGCAGGTAATAACTGATAGAACATCCATTCTCAGGAATCAGAGTAAAGAAATATTACTATTATTATCCAATCAATTACATTAGGTTTTGAGCTGCTCTGGCTTGACAGGCAAGTGAGATCTAAATGCTGCCATTTTAACTGCAAGTATATTGCTTAAAGATGAGATGCTAGAGATTTGCTGAGGCCCTGGGGATGCAGCCAATCTATGCACCATCTCCACTTGGGATGGACTGGAGATGCAAAGGTCTTTTCCCTAACTTCTGACTTTTTTTAGGAAGGATGAAGGCCCAAAGATGTATTCGTGCACCATGGCAGGAGGCAGGGTACAGAGGTGTGCTGCAGAGCACAGCTACCCACTGCACAGCCCTAGCTTTTGCCACTGCAAAAATAGGGCTGATTTGATAAAAAACTCCAGACAGCAGATTGTTTTCATCCTGCTATTTATGTACTCTTTAAAAGTTGCTTAAGACATTTGGTGAAGGGGAAAATCTGTTTAGAAATTTCATATGGGATACATGGTCTTGCTGTTCTTATCCCCATTTTGGGGAGTCTTCAGAAACAGCTGGCAAAGTCCTGTTCTCTGGACCATGCATTGTAAAACTAAGTATGAATATTCTTGGGCTAAACCGTAAGTGTTTACATGTCAATTTGGCTTCTGAGCCATCTACATTTTGGATCAAATTTATCTCTAGATAAATCTATTCATTACTGCATCCTTTGGCATTAACCTATCCATTTCCTTTTAAATGAATGATCATTTTACCTGCTTCAAAGTGTTAAAGTTTGGGTTTTATTCTTTTTCCCCAAAGGCATGTCAATTCAGCTGTATTTATTTGTTTCTTTAGTAAGTTCTGAGTATATACCAGATGGGAAATGACTGATCTGCGTATCTATGCATAATTCTGACATCTTTAAGTCTTTTTATAAAAGCACAAAGTTATATTTATAAGGGTCCTTAAAATGAAAATATATCACTTTAGGCAAAATGTTTGTAGTTTGCTTATCCACTTTACAAACATTTCAGAGATCCCAAAATATTTATTTTCAATACTGAGCTTCTTTTTATGGTCGATCCACTCTCTTTCAAAGCTGTTCAGTTTACACAACTAGTAAATTACTTTTCCATAATTGCTGTAATTACAGTCCTCCTTGTGCTCACTCTTATCTCAGAACTGTGCTACAGTTCAACATTCTGGTAACAGAAGACCTCATGTTTATTTAGGAGATAACATAGAACACTCTGTAAACTAAGATATCTAATTGGGAAGCTCTCTGTAGTTAATGTAATGTGATACTACTGCAATTTAAAAGGCTGTAGCATCATACTAGTTATACAAAAATCTTTTAAAGACAGTATATAGCTCAATGAAACCTTGAAATGTTAAAATTTTTCCTATTGAAACTCAGGCTGAAATTATGTCTTTAAATAGTGAAAAGAAAATATGCTAATAGTAGGGGGAAAAAAAGGCATCAATATAGTCTTGGTCATTTCTACAGAACATGGGAAATCCCCATTTCCTGCTTAACCATCCCTGGAGAGATTGTTAATGTAACTACTCAGGAGTGCATATTGTCTGCTTTGATGAGAAATTGTGCTTTGTCCTTCCTCATTGAAAATGCCATTTCCACATGTGCACAGACTCTTGTCATTGTGTTCCAGTTCTCCCTAACATTCATGCAAAGAGCAAATCAGTTGTTGTAAGACATACCATTGAGGAAATAACATTTCATTACCCAAAATAGTAATAATGCTATTAAAATAATACTAATGGAGAGGACTTCTTTCTAAATTATAACCTTTTTTCTTGTGCATTTAATTATAGTCTTCATTTTCAGCTCCTTTAGCTATGCCTTCACTCAGTTTTGCTGTCAGCACCAATCCTCCAAACCTGCTATTAGGATTCTGAATTCCTTACTAAAACACCTCAAAACCAAAAGGAACAAGGATTGTCTGCAATTCTGAGATGGGCTGGAGCTGCATTTCACATCACTTTCCACACTGTTGACCTGTATTCACAACTACTGTGCTATTTTTTCATGGATACAATGAAATGAAAATATATTAAAATGGTATTAATTTCAGGATCCAGATTAAAGCTGACCTTGTGCAATAACCTGACTCATTTACTGCAAGGAATCACACAGACTTTTATTGTGCACCATATTTCACCATTGCTTCTGTCTAATATCTTTTTATTCTCTGCTTTTTTTTTTCCTTTTCATTTTGTTACTGTTATTCATGCAGGAGCCTTCTTAAAGAGAGGTTTTGCCATCTCTGTCAGCTTTCCTGCATATCCCTGCTTAGCAGCCCACTGTTCTAAATCCCATAAGAAAACTTTCTTTTGGTATCATTTTCCATTATTTTAATCACTCTTTTTCTTACCTATTTCTTAATTATTTCCAGTTTATAAACATAGTTAGGCCTTTAAGACATTTTGATTAAAGCATTTAAAACATTTTTGTCCATAACATTTAGGAGGATGTAGTATACACCATATTTGCATCTTTCAGTACAATGAGAAGTCTTAAATGAGATCACTTGGAAATTAAAATAAAACAAAATCACAATTTCTTCATCCTAGAGCATGAAACAATACAAATGACAGAAATGCAAAAGCAGAAATTTATACATAACTAATTTTCTGCTTTTTTAAAGGAAACTTGTGAACTAATAATTATTAAAACTAGAATAATGAAGTGTTGCATGTTTTTTCACCGTTGTGCTGCATATAATCTAACGAAGGACTAAAAAACCCTTAAGATGGAGTAACAGGTAAGAGATTTTACTACCTGGTAGTAAAAGGCTAGAAGGACATCTTACTCTCTTACCCCATACCTCATCTGCCTTTCCTGCTAGGACCACCCACAGCTTTTACTTTGGCCCTACTATGCCTTGGATGGTGATCCCAGGGGGGCAAAAAGCCAAGATAAATCAATGGCCACACTGAAAATAAAACTTATTTTAAAAAACCAAACCAAAAACCAAACAAAAAACCACAAAAAAAAAAACAACAAAAAAAACAACAAAAAAAACAAAAAAAAACCCCAAAAAAAACCAACCCAGGAAAGAAAACGTGGCAGGCATGATTATTTTATGCTTGGGAAATGGTCCTGTTCAGAAAAAAACCCTTATCAGCATCCAAATGAGTGCAAAGGAATCAGTGCAAATATGCAGCCATACGGGTCAAAGAGAGGGAGAAGTAATAAATTAGAGGACACCTTTTCAGCAATGGTAACCACAGTCATCTCATGTAAAGTTAGGATTTGCATTTCTACTTGAGTTGTCCACTCCTTCAATGGATGCTGGTCTGGCTGAGAATTTCAAACAACCTTTTCCTTCATGGTTCATTTTCTACCAGGTTAGTAGGCTGAAGAAAGCTTAGGAAGCAGGTCAGCAGAATAGAAGGAGAAGGACCACATGGCTGGGAATGAATCCTCTGATTTCGACAGCTTCTGGTTCTTATACTGGCTCATCAAGACCCTTCACCTTAAGGATGTTACTTCAAAATGCACCTAAAGATCTACTGATGAAGATGAAATTAGCATTCCACTTCTTGTCCTGAATTATTTCTTTCCACCATAAGTTGATGTAGCAGCACATGAATTACATCAGGTAGCTGAGGCCTATCCCAGTTGAAAACCTATCCTACTTTTGTGGCTGGGTTAGCTTCCTGCTGGTCCTGGTCCCAGTCAGCTCTCCCAAGGCTGGCTGCCCCACTGCTGCTGGAAAAGGCACGGCAGAGGCCCATGGCAGAGACAGAAATGTGACTCACCTGTTCATGGCAGCTGCCCATAGTTTTATATCTCTATAGCATCAAACTAATCTCTTCCTGGCTGATCACCACCTGGCTGATATTTCAATTGATATCACTGGCCTAGGGAGCTCTTTTTCTCTCCCTGACACTCTCCTCCTGCCATCTTGCTCCCACCATGCTGCCTGTCCCTGTTCTGTGCTGGCAGAGCTGCTTGTTTCTGTGGAGGATCTCATGATCAGGGCACTGTGGTGGCACAGTGGTACAAACACAGCTGGCTGCTGTGGGGCTTAAGCCTCAGCTGGTTTAAGTAGGGTGGGTGCCAAATGTGAAAGCATGACCAGACAGCGATTCCCAAATGTAGCTTGCTCACACACTGCCTTCACAGGACTAGAAGTGTTTTCTGTCACACCTTCCCACTCTGTGCCAGACCATATGCTTAGCAGAAAACAAGGCACCAGCTCTGACCAGCCCTTCCATACAAGACAGTAGTAACAGCACTGGCAGCTCCTTGTTCCAGCACCTAGCAGGACCCACAGATGGAGGCTTTCAGGCTCTCCTAGTCTCCTCTGAGAGAGCTCAGTTGTTAGTTTTCAGGAACTGTGTTGATTCCTGAGTATCAAAAGGTGACTGGGCTATGACTACACCTTGTCCTAGTGAATCCCTGAGGAGGGTCTAGCCGTTGTGAGGAAAAAGGATTAGAAGTTTTAAAGTAAAAATCTAGGGAGTTTTGGTTATAAATGAGGATAGCTAATACAAAGCATTGAGAACACAGAGCATTTAGGGTGTTGTTTAATTATTTGTTGATGCCTCCTCACCACACATCCCCTCCCTTGCCATAGTGCCAGAACCCAGTGGGCCACGGAGTGAGACAAAGCAGAGAACAATCTCAGCTAAGCACAATTATTGAAAAAGTAGAAAATAAAGAAATTTCATTTTATAGAGATCAGCTCTCTGGCCTCCAGTGCTGGGACTGGAACACAGGAAAGTGCAGGGAAGATTGTCTGTCATCACTGTTTTCTGAAGCAGCATCATTAGGTCAGCTAATAATGACGCCACACTTCAGGCAACATTCAGAATTTTGCATAAAAAGCATGTAAAAATGCACATCGGATCCAGTGTTTGGGTGCAATCTTCACTGGTCAGCAGCTGCTCAGACCCCATGAGATCTGCATTGTTTGCTTCCTATGCTGCTTTGGATCACTGCTACAGATATCATGTACACAATGAGTTTCTGCAGAAAAGAAAAGTAATTCAGCTATCTCAGGTGAGAGCCTCTAAAAGACAAAATTACCCACAGTGATTAGAATAAGTTAAGATAGTCATGATCATTTCTCTCAGTGCACATGGAAATCTAAAAATTATGGCCTTAAAAAATAGGAATTGATTAAACATTTTCAGATTGAAAGTCAGTGATGTAGAGACAGAGTCTGAATCATTCTGGGAATTTTGAGATTCCTTAGTAGCATCTTATGAGAACATAAGCCCTAAACTGTGATACTTAATCTCTTTTCAGGTTTATATTTGTAGATGTTGTACATATTGGAAATCAAATGGATTAAGATTGTTATTCAGCATCTCTTCTTGCTGTTGTTTCTTTCCTTAAAAAAGTCAGTCTCTGTAGCAAGAGAGAAGATGATATTCTGTGGATAGGCATCAGTGAACTCAGGTTACAAGACTCACTTGGAAGCTCAAGGAAATACAGACAGCAAGCTTAGGCTCAGATCTGTGCTACCATTTTATATTGTGTTAGTATGTAAACCAGATTTCAATACCAAAACTAAATAAAACTCAAGCTGCACCTTAATTGCAGTGAAAACATGTGGCAAAGCATCCTACTGATATCTGTTTACTTTACTTTTAGCAATGAAGCTTTTTTTTGATGTGGCCTGAATTTTCAACCTATGTTCTTTCAACCTATCCTCTTTTCCAAAAAGCTTTTCTTGGGAACTGACATGTGTTGATAAACCAAGGTTTTCCTCACTAGGGCAAACAATCTTCCACTTAATGTTCAAATAGTTGGAAGGAATGTGTGGGTCATCATGACATTCCCAAATGACAGCAATCACCCCACAATTTGCTGCAATAATTAGAAAATATTTTGTGTTAATCCAAGCGCTTGGTCTGATCATCCAGATGACTTCATGAATGTTGTGAAAATTTTCTAGTTTACACATTAGAAAAACACAATAAAAGCTGTTGTTTTACTGGCCTATGGTCAATTAAAGAAAAAAAAAACCATGATTCCTAAAGGCCTTTGTTTTAATTCATCTCTGTTTCTTTTAGTCACTAAAAGGTGACACATAGTACTTGCAGAGTCGATTCATTTGTTCTTTCAAACAATAGTTTTGTAGGAAGATGTTTTAGTTGGGATGGTGCCCATTCACATTCTTGGCACTTCTCTAAAATGTATGAAGGCATTTTCTCCATTTCCCCCAAATAAATGAACTACAGCTGCTATTCTTCAAGCATCAGCTTGCTGTCTCTGCTGAAATACAGCTTTTTAACATAAGAATATTTTAACATTTTAAAATTATGTTATTTAAAATGTTGTGTAATGCACTTTTGGGAGCTCACTCAGCTCTCATACCCTTTCATTCACTAATAAGGCTAAATGAAATACATCCATATATAAGGTGGAATAGCTCATCTCTGCACCTTTTCTCTTACTTTTCATAAATATTACATAAATTCTCCAACTTATTTTTGAATGAGGTCACCTATAATTGTTTGAATTTAGTCAGCTTGTTTAAATGCTTCAGAGAAATAGTCAGTCATCCAATAGAAATCAAACAAAATAATTTTTCTACTTTATCTGTTTAAATTAGAGAAATCTGACAGATAACCAAAGCTTTGAGTAGCTATGGAATTCAGACTTGAAGGAATTTCAATAGCTACTCACTTTCCATTGAAAATATTGGTATTTCATAACTAACCTATTTGCCTTGAATCTTTGAATCCTAACTGTCCTGCAAGGTGTTCTATGGCAATATAATAGTTATTTATTCTACTAATTTTAATAGAATTTCAATATAAAGTAATGAAAAGCAGAGACTGCACATCCAGTAACTATTAATTCAATACCACTTTTACTTTTTATTTTGCACTTTATATTTTTACAAGGATTGAAAAGCAATTTCGTCTACAGGTAAAGCTAATTAGTTTTTTCATATTTGTAATAGGAATCTTCAATGCTTGGAATAATACTTTTATGCCTGAAGGTCTTTCAGTCTACCCTGAGAAATACTCCAAACTGGAGGGAAATTTTTCAGAGAATCTACCCTCTTCCCCTCAAAAAATCCTCTCCTGAAACACAGTAAGTCAGAGATCTGAGTGCCTTTTGTCTCTTTTATAACAGCTCAGCACATATGTGCAGGATATATTGAAAGTCAGTTTCCAAGAAAAGGATGTCAGCAAATAAACTGAACTGGAATACCAAAATAACACATGAGATAAATGAAGACTGATTTTAGATGGAACTATTTATTTTGTATGGTATTCCCAGATCTCTCAAACTTGAGTGTAGATTTATGGAGAGGCATTCAAAAATTTGAACAAGAAAGACTTTTGATAACACACAGGTTTTGTGACCAATTTAAAAGGTGAACGATATACTACCCTTCCTCATAAATGCTTATTATTTTCATGCAAAACAAATACAACACTTTTCAGTTTAAACATTTGTTTCAGAAGTCCACGAGGTGAAAGTGACAACAAAATAGAACGCTTTTAGAAAAATAAGCGATGAATTGTGGCAAGTAGAAACACATTTCCTACAATGCTGATTATGTGTGTGCACATAATCATTCTTATGTGTAAGAATCCTGTGTGCACCCTGCTTTAAATATATATTTAGAACACTAAAAAATAAGAGGTAAACAAAACTGGAAAAAGCCCCACAGACACCAACAATGAAACTGAATATACTGGCATCAGCTGGAAAGGACTGCATTCTTGTCACTTACAGAGCTTTATAAAGACACAAGACTACACAATTTGAACCATTTGGAACAAATAGACAAGATAATGAAATGAAAAGTTAATTCAGTGTGAAATACTTTGGGAAAAGCTATTTGCAACCTGTTGCTTCCCTCTGAAATGTTTATTCTCCAAAGAGAGCAAGTTACATTGATTTGATGGTTTATTCCCTGTGAGGTGCAGCTGTCTATTGGCTGGGCCCTGTAGCCTGTTCTGCTTGGACACATCTCCGTGTCAACTCTGTCTGGACTCGGGTTTAACATTGCCAGATTGCTAACAAATGGGAATCCAACTTGAAAAATTATACAAGACTACCCTTACTTTATGCATTAGACTTTATTCAGTAATTCTGCTTTAGAATTCATGGCCTATATAGCTAGATATTCTATCAAATTTCTTTTGGTAAGGGGAGAGAATTCTTCCACATTTTGAAACTGACAGACTTGATGAGGAGCTTGGAGGTGCTATTACACAAAGAAAAATAAGTACTTGCCTTCCTCATTTCTTAGTAACAAGTAGCTTTACAAAATGAAGTAATTTCAGAGTTATTTCTTTATAGATACATTCAGTATAAGTGGAATTAGATCTTCATGTATTTTTCACTGACTTCCAGTAGCAAATTATTTGCATCAGTTAAAGTTCTGTCACTCAGTCCTTCCTGATTTTGACCTGAGTAATTTATAATCCCTTTAATATGTTTTTATTAAAAAGTTTGATCAGAATGGAAATTTCAGAGGCTTCTTAAAATGACTTGCATATTACCATAATTCTTCTTCTTCTTTTAAATTTTTAAAATCTATGTTTACACTCTTCAAAACACATATCCATCAGACAAGTAGGCTCTGAATGTATTTTTCTGGTAGTTGAGTTGCATTTGAAAAAAGCAACCCCACCAAATATACACTTGTATCAATGAAAGATTGAAAGATACTCTAAGAATATATTAATAGTATATGGAGAAGAAAATCAAACTAAATATTATGAGATGCTTCAAAAAAATGTCCAAAAATTTTAAAGTGTTTTATCTGGGTGCAGTCAACATGCTAAAATGAGAATATCAGTCATTAATATCTGGAATTGAAGACTTCTGTATTACTGAAATGTGGTTTTAGCCATCAGTGTAACTTGGAACAGCCATCTCTTATTATTTCAATGGAGATATTTTCCTGACATAAAGTCTCCCAGGAAAAAGCAGAAAAGAAACTCAAATATTTCATTTCCTAATTTTTATGAAAAGCTAACCCAATAGTAAATGCAGTACAAAGATGAGAACCTGATTTAAAGTATGTTGTCAGCGCTGCAGATATCGGCAAAATTTAAACTGGCAAAATATTCATGGGGTAATTTTCAGTTTGTCATAAAAAATCCATAAACCACTTCTTTTGAGTGCACAAATGAAACACAAATCCTAAACTGGAGCTATGTGTGGCCAGAACTGTCACTCCTGTTCTTACAGCAGAGAGAGTCTATATCCTGTTCATTTTCTTCTTTTCTTCAATTTAAAAAACTAAGGAAGCTGAAGCATAACTAAAGGCCAGTGTATCTGATCCTATATGTATTATTAAAAGAGCTAAATCTACTGGAAGACCTTTTGTATCATTTCATCTGTGAAATCCAAGCTAGAACCTTGTGAGTGCTCTATGCTTTACTGTCTAATGATCAGGTTAATTTCTTGCCTTTTTGGCACTGTCCATTCTCCATGGTCCATCATTTGCTTTAGTGATTCATCTTATTCTACAGTTCAAATAAGTGCAAGATGCTGTTTGTAACCTGTACACCGAGAGTGGAGACTGACCTTCATCTCATTTTATAACATTACAGTGAGATGCATTGCTTAGTTGAAAAATTGGACTCTCTTCTGAGGTCAGCAACAAATATCCAGCAGAACCAAAATTGCCTTCCTTTTTTTGCCAAGCTGCTACTTTCTCCTTCACAGTTAAATGTATTTTAAGAGTTCACAAGACAAGACAGATACAAAGGCATTTTGCTGCTGCAAATTGAAGTCTGATATTATGAAGGTGAGTTCCTACTGACATGGAAAGTTCTGGTGGCTAAATGAAAAATACATGTTATGGGAGTTTAAACTCCCATAGGTTAACTTGCAATATAAATGACATTAAGGAATGTTGAATGTTATATTACAGGGCAGGTGACACTGAGTAACACAGAGAAATAAGAAGTATAAGAGCAGAGATGTCTTCACATTAACTTCTAAACACATTGAAATTTCCTAAATGCATCAGAACTTTTTTAGATTCCACTCTTACAAAAATGCTCAACGAATTTTGGCCATACCAGCTCTGTCATAGCACTCTGTGTCAAACAAGTTCTCTTGATTTTAGAAATAGTAAGATCTTTTGATAAGGCAGAGAATGGAGAAGGAAAAAAATCTTCATTTCTCCTAGTATTTCCTGCTTCTGATAAAACATTCTTTCCAAGAAAAAAAGGAGGGTTGACATATTATAAGAAAGGAATTCATGGGACCCTTATCAGAAAGAAATAATTACTTCCTGATCTTTTGTTTTACTAAAATTCTAATTTCTCTAATAGTTTCAAGTCTTTGCTCCACTAAATCTGGCACTGGTATGGGCTACTACCTAGGGATTTTTATCACAGTCTCTTTGCCAAGTTATGAGAAATTTATAGCTCAGCCAAACACTCTTCACCTTCTATTAGCTTATCTTTAAAAAGTCTTTCCAAAACAAGTAAAGTGACTGAGTCTAATCTATTGTATATCTGTGTGACTTCATTAGAAAAGAAATGAGAATATTTTGTTTATATTAAGGAACAAGAACATTTTGTTTACATTAAGAACATTAGTCTTGTATTAATATTACATATTATAATACATATGTATAATATATATTAGACATAGAAATTATAAAATGTAATATTAATACAAGATTATACATTTGAGCAGGTTTTGCCACATTGCTAGTGTTTGAAGCTTTTGGCAGAATAGGATAATATTTGTATAGCTCAAAAAAGACCTGAATAAGCAGTCAAAAAGTAAAGAATATTCAATGATTAAGACTGAGAGAATCTACACATTTGAATTCTTTTAATGAGTTGACTTTTGGGTTGATTTTTCATCTTCTAAAAACATAGAATTGAAACTTTCTCTGAAATTCAACAACTAAAAAATCATAAGGAACCCATACTAAGAAACCCTCAAACTTCTCATTAACAGAATCTGGCAGATTAATTATAATCAAAAATCACTTTGTGTGATGGTGTGTGTATGTGTATGTGTGTATTCATTTGCAACATTAGGGTTATTTGTAAAGAGAAACTAAGGCTGGTTGCCAACACTACTTTGTTTCTGTATGTCAAAAAGAAATCTATGATTCTAAATGGATTAAATGCTACCTAAGACATTATCATAAACAGATTAGCCCTCATCAAACAATGGCTCAAAATTATAATACAAAGCAAATCACTGTCAATTTTTCTTTGACATCATTGTGGTAAGGGATCACCTTTTATTGATACTGTATAATAAACTCAGCAAAGTATTTTTAGATATAACCAAGTGTTTTGATTGTTCTTGTAGAACAAATTTGCTCTGAGTTACATTTATGTCTCCATTACATTTGCCTAATAATAGGGAACGTTATTTGACATTTGTTTCTAATATGAAGTTTAGAGAATCTGCAATAGTTAGTAAATCAATTTATCAGAAAAAAGCCATCATTCGAGACATTTCATAGTTACATATGAAAACTGTTTCCTATTTACGCAGTTTTCTAAAACAGATGCAGATTCCAAGATAAAATACTTTGAATGTATAAATTGGTGCAACCAATACTTTTCTCAGATATACGGTTTTAAATGCAGGGGAATAAACGCAGAAAAAAAATGCAAAAAAATGAACATAGAGATAAATTTTATTTCAACTGAAGTCGAAATAAAACTGTCAGTATTCATATGGGCAACATTCTAATTATTGCACAATTATTTTTTCCCTTAAAAATAGGGGTGTTTGCCAAACACAGAATTCATATTATCTTAAATTTATCAACACTGACCAAGTCAAATGATAATTTTAACCCTTCCAAGTGTAATACAGCATTGCCTCAATTAAGCACAGTCAAAGTAGTAAATTCAAACCAATTAAAATGATATTTTAGTCCCACCTGCATTGGCTAAAATGAAACTCAAATGTGTCGGAGTCTGGAAATATGAGGAATTTCTCTTTGCATGTTTGAGAGATTTTAGAATCTCTGAAACAGTGTTTTTAACCTTTGTTCATGGAAAAAGGGCTTTTAAGATCTGAAATGAAGCAGGGTTTTCAAGAGTGTGTATTAAATAGTAGAATAGTGCATAGTTTTATCACAGGGTGAGAATTTTAGATATATGGGGTTTTTAGGATGGTAGACAGGTGATGACAAGATGGAGGAAGCACATGGCTTTTGGGTTTCTTCCTTCTTCTTCCTTGCCTCCATGTTCTGCAGTGAGGTGGCACATTACAGTTGGCTTAGAAGAGAATCTAACCTTCTAACATAGATAATAGTTATTGGAGTAGAATTATAAATACTGATTACGTAGAATGTAGTATAAATATCCATGCCACCCTGAGGGTGGGAACATTAAGCATTTAGGACATTAAGCTTTTTGCACTTTGTAGGGGGCATTGTGCTTTTGTATTAGAACATCAGCCTTTTGCACTTTGTAGGGAACATTAGAACTTTTCACATTTAGCTTTTGGCATTGTGCTTTTAGTATTAGGTAGTTGGGCATTTGTACATTTTGTAGTTAGCTTTGGTATTTGAAATGATAAGAAAAAATAAATATGAAGAGAAAAGCCTCACGCTTGCCTTTCCTTCAAGATCTCTAGCTGGCTGGTGAAAGCAAAACAATACTTTACATTCTCGGAAGACGGAAGAGATAAACAGCCGGCTGGCACAGAAAAACAGAAAACAGAAAAAAAAATAGATTTATCTAATTCCGAGACAAATGTTCTCTATTTGGATTTGTAATCCTGAAAAAAACCCCAAATCCCCAACTACATGGAGGTAGCTCTTTCAAGTAACTGAACTGTCAAAGCATGGCCAAGTTCTGTAGTCTGGGTGTGCACTTCATTCACAGTCATATGCCAGATAGATAGACCTGATGCCCCAAATCCCCCAAACCAGAAGGGAAACCAGATCAGGTAAGAGGCACAATATTCTCCAGCTGGTCCCTTGCCTGTGAAGCAGGGAGATCAGCACAGTGAAGCTCCTGAGGGATATCCCGACAGTTGAACAGGGATTCAGCCCTACATAAATGCAATTAATTGAGACGTCAAATCCTCCACTGAAGAGAAAATTGTTTTGAGGTGCTAATATACATGGCAACCTAGGACAGAAGTAGCAGCACTGCTTACTGCTCTCCTGAAAGCAAGGAGTCATTTGAGAAGGCGTAGCTATGGACATGGAAAAGTACAAAATAACAGTCCCAGAACCACAGAGTATTTAAGCAACAAATAAGGAACGTATTTCCTGTTTCTGGAGATATCGTATGTAACATCCCTGGCTTAATTCATAGCATTTTAAGGGCAGTGGCAAAACAGCTTCCCCAGCACTTCCCTTGCATCTAAACAGAGAGAAATTTGCTGTTCTCTGCAACTTCCAAACTGCACTCATGTGTACTAGACAGACATTTCCCTTTGATGTGAAATAATATAAAGGAGCTGGAGATGAGGAATGAAAATGGATTTAAAAAGTCATCATTTGGGTACAATGGTTTCATTATAAAATCTTTTAAACTTTTAAACTTTTTGACAATGCTGATCAGTTTTGCTATTTGCAAAAGAAGCTGTAGCATCTAAGTGTTGCAGTCAACATAAGGCCTGCTGAAAATGCTGAGTATGTGACTCTCAGATCACTTCAAATTTTGCGAAGCTTTTTTCTGCACACGGAGCACTCATACAGTTTGAGAATTATGTTTGCATGCCAAAGGCAGCATTCTAGAATGGCTGAATTTAATCCTGTATTTGTAGCTGTCATATGACATGATGATGGGTGATGGGCACTAGTATCATTTGTGCTTTAAAGAGAATGGCATAGTTAATCTCCACGTGTGATTTCCACAAGACATGTCAAAGCTCACAATCCCAAGAGGTCTGCAGCTATCATTCAACTAAACATTTGCATTTTCAGAAATCCACAGTCCCTCTTTAGGAGCTGCAGTCTTCAAGAGTCAGTCGGAGCGGAGCCATTAGCTCCCTTCCAGGATGCACCCCCGAGTAACAAGCTGTCAATGGCGTCAGGCCAGATGAGTCCCAGCTCTTTCCATCCAGTAACGGGAGCACAATCCCCACAGTTCTAGAGGAGGGAATCTCTTTCTTCAGTGACACATCCTAAAGCAAACATACAGGGCAATGGATGCTGTGAGGTGCTTGTAAGAATCTATATTGCCCGGAGGGAGCATAGAGATTTGGCAGGGTAAGTAGAGTTTAAGCAGCAGGCAAGTGATGATGTTATTTTTATTCTGCTGGCAGTCCCACAACTTCAGAGAGCTTCTCTCAGGCTGAATTCATTTCCATCTGAGGAATTACACACCCAGGTTGCATCTCTTTTATACTTCTGAGGTAAAGAAAGCAGTGGGAAATAACAAATACTGTTCCCCTCTTCTACACATTATTTACCTTACTGAACAGTGATGTCCCCTTTATTTCAGGGGTGCTCCTGTGTACTCTAAACCATCAGATCTTGGTATTGTATTTAAATTGTAGTCAGTGATTATATTGTTTCTGGAAAACAAGAGGAAAATATGGGATCATGGAAATTAATGCTTACCAGAGAATTTAAAAATTATAGTACTGTAATCTTTTAATTAGCCATTGTCAAGTCAAATTCACTTTTCATTTTTACAATTACACATCTTTAACCTGCCCTGATGTAATTGTTAACAGATGTTAAGTCTGTGTTTTTAATAGCACTGCAAGGTCCTTCATATTGCTACCTATGCATTATGGAGACTAACGGACCTGAAGCACACTAAAGTTGTTTTCATAAAAAAGATTAGATTTACATCTGCAAATCTTGTTCTCAACCTCTGAGCAACCAGATTTGCAGTTGTATCACATATCAGAGTACTCTACTAATTTTCCCTTGTTTTTGTAAAAGATAAGCTAAAGCAGGGAAAAATAATTATGAACTAAGGATGTAATTTTTTCATATATGATCACAATGTAGCATCACACCCTTAGAGCCACCCACCAAACCCTGACACTTCAACTAAGGGAATAGATATTGGTGTATAACAGTTACTATAGTTTGTACAGAGAAGAGACTTAAAGAAACTATTATTTCTGCGAACTGTGGAGGCACCAAAATTGTTTTAAGAAGTAAGTAGAAGAGAAGAAAGGCATTAGGTTAAGATAGTTTTCCCTATTTTCATTCTGATGGTTGGCAAATGTGGTTTCATTTGAGGCATCATGATAATTTTGGCTTGGGAAGAAAGCAAAAGATGATTTTAGCCTCAAAATTTAAATACTTTTTAAGCGTACAATAATTCAAAATAAAGCCTTATATTCCTGGTTTGAGTTTTAGGCTATCTTGACTACGAATTTTATTGGTTTTTATATCAGCATAAGATGCAAATTACAAACTTTTAGTGTTTGTATTCAAGTGTCCACTCTATACTCATCAAACCAAAACTGATGAACTTCTACCAGAAATTCTGAATTTGAAGTAATGGCACCCCAGGGCTCCAGGAATCTTTTGCAGTGCCTCTCCATGAAGGAAATTATAGAACTTACTTTTTTTTCCTAGTCCTTGTGAAAAGCTAACATATAAAAAACAGCACAGTATACTTTCATATAAAGATTAAAGAGGAGGGTGGTAGAGAGACAATATTCAAGTTCCAGGTAACTAAAGTTGGTAAGAACTCTGATTTAGCCCTTACTTAGCATGATTAAGCCCGAACAAGACTTTTGACTACTGAGCATTACAACAGACTGCCAGCCTTCACTCTGTTTTATGCAAAGATAAATAAAAGAGAAAGATGGAGCAGATTCTCCTGGAAACTATGTTGAAACACATGGAAAACAAAGAGGTTGTGAAATGGAAATCATGACAAATTAGCAACATTCTATGATGAGGCTACAGCATTGGTGGATAGAGCAGAGCAACTGACATCATCTACATGGACGCATGCAAAGGGTTTGACACTGTCCTGCATGACATCCTTGTCTCCAAATTGGAGAGACATGGGTCTCATGGATGGACCACTCGGTGTAAAAAGAACTGGCTAGATGGCTACACACAGAGGTCAATGCCTTATTGTCCACATAGAGCCCAGTGATGAGTGGTGTCCCTCAGGGGTCAGTACTGGGGCCGACACTGTTCGATTTCTTTGTTGGTGACAGGGACAGTGGGACTGAGCTCACCCCCTGCAAGTTTGCTGATGACACCAAGCTTGTGTGCGGGACAACGCCAAGCTTGCACCAGGGTGGTGTGGTCAGCATGCTGGAGGGAAGGGCTGTGCCATCCAGGAGTTAGAGGGGCCTTGATGAAACGTGAGTCTGCGTGAACTTCATGCAATTCAGCAAGGCCAAGCGCCAGGTTCTGCACCTGGATCGTGGCAGTCCCAGACACACCTCCAGGTTGGCTGGAGAGGTGATTGACATTGGGTGGAGAGGGGATTGACTTGGGCATGCTGGTTGATGAAAACCTCAACATGAGCCAGCAGAAACCTGGGCTGCATTAAAAGCAGTGTGGCTGGCATGGCTAGGGAGGGGATTCTGCCCCTTCACTATGCTCTTCTGAAACCCCACCTGGAGTGCTGGTGTCTCCAGCACAAGGATACAGAATGGTTGGAGCAAATCCAGAGGACCGTGAAGTTCATAAGAAGATTGGAGTGCCTTCCCTACAAGGACAGGCTGAGTAAGATGGGGCTGTTCAGCCTGGAGAAGAGAAGGTTGCTTTGAGACCTCATAAAAATCACAAGAAAATAGTAAAGGGTTACAATTACTATTACTGTTACTATTATAGACTGATTTTTCTATGAACAAAAGTGAATCTTGAAGACATAGTTATTCCTGTAATAAGCCATTAAAAACTCAAATCAGGGTGGCCTCTTGAAGCATTAAAAGGAATATGTTTTTCCTTGTGCTTGCACATGGAACAGAGAAAGCACAGAGACCCGAGGACTTTTGTAAGCAGTAAATGAAACTGATTGCATATTTTCATCACTAAAACTTTCATTAGGAATAAGTAGTCAAGGTTTTGTTGGATAGCTTTTCTGAAAATGATCTAGCTGCTCTAAGTGAGGCTGCATGGTTTAATCTGCCTCAGGAGAACTCCTAAGGTAAGGGTCTGAGTCATACTGATGGGAAGAAAAAAGGGATTCTTAAAGCACAACAAGAAGAAAGTTAATTAGCAATGCAGAGCTGTTGTAATGGCAGTAAGAGAAATCATTTTAACACTGGAAGGAGAATCTTTTGCTAAAACCTTGCAGATATGGCTTTCCCCTCTGGTGAGGCTTGGCAGAGTGGTGGCAGTAAGAGTTGTCTGGCTCTCAGCTTTAACTCCTGCAGTGTGAACACACTGCATGCTGATCTGCCTTACTACACAGTAGAGCTTGTCAAATATCAAATACACTCAGAGCAGAACCACTTGCTTTCCACTCTAAGCAGAAGGGTGGCTGTGGACATAAACTCTTGGCTCCTTTTCACAGATGGATGCAATCTCTGCTACTGCACAACTTCTGAATGTTTTCCACAATCTCCTGCCTACTAAAACATAGGGATAAGGCCAAGGTGAGTCTGATTTATCATTGAATCATTTGTAGGAAAATAATTTCTGATATTATAAATAGCCATGAAGTGTTAGACCTCCATGGATTGCATTTGATACACTACTACACAGGCATTACACTTTGTCACTAACTACAGAAACAAAGCATTTATCAATTACTTCAGATTAAAAAAAAAAAAAAAAAAGCTCAGATAGAGTAATTGCTATGATTAAAACAACTACCTTGATTTTTACTCTTCTCTTGTGCTGAATTACTTATATAAGGATTGTCATATTTGGCCCACAATCTTGCTAGATTTAGTTTCAGTTTTAGTATCATCTATGTTTTTGTCTCAAGACAGAAGAAACTTAACTTTAATGCTAATTGTGAAAGAAATCCGCCAAAAAACAAATGGGCTATGGCCACTTTGCTATCCTGAACCTTGATTAAGGCAGCTGTCAGAATGAGATGCACTTGTTTCCATGGAAATTATCTTTTTACAGCTGTTGACTCTGAAGCTGAATGAGGATACCAAGAGAACGTGTGATGTCCACTGAGGAGGGCTCATTCCTCAGCTGACATTCTTGCTTGAGAAAAGGAGCAGTTGAAGGGAAATAAATGATCAATTATAGGGAAAGCTAAACTTAAGGAAAGTCAAAGAATCTCAAGATAGGAACAGGGACTTAAATACAGATTAGTAAGAGAAAGAGGAGTAACAATATTGCTAAAATTGAATGCCATTCCCTAAGGTACTGGGGCTTTAAATTTTTGTTAGTGGGACTAATTTTATCCATATCTTCTGTTTCATTGACAGAATGAACAGTGGGATGCCTGATTCTTATTGCTGTTAATTGGTATAGCTCCATGGAGAGAAGCATAATTTTGACTATATCTTTTGGGCCATGAGACAGAGAAAATCCCCTTTTCCCCACTCCACAGAATCAGTCAGCTCCTCCCTGAGGCGATCTCTTTCCTCAGCAGTACAGTTCCTCTGCTCATGCTTTTTATCTTGCATTTGCTAAGTTTGCTTGAGATGGGTGCAAAGGAGATTATGATGGGTAACTGACAGGCAAAACATCAGAAGCAAGCTTTGCAAAATACACATTTTCAAAGTCAGTGTGGTGGGTTTACTTTTAAATACCTCTTAAATATTTTATATAGATACCTGGAAGGAGAATTTTTTCATTACAGTTTTATAATTATGATATTAAAGACTGACTTCCTTTCTTAGGCAAAATTCTGAGTTGCAGATGATCTGCTAGAATGAGATGTGATACATTTGGCATTTATCACACAATATTACAGGCAACAAAATACAAAAAGCCTATAATGAAACGTCACACAAAAAGGACACAGACTTTAAGGTGACAAAACCAGGAAATAGATAATAAGCCATGTGTCATGCTGCTGCAGCTGCAGCTGTTTCACCTCTTACCAATTTTCACAGTCTATAAAATCTTGGAAAGTACCAGATGTTTAGGGAAAGTTGTCCCACTCTCCCTAGCTTTGAAAGTAGAGGCAAGATTTATTATGCTATATATATGTGTGATTTCAGTCCTGACTTCTATATTTATAAACTAGGTGAAACATGCAACACATCCTGTTGTCAAACAGCCCATTTACTTTCCTCTGCTCCTCCTCAGGTGCAGATCTTGCCTGTTGCTGGACCATTGCTGTAACTACATAACAATATCAGGACGTGTTGTCCAAACCACAGGATTTACTTTGTTACTGGCAAACATATCTGAGAGTTTTCTCGTAGTACCAACTTCTGTCAAAACAACCTTGCAATACACAGATTATGAACTAAGCAAAACTATTCTGTGTAAGAATATGCACTAACATTTGGGATTCCTGCCTAGGCAGAGACTGCTAATGCACAAAGTTATCTCTGTTTTTTCCGCAGTGTTTTGTTCTTAGTATTGGAATAGGGATGAAAATTGCTCGTGCGTAATCTCCAATCTTTCGTAGCTCAGTGGTGCTGTAAAATGCTGCTGTTCGTTTTAATTCAGTGAGTAGAAGTTTTGTTGTGTTTACCACTAAGGGAATTGCATGTGTTATTAGAAAGCCTCTGACAGCTGTCAGAGACAGAGACAACTTGCCTCATTTCAGTCTTTCATAAAGGAAGGACCCTCATCTTCAGCAAAGCTGTCAGAGGCCTGAAAAATGGGATAAAACAGAATACCATTTCCAAACATATGAAAATCTCTGTATCTCCTCTATTTCCTTCCCCATCAAGTTACAGAGGGAAAGCTGTATAATTAGAAGAAAGAGGAAATATGATTTGATGTATTTGTGCTCTATACTGCCTTGTCATCACTGACGTGCAGGGATAATTGCATAGTAGCCTGCCTGACATGGAATTTAATAAATTAGCACTATGTTTTAGCATAACATACTAGCTTTCCTGCAGTTTTTATTTTCTGAGAGGAAGAACAATCAAAACCAAAGACATTGATGAAGACAAGGGCTGAGCAGCAAAGACTCTGAAAGTCTGAATCTGTAAGCATTTCCACACTTTACAACACGTCTCACCATACCCAGGACTCTTTCTGAATTTAAAGCACTAGAAAAGGAAATCTTCTTTTAACACTGCAAAAATTAACTTCCAGCTTTTGATTTAAACAGGTGGTAACCTTAATAGAAACTCTGTTTATTTTAGTTCAGATGTTTGGGTTTTTTTTTCTTAAAAGCCTTTTTTCTTTTTTTTCCTTTTTTTTTTAATCAGATTTAGTGACATTTCAGCACTTGCTTATTATTCAATGAAAAGGAAAGTAGCTTATGCAATGTCCTTAACAGGTTAGCATTGTTTTACCATCAGCTTCTATTTAGTTTGATGATGATGATGAGACTCTTCTTACTTCAGTAATCCCATGGGTATCCCTCCATACAGCCCTGTTTCTGATGTCAACTCATTTAATCAGTATGAGAGACTGGAAAGGCAAGTGTACCTGCATCATTTGTTTAATATTGTTGTTTTCATGCTATTTTTATAGCATGCTCAATGCTCGTTTTCACTTTTCATACTCAGATTCATTTTTCATCCTGTTTTCTTCTCCCTATCCATCTTGCACTGCTGAGTAAAGCAAAAATCCATGAATGAGTCAGAGTCAAATTTTCAAAGTCACATTGGTCAGTGGGGTTTGAAATTAAGCAGAATGAGATTGCTTATCTTTCCCAAAACAGAAAATAAATTTCCTTTCTTCAGCTGCAATAAAGAAAGTTTTATCCCATTTTTTTCCATCAGCATTTATTTTCCTGAAATCCAGTCTAGATTATGGAAATAGTCACGAAATAGTCTAGACTATGAAACTCGTTAGTGCTTAGGCAAACTGGCTGTTCCATTCCTTCTATATTATCATTAGCCTTGTCTAATTGTCATCCTATCCTATCATGAAAAGCAAATTAAAAGTAATATATTTTGTTATATGTTCCTCTTCTGGGAGGTTTGGTTTTTTTTTTTTTTTTTGATTGTGGGTTTTGGTTGCTTTTTTTATTGGCTGGTATTTTGTTTTGCTTTGTTTTGCTACAGGATAGCTGAATGACTCTTTAAGGGACATTTCTTTTTTGATTCTTAGTTTATTTGACTAAAGAATTATGTGAATAAACTGTGGGAGCAGTTTTTCTTAAATATATATTCTATGCTCCATTCTAACATTGGGTAGCATGTTTGGTACTTTCTATTCTATTTGGTACTGGAAGGGAGACATTAGCATATTTTAAGCAAGAATGAGGAATTAATAATTTCTCATATATATATAACTTTTAAAGCTTCTTGACTATGTACTACCAGAATTAAGAACAGCAGCTGTTGTGATTTATGTTGCCTGGATGTTATACAATGTTATTATCTTCTCAGCTTGCATGAGCCTAGTTTTCAGTTGTAATACATGCTATTTCTGCCATGTTAAGCTTGTTATCAAATCCTCAACCAAATCTTTCTCAACATTTCACATAGCATGTAATAATTCAGCTCAGGAGCTGTAACACCACACCATTCCTTTGGAAATATGAGATGTGAAACGTGACTGGCTTAGGCAGGGCGAGCAGTTGTTTCTTACTGCAAGCCTTGAAGTTCAATTAGAAAGCAAGCTGCATCTGCAGCTGCTTCACTCCGAATATTGACCAACAGTGTCTTCTAACCTCACAGAACCCTGCAGAGATTTGATATTACCAGAGTTTCCTTCCACTAATATTTAAACTCTTCTTCTTACCTATGAACAGATTCCACTCAGTATCCAAATCAGCCTGATTTGCTAGGCAGCCCTTCATTACATTGAGGCAATAGTTGTTGCAAGGTTTCACAGTGGGAAGTCCTCTGCAGTAAGGGCAGTACAACATCTTCATTAACGCCCGGATGCACCCTGGGGTGGGACTGACCTGCAGAGTTTAAGGCAGGGAAACAAAAAGAAAAAAGGAGGAAATCAATCTCCTGTTCTGTGAATTTTGGGATGGCTGAGATTATGGCTCTTTTCGCAGTAAGTGCAGAAGGGGCAATTTGTGAAAAGAGCTCAACCCTTAATAATACCCTCCTATAAAACTAATCGATTCCTGCCAATTATCTTCATTTAGTACAGCAGCGACTCTCAGGAATGCAAAAATCAACACTCCCCTACTGATAGCAGTGCTTTCCTCCCCAGCCCTCCCCCACAAAATCTCCTGGAAAAGCAAAGGAAAAACATCCAGGGAATCAGCTGGGTAGTAACTGATCCTAGTATGGAGGATCCTGAGGAGACTTCTCACTCTTCCTGTGTAAACTAGAACTGTCAGTCACACCAGCACTGGATTAAAATCTCCTCTTTATTAAAGCACAGTAAATCCAGGATAATCTTGACGATTTCTATAAATTTATTCAGAACTACAGAATGACAAAGGGATATAATTCTGTTTTCAGACAAAAATACCCTTCTGTCTTCTCAGACAAATTCATAAAGAGATCAAGGTTTGTTTGGTTTTTTTTTTTTTTTTTTTGTATGCTTTCAACATCTCAAGTGACAAAAAGCATTATAGACAAGCTAATGCATTTCAATTTTCACATCAGCATGGCACATTTCTGCACATGTGAACTTCTCTTCTGTATTTAATTGTCTAATCTCAGACTTTAAAGGTCCTATGTACTAGTAAAATATACATTTTCATGCCAGAGTTTCTAACTTAGATTAAAAGTGCACAGTAGGTACTACTCACTTTAGCATCTTGTCACAGTGCTGTGGAGCACAAGTATCTCATGCTGGAGTGACAATCTAGAGCAATGACAAAGAGCTGCAGGTTGCTCAGTGATTTTAAAATTCCTGGATAGGAGATTGCGAAGCAATGGCACTCCTTTCACTCAACCTGTTGGCTTATGAATAAATGCAACACTACCGATATGAATTTGAAGGGACTAAATTATTTTTCCATAATCACGGTAACTTGTGCTGAAAGCATGAATCGAACTTTTCACTATATTGGTACAGGCTGAACATATGGATGTCGTTTGTATTATCAGGATTACACTAAAACTGTGTTTCTTCTCTTCTTCTCTGGAATTTGTTTCTCCCTTTTTGATGTTAAATCATGGATTTTTAGAGAACTATACAGAACATAGACTTTACACAGGACACTTAAATTAAAATGGTTCTGAGATATAACACATGCTTCTGAATATGCTCAGAAGGGATTTTTGCTTTAGTTTCCTAGGGAAATGCACTTTACTAGCAGAACACTGATGGTATGTGTGAAGGTATATTTATCCAGATTTTTCCAATAGCTTTTGAACTGTCAGACAGTTTCAATCAAATTTAACTGAGTACTTCAGGTCAGTACATTAAGGTCCTAACTGGTTTTTTTTCTTTTAAATAGACAGCTGAGGGAAAAAGAGGAGAGAGGTTCTATTATTGCTGTTACTGAGGAAAAGAGAAACATGAGGTCAGTTCCTCATAGATATCAAAGAATCCACATTGAAAATGGTGCTATGAATGACCCATTGGCTAGAAAAAGCTCTGGGGGAAATTTCCACCCTATTGAACAATAGGAAATCCAAATTCAAAAAAGGTGGACTTTATTATTTTCACCACTCAGCACTGCTTTTTAGAGTAATTTATCCAACTGCTGTCTACCTTCAAACCTAGAACAGGTCAATTTTCACAAAAACACTAGCACCAAAGAAGGAAGTAAGCAGAGTATGTATATTTGAGGTCAACAACAGAATCTTCAAATTTACATTGAAATTGCTGCTTAAAGCCAGAGATATTTCCATTTGTGAGTAGGGAGAGTTCTATCAGCTAGGTTCCTTTCATGCTTAAAGTTATGCTTCTTCCCAGTTCCAGTAGTCTTGTCAATGAAAAGTTATCAGCACCTAGTTGACTCCTAAATTCATCTGGAATCCACATGTTTTCCCATCCACACCTTCCCAAATCCACTTTGGTACTTGTGCTGACATATAAGATCTTGATCTTACACAAAAGCTTCCTGTCAATCTAAATCTTGAAATGCATATCTAAAAGAGAGAAGATAGTCCCTGTCTTTGTATTATATATTACCTTTCTTATATTGTCATTATATAAAGCAAATACCATCAATATTTATGTGAGCCTTATTTTATAACAACAGCAATCTGAGAGGAAACTGGCTATTTTGTTTTACTCTGCCAGAGATCCAGATCATGTCCCAGATCTGCTAGAGACAGGGACAGGACCCTAAAGGCCAGTTAGAGTATCTATTTACACAGGCCCTGTGAATCCTGAATTCTAGTCACAATACATGACTGCTTTACCAGAGTACTTCTGGTCACACTGCACTGTGAAGTAGTCAGGATAATTTCCAACCACTCGAAGAGAATGAGCAGGACCCAGATGCCTCATATCTTGTCTGAGGGTCTTAGAACATCTCTCATACAAAATGGTGGCATCATTAACAGCATTTTACAAGAAAGAAAGGTGCTCTGCTTATGTCAGGAATGAAGTAATATGTTTTTTAAGAGAAGAAGCCAAGAGATGGGCCTGAGCAAAGAGCAGAAACCTTCTCCAAGTTTTCTACAGACATCTCTGTCATATTATTTATATCTGCATCTGACTTATCTACAACACCTTCTGAAAAAGACTAACACAAGCAGATCCTTGCTGATCAAGCTGGATGTTGCAGAACTTGGTTTCAGAATACGCTGCACTAGTGAAATAAAATACAAGCATAGATGAATTGCTGTGCCTGCTGGCTGACATTCACTTTTCTCACTGCTTGCACCTTCTGCTCCAAGATGGCCACATCCCATACTACCACATCATATTGACACTACACCTCCTCTGGGTTCCACTTAGTGCCTGAGCGACTAAAATACACAATTATTACTTTGTGTGGTTATTTTTCAGCCCAAAGGGTTCCGAATAATAGGAGTCAGTAGTGCAGGCAATGAGAGTAAAAGGAAGCTAAATATAATGTGTGTTTTGAAGTGAGATTGGAGGCTTCATAGAGCTTAAACTATACTCTGCTCTGCGCTGGAAGAAGGGAGGGGTCCTCAACAAGACAGATAGTTTCATGCATGTCTATCCTGCCAAAAGTGAATTGCATGGAGAGACAGGTGGGGAGGTCTGTCATGGGCTGCAGTGCAAAATGTAACCCAAACTCTGTATTCTATCACCATCTGATGAAACACGGGTGTGGGGGGTGGTGTAATTGTCTGTCAATGGCCAGCTGTCAAGAAACCTGCTGGGGCAGTTTTCTTATCTCTTCCACAACCCAGCCTCCCTCCAGGGAGAGATCTTCTGCTAATGGGCCATTGAGTCTCACTGATAGAATTACATCATCCCATTGGGAAATGCTCCAGCCAGGGGGAGGAGCCAAGTATTCCTACTTGGATAAAAATCTGGGAGTTGGAACACCAAGCAGCCTTTTCAACTGGATTCCCAGAGGAAGACCAGGCCCATCTATCACCACTGGACCTTCAGTGAAAGAACTCCACTCTTTCTACAGGAGCATCACTTCAACAGAGCCACATCTGCCACTAGGACTGCAGCCACCATTGAATGGGACTGCCACCAACACCCTGACCCACAGGGTGTCAGGTTGTTTCCTGACTCTGTTGGTGGGGTTTGTTTGTTTGTTTTTCTTTTTTGTAATATGCATGTGTTTTTGGTTTATTTATTTTAGTTCCCCTGATAACTGTTATTCCTATTCCCATAGCTTTGCCTGAGAGCCTCTTAAATTCAAAGTTACCATAATTCGGAGGGAGGGGGTTTAAATTCTCCATTCCAAGGGAGGCTCCTGCCTTCCTTAGCAGACACCTGTCATTCAAGCCACAACAAGGCCCAAAACACATCTGTGAAGAAGCCTAAAAACTAAGCTGTGACGCAAGCAAGGGTTGAGTCCCATTCTCAATCCTGATCCATATTCACTTGTAACTTAGCAGTACTGATGTGCCTTCAGGTATCCAAACTGTGGCTCAGGGAAATATTAACAATAGCACAGCTACTTTAGAAGTCTGAAGGGTTAAAGTTAAATGCTTTATTATAGCAGTTAAGTGCCTTTCTGAACCTAGTCTTCAGTGAGCAGCCAGGTTTCAGTTCTCAACTTCAGCTGTTTTTCTGTACGTTTATTTTCAAATACAGTTAGATCTGTTTCTTCCCTCAACAATAGCTGACTTCTTTCTCATGCAAAGAATGGTCTTTTTAGAATAGAATTTTTGTCTAAGATTCTGAAATCTTGGTAAGAGACAAAATATAAAAAGAACACAGCCTATAGTGTATTTCAGAAAGCTATGAACTCATGAAATTTGGACATCATCACAGAAAGCTTATTTTCAACCACCTTCTTGCTGCTGGAAAATGCTATGAAATGAATTTTGAAAGCCCATTTCTCATTTCCATCTTAAAAAAAAATATTCAGAGTCTCTAGCATCTAAGTACTTTTCTGCAGACCAGCCAAAAAGCAGATATTAATTTCATTCAGAGGTATTCAAAGCCTCAAAACCTGCATTTCCTGAGGAGAGCTGTTGCTCAGCTCAGGAGTTTAAATGTTTTTTCTGTAAGTAACTTTTGTGGATGGGCACAGATTGATTTATTTTCTTTTTTGTCTTTCAAACACTTTGCAATTGGCTCTACAATAATCGCAGTAGAGAAATCTGCATAAACTTCAAAGTTTAGAAATAACTGGTTCATACGTAAATCATATGAATCAGTCAGATCACACTGAATAACATAACTGGGGAAACTGCTATAGAGGAGTCATTAATTATAGCATGCTGTCTCCCTGACTGACTAGGACAGCTTCATTTTAGCGTGAGCATACGTGGAATACAGCACATCAGAAAAGTGCCTTTCTGAGCTTTGATGGAGCCTAGTAGCTTCAGGACATGTTACATTACTGCATTTTGTAACATTTTCTGACAGCTTCAGCTTTACCTAAGTGCGTGTTTTTGCATACATGCAAAACCCCCCAAAAGCAATATTCTTAAGGGCTTCATTACTGAACACTTGTTTTCCCCCTTCAGAAAGTCTAGGAGGAATATTATTTCATCTAGAAGACAGATTTTGCAATGGTGAACTTGCAAATATAAATAATTGAGGAGAGAACTTCTTTGGATAAAAGCCAGGAATTTTACTCTCCTGTAACACTGCATTTGAAGACAGCTTTGTTATGTATTTGACCTGTTTTTATAATCAAAATCCTTGGCTTTGTCTAGTATACAAAAAAAAATCTTTTTTTTCCTGATACAAAAAATCAGAGAAACTGATTAAACAACCGGTCACCTTTAGAAGGATCAAAGTTGAGACACGGTTACTCTTTTATCTATAGGAGATATCTTACCAAAGTAGCTGGTATGTGTTGTCTGGTAATAAGGTAGGGGTGTTCTTCCGAAGTTATACTGAATGTACCTAAACTCGCAGAGGAAGTCCATACACCACACTTAGGTCTAGATCCTGTCATTTCTTGGCATAAAATAAAAATTGTCAAATATGACCAAAGTGAATCACTACTGAGACCACAACAGGGGACACATACTGCCTACGTTTCCTGTGTATCCAAAGGAACTCCTCCTATTTGAAACCACGGAGTCAATCCTCAGCATGAAGACCTGGCAGAGGAAACTACTCGGAGGAACCAACCAATCAAGCCAATTGGCCAAGGAAATAGATACTCTTTAAAAATGCCTCTACACAAGAACAACCCATTGTTTGAAGGGGAAGAAGTATATTTTATTTTTCACAAGCTTTACAAATGCGATGACAATCAAGCTGCTGGATTAAAAATGGAAATTTCTACTTCCTTCCCATTTTGTGTTTAAGATGAGGATGAGGTATGTTCCTGCAATCTCATGCAAATGGTCCATAAGTGGAGAGAATTTTGAAAGGAATCCATGTCCTTAACAACTGAGTATTGGCTACATCATCCAGCTTTCCACTCAGCAAGCTAATGCGTCCAGCAAAGGAATGGTGCACTGTGAGAAACTGAGGTACTGGCATCCTTAAATTAGTTTTTAGATATCTGTGCAGTCCATTTACCTAATGAAAGAAAAATTATTAAATTTCCCCAACAAAATTTTATTCATAGCCTAATTATCTCAATAGTTTATGCAGGACTAGAGTCACAGAATCATGGAATATGTTGAGTTGGAAAGAACCCATCAGGATCATTGAGTCCAACTCCTGGCCCTGCACAGGGCATCCCCTAGAGTCACACCATGTGCCCAAGAGCATTTTCCAAAAGCTTCTTGACCTGTCAGGCTGGTGCTGTGAACACTTCCCTGCGGAGCCTGTTCCAGTGCCCAAACAACCTACCTCTGGGTGAAGAACATTTTTCTAATACCCAACCTAAACCTCCCCTACACAACTCCAGGCCATTCCCTCAATCCTGTCAATGCTCCCCACAGAGAAGAGATCAGTGCCTGCTCCTCCTCTTCCCCTCATGAGAAAGTTGTAACTGCAATGGGGTCTCCCCTCAGTCTCCTCCAGGCTGAACAGACCAAACTCCTCCATGGTTTAATTCTAGCATTTCTATCAAATATTTTATTTAAAAATCAAATAAAGGGACATAAGGATTAGTTGTTCATGCTTGTGATTTTGGAAGAGAAGGAAGAAGAAATTAAGAATTGCATTCAACGTGTTACTGCCTGGAAATTTCTCTGAAGCACAAAACTCATAATTTCTGATCATCCATTGTAACAGTGATGTAACCAGGATCAGACTGAGAAGTATCACAAAGCACAATTTATAGGGCACACAAGATTATTAGAAACTTTTGGATCACACATCCTAAGAGCTTTCTCTTTAATTTCATCTTTAATTAACTTCAGGACAATGGCTAAACTTCAGCCCAATCAATGGCTATTTTTTGCCATATAACTTTGATATTACCATCTCTACATGTTACAATTACTCCCTATTGATTTTTCTGTTGTTTGTTTTTATTACTGGGAAAAGCAGGTAAAGCTTAGCTGGTAGTGATGGTTTTGTTCCTTTTGCTCTCTTTTTTTCTTTAAGGAAGATCTGATCACTGTTGGATCGAAGTAATTAAATTTTCTTTTTGTCCATATTTTGGTGGTTTTCATGAACACTCTGTTATTGCTGATTTAATTTAATAGTCAAGTTATCAAGAAAGTTCTTTTCAGTGGATTTCAGCTGAAATTATGTCTGTATGTATCCAATTAGAACTACATAGAAATAGTAATAAGATTTTGAATGCTCTATTGAAGTACTTCTCATTGCTTCAGACAGGCTCACAGAAGCTAAGACCTCAGTTCACTGCTTTTATAGCACAATCTGATATAAAAATGGAAGTACTGCATCAGCCATACCTACTTGGGAATTTATGTTGTAGAACCATGACAAAGGTCAATTTGAGAATATTTACTTATATCAAACAAAAGTCTAGTACTAGTTAGTCTAATACTAACCTCCTAAATACGAAAATAGCTATCTTTTTAACAATTTCATCCCAGATGACTGAAAGCTAGAAGAGCTGATTTAAGTATTACAGCTTTGTACTAGTGCCTATGACTTTGTGCTTGAATTATATCAAATTAAAAATAAAAAACTACAGCCTTTAAGCTGCTGCAATATTCCCACAATCCTGGGACAGTATACCTGATTAATATGATGAGACAAAACATTGTCATTTTAATTTAAATATATTCATATCCCAGAAAATATTTTTCTAGCAAATGTAGAATGCATAGTTCAAGATGTTCATTAAATAATTAGAAAAAATTTAGGGCAATATAGTTGAACCCTAGGTAAGTTTTATATTGTAGCAAAAAAAAAAAATCACACATTTACTATCTAATAATAAACTGTGCAGCACTAAGAAAGAAGAGAAAATTTTAGCCATTGTTCTTTTCCAGCTGAGATGTTCTTTTCCAGTATCCATGACTTTGAAATCATGAGAAACCTGGCAACTACCTTTCTTTCAAATTAAAATTTGAGGCATTTTTCTTACTTATTTTGTCATCTCAGTTGTGTTCCAGTATGTGTATAATTCTGGAAGGTGTTCTAATATTGCCCCTCTATTTAGCAGATGAGAAATCACTAAGTATTACAAGCCATTTATAAAGGAATTTTAGGATATAAACCCCTAAAAGTTAAGCATGGGAATTTTCTGCCTATGGGCATCACTCTTATCTATAATTTGTCTAAGTTATCACAACACGTATTTTTGAAAGTGGCCATATGAAAATAATGACTGGGAGTCTAAGAGATTACAGCAGGAAGTTGCACATCAAATAATAAATAACTCTTGGAGAGGTGAGTTGTGGAATTTCACCATTTTCCTACAGAAGTCAAGAGCAAAAAAAAGCCAAGGACAAAATGTTCAGATGTTTACTTGGGTGAGACTGAAGCTCTATTTACAGAGGAAAAGAATAGCCTCTCTTATTTTTAGGAAACTAGGAAAATTACTTATCAGATGATCTGAATACAGAAAATCTAAATTTAGAAAACCACTTAAAAAGCAGCAGTCACAAGATATTTTGTGTAAAGTTTATTTTTTAATCTCTTGATTCACTTCTGAATGACACTATAAAGAATTTTTTTTTACAAAATAAAATGTTTGAACATGCATATATAAATATTAAAATGTTCTTAAATCCTGTTTTACCTGTCAGAAACACAATTAAATTCAAACAAACTGGGTGGAAATGAAAATATATTTGACTTAAAATCACGCAAGCTAAGAAAATACTCCAAGATACAAGGATTTACATCCCATGAGATATCACTGAGTTGAAAAATCTGCCCTGCAAATTTTGTGGAAGAATATTTATCTTTCTCATCTGTTTTGAGAGTAATCCCACATTAAACAGAATTCGAGGTACAGATTCCATCTGTTACTTTACTAGCATTTAGAGGACAACACCAAGGTGAAAAATCTCTGAAATTATTTCTTCCATCTACTCCCAGAAGATGAAAAGTTTTCTATTACACAGAAACAAAGAAGGAATCTCACAGCTGTTAGGCTTTCAAACCCCACCATTTCTTCTGGAACGTAAACTTTAAGACACTCTCTTAAATAAAAAGTAGCTACTCTACTTTCTTCCTAGAGAAAAAATCTACACTGCCTCTCACTTAAAAGAGAGTGTGCTCATTTCTTTCATCCTTGTGCTCCCTGTGAGGAAAAAGAACTGTTGTAGAGAAGTAGGTTAAGTATTGCCTAGGTACAAATCATAAATAGAAAGGGAAGTCCTTGATAATCTGGAAATCAAAACGCCAGATAAGCAGAAGGAGCAATTCTGAGAGAAAGAGAACTATCACAGCAGGAGATAATGATCCAATCGTGCACTTAGACGTTTTGTGCAGCAGCATCCGGATAAGAAACTGATGTGAAGAATGGTCAAAGTTAGTGCTACTTGCAACACCCACGATGTTCGAAATGCAGACTATATACCTGAGAGCATTCTTGCTGATTGCCTATGATTCACAATGCCAACCAAAAAATCACCTGAGAAGAAAAGCAATTCTCTCAGAGAGAAAGAGAGAGCAGCAAAACTGATCACTCACAGGTACTCACAAGTACCTCTCCTTCACAGTCTACTGATGTGTGAATTGTTTCACTGACTTAAAAAGGGCATGAATCAGACTGGTGGAAAGGGCTGTGGGATGTCTTATTTATGCAGTGTCAGCAACAACACACTCATGAGAAAGAAATAAATGCATATGTAATATTGGCAGTCTTGGTTGATAAGTTATGCAATAATTCGAGGTGACAAGTGACAACCGATTGACCCAACTTGTTCCTGCTCCTTCCTGCTCTAAGAAACCTGGAGTTAAGATGCACAAGACACTTTGAAGTTTATAGTAAGGTGGTCATTAAATAGTAATGTGTTTTTTTATTATCTTAATAATTATATTTTAATAGGCATTAGAAAGAAATAATTTTTCATTATCTGAATTAGTTGACAATGGCAATCTCCTAGAAACAGCAAGTAAAGATATGTAGATTCCTTTCAGCTGTTTTCCCATGTAACTGATGAATTGACTGGGCTGCATATTCACAGTGACAAAAGGGTAGGAACTGGGTAGGTTAGTACTAAAAGGAGGGTATTTTTACTAGAGAAAGAAATAAAATTGTAGGAGTAATGAAGCAGGAAAGTCCAAGTTTGATGGCTTTGCCTACTTGTTAAGCCTCATCATATTCCTATATTGAACATTTTTCAGGTAAATGCAAATGGTAAAATTTCATTACTACCCCCAGGCTATTGGGAAAAAAGGCTAAGGAATAGCCATAAAAATCAAACAAGATTTTCCAAGTTGTTCATATTCTTGGTCCTTCTCCATGAAAATCAAAAGACCAAATAAAGAGTGCTGAGTTTTGAAACAAAACATTCACTCTAATTATTCTCAATAAGCTGGTCACACCATGTCAGAGTCAGGTTAGATACAAAACACAGTCAATTAAGGCACTAAGGAATGTAAAACCTGCTTTAAAGAGCGACTGTTTTCTGAAGACCCTACAGCCCAGTACAAAGCAAGATGTTAATTTTCTGAGACACAATAGAATATAATATTTTGTTCATTCTCCTTTTTAATGTCATGATGTGAATTAAGCACAAGATGGACCACAACAGACAGGAAAGTATAAAGAATTCTATGGGAATTGTATGCAAGTACAGAGATTGAAAGGAAGCATATTTAAATATTTCCTTGAGCTCCAAAGGCTCAGATCTTTAAGGTATCACAGCAAGGATCTAGTCAGATACATTGCTGGGTTCCAATAATCACCCACAATGTCTTGGTAATATATTCAGTGTAGCACAGAAGCAGAGTGATACTTTAATAATAGTTCACCATCTATTTATAGGATCCATAAATGCCCACTGCATTACGTGGGCACAAGTCATGTGAGATCACCCTACAGCTCCATGCTAACATTTCCTCCTTTATGGTCTTTCAAATACTCTTGTTAGGTTTTCAGAGAGCTACTTGTAAATATAAGTACCATATATAAAATATTTAACAGATGCTGAAGTGCATCTGGGATGATGACTATGGTCTGGAATGACCTGTTTATGGGATGTGTGCTCACATTTCTGCTGAGTATCACACTTGCAGTTTTTAGAACTGTATAGTTGAGAGTAAATCTTCATCTCATAATTTTATTTTCTTTATTTCCCTTTTAATCCCTTCCTCATAATTCCTTACCTATAGACATGAAACATAAAAACAGAGGGGATCCTCACTAGTGTCTGTGTGTCCTACTTTGAAGATGCTACAAGAGAAACATAGGGAATAGATTAAAACAAGAATAGTCAGGGGAATTAATGTTTCCATGAACAAGGATTCTTCTCAGCATTTTGTTTCTGAGTTGTACACTAAAGAAAAACATGGTCCAAAGTACTAGCACTGGATGACTACATGATATGAAGTCAAGTATACAATTTCCCAGAAAATGTTTTATGTGTTAAAACAAACTAGTCCTGTGTAAAAGAATCAACTTTCTTCCTTCTTCACACTTGGATCAAAATAAACATAAGAAAACCTGAAATCATGCATGAAAAACTAAAATTAGAGACACAGTGCCTTTTCCCCAGAAGGGTGAAATGCAGCAGCAGATTGCCTTTATGATACCTAGTATTGTAACTTAATTTTTGGGCAATAATTCCAATGGAAAATAAGACATTGTAGCATTGGTTTGAAAGAAACAACTACCAAATAAAAGGCAATTTGTCAAGTTTAAGCTGGTTATTTGTTCAATGACTGCAGGAAGCAGATCAAACCTAATCTATTAAAATATATCTGACAATCAGATCTACTTTTTCTTTTATTCAGAAAGACTGT
The DNA here is from genome assembly GCA_018697195.1 of Certhia americana. Classification (NCBI taxonomy): domain Eukaryota; kingdom Metazoa; phylum Chordata; class Aves; order Passeriformes; family Certhiidae; genus Certhia; species Certhia americana. Next base: position 75,036,814 of record CM031857.1, on the reverse strand, counting down.
ATCTGAAATTTGTTATTAAATCTTCATTTAACCTACCATGACTTTTAGGCTGATGTACAAACCAGAATTAGTGTCTACAACCATATGGAAATATTTTTAATATCTTGTTCCTCATAAATTCTCAGCAGGTAAGATGCTATTCAGATTACTTTTTCCTTTACCAAAAACTGAGCAAGGAAAATAATTTTGTGTAGGGCTGACTAGTATCTAAGAGGCAGCAGATCTATAAATGAGAAAAATAAAAGAAGATATTAGGAGGTAAACAGTATCACCTAAGATTATTTTCTTTTGCTTAGAAATTTTGCCGGAGTAATTTAAACCCCAGAAATTTCAGTAATCTTTATCAAATACTGTAATTTATTGATTTCCTGCTCCTACTTTCTTAAGTGAAGAAATCATTCTTTTTATGTGTCATCTTTTAGATCTGTCACCAGCCCCTGAAAGTGCTGATCCTGTATCAACCTCAGTGGGCAGAAGTGCCCTGCAGTATGCACTGAAGCTCCTGTCCCAGATGCACACTCCCTAGCTGCTGGATAAGATCAAGTGCATCGTCTTTTCTTATCACTTTATTATCTGATACATCCTTAGCTTAAAGATTTTATATTAAATGGGTTTGGAAGGCATGGGAAGGAGCAATCACTTCCTCCATCCACTCCATGCATCAACTCAAAAGTGCAGTGCTTCCAGCTATTGTGGTCACACTGTGACTGCATGTCAGGATGTGATATCTGTGCATAAAACCAGCCTGTGTGCTTTCATCTTTTTTTAGGTGGATTCTGGATCTGTCATGCTTCCACAGATCTTCTGGTGATGCAGTCAATGGCCACAATACCACCGCTCAGCGGAGGGCCTGATGCAGCCACTGCAGCTGTGCTCTCCATGGAGAACTCCTGAAATCTCAGTCTGAGACGCAGTGCACATGTGGAAGTTTGTAACTGGGACTGGCCCTTGTCCCTGCTGGTGTCATTCTTTTCAATTGACTGTCACAATCTTTAAAAAAAAAAAAAAAACAAAAAAAAACCAAAGGCAGTCTTAATTGTACTTTTGACTGTACTGGTCCTAAACACACCTGCAACTAGACCAAGGAAAGGATTTTTGTATTTCGCCCTCAGCACACCAAGTTCTCCTTTAAGAAAGTGAAAGAAGCTTTGTAAAAGAAGATGCCAGTCGTTGATGGATGAAAAAAATCCCAAACCTTGAACCTCAAAAGACCACACAGACTGGACTGAATGACAATTTGACCCATGTCTCTAAGTGAAAAATGACTGAATTTATTGCTGGCTAAGTCAGAAAACCCAGTAAAAGGAAAAAATATATATAATGCTTTTTAATGGCTACCTGGCAGTAAATTTGTATTTAAGCTATTCCATTGCCATTTGTCTTTATCTGCTTAAGCCACCTGATTTATAAAACATGCTGGAATACAATTTATGTACAGCAATATAATCCACCTAGTGGTCTGGTTTCCAGAACCACAAGGATAAACACTCTCAAACCATAAAGGCACTCAGTGCCAGATATCCATTTATAATGCCTGCAGAATGATGTCTCATCCTTATCATCTCCGGTATGGATGAACTGTCAGCTACTCTACCACAACCTCTTTCCAAATCTTTTAAAAGTAAGGAAGGTCTGTCGTGTCCTAAACACAAAGGTATTTCACAAGACGGGAGAGATGTCCTCAGTGCAGCAATATTATTCACCTTGAGTGAAGAAGACATCAGGAATACAAAATGTGAGATCAGCACCGCTTCAAAAAGACACCTTTGGCAAATAACATTGGAACAAAAATGCACAAAATAATGTTGCAGAAATATTCCCTTGTACAAGATGACTCCAGGAAGTGAGTTCTTACTATAATCAGCCCTTTACAGCCCATAAATCTCGTTCCCATTCCTATCTCTTGTTCCACCTATAATACTCCTGACTGGCTGTGTGGACACACTTACAAAATGGTGAGATAAATGACATTGCTGCTGCTGGAGATGGAACAAAAATAATTGCTGGGCACCTACTATGTGAGAGAAAGAAATGAAAAACAATGACAAAAGAAAACACACTTATCCAAGACTGAAATCCTGAAGCACAGGAATCAGCCCCTCTTCCCACTCCTCTCTCTCACCCTACAGTTGTCAAGGGCACTGAAAGACAAGATGAACCAGAAAGAATTTCACTATAGCTGGATTTCTTCATTCAGAGGAAAAGCATTAACAAAATGTTTTACATATTATCACTCCAATTTAAATGTATATATTCCCTCTGTAGTAGTTGAAAATGTGAAATTTTTAACACTATTACTTATGGACATAGGTGCCCAAGAGAGAAAAGAAATTTCTTCAGTATTATGGGTTTTAACATAATGATCTTGCTATATTATCATTTAATGCCTAATCATGTGCTACTGAATGAGCAAGCAAACCCCTTATGCACTGCATTTTATTTATTTTTTGAATGCCTGAATACCAAGTGACAACTAGAGATGGTTATTAAAGGAAGCTATTTCATTACTGACTCATCTAATAAGTTGATTTTTTATCTTTCTCTCTCTGGTAGGAGAAGTTTTAAAACAAGAATAATGTACTAAGGACAAAAGTCCACAATGTGAGTTAAGTAAGAGTTGGATATCTTACTCAGAGCACAGTAAAGTCTTGCAGAGGCAGGGTTTGTTTCATTAAGTACTTATCTTTTATGATCTGTAAATGATATAAGTTTATTTTATTTCAAAAGAAAAAATACAGCATACAAAACAAAAAAGGAGTTGTGGAGATGAAGCTTTCATAAATGTGGGATTAAATGAAAGTCAGATTAAGCTCTGTATATTGATTTTACTCATTGCTTTGATCAAAACTAAAAAAGTTAATTTTGCTCCCTTTATCTGATTAATGGGAACCACCAGATGGTCAAGGGAAGAGATTGTTCTGCTGTACTCTGAGTTGGTGCAGCCTATCCTCAAATCCTATGTGCAATGTCAGGCACCACGATAAAAGAAAGATATAGAGCTACTAGAGAGTGTCCAAAGGAGGGCTACAAAGATGATGAAGGGCCTGGAGGTGAAGTTGTATGAGCAGCAGCTGAGGACACTCGGTCTGTTCAGCCTGGAGGAGACTGAGGGGAGACAGCATTGCAGTTACAACTTCCTCATGAGGGGAAGAGGAAGAGCAGGGATCTCTTTGTGACAGGATTGAGGGAATGGCCTGGAGTTGTGTAGGGGAGGTTTAGGTTGGGTATTAGAAAACTGTTCTTCACCCAGAGGGTGTTGGGCACTGGAACAGGCTCCTCAGGGAAGTGGTCACAGCACCAGCCTGACAGAGGTCAAGAAGCTTTTGAAAAATGCTCTTAGGCACATGGTGTGACTCTTAGGGTGGTTCTATGTGAAAACACAAGCTGGATGTGATGGTCCTTGTGGGTCACTTTCAACTCAATATTATATGATTCTAAATCACCAACTTTTTATGAAACTTTATTCCACTGAGCTGAGATTCTTTTTCCTCAATAAAATTACTATTTATTTAAGATACTTCTGAGCAAGACTGTGTTTTCACTGCATTACACAAGCACAGAAGTAGATGTTTCCATGTTCTAAAAATGACAAGCATAATCCTGTATTTACAATGTGAATTCTGTCCATTTTTACATGCTGCTTTTTAAACAGTAGCATTACAATGACAGCCAGTCATATCTTCATGGCATCATAACATTGGAAAAAATGTCTAAGAGTCTGACTATTAACATAGAACCACTGCAATTATTTTCCTCGATTGCTGGGTCTTCAAATCTGTGTAATTTGATAAAAATGTGGGGCTTGATCCCCAAGACAAATTAAACCTGAATTAATTACAAGTTTTTATTAGTCACAAATTTGCCAAACTGATCTGATTCAGAATCAAGAGAATTAAATATATATATATTTGATATTTATAATTGATAATATAAAAGGGAAACAACACAATTTTGGCTGTTCAGTGAATGTTGCTGATATTTTGAAGGTGCTTGAGCTTTCCCATATAGATATCTATAGCAAAGCCCTTGCTGTTCTATCTTAAGTCCCAATAAAGTACTTATCAACTTCTTCAAGGTCCCAGTTAGGTTACTTCTTTTAGTAAGAATAGTAAGTTTAGTCTGATTCTAGAGATAGTAAAAGAAAATATTTTAAATCACTTGAGAAGAAAAGGAAAACCATTCGAACACTAATTTTTTAAATCAAATCTAGAGAAATTTTGGGTTCACAATCTTCAGGGGCTTCTGTGCCCAGAATTATTTGATATCACAGACTGTTCTGAATGGAAGAATCAAAACATTGGTAAAATGACAGGATGTGAAGTACAATAAATGAAAATTTTGTGGAGTGCTTATATTCATTCCCTACTTATTTATGGGCACAAAAGAAAAGTGAAGATGGAGCTGCAGACGTCAAAATCAAGTGCAGTCTATTATGGGAACCATTTATAGCGTAAGTAAAAGTATAATTAAATAATGACTTCATTTCAGCAGGATCCCATGGTAAGAATCAATAGTCAGGCCACTGATCTTGCATTAATTTGGCCTTACATTGTCACTAAATCTTGTCACAGCCACACTTGCATGACACCCTGAATTAACCTCGACTATAACCTTCCCTTTAAGGTAGAAGCTTTTTTTACCTTCCACTTTCCAAAGATATCAATGGCTGCTTCCTGGGATTAATGGTGTTCAACAGGATTCACATATACAAGACATGATATTCCGTTTTAAAAGGTGTAACAGGTGTAATAAGCCTTGCCCAAAAGTATCTTTAACATAGAGCCATTAAACAAAATTCTTACATGTTTAACTTATCTGAGCATTTGCTGGGAAACAATTACCTTTTGCTTTAAGCCTTGCATATTCCTTGGAAGTAAATTTTGTATCTTGATTTCAGTCATAAATACAAAAAAGCATTATTAAAAAAAAATTCATACAGAAACACAAGCTGAAAAAAAAGAGAAAACAAACTGAACACACTAACATGCTAAAATATTACTTTCAAACTTGTGGACCTGCTGGTGATGTGTATTTTTTTTCATGTGCAAAGAACCTTCTGATCTTTTCCAAGTCAACCATCAGCACCTGCAATACATTTTCCTTTTGCTTAGATTGTATTTGCTGCCTGAGACTTTCTGCTCTTGCAAATACAAAAGGCTTCCCACTCCTTACAACTCTTTACAGATTTACTAAAAAGTGAAATGCTTCAGAAAATTTTGTGGATACTATTTCATGGCTTTAAAGCCATATGAATGTGATCATAAAACAGCTCCCTGTCCAATGATACAGTAGGATTTATGGAGGGACATCGTTTTCACTTCAGGATTTGTTAGGAAATGTGAAGCTGCAATGAATCATTATCATTCTGGAAATACAAAATGTGCTCTTTCAATCTTCTCTAAAGATTTCATATTATGTAATTTCTTCTCTACTGATACTTCATTAAATTGTACAGAAAACTCATTGTCCGCCCTCTCTGAAAAAGTCAATACAATAACTGCATCTTTTCATAAAAAGAATCAGTTTCAGATTCTTTGCTTTCCTGGAGGATTAAAAGCACTCTGGCTTTTGAAGCTCATTGTGCCCTTGCTGCCTTCTTCGTCTGATATCCAAGGAGGGTCTTATCCTGCACATTACAGCTCACCTTTAGTCTGGTGCTGGAACTGTTCTTTCTAAGATACTGGATTGTTTTCGGTCTTTGACTAAGCAATGGCATATCCAGCTGACTACCAAAAAGGTTTTCAGACTCAGCATTGTCCTTGAATCTCAGCATTCAGACTGTGAAGGCAGCAGCAACAGAGCAGAGGCAAAGGGAAATTGAAGACCTTTGTATTTAATTGCTCTTTTATGTTCCCATATCTACGTGTTGTGAAACATGGAAGTGCAAAACCTGTTGATGAAATTTTTCACATCATAATATCCATATCAAGGAACTCATGAGTTTTTTCAGTGGCTAGGTTTGGATGGGACCTTTGGACAGGATCATCTATTTCCAAACTCCTTGCCATGGGCAGGACACCTTCCACTACACCAGGTTGTTTAAAGTCCCCTTCAGGCTTGCCTTGAACACTTTCAGTGATGCAGCTCCCAGAAGTTCTCTGGCAAATCCTCTGTTCCTGTGATTCACCACCCTCACAGTAAAGTAATTCTTAATTAGGTGTAATCTAAGCATACACATTTTCAGCTTAAATCCAATTCCCTTGTGCTCTCATAGGCCCTTGGGAAAAGGCCATTTCCAGCTTTTCTGTGGGTCCCTTTTTGGAACTGGAAGGCTGCCCTAAGTTTTCTGAGTTCCTTCTCTTCTCTAGAGTGAGCAACCTCAACTCTCTCAGCCTGTTCTCATATGGGAGGTGCTCCAGCTCTCTGATCATCTCCTTGGCCCTGCTCTGGACTTGCTTGAGCAGGTCCACATCCTTCTTGTGTTAGGACGCCCCAAGCTGGACACAGTACTCCAGATGGGGGCTCACAGGAGCAGAGTAGAGGGGGAAAATTACCTCCCTTAATCTGCTGATCTCTTGTCTGTGATGAGAAGTGACAGGACCTGCCTGAGGAAATGGCATTAAACTCTGTTAGGGCAGGTTTAGGTTGAAATTAGGAAAAAGTTTTTCATGTGATTCTTTTGAAGCAGCCCAGAATGTGTTTGGCTTTCCAGACTGTGAATGCACATTGCTGGCTGATGTTGATCTTGTCCACAAACACTCCATGCTCTTCTCAGCAGGGCTGTTCTTGATCCATTCTATTCCCAGCCTGCATTTGTGCTTGGATTGCCCCAACCCAGATGCAGGACCTTTAACTTGGCCATGCTGAACTTCATGAAGTTCACACAGGCCAACTTCTCAAACCTGTCAAAGTCCATCTGAATGGCATCCTTTCCCTCTGGCATGCTGACTGCACCACTCAGTCTGGTGTTTTAATACAACCTTCTAATTAGTAGTACTATATTCTTTGATAATTATATGTCTTGTTTTCCTGGATTCAAGATCACTCAGATACGAGAGGAAGGAACAGCTCAACCAGAAACTAGACAAAATACACAAAATTCTTTTTTTTTTTTTTTTTTTTTTTTTTTTTTAAACAAAATCATTGCAAGACAAATCTGCACTTATTTCTGTCTTAATCTTCATTCATATGGATTAATGCTTGGGTTTTTATGACCAAAGAAAAGGTTTATCCTTGTTACTTAACTGGACATGGTTCTATAAAATTCGGTTTTAGAGGTTCAATAAAAGCATAATAGTGGGTAGTAAAGCTTAATCTACTCTACAGTACTATCTAAGATCCATATAAAAACATAAGAAAGCTTTAGGGAGAGTTTGAGTTGACAAGTCAGCTTTACAATGAGCTTTGTCCATTTTCTCATTGCCAGACATCCAGAAAAGGACAGGTTTTCTCAGTACTCAGCTGACATTCTTTTCTTGTAACAGATCAGACAGGGCAACTAAATACAGCAAAGCCAGATGACATTGACATAATGCTGATAAACTAGATAGCCTGCATTTTCATCTTCACAGCAGCTGATATCCAGCAGCACCACGAAGAACCAAGCAAGCGCAAAATGGATATTTTGCCACTGAAGAGTACCACAAGAATATTCCAAAAGATGCATTGAATCCCATTTTCTTTGTAGTTTTGACATTATTATATGGTAGAGAAGATACACATGGTGGGGGTATACTTGTACACAGGACTGCACTAAGATGTAAAGAAAGGTATTCCATGTTCCATAGTGGCAAACTACCTTTTTTTTCTGTAAGCTAATGAGACAAAGCTAATATCTGCTTGTCCTTCATCCCATAATTCACTTATTATAAAACCACTATTCAAATTACAGTCACATCTTATTAGACAACAGATGGTCTTATCTAAATTGGTTGGTTATTTCAGGTTCATGATTTTGTACTAATAAAGTCACAACAATGAATCAAACCCTCCTAGAACTCTTCATGAAGTCAGCCATGTGTGGCAGCCAGTGGCTGCTATTCAGCAAGAAGCAACAAACTTTCGGAAAGGCCACTTGTACCAAATGTGTTACTTAGTTCCCTACGAATCTTCATTATTGTGCCCTTTAAAGACATTTCTTCTACCACTGATAGGAGCTATTAGAGTCTACTTCCCCCTTGTTATGTATACACTAACTCCATGAAATGCAAAAGAAGATAATTATAATAGGAAAACCTGTGAAACTGACATGATTTTTGATTTTTGTTTTATAGAGAAGGTTTATAATCATAGAAAAAGATTTCATGTCAAAAAAGGTCTTCTAAATATATAATAATTCTACTGCTAGAAACTTTCAGTTAACAAAATTTTTTTTAAAATATGGATGACAGATACCTGACTACAATAACTTTCTGATTGTCATACGTGGAAGTTTAAAGTTTTTGCAACATGCTTTTGTTTTTAATCTGAGCATTCATATAAAATTTGCCACAATAACTTATGCTTCATTAACTCTATTTTAAAATTCAAATTCTTCTCTCCATTATCCTTGTTCTGCAGAGACAAAACTGAACTGCTCACTGAAGACAATATAGTGTAAATCTGCCCTTTTCCAGGAAATGTTAAAGAAGGGCCTAATTTCCAGTGTCTCATAAACTCTCCTTTCTGAAATGCTTTTTTTCTTGTGGTCTGAAGATCAGGTTCTGAAATAGTTGTACAGGCTTCCTCAAAGGGCTTACATACTTCTGGGGTCCCTTATGAGAGCTAGAGCTCTCCTGCAAGCTAACATGCAGTTTGCAATGCCTGGAAGCTATTTAAGGTGGCTTCCCTCTGAAGCAAATACAGTAGCTGTATAACCAGGCTAACCCATCATAACAGCAGATTTAAAAAAGCTGCAAGCCCATGAAAGAAAACCTAAGGCAAATGCTGCCAGACATTGAAATGCCCCAAATGCACAGCTGGCTCACTTTGTAAGCTCACTTTGTAGCAGTGTCTGGTTAAAGGCATGAATTTGATGGCCATGTTCAAATAAATACAGTAATAAGCCTGGACTTTTCACACCTGAAGCAAAAACAAAATAAAAAAAATAAGGCTAGTTCTTAATACAAGTCAATATTTTATTAGTGCTTAGGGAGATCCCAGACAGTGAAACAACTGTGCCCAGAACAATCTGCCCTGACTGAGGTCTCACTGTAGAATTGCCAGCAGTTTGCTCTGGTGTCAGTGGAATACTGTTTTGAGGGAGCCCTTTCCCTAGGATTAACATGACACGTTGCTGAAAGCTTGATGTTGAACATACAAAGAAGTTAATGGCAAGAGTGGTGATGCAAGTGGCTTAGTTGGCTCTGGAAAATAAAAAAGATGTGATTGAAATCACACCTTCAATATCCAGCAATATTTCTTGATTCAGAGATTAGCAACTTAGCAAAAATAACTGAGAAATGCTAAGAGAAGAATTAGAAAGACATCTACCAGTTGATCCACCCAGTGCAATGAAAGGGGATGCAGGGTTTGAAAGACAACTGCAACTCTGCTGGTAACACTTGCATGCTACAGGTGTAACAGGAAGCCCTCACACTCACAGAAGATGTAAACCACCAGAAGCAACAAAGAGTTTCTATGAATGAAATCCTGACCTGTGTGAATCTGAGAGGAAGACATCACCTGGCCTCAAGGGCCAGACTGCCAAGTCCATTTGGAAATTCACCTAAGCTGTTAAAAAAGAGCTCTGCAGTTAAATAATTACAGCCAAAGTCCCTCCTGAGTCAAATGGGAATACATCCTGAGTACTGAAAAAAGCAGTCCTGTTATTTCTTAAACTCAGGAAGATGCAATTCTAACCACCCCGTTTTTTTGTTTTGTTTTGTTTTTTGTTTTGTTTTTTGTTTTTTTTTTGGTTTTTTTTTTTTGTTTTGTTTTGTTTTTTTTGGGTTTGTTTTTTTTTTTTTTGTGCAGATTACTGGTCTTTATTGACATAATGATTTATTTGAATTAGATTTCAGAAGCGAAGATGTCATGTGCATTAAAGAAAAAGGAATTATGAAATTATGAGCCCACATGGTACAATTTTTCATTCACAATAGACAATGCATATGACACCTAATAAAGAAGATAAAAAGGCAGATCTCTTTGTTGAAGTGAAATACACTTACACTTCAAAGAAGAGAAAACGGATTTGCAAATTTTGCACTTTGTCTGGAGAGTGCTACTGTATATATTTAGTTCATCTCATTTAATAGGCCCATTTTTTTTTTTAGTTCTCTGGCATGATAACAGTTCCCCTCTAAAGTTATTTAAATTTGATTTTCTTTACACTTGGTGCCAAATTTTGTGCTTTTTTGATTATCATCTGTAAATGATGAGGACAAGGTGGGTGTTAAGAGGTGATAAATTAGGAGTTGTGATTTTATGGATAGCTTGTAATTTATGTAAAAATTAAGATAGGTATGTATACCAAGGTTTAAAAAATAACCAACAAAATAACTAAGAACTTACAACAAAGTTGAATCTTTTACTAATTTCAAAGTGTCTAACAAATACTATAGGCATCTAACAAATCCTACTAAGTAGCACGGAATAGACTGCTTACTCTTTCTGAAGTCTAGGTAATCAAATTAGGAATCCAAATTTGTGGTTAAGACCATCAGTCTTGTATAATAAAACAGGAAACACACAAACAACACCAACATTTTCCAGTAAGCAATTTTTTATCCATTGGAAAAGACATTGACTGGTTTATAGAATTCAAAATAGGACTATCATTTCAAAGTGTGAAGAAATCAAAACAAAGAATGACACATAGAAACCCCCCTAGACAACTGAGAAAACACTTCATAGAAGTATCACATGAAGTTAGAGAAAGACTATTTTAGTCTAAATGATTCTCTGCTGTTTTATCCTGTAAGTGTACAGTGTCCAACGCAATAGGCAAATGCAGCCTTAACAGAAACAACAGCCTTGAAAGCTTTTATGCTTTTAGAGTGCAATGAGCTGCAATATAAAACAGGCTACTAAAATGCACACAGGTAAAATGTTTTTGAGCAATACAACCATTTATGATGCCACAAATTTCATAAAAATTCCCTGAAAAATGAGAGAAATAGAGCAGCAGAAGTGATTGCATATACAGGGGGTAAGTGATCATTGACAGTAGTATGGTTATGTCACAAGAAGGAAAAAAGTAGTTTTCAGAAAAGCGAAACTATTCCAGAGTTCTAGGGGTGACTTGTATGGCTGCAGTGCGTGCAGGCTTATGGAGTTGGCTATTTTTGTTTAGAACCAGCCTCTTCCATCTCTTTTTGTCCAAATTAAAGAACCCCACCCCTCTCACCCACCCAAGTCCCTGAAACCAAGGGGATTTCCTGTGAAAAGCCCGCCTCAGGTTCTCTGGCAGAACAAAAACTTCCAAATGATCTTTTTGACTACTCTTTCCTTGCTGTTTTCCCACACTTGGTACACACATAAGAAGCTTTTGGGGGGAGGCATAGGGAGATTAGTGAAGTTTATGTTCTAAGGTGGCAGTGGGCCTTAATCTACAAACATTTTTAGAATTATTTTCAAACAGTTAAAACAAGTCTATGAAAACCCTTTTCCTGAGCACAAATAAATTAAACCCACATGATAAAATTACTGCAAATAGCTTTCTTCATATTTTGAATCCATCCTCTGATGCCATATCATCTCCTACAAAGCTTCTCTTATCTGTGTTTACTGTATTTTTGCTTTTGTTATATGATTTTCCTACCTTTTATTAGAATTTCCTCATTCCTGTCAATACCTCATGCAAATAAGCCACTTAATCAACTTCCTTAACTTCAAAGAATTCAATTTTTTAACATGCATTTCACTTATATTAATGCAGTTTTCATAAACTGTAATTTAATCATTCAACACTGGAAATATCTGTAATAACTCACTCAACATACATCATAAGATGATGTTATTATTGGTTTGAGGACAAAAGCGGAATGGTTGATCCATAACATCATTTTTTTCCCCCATGTCTTTACAAGGCTATTGGCTGAAAAGAAATTGATCTTCAAATAAAGGCATCTAACTTCATACATGATAATCAAAATAATACTGAAACATAAAATGAAAATCCTCTGCCACCGTTTCTTATTCTTTTCTTCTACCCTGAAATTCCATTATTTTATTATTCTTTCTCTAAAAGTGAAGATTTTAGAACAAAAGATAAAGTAATTAAATGAAAGTCGGATTATTATAATAATTAAAAATAAGGTAACATTGTGAAAATAACATGGAATGGACTCTCTTTCCTTTTTTTGTGAGTTACAAAAGACTGGTATGTCTCAGTTGATACTCCTCCTTAACTAAAGAGGAGTATCAGCTTGAAAAATTTCTTCAAACATTGACCATTTTAAAGACTAATCCAGTAATTAACTCCTTTTTTCCTCATTCTTGTTTGATTTACAACAAGCAAAGAAAATCTTCCTACAAGCAACCCTGACACCTTGGGCTTGGGTAAGAAAATAAACACTATCTCATTCTCAGTCTCTAGTGGGAAGGCAGACTAATAATGGCCATATTATGGCTCAGGTCCTGAAAAGCATGTTCTCCATGCAAACATCACTGCAGGATCCTGGCTTGTGCTCACACCACCTGATGGCTGTTTGGTGGCCAGTGTGAGACAAGCAGACAAGTTAGTGAGCTCTGCTCATCACACCACCACCACCTTTTGCATTAAGTGGTGTTCTGGCCGGCAAACTAACCTGAAAATTCCTGTTGTGGATGCTGAATCTGTCTGTAACCCATGATAATCTCCAGGAAAAAAAACCCAAAAAACCAAATCAACAGATAAAATAAACTTTCACTGCTGCCTTCATTCTTTGGCTAAACAGAGCATTTACTTCAATGTGATACTAATATTGGCACTATTTGTAAATAAGTAGTTCTCTAAATGCTTATAAAGGCTTGGTTAAAATTGCATTGGCTGATCTTAGCCAAAAATGGAAACAAACACAAGGTATATTCCATTCCTGGGGAAGAGTTAAGTTGCACTGCAGAGAAAATATAACTGACACTAGGTAATTCTGAAGGGTTTTGCCTCTCTGTCCAAGAAGACAGACCGATGAGCTCTCTTCCACAGTAGGAATCCAAGTCCTGCATGAAATTACACCGCATGAAATTACACTTGCCTAAGCTTATCGGAGAAATCACCTGAAAATGACTTACAACTCAATTTGTTGGGATAAAATGGCAAAGAATTCTGGGATGGTGAAATGAGTCTTTCCTTCTTTGAAGTGTCTGGATGGTTCTTGTGCAATAACCATAAAATTGAATAAAATAAACTACAGATCAACCTCCTCTATAGAGATTTACAGATGGATGGTTGTTTTCTACTATTTCCAAATCACAAATTACACAAGGAATATTTAGGACAATTTATTGAAAATACATTTTTTCAAGAACACTTCTAAGCTAAAGACCAAAAATCTTTGGCCATTTTGCCCATGTCCTTGAGAATCCGGATGTTTTTTCTCAGTCCTAATCTACTTCATGACTCTCCTGCAGGAAGAAGCTAATTCTTCACCATGTTTGGAAAGTTAGTACAAAGCCAGATAGGAAGTTTTAGTTAAGGTGTGAGGCAAGGTTTCTTTTTCTCAGTTATGTTTCCTACCTAGTTTTCATACCCTGTTGACAATTACTAAATAACTCGTCTTTCTGCTTGAAATTTAGCTCTTTAAATTTGACATTTCTGTCTAACATAGCTAGTAAACTCATCTTTATTTAGGTTGTTCTTTTTTCTTTCTTAATTTATATACTTTTATTCACAAAATATCTTTAATTTCAACATTTTTACCTGTGAATTTGATTTATTTGTTCGTGTGATTGCTCGTTTTCCTTATGAACCCCTGGGAAAGGACTTTTTGACTGTTTTCAATCTTTCTATTAGCTCCAGTTATTTCTCAGCCTTTCTCCCAGGCTAAGACACCTACACATTTCACTAAGCCTTAACTCTGTCTCTTGACATCCTTTTGTAATAGAAGTGACTTGGTTATCATAATAGTGTCTTCCAAAACATGAATGTTTTTTACCTGAATTTGCTCCTCCCTTTTCCTGTGCTCTTTTTGGAGAACACAATATTATGTTGGTGGTTTTCATGTCCCTTGAACTTCTAACCACCAATTATATATAGTTCCTCCGATTGAAATTTATCGGAAGCCTCGTTTTAGGAGCTCAGAGATAAGGAGGTTTCCAGAATGATCCCTATAGGCAAATTCCTCCTTTCCTTTTACAGTGAAAAAGGGAAGCAAATTTCATGGTTTTTTAAGCAGACATCAGCATTTTAGGGTATTTTTTTTTCTTTGCTGTCATTGTGAGGGTATTTATGTGCATTTTTTTTTTTTGCAGACAAAAGCACCTCACTGAGTTTTACTCATTACCTATGAAGAAAAAAGAGATAAAATGAATCCCCAATGATTTTGGGTATTTCCTAGACACAGGAACTGTTGGACTACAGGCCAGTGGATCATATAACTGTTATGATTAATGCCCTTAGCTTAGGCAAAAAGCAAATTGCTAGTTTCAGGTAAATAATTTCACTTTCACCAAGTTTAGTGACTATGATGAAAATGTGAAATGCCACATGCAATATGGTGTCCATGCCAAGGCTGTGAGGACAATCTGGAATATTGCAAAAATTCTGTCTTATTTTCATGAATGCGCAGCTAAGTCACAGGAACCAGCATGCTCAGGGGAAATAACTCTGAGATGTTTTGATGGCATGTCATGTAAACAAACTAGATAATAATAATCACTACCTTTTCCACAGAAAAGAAATCAGTGCTTTTGTGGCAATCTTTGTTTCCTTCTTATTTAACCATTTTATTGGAATAGAATGCTAGCCATGCAATTAAGATAACTTGTTTTATCCATCAAAGTCTTTGTCCTGTTTAGTCAAACTCATACATCTGAAAAAGTTTAAATAAGAATTACAGGAAAAAAACAGCTGTTGCCCTCTGCAAAATAAAATATATATATTTGGATTAAAAAATGTTTCTTCCTTACAGTGCAAAGCTAGAAACGGCAAAGTCAGATTGAACTGCAGGAGGAAAAGCCTTTGCAAAAAACCCTCCAAACCAAACAGAACCAAGCTAAATAACAGATACTTAAAATGAAGGTTAAAAAAAAGGAAGTTTTATTTTTATCAAATTAAAATTTGTTGCAGCTTGTGACATGAAAACCCAGACATTTTGCCTGTGCACACAATGCTTTTGCAGGCTGGTACATCATCACTGCCCCATATAAATGCTTCCCTGATGCAAACATGGCCTTGCGCTCCAAAGCTGCCACCTCCTGAAAGGAAAGCATTTACTGCTTCCTTAAGGAGCATCATGAGCTGTGAAAATCAAATCAGACATTAAAAAAATGCACATTTTTCATTGCTATAAACTGGAACGTGTTCTGCCACCTGAAATGTGAATTGCTGGGCTTGCATCACAAGACAAGGAAACCTGCATGTCATTGTTTGGCAAAGCAAACGAGACTGGCAGAAATAATAGCAAAGCAGCTATGCATGACAATATCACCTGCTTTTTGTGCTACTCATAGTAGAACTGCCAATTAAAACAATGCAAAGTAGTGTTTAGATGTTGATACTAATTAGTGGCAGAAGAACTGAAAAATAACCTCTTGTTATAAAGGTCAGTGTTATTGATGTTTTGTCCTCTTCTTCCAAGGGTCAGAAGCTTCTTGACAGTAGTGCAGTATGGAGAATATTACATGCTGTTTTTAAGGAAACAATTTCTCATCCTATTTCTTCTATTTTAACCACAGAAGCAGTGAAATTCACTACTACACTGTATCTGGAAGGTTGAAATATGTTTACTTAGTAACAGAAACATTGATTATTTATGACTTCAAGAACAACTTTTGAAAAATTTGCTTCCTTTTCCTCATCAGGGTTGCCCTTCTAAAACAGAATTAGATTATAAGAAAAGTTAAGCAGTATAAAACATGGTGCGCTTAAGGGAACAATTCTATAAACAAATTCTATGGATACCTTGAAAGAAAAAAAAATCTAGTAGTGTATAATTTTTTTGTTTCTACCTAGAACAACCACTTCTATTTTTATTTTGTCTTTGAAAAATCCAACTCACCCTTCAGACCATTCCAAATCAGAATGCAATCAGATCAAATTTCTATTGATCAAATCAAATGAATTGTCAGCTTACTCAACTGACTGCAAGGCTGCCATGGAAAGGAGTTAAAAAAAAAAATTTCTATACCTAATGAAGTTTAAATGACAATGAAGAAAAAGCTTCACTCAGAAGCAGTAATCCTAAGAGGGCCGCCTGATGGTTATATTTAATATGCTAATACTATTACAGTACATGAAATTTTCTATTCTTCCCATGAAGATCTTGTTAACAGTAATTAAATGTGAAGACATTCAGCCTCGTAAAGAAGAGAGCTATAGCAAATTTATTATCACTAGAATCAGTAGAAAACTTTTTTTAATTAGTATTTAAATAGCAAAAGATTGAATTCTCACTACTCAGGGACAACAAAGCTGAGCAGGTCTCTGTTAAATTGCATGCAATCATACCTTCTTTGTTAGAATTGAAAACTTCAGTATAAACCACTGGTTTTGCTATGCAACAGATGACAGGAGTTGATGTCATTCAGCAGCTGTCAAGAGTTCATACCAACCCTCACTCCTTCCTACCCTCAGCATGTTTTACACCCAAGAGCAGTGTACACCTGTGCCTCAGCCCCTAGTGCTGACCATCAGGCAGTCTGTTGACTGGGAGATTGTCAGCATCAGTGCTTGGCATCTCTGGACAGTGGTCTCAGACACTGTCAATTTATTATCCTAGAGTAAAAGCCTGCATATTTTTTCTCTGTAAACTTCCTGGACTGCTCCATGCACCTTGAGGGAGGACACATGACTGATGCCAAAGATGGTTTCAAGCACCAGCACTTTATTATCCCCCAGTACAACCTTTCATACCCTTTTCCCTCACACGCATAATGCCTGTGGTGCCCCTTTACTCTTTTCTGATAGGCCAACACAGGTCAGCATTCCACACTTCTCCTTCAATGCTGGTCACCTGTCTTATACAGCTGCACCCCATTAGGGATGAGGCTCAGCCACAGCCCCATTCCTAATTTCCCACAATCTATTCTCTTACAGGAGATCACCTGGGATCACGTGAGCAGTAAGTCCTAAATGCTGAGAAAGCACTTCTTGAGTATCCAAAAAGGTGACCCACTGCAGAGTGCAGGCTGCTGCAGCAGGTTGGCATGTGTGAGATACAAGGCATGATTGTCCTCAGTGTTACAACCCTGGCTCTTCCTCTCAAACTGTGACAGTTTATGGTTTTCAGTCCTGGAGGTCCCTGGCATTCTGTCAAAATGACAGGCATCACATTCATGCAAACAGTTCTCCAGTTGTAGAAAGAATATTTCTATAACCTCTTGCAAGTATTTACTTTTTTTTATAACAGTTGAAGCAAATTCTTTACCAAGAGTAAGCACTGGAATTACACAGCATGGTTTCCAATAAAGAATAATTGGATGCAGTCCATAAAACTAATTAAGATTGCCACAGCCTCTTTGGGATCCTAATGCTGGTTTTAATACTTGCTCATAGGATTTCAGAAAACATTCATTTGCAAAGACATTTATTTGCATATACAAATGTATATCAGCTAATTTAAACACAGATGGAAAAATGAGATCCACTTATTACCTAAACTAGGTAGAAACTTAAAAGCAAATTCATCCAGTTTAATATTTAATGAAGTCCTAAATCAAAACTGATAAGAATATAACTAGGAAAAATAACCCATAAAGCACGTCAAAGATTGCTATTCCTTAAATTCTTAGCCCCAGTTTCATAGCATGAACCATAGTACAGAAGGACTTGTCAAATATATGAAGCAAAACTCCAAGAAATTACAAACTGCTAGATAAATACTGTAAATCTTCAAGTTTGCTTGAAACTTTGTATAAGCTCAAAAGCTCAAATTTTCAAATTCTGTCGATAGGAGACAACTGCATTAAATAATGGATACTGATGCACAGTTTCAAATGTAAAAAGGAGAAAAATATACCATGGGAAAACTGCTGAACATTAACAATATGGTATTTCTTTATATATTACACTCTTCTAACTTTGGCCACAGTGACAGAGAGTTTCTATTCTGTGCAGATGGACAACAGGAAGTTTTGGTCCAGGTTAAAAGTGGGTCTGTTACTTGCTTTCTCAAACATTTCCAACTTCCAACATGGTAATAAAGTGATTATACTTGGGCACAGAGAAAAATGAACCTACACTGGCAAATTTTTGTGAATCAGTAGATAAATTTCATATAACACATTTTTTAATCAAACATGAACCAGTGTGACTGCCATCAAAAGACAATTTCTTCACCTGACTTCCAATCAGTAATGATAATCAAGAACTAACAAAACAGAAATGCCAGTGAATGCCATTGATCTACTTTAAAATTATCTGAAATACTCGGTAACTTTATTTACAACAAGAGAAGAAATATTATTTGTGCAATGATAAGAGAGAAACCTTTCCTCCCCTTCCTTTCCATCCCATCTTATCTTTCAACATTTAAACTTGGACAAAAAGCTATAGTTGATGTAACTATTGCACAGTTTGCAAACAGAAAAAGAAAATGAGATAAAATATTAGCCAAGATTTTACAACATATGTTACTTTTACTCCTGGAACAATTTCTGTATTCAATTTTCTCATCTGTTTGCCAGACTCCAATGTTCTACACCTGCAATTATGCCACCTCAGGTGGTATCAGCACCACCTGATACCACCTTTAACCACAAGCTTGGCTAGTCTTGAGTGAAAGAAGGTGAAATATGTTATTTGCTACTGTTTTCAAAGAGAGAAGCTGAAGACCTGTTGAACTAAGTTTCCTGTAATGTATTTCAATCAATTTTTTATTTCAGGTTGGTAGAGATTTGATGGGAATGGATTTAGAAACACTAAACCAGCACTTTTAGGTTAGCTGACTAGGAGTTATGGAGCAAGGTAGGAAAGCTGTCACATTTTAGAGGTGGAGTTGAAATATGATCATGTATAACACAATTTAACAATGATTAATAATGAACAGCCCAGAGATGCTGATATGTCCCTTAACATTAAATGCCTTCTTGTTCACCCTTACCAAATATTTTGTAGTACTAGCCTCATCTATGGAAAGCAGAAAGGATTTTAATCACCTTCAGTTTTAGCATTTCTACCACTGTAGAACTTGTTTCTAGGTAAATATCATCAAAAAATGGCATTCTGTACAATTTCTGGACAGAGCTTTACAAGAGTTACTTCAAGAATCTCTGAGCAGAATATATGGATACAAAAGTCTAATTCTTCTAGACTGAGGCAGAAAATCTTGCACATGCTCTACAGCTTCCATTTTTCTAGTGTATTGAGAACTGCTCACTCTTTGTGGAAAATCCAAACAAAATAATTATGTTCTAATAGCAAGGATCCTGAAACAGGAATGAGTGCAATTTCCAGTGCCAGTCTCTGGAAATGTTAAGGCCTCCATATACAGCCTAACAAACTTTGCAAAGTTAGCTGTTGGTGAATCTTGTGCCATTTGACATAACCAGTCTCACCCTGGTTGTTGTCATAACACTGCTGAGGAGGTGGATGATAGGAAAGCCAGAAAGTTATTTCTTATGTCTCAGCTTTCAGGTCTGGAAGGAAATGTACATGTGTACCTCTTACACAAAACACGGTAATTTAGAGGCTGCTAAACTTGTTTTAAAAGAAATAGTTTCTTCTGGCTCAAGTCACATATTTTCTGACATGGAGATCTAGCATTTCTGTTTGCTTCTAAATCCACTATTTTGACTGTGTTCCAGTTCCAATACTAACACAACATTCTTTTAAGTGAAGATGAATGGAGCTTGAAGAGAAGGAGAACTATAATTTTCCTTTTAAAGTGAATCCAGGCTGCCATATATACTGGAAAAATACTGACTTTGTTCTGTCTTGTGCCTCTGATCTTAGACCAAACTGATCCACACCACAGGAAATACCTGCTATATAGATGATTCACTTACTAGCAGCAAAAACATAATGTCTTTTTTTTTCATAATTTGTTTCACAATCTCCAAGGCAATAAATGACACAGTAATTTCTCTCTCCCTTCCACTTTTAATGTTAAATAACAACCTTCTGACCCACATCCTACCCACAAAAAAAATTGACCCGTGATTACAACCCATTGGCTACTCAGAAGTATACTATATCAGTCTCCACAAATTGTGATGCTTACGGGGCCACTATGTAATATAAAAATTCAAGCCACATTCCTTTAATTTTTTTTTTCTCCCCAAAACCCTAGGAAATAGGAAATGCAAATGAAAACTTCAGTCAGAATGATCAACATTTTGATGTCCTTAGAAAACCCAATTGATGTTTGAAAATAAATTTGAAAAAACCCTGAAGCTACTGTAGTCAATAACTCAAAATTTGTACAAGAGTTCTTCAGACATCTGAGAGATTTCTTAAACAGGTTTTGTTAAAAATACATGAGTAGTTTAAAATAAGCACCAAGAAATTTGAAAAATCCTCAAATTTGGAAATTAGACTAACGCAAATAATGTGTGCTCAGAGAAATAACTACCTTTGACATTTGTAATAAATTGTGATTTCTCACAGACTGCCTATATAGCATAATGTTCATGAAATTTTTCATTATTTGAAGATCTAATAAAACTTCTGTTCAGTTAAATCACTCATTCAGACCAAGCTTTATCTGTGATAAGTAAAATTTAAGTTTAGTGAAAGGCAGTCCTGGAGACAGCAAATACTGAAAACCCACAAGGTTTCACCTACAGCTGAATTCCTGTAGCTAACAATAAAATACATGGCTGAAGCTTTTGTATTTTAAAATTTCAATTCATATGGGTAAGAAATTGTTGATTTTCCATATAACAGTCATCAAGCTAAGGTTGTGTGGCATTTCCAATGCTGGAGAGTTCCTGTCTTATCATCACATCTGTTTTTATTTTCAAATGATAACCTTAAAATTAATATCACCTATTCCCCTTGGTTTTCATGCATATGGTTCATTTAGTTACAGACCCATAAAAGTGCTCTCAACTTATTGTGCTGTACATTCATTTGGAAATAAAAATCTAGAAGAACTTTTTATTTGATGCATTCTTTGACTATATCACATATATCTGTTGGTGATGTCCCTGTCGCTGATTCATTCAATGACTTCCTATTGAGGTTACCCAGCCCTTGGCATTGTAAACCTATTTCTGGATTTTAAGGTCCTCTACTGCTTGTGCACAGTATCTGAAATTTGGGAGAGATTAGAAAAATACCTGTGGCTATTTTGGGGAAAATCTGTTTGGATTTGACTGAGCTGCAAACAGGGCAATAGTCTCATTTGTACTACTCAGCAGTGGACTTGCTTAACTACTGGGGTAGACATTGTGAACATTCTGTCAGAAAGAAATGTGTTTCAGTCTCATTGAGGCTTCTGTTGCCATATATACATATGATTCATGCAACATATAAACTTTATCACAGCAAGAGTCTGGATGTCTGAACCAAAACTCTCTGCTCTATTGTAATAAGGATTGAGATGCACCATGATTTTATTGTATACTGAGACCTTAAGAAAATGAAATGGATGTATTTGAAAATTTCCTGAAAACTTAGTCAAAAATCACATTCTGTTACTTTGGAACAAAACAGATGGATACATGGTAATCCTACAGGTAACAGACCCCACTTTTCTTATAAAGAAAAGGGAGAACATAATAAAACACCCTTATATTAACACTGGATAAGTAACTTGCTGATGCTCAACTTTGAAAAGCCTCTGATTCTATTTTTTTTTTAATTCAAGTTGGTTTGAGACAAAACCAAAATCAATCAATTTTGACAGTATCAGTTCTAAGCCAGATTCTGTTACCCTAGATGCAGGTAGAACGGTGCCTCTTTTAGCAAGTGCTGCAATTGATTTTAATGGTATTAGTTGCCAAATAAGATGCTCTTCAGACTAAATGGGATATCAGAAGTCACCTTCCATAACTGAAAACAAAACAAAAAAATTGATGACTGCCAGACATTTCATATATGCTGAAATAAAAAATGAAGGTTTTTAAAAAATCATAAATGCTCTTGTGTAAAGAAAAATACATTTTTTAAAAGTAGCCTTTTAGTAATTTTATTGCTTTTGTTTTTTGAGCACTTCAATAAAAATGGATAAAATGAGTTTTCAAAAAGCTACAACAGGAATAAAAAAAAGAAAAACCAAATCTTGCAATCCATAGTCTTAAATAAGGGTACACGTAAAATATACTTCATATGAATCAGCATTTAAAAAACCAAAACAACTGAACTTTGCTTTTGCTGGGAAAGTCCCTAATTTTTTTTTTCTTTTATTCTTTAAAGAGAGATAGTTTCTTGCAGAGGAATTGCTGTCAATGGTGTTATTACCAAAAATAACATCTCTGTAAACTGGCATCAGAGTGTGAACCAATTAGCACTATGACATTCTGTGGAAGTTGAAAACCAAATGTGGCAATAACCATCTGGGTAGACAAAATATTCTTTTTACCTGCAGGTCCTTGAACATGGCAATAAACATATGGCAGAGAGAGCTGGGCTTGTTGAGTGCATTTCTAATAAAAATCTAGGTGACAGAAATATGCCATGATAGGTGTCATAGAAACTAGTATAATGACCTTTCACATCTGGATGCTTCATTTCTAATTAGGAATTAATAAGATATAACAAGGTCAGATGACACTGTCTACCACAGCATATTACTTGTATATGGATGAGGCATTTTGATGAAAAACTTCCAAAGCATTTTTGTGACAGCAGACTGTGTCCCCTTGAAAGAGGTTCCAGATGTGAAAGGACAGAACTTTTATCCTGGAGTATGCAGCTTATTATTCTTTTTCCAGATCTTTGTTATCTCCATATTAATGCCAAATGAAACCCAAATTTGTTCCCTCCACTTTACAAACCTTTTGAAATGCTGCTTATAAACACAACACTTGTTCAGCTGTTTACACCTCTCCAACAGCATGAGCATGTTTCACCAGCCATAACACCAGATGGCCAGATCCTGGCTCCCTTATTCTGAGCCCATTTGTGCAGTCAGCTTCACTGAAACAATATTTTATCATAATCAACTTCCGTTGTCTACTTCCTTAGTTTATAACCTCCTCAAAAATTTACAAGGAAAAAGGGCAAGTCTAGATCTTTGCAAACCCCTGAATGCTCTAATCTAATTTGCTAAGAGAAGCAAATCTGCAGCGCCACACACTAAACTCGAGGAGATTACCTCTATCTGCCGGACCAAGCTCAAGCATGGTAAGGGAAACTGCTTCTCTGCAAAACTTGACACCCAGGAGGCCAGCCCTGGATGTAGGGAGTGGGTTTGGGCTGCCTGAAGCAGCTCCTGGTAGCTAGCACTCATCTCCCACAGTGGTGCTCACACAGTGGGAAGGGAAAGAGGAATGTCTGTGACAGGTCCTGACTCTGGGCAGCAGCAGGCGATTGCCAGCAGTGCCTGGTTTCACACCATGCACTTTTTCTGGGTGTTTTGGGGACATATTGTTGTTCGTTCTCTTGAGGTAACATAGGTGCTACCAGACAAGTGGTGCATGAACTGTTTCCTCTGACTTAGTGACACCTGCAGCTGTCTGGATTTCATGGATCTCCTGCATTGGGAAGTTTCTGAGTTGTCTTGAGTCAATTTTTGCTGTGAGATGTCAAATAAAAAAATTAGACAGAAAGAAAAGAAAGAAAAAGGAAGAAGAGTCAGAGAGATGGAAATGGTGCTTTGAGAAATGCACCAACTTGTCTCAAAGGTCACTCAAACAAAGTCATTATTGACTAAAAATGATAAATCTTGCTCTTTCCAGGCACATGTAGATTTAAACAAATCAGAATATTGGCATGCTCAACTCTACCTTATCTCCCATTCGGACTAATTTCTTACATGCTTTTATTACAGTTTAAGATCAAACACAAGTCACCTTAATACAGAGCTGAAAAGTAAATACACTTGGCAGCAAAAGAAATAACAGAAGAAGAGAAAGATGATGTGATACATTGAAACCCACAGCATGTCCAGGATAACATGCAAAGGTTCATGGCTTTAGTGAAATCATTCTAGTAAGATATACCAGGAATTTTTCAGGCCCTCCTGGCTACCAGGTCACTGTTGACTCATATTCAACTTTCCATTGACCACGGGGACTCTTCAGCTAGAAGATAAACTCTGGAACTGGGAGCATAATGCTGTCATCTCAGCTAAATAATCTTTTGTTGTAAGTGTACTAGGCAGCTTCAGGTGACACCAAACCAGAACAAACAGATCATGCAGAACTCCCATGGTAGCACTTATGTTCTCACTTGAGAAAAAACACCAAGGAAAATGTAATATATTAAGGAGCTCTCTGCACCATATTTATACACACCTACAATGTAAGAACTGTAGAACTGGGATAAGTCTCTTTTTAGATATTCATTTTTATGAGTGAGTTTATTCACAGAAATATTGAGCCATCAAGGCAGTTATTTTTAAATGTCATTCTTTTTTTTAGGACTTCCTGCTTTTATTAAGACTTCCAGTATGAAGTTAAGACTTTAGAAAAAATACAGATTGATGCATCCTTGTTTCCTTTACATCCCTTACTGTCACACTTTTGCCTACCTATTTTTACTTCATTCCTTTCATTTTTTTACTGAGTAATAGCTGAAATTTGTTTTACAGTTTTACAAGATCAGGAATTATAATCATGAGGATAGTGAAGTGTCTGGCATATTGTATGCACTGCAAAAATAATAATAACTGCAATTACTGTATTTCTGTTGAAATCCTAATTTATTTCAAGTTCTCAGTCAGTGAAAAACTGCATTTTGTATATTTGCTTTTAACACATCTCTATCTGCATTTCTTCTAAACTTTTAGACTTGAGATGCAATGATGCTGCTGACATGGTTATCCTGCAAATGAGTCTGTGAGTCTCAAAAGATTTGCCTGCCCTGACTACATAAATACAGATTAGTAAAGAACTAGAAAAAGGCAGATAAGTTCACTGCCCTTGGCGTTGGCAAATATGTCCCTTTGGTACGTCCATTAAGGGAAATGTTATCTTTCCAAAGCAAACTTGTGTTATAGGCATACCAAAAGATGGAAATGCCACAGGTCAGACTTGAGCCTTGGTCTGTGGTGAGGCCCAAAGGTCAATCAGGAGTCAGTGACAGTTCTCCCCGCTATGTCACCAATGCTTTGACCTATTTCACTTTGTTCTGAGCACTGACAGTTACTTCAAGGATTAACCAACAAGGGAAGACTCCTAATTTCACACAGTCAGCACCCTGAGGAGGAGAGGTCATGATCCAGTCACTTTCCTCACCCCAGCTCTACCATGTAGGGAAAAAGCATCCTCAAATGGTCACAGACCATCACCTCTATTATGAAGATTTTCCTTCTGATATCAATGAAATTCAAGAGAACAAGCATGATTTTTGCCTTAACTCTTTCTCTTTCTATTGTCTTCTGCCTTATTGCATTCCCTTGCAATTAAATGATCATGATCCACAAGGTGGAGTTAAAAAAAGTAATTCAAAAGCTAAAAATATAAATACAGTCAACAACTATTTTCTGATGAAGAGAATAATGAAAAAGAAAAATAAAAATTGATTAATGAAGCCTAATTATTTCCTGCAGATTTTAAAAGAATGATAAAAATATTTATCTTTTCATAGATGAAAAAAACATAGACTTTTCTTGTGCTTCTTGAGAACAGCAGGTTCTGTGAGTCACAGCGATTCACATAAATCTTTCTCTGTTTCTAATAATGGTTAAAGCTTTCAAAATGTCACAAAACTGTAGTTCTAGTCCTGGAGCTCCTGCAAGTCTCCACCTCACAGCAATCGTTATTAAGTTGCTATTAATGGCATGTCTGTGATGTTTCTGTCTATGTGGACTAAGAGGGTGATGCGCAAGAAATAAAAAAGGGAGCAAATATTTGAAAATAGCCAATGAAAAATTCTACAAAAACATTCACAAGATTCTAAATCAAAGACATTTAGGAATCTAAAACCCATTCAATTTTGAGAGATTAAGTTTCAAGTCACTGGAACACTTTTGGAAATTTTATTAAATGCCCAAATGCACCAGGCTATTGCTGGATTCTCCACAGAGCTAGTGGTGAAACACAGCACAAAGAGCATGAAATTCCAGTGCTGGGCCTGCCCTTCCTTTGGCCTTTGGAAGTTCTTTGAGACAAGAATAATAATGCTGCACACAATGACACCTGTGACTTTTACCTGTAGTAAAAGTCTAATCTGACTGAAATTCAAGACTAATTTTAATCCAAACCTATTCTTACATATTTTAAAAAAAATAATATTTAATTTAAAACATTTTAATTGGTATGTATAACATGATTCAAATTTCATATGCCAATTAATACTGTAAAAAGATGGAAGGATACTGTATATGTAAAGAGTTAAGACCCTTATTTTGGGTCACAATAAATATTTCAGATTATTTTTTCCTGATTTAATCCTTTTTTGCCTCGCTGAATTTTATTAGTATGCTGCCCCTAGCTAACTCACCACACGACGTAGTCATGATCACATTTACTTTGGTTGATCAGAAAATGTTGTACAGAAAATGGTACACTGTAAAGATATTTAGAGATGCCAGACAACTGTAAAGGATATTTTTGATGTTACTCCCTGTGCTGAAGAAAGGTAAGTACCAGAACTGCTTTAAATGTTCATTTGCCTTTTATGTATAAAACCGTTATTTTACATAGTAATAAATTGTCAGCTCTGATTACTAGCTTTTTATTTCTTTACAGAAATCATACCAAATATTAAACAAGTTCATACTCACTTTTACTCCTAATGTGGATGGTCAATTTCTATACATACCTGTATTTTTTTTCAGATTCCCTTCTTAGATCATCTGAGTGCAGAACACTGACATTAAAATCCACTAGCTTCTTCATAGCATACTTTTTACCTCAGTCAAATTTGTGAACATCAGTTTTTGTTTCCTCTAAAAATTTGAGTTCACTTTTCACTGATGCAAAAAGGTGTATCAGTCAAAACACCATGAAGAACAGGCTACTGCTATGGTTGTGAAACAGAAATGGCTATTCAGATCTTAGCCTGCCTGTAGAATGTGACAACAAATATATCTATTAATGTAACTTCTGACCTTGATGTTTATGCACTGAGACCTGGATTGACAGCAGAATAGTTATAGCTTACCAGAATGGATTCACAGAAATACTTACTGATTTTACAAAAGGAAAAAAATATATATGCAGTAATCTCTTTTCAAATGTAAATTGAATTGGGCAAAGAATCCAAGCAACACTTCAGGCTTCAGGCTGGTGTTTGGATTATTTTACCCACCACCCTAAAATCTTAATTCAACATAGGTGGAGAAAAACAAGAAAGAAAAGCTCTGCTCTTTTTCCAATATATGAATCCCACTTCATACTTTGGAATGCCTTATTGATTAATTAATAGTACTTTATATGGGGGGGGTTTGGTTGATTTATATCCATTCAGACATTTAAAGATGCTGTTGTGAATTTGCACGTTCACACAGAGCGTTTATGACTCTTGATTTCACCCTGAAAATGACCTGGAGAATTCAACAGTTGTACAGCGCAAGACAGGGCAGCTGAGCCTGTAAGAAACTGAAGAGCTCCCAGAGATGCAGAGCCTGAAAGGCAAAGGTTCAAACCCACATGGCCATCAGTTTTATGAAGTAAGGGTTTTTTTTGCCTCTGCTAATGACTTTTTTTATCTTCTTTATAAAATAGAATAGCTACAAAGCTAAGAAGCAGTGAATGTATTGTAAATCTCTTATTCAGGCAGTGGACAGTGAAATTACGGTGCCTCTGAGTTCAGATTCAGACACAGCAGGGATTCTTCAAAGTTACAGTTACTTTTTCTAATAAGCCATCCATCCTTTTGGTTCCTGTGCCTTACCTTGTGTTACTTCAGCAAAATGTTTCTCAAAATCGGCTCCATTAGGGTAAAAAGATTCACAAAAAACTTGTCATGGAGACACGAAAATATCTTGACATAGAAATACTTTGTGGAGTGAGCAAAACAGCTTCTTTCACAAAGCATATTTACTGTATTTTATTAGATGCCATAACCAGACTGCATTTCTAAAGAGCTCTCTGGCATTTTTCAAGTGTGGAACCTCGGCATGTGTTAGGTATATTTGGTCTTGTTATTCCCAGTTTTACTTTTGTTAACAGCACAACATAGGAAAATTCTCTACTAAAGCTTAGCTTCCTTCCCATTTCAATGTCAGATTTGAAGTTCCTATGCTTATGATTTCCTTGTGGTATTTTTTTACTCTTCCAGTTGGGGATCAGGAAACACTTGGTAATAATTATTTGTAAAAAAATACCGAAGAGAGTAGCAAACAGCAAAAGACAAAAAAAAAATAAATAAAACAAAACAAAACAAAAAAAAACCCCACAAGGCATAGAGAAGGATGAAAAATTGATAATGTGCCATCTAAAATGATCAAGTTGTCAAGGATGACACTGATATAAATTCCCTTGTTATTGCAGATGAACCAGTATAATACCAGGGGACTGAACGTGAGCCAGATTTGATTTGTCAACTTGTTGCTATTATTTTGACAACATTTCAGCAAAATTGTCACATCTGTCGAAATTCTCTTAGAAAATTAGATGTAGCAAAGAACACCAAGCAGCCTTATTTTCTCCTACTGGGTGTGCTGGGATTTTCCTTCAGTGAGTCATCAGCCGACAGCAACAATGAAGTGTCACAACAATCACAAAGATACCATCTGGTTAAGGGAGATGATCCAAGTGCAAACATGTATCTTCCCAAACATAAAATTCATCAGCATAAAAAAATATAAACACATACACACACAAGTGTGTGGCTTTGCATCTATCTGTCTGTCTGTCTATCTATCTATGTATCTATCTATGTATCTATCTATGTATCTATCTATGTATCTATGTATCTATGTATCTATGTATCTATCTATCTATCTATCTATCTATCTATCTATCTATCTATCGGGCAACTGAGCCTTATTGCTGCCCGGAAAAAAGTGCCGCTATCTATCTCAGCAAGTCTTGCAATGCTATGAAAACACCAAGATAGTAGCGATTACAAAATTTCCTCTATGGATTTCTATCATCGGCTAAAGCCACAGATGATATTACTTGAACTTTGTATCATGAGAGCTCATGACATTTGGAAATATGGGAAATGTTTTTCATCACATGGTGCCTGTCACACCTGGTGCTTGCAGAAATTAGGCTTTAATAATTAGAATGCTTCCATTTCTTTCAAAGTATTTTTAACAAATACAGGCACAATGCACAGCTCTGCCTTGCCAAGAACTCCTCCAGAGACCTAACAGACTACAGAATGATTAGTGTAATAGTACTTTTCTAGATGACCTTTATATTTTTTTTCTCTTTTCCTTTACTGTTCATGTGGAAGTTCTTGTCACATTTGAAAATAAACTGTTAAGAAAATCTAGCACTCCTTGCCAATCCTGGAAGCAATAGTGAATGTCCAAAAATGTAAGGTTTTGATCAGTGTGGTTCTAGAGTGATAGAAAAACTTTTGTGAGGTATTTTCTAAATTAAAAATGACAAGGAATAAGTTAGGAAAAAAAAGTCAATGATAGTTTCCAAACATGCAAACTAGACCTCCAGGAAATATTTGCATTGCAATTCATGAAAATATTGACAAGGAAAAGATTATTCCTTAAGAGGTAAAATATAGATTATCAATATAGCTTCCCCAATCTTGTTTAAAACAAATTAAATTATGCAATGAATTGAATAGCAATAGGAGTTTAGAAAGAAGCTTGAAATTATTTTTCTTTCATTTATACAATCCAGATCTTTTAAAAATAACATAATGAAAACCAATGATCATTAGGTGACAAATAGTGCATTGTTTCTAGCATCTACTCAATCTACTATCTGCACAGTGGACCTCTTGAAGTAATTCCAGAAGCAGTGCAGCAATCTACCTTCTCTGAATAAAGCATATCTTTCATATCTATTCTTCTGCCTTCCTTTTGAAGGTAAAATGTAATTGAATTTACTTGGGGAATGCACCTGTAGCACCAAAAGAAGTTCCTCCAAAAGGAAAAATCCCAAGAGGAGTGGTTTAAGGACAATACAATAATTCTAAATATTTTATTTATTTAACATCTGTGCTTTGTGTTTATATTTAAACAAAAGGCTTAGATATGAGCAAGACCAAGGCTAACAAACTTTTGTCTAAATATTTACTGTGTTTCCCTGGTGATTGTCCAGTACAGCAGGAAATAAATGCTAAAATTTTTCTGCTTAAATTGTCTAAAATATATGCCAGTTTTTCTATCTGTCTTTCGTTGAGTCTTCAAGTGATCTGTGGCACAGAAGTGGAAAAAATTATACTTGCCTTCATTGGATATAAAGTGAAATATAAACATATGTGTTCACATGGGCATATAGCATACAGGTAAACTTTACTGAACCCTCCCCCCCACAAAAAAACGCCAAAAAAACAAACCCAAACTGAAACCACCCAAGCCTCAACTTGTTGCAAAAGCATTTTCCTACGGTCTGTCCTACTTATATTGCAACTTGGTCAATTTATTTTTTAGTAACTTCTGATAAAACTTTTAATTTCTTTTCCTGGATGGAAACTCTGCCCGATATAACCTTATGCTATGATACCAGTTACTAACAAAATACAATGCCACAA
Source organism: Certhia americana (assembly GCA_018697195.1). Classification (NCBI taxonomy): domain Eukaryota; kingdom Metazoa; phylum Chordata; class Aves; order Passeriformes; family Certhiidae; genus Certhia; species Certhia americana. The sequence goes on along the minus strand of CM031857.1, from coordinate 75,006,093 downwards.
ACTACTGCCTTTTACCGCTAGCATTTTCACTCATACAGAGACTGATTACTAATGATTAATATTAATGGAATTGAAATTTTGAGACTACACCTAGTGATTTTATTATGGTCAAATTAATTTTCCCCACATCAATCAGAAAAAGAAAAGAAAAACCAAACAATCCCTTTGAGGATTTGACTCTGAAGACCTGTACTATGAACCATAAGAATATAGGAAAATGTAAGCCTGTTTATGGTACGTAATGGCACCTAAGCTCCACTTGTTCTTGCTGAATTCTCTGCAGGGTTGCTACAGAAAATATTCATGATTGTGGTAATGTTAGTGTCCTAAAAGAAAAAGATCTTCACTGAGTAGAAATTTAGTAGTATTTATCATAAGTCAGATAATGCACAGTAGGTCAGTTTCTGTCTTTTGCTCTCTGCCACATGCACACAAACAGGCAGTTACACAAAGAAGTTCAGCTTTGAAAATTCAGCCCTAAAGAGTCTAGGTATGAAGAAGAAATAGTCATAGATATGACGAAATATATAAAAATTCCTTCACATATATGCAATGATTTCAACAATAGGCTACAACTTTGCCATTCACCTGTATCTTGGTTTGGAAAGACAGGGGTGTCTGCTAGGGAACCAAAAAAAAATTGGATTTTGTTATAATCCTAAAATTGGAGGGGGGGGGTGTTTCTCAGACAACGATATGAGGGTAGGAATAACAGTTCTTTACTAGTTAGTCTAACAAGGTAAATTAACAATAATAACTATAATATTGACAACAAACAGAACTAGAGAAGAAAAGAAAAGAAACCAACAACCCAGTTACAGTTTTCCTCTGGCACCCTGCCCCCCTCAGTACCGTCACAAGCTACCAGAGCCAGCAGCAGTCCTGGAAGGATGAGATGTATCCGAGGGTTGACAGTGGCTGGAGCTGTAGGAATGTCCTGGCTGGGCAGGGGCTGCAGAAAATACAGTGTGGGGAGACCTCGAACAAAACTGAAGAAGCTGTGGGTGCAGGGCAGGGAGAAGGAGCTCCTGGCAGGGCAGGGAGGGAATGGGTTCCCAAAATCCCGGGGGACACACGAAGAGACGGTGGTCCAACCGAGTTCCAGGTGAAGGATGGTGAGAGCTCTCCGCTGTGCTGAGACGAGCAGCTCCTGGCTGTTCTCCCGAGAGCAGAAAAACTGCCCAGAGTGAAGTGAAGATGGTGCCTCCCTGTCTCTGCCTTAGCTGCTTCTTTTGTTTGGTCCTAAGCACCCATGAGCACCAAAAAGCACCCAGCACTTAGCTTCTTAGCAACTTCTGGGAAAAAATTCTATAGGGAAGCACCCCAACCCCCAACAACACGCCACAAACAGACCAACATCAAAGCTAAAAACCCATCCAAGTGTAGTCTTTGAGTCAGCACACTGAAAATGAAACACATATAGAAAAAAACATATTTTAAAATAGAATGCAAATCATGTTTTCAAATGCGTTTCATCATTGGAGCTAGATGAGGCATCACTGATGACAGAACTTAGTTTTCTGTACTCAGTCATTAGAACTATGGCATTATGTCTGTCTCTTCATTGGGAGTGAAGATGAGTGTGGAATGAAAACAAAGCTTCAGATCAAAATGAAAGAGAAGTGATATCACATAGATAAACTTGTCTTGGACATGTCAGTACTTGCTATTTCATTTTTCTGATATAAAGGATGGATGAAGTAAAACCAATTTTGGTTGTCAGGGGCTGCCACAAAATGGAGAGAAACAAGATGAACAACAAAAAGATGTCAAAAATAGGTCTATCAATAACACTAACTTATTTTACCCATACACAGTAAAACCCCATCCAGCCTCCAATTTCACATAAATAAAACACCATTTCATTTCTAGTGGTTACTGTAGTTGCTGAAGACATGTACTGCTTCACCCTCCTTCTCAAACTACAAGAATATGAGTATCTTAACATTCAAATACATCTGTACGGTCTTGAAATTTTTAATAACTTGCAGTAAAACATTCTTCAACTAGGACACAACTGACAGGTTTTTTGAAGAACCTGCACAAAGCTGCTGTTGAAGGCAATAGAAACTTTGGCTGCTCAGCATCTTTGAAAGTCTGTTCATATAATTTTATCGCTCATTTAAATATAAGTCCCCAAAAAAGTAACAAAACTCTTGTCGAAGCAAGAATATAAATAATTGGAATAAACCTATACAGGGTTTGGGAATATATAGAAAATACATTTAATTTAACACAAAATATGAACTATTGCCATAAATACTGAAGACGACCCTGAACTGAGCTGTAAGAATGAGTGAAGTTGTGATAGAAGAAAAATTAAAGAGACTGTAAGAGAAAAAATGGGAGTGTAGGGAAACAAAGAAAACCCTTACTACGTGAAAAATCTGCTGAAACACTGTTTCTATAAAAATTTTAGTGTAATAAAATATTGTCCTTTATCTTCACAGTAAATCTTATTTGGAAAAAGTATAAGCAAGTTGTTATTGTATAGGTCAAGATTCTCTTTAATTCCTGTTTCATCCACAATTGACTAAGTAATACTGAATTGGTTCATGAATTATATGGAATGGGTCTTTAACACACGTAAAACACCTTACAAGTTACAACAGAGAACACAATGAAAACTGAAACAGCAATGTGGAAAAAAGCATGTGATTTAGACAGAATTGCAATGAAACCAATTGAAGTGGTAGAGACAGCCACATGCAATTTGACCTTCAACCTCCCTATACTATGCATTCTTCAGCAATTGGACTTTCTCAGCAAAAGGAGTATGAACAGCTCCAATTAGTACCTGCCAATGTGATTCTGCAAAGTATCGAATCCTTGCCCACAATGGTTTGATCCAGCCGAGTTGGTAGGAGTGATAGATGGCCTGGCATTTCTCCTTCTATGACATGCTGCAGAAAAATAAGCAATTCTTTCAAAGGCTTTGCTTTTCCTGGTTTGATAAGATGTTTTCTTCAGAAAATGAAAGTAAATTTATTAAACCAAATGCTCTCAGAAGAGATATAGCATATGACTATATATCAAAAGCAAATGTGCATGTAATAAAGGAGCTCAACCTAAAAACTCTCATGATTTTGAAAAAAAAATTCTTAAAATAGGTGTCCATTCAACACAGGAATATAATATAAGAGATATATCTACAGGGATAGGACTTCACATTGTCCTTGAGGATCAGGAAGTGAAGCTGGTTTAAAATGTAACTACTACAAGGGGAATAAATTACTTGATCAAGAAGAAGCATATGCTGAATCACTGACACTGTTTTCTCTTGCTAAGTTATAATGCATGTATCCATCCCATGCTGCCTAATGAAATTAAATTAAGAAGTTCCCTTTCCATCTGAATGAGCAAGAACAGTATTTTCTCTTTCTTTTCTACAAGGAGAATGACTACTGCTCTAGAGACCAAATAAAGCAGCACTGATGGAAAAGTGTCAGTTACTCCAATAAATACAATGTATTAGGCTGGTAGCTGCCTCATCTTTCATTAGGTCATGCAAGGAAATTCAAAAGGCAGCAAGTGCCTCCCTTCAAATTTAAAGGCATAAGAACTAACCATGATAGGATATTTGGAAGAGGTTTAGAAGCTTAAGGTAGTATAAAAAGCTATTAAGACCATTTTGTTCAACATTTTTCCAATTTTCATGAAATAAGGTTGTCTAAAACCTGTCACACTCCACCTAAACTGCAGGATCAAATACGAATCTTTAACACGTGAACAGGCACAACAGTCTTGGACTTTTTTCTGCTTTAACATAAGCTATGGTCTTATTTTCCTTCCACTGTCTTGTTCGTATGAATGAAGAAAATATAAGGAGAGATGAAAAATGTCATTCTTCAACAAACACATACAATTTGGAATGGAATTAGTAACTGAACAGCACTAGCTTAAAAGTGAATCATGATTAATCCTCTCTGTCCTTGCATGTCTCCCTTTTCCCAGATATTATCTCTTTCACTCTTTGAATTTCTCCATTTTCAGCTAAAATATTCTCAACACCAGTGTTTTAGGCACACTGTATCAGTGTTTATTTTTGCCAACAAAGTTTCACACAGTAATCAAGAACAATTTAAAAGCATTTCCTGTTGACATTTAGTTCAAAGAAATACAATGACTTTAAAAAAAAAAAAGCTAGGGACAACAAAGTGGAAGCAATCTGAATTTCACTTTTCAAAATCAATGAGCTGATACTGCACCAGAACTCAGAGTGTTAATTCAGGCACCTGAAACTGTCTAAATGTCAAATTAGAGAGATGGACATGTTTGATATATCAGTTGGGTATTAGGACATCTAAATCAAAAGAGAGAAAATCTCAAGAATCTTCCCTAGGCTAAACACTATTCCACATTAGCAATTTGTTAGTATATTTCATTAGCCTAATGATAAAAATCTAGCCTGGGAAGGAAGTCACCATGGATCACAGCTCTCCCATCTCAGAGGCACCACACTGTTTTGGAAAATAGCTTAAATGGAATACCACTTAAACATACTTTTAGATAGAGAAGCATCTTAAATACAGAAGTGCTTACTTTCTACTGAATTTCAATTGGACTGAGACCTTACCATGTTGTTGGGGAATGTTTGGAGACCTTACTCAAATTGGAGATTTTTCCAGTAAACAAATTTTTCCATTGGGAAATGCTGAGTTATCAAAATTGAGATGTCTTGCTTTAGGTGATTATACTGGATCAGGCTGGGATGGAGATAAAATTCTTCACAGTGCCCCATGTAGTGCTGGATTTGAGACTGAAACAGTGTTGATAATGCATCAGTTTCAGCTATTGCTGAGCAGTGCCTACACAGTATTGAGACTTTTTTGTTTCTCATGTTGCCTCACCATCAATTAGCCCAGACACAGTCAAGAGGCTGGGAGAGCTTCAGAGACAGGAGCTGAACTATCAGACCTCTATCTGACTTCAGAGATATTTGGAGACTGGTTGTGCATCAGTTTGCCTGTGGCATGGGAAGTGATTGTCTTTTCAATCTTTATGTTTTGTTACTTTTTTTAATATTTTCATCACATATTAAATTGTCCTTATCTTGACCCAAAAGTTTTCTTGCTTTTGCTCTTCAAGCTGTTGTCCCCATTCTGATTGAGGACTAGTGGATGAGTGACTGAGTGGATGGTGAATTAATGGCCAGGGTTAACCCATCACGCTGATAAAATGGTTATAGCATGAACATTTTGAGGGCAAAGATTTTGTAATAAAATAAAAGCAAGGGATTGTTCCTTTTCCAGTCAGTTCTGACAATCTCTCTTTCTGGTGTTTTTTCTAGTTAATGTGTTCAGCTAAACACTCATTAATGCAGAGAAAATATAGGATAAATTAATTCTAACTCTCAGAAGCTAGAGAGTTATCTTGAATTGTGGAAATAAAAGCTCAAATGCCTTTTCAAGGAAAGGGTTCACTACTTATCCAAGGTGGAATCATTCCAAAGGAAGAGGTTGCAATTTCCTTTCCTTCCTGGTTATGCATTTCATTTGGAATGAAGAAGGCATAGATTAAAGTATATAGATTACAAATCAGTCTTTCTCATTCATACAAGTTCACTGGTCACTAATCTAATGAGAGGATAATACTGGAGAAAGTTTTTTATATCTTGAAACTTTGACTTGGCAGAAATCTATTTGTTCTCCAGCTATACTCTGTTATCCTTCAACAAAATATCACCCAGTTCCTTTGTAGGAATATTGAAGCTTCATGGGATTCTTTAGAATGAAAGGTATTATAAAACAAAATAATTACATAATTATCTGAACATAAAATACTCTTACTCAATTCTTATTCAATTGAACTTTGAAAAGTGCAAAGGACAGAAATATGGATGTCCTTGGACCTGGATGGTCTTAGCATTGAAAATTTAATTTTCTTTGAAGGTCTTTCTTTTCTGTCAATGTCCATCTATCCAAAGTCAATTTAACACATACCCTGCTGAAATGCAATGGTACAAGTACTGTCTCTAATAGTGTCTTTGAAAGTTATAAAATGCTGCATAGCCCTCAGCAGTCCTCAGTAAATCTATTTTACTGTTCCCTGTAAGACTTAACATGTTTCACTTCATCTATATAGGTATATGATGAGCTGAAACACACATATGCAGAAGTGCTCAAAACTTTTGCACCTCCTGCAATCAAAATGTTCAGTGGTGATAACGGAGAGTATATAGCGTTTGCTCGACATATCCAAGCAAACAGTTTAGACTAAAAAACAAATCAGCAAAAGCAAGAAAATTTTTACTGGATCTCACAGAATCAAAACTTTTATATTGGGAATTACAACTCCACTAAGGATACAAGAGAAAAGAAATGCCACAAATTATATCAGATATTAGTACTGAAGTTAATAGCATTACATAGAAATATTTTATCTTGATAAGGTACATATTGCACAATACAGGCGAAATACTTTGGGAAGTACATTGAATTACCTTTAATGGGTACAAAATATTTTTTGTATGCTTAAATATAGGTAAGGCTTCTTAAGAAAGATGAATATCTCACAGAATCACAGAATATCCTGAGCTGGATGAGACTTAAGAGGATCATTGATTACTAAGTCAGTTTAAGACAATTTGTATAAATTAGAAGTAAAATGAATGTCTGTCTTTGGAGATTCATGGAAACACTATCCCCACTTATACCATATTCATGCTTTGGTGATACAAATGTTCAATCCTGAATACCACCATTTTTAAGAGTAGAAAAGATCTGAGCTGATATTTTATGACAATGCAATATGAAATGGTCAACAATTTAAAAGTGATCTAGATAATATTTTGATATACATAAATAAGCAGCTGACAATCAGCCCTTTGATAGAGATTAAATAGCCAGAATATTCTGGGTTTAATATTTACATAAAACATGCTGAGAATGCCTAGGTTGTCTCTTGAGTTTGCATTCTATCTCAACCTTTGCTGCAACAAAAATATTCAGATTCAAAGTTTTAACTGATTATCTGGACCCATCCCAGGTTGTTCCACTTTATTTTTTTCTCTTCTCAGGCATTCTGTCTTGTCCAGAGAGAAAAGAAATGCCACAAATTATATCAGATATTAGTACTGAAGTTAATAGCATTACATAGAAATATTTTATCTTGATAAGGTACATATTGCACAATACAGGCGAAATACTTTGGGAAGTACATTGAATTACCTTTAATGGGCCTGAGAACAAGGCTTGTAACAATGAGGAATTCTCATTGCCAAATACCTAATGTAGTCCTATAATTTCTTCACTAAAACATATGATTTGTATTAAAATAGCAACTAGTTTGAAATAAAACTACAGAGATGCCTTAAGAAATAACTTTGATACAGTTCAGAACATTTATGATTCTTTCCTTAATGTTATTTTCTTATCACTTCTGTTGACCCACAATCACCTTTGCAGAGCTATTTACACAGGAAAGCTAAACACTAACCTTTTAAGTTGAAATCAAAATACTGTAAAGCAACTAGCTGTGTTTCTGACGGCATGTTGTCCCATCCCTTTTGTACAAACAGTATCCTATAGAGTTTCTAAATGAGCCCTTGGCTGGAAAAAGATGTCCAAGGGTCTGATGTGAAGGTAAGTGAATGAAGCAACAGCTTTTGGGGCTCCTGATGAGTGAAGAGCATGTGCACTATAGCACCAGCTTCAAGACCCAAGGCATGTACACCTGGTCAGAAATGCAAAACAGCATCTGCTGCCTTGTTTCTGTCCTTTCCCTCTTCCTTCTGGACTTCAGGAAACAATAATTCCTGCAGTTCTGACTGGGCAGAAATATGCTGGGTGCTTATTCTGTTTCTGCAAGGGAAAAAATGAAGGGAATCTTTTTTCCACATCACTCCAATTGTGGATGAGGGAAAAGCAGAGTGAGGTGGGGCATTACAGAAGAGATGCTCCCCTCTTTGTAAAGGGCTCTGTTGAACACAGCTGTGAGTTTGTGGATGCCTATGAAGACGCACCATCAAGAGGTTTTGGCTACCATCGGTGCTGATATGTACTTAGTAAAACTGCATACACAGATCATACCCTTGAACTGCTATTCAAAATGCCAATGTTAATACAAATCTGGAATGTTTCTAAAGGGTAATAAAAATGTAAAATGAAATAATTCAGCAGACTTCAGGTGACATCTCTGTCCTGCACAATTTACCACAGGAAATAAATCACTGAGACAGAAAACATATGCAGTGGCAAAATATGGGCACTTGTCACATCAGTTCATCATCAATCCATATCTGTCTAATTAAGTCAGGCTATACTCGCTTTTCTTCACTGCAAACTTTCTGTCAAAGAATTTATATGGATTTTTCTGAGCCCATATAAAGCTTTATATTTTGAATAACAAAATTGGTAGGCAACTTGTTTATCTAGCAACATGAGAATATCTTATGGTTTCCAAAATAGGTTAAAAAACCCCAACTTCATGCTTTAGCTATAAAGTTACCTATAAAATTATACACGTCTTTTTAAGTACACCATGTTGTCTGAGCATAGAGATACTACTGAGACAGCACTGGAGGATCATTCAAGTGAAAATTTGTTTCAGACTTCTATTGACTGTGAACACTCTTAGGCAGTGCTTTCTCCCTGATGGCTTTTTCATGATTTCCCCACTGAATTTTTTTCTTAATACATTGGGATAAGTAAATAAGCCATTTCATTCTTATTTTCCTTCCGTGAAATGCTTCCCAAGTAACTTGATTAATGTTCAAAACTAATATTTGAGCAGCCACATAATGTAATTAAAATTTCATAAAATAGCTATAATCATCCTAGCTTGGTAATAAGCAACCTTATATATCACACAAATGATTTCTTAGGATTTTCAACAAGCACTTTATTTAGCTAACTAAATAATTTTTTTTCTGCAGGAAGCTAGTGTTTTAAAACAGACAACTGAAGTCACAGCCAGAACGCCTTGATGTACATACCCAGTATTTAATCACAGGAAGTTTCAGCTATGTGCACATTGAAATTAGCCTGATTCATCCAGGAAAGTGTGCTTGACTGAGTTCCATTTTAAAGCTGTCTGCCCAAACTGCTTTTTTTTTTTTTATTTTGAAGTGATACTAACTGTACAATGATCCAGTATAAAGGTAGAATATTATGTGAATAGGATTTTTTTTTTCCAGTAATGTGCAGCTCTGTAAGGGTATCTTTAACACTATATGGGTTTTTGCTGCCAATAACAGTGACTGTGATAACTGCTGTGTGCTGGAGAACCTCAGAGCTGAAGAAAGCAGCACTTTAACTTTTTTTATTGCTCTTTACATAATCTCTATCTCCATACTGTTCCTACAGTCTCGTTCTATTTGACACTGAATGATTTAAAGTGCGGTCCTACTTTAAAAGTGCTTTTGCAGAAAATGGTAGCATAAAGTTACCTATTTGTTATACCCCAATGATTTCCAGATCAAGTTTTCTTAGCTTGCTGACTAAATGGCATTTTTTTCTATGCATCTGTTCTGCAAGCCTTCCAGGAGTCTGGAAAGTAAACTACGTTGTTTCTTATATGCATAATACAGTCTGAAAACCCTTCTGCTGGGCAAATGTTTCTTTCTGGTACAACTGTGAAAGACAAAGCATTGTTTACAAATCCTGCCCTCATTTACCTCCCTCCATGTAGCCGAGGGCCCACAGTGGGCCTGGAAAGGTACTTCTTAGTACTTGTTCGAAGCTGTAACAGAGAGGACGCTGTATATTTCAGTGTTCATAGTTATGTTAATGACATAAACAGTAGAAAACTGTCTCACTTTCTACTGCTGAACACATTCAGTTTTGTAAGGATGACAAGCTTGGAAAGGTAAGATGATTAAAAAAATAATCAGAATAACAGAAGTATCACCAGAAAAAGCTGTTTGTAGAGTGAAATGGTCCCTGTACATTATAGGTTTTTAGGAAAGATGCAGAGTTAAATATTATTCCTCAGTTCAGTATTACCCCCAGGAAGCTTTTCCTTTGTGAAAACACCAGTTGCAGCAGCTGATGATTTGTGACATTGTGTTGTAATCCAGGAGGAACTTGGAATATGACCAAAGGGCGTCACTAATATTCTGCATGACTAATTAGTGAACCTTCCTCTGGGTTCAAACATCCCAGTGTTTGCACAGATGATGCCTTTGTTCATCCATCATTTAAAATGTCTTGTAGCTGGAAAGCTAACAACATTCATAAAAGACCATTCATAAAGCCTGCTGGTGGCGGGGGAGGTGGAGTGACAGTTTGCATTTTTCTGGTCTTTTAACTTTGCTGCTGACCATGATTACAAACCCTGCATAGCTACAGCCACTGGGAAAGTCATACTCTTCAGATAGAGAAGCTCAAATACATTACATTAAGACAATAGTCAACAGACAAACCTAGTTCTGCTAAAGAAAACCAGGTCCCATCAAGCTGGAACTTGTTGGATCACACTGCTGCTTTAACCAGGTCTTTACAAGTGGAAACTGGAAAGGAAGGAGGGAAGCATGTCCAAAATGTAGCTTGATGTGGAGCTGGGTTGCAGACTGGGTGAGCAGAGTTGGAAACTGCTGAGTTCTGTCCTCTAGCTTTATTTACACTGATTACCATAGCATTAAGGAAAAAATTAGGTTTGGAGTGACCTCTGGGAGGTCACTGAAAAAAATACCCAGCTCTGTGTACAAGGCTGAAGAGGACTCTATCCATTACAAGATGTAAGTTCTATGGAAGCTTGAGTCTAGCACCAATGGCCATTGATCTCAGTGGTTCCTTCTCACTCTGACCTCTGTGAATTGCCTGTATCTTCTTGAATTAGTAAACAAGAAGTCTTAATATTTTCCAGGTCTAATGCAAAGCTCCTGGAGAAAGGAAACTAGATTTAAGGATTTGTCTTAAATCTCATAAAAGCATTCATAATTTCAATAGTTACAACAATCCCTGTAGTTTGAAGTATGTCACTACTACAAAAGCAAGCTATTAAGAAAAGTGTCTGAAATTTCAGTATTTATTTTCATGGACTTTGCTTTGTAGAGAATCTTGGACATCAAGATCAAAGCTCCAAGAAGTATTCTCCCTTCAGAAGAAGAGGAGGCACTCAATTTCCTATCTTCTTTCACAGTGCCTTTCTTCTACGCTCAATTTCCATTACCTTTTTTCAGAAGCATTTGGATTAGCATTTCTCTGCAGAAAATCAATACTAACTTCATAAGAATGAAGTTGACTTTGAATTTTAAATGGAAATTGAACCTTAAAAATCCTTGATTCCTCAAATATGAATCTGTTAAATGGACCCCAAAATGGACTCCCCAAATGCCGGTTTCTTCCCCCATTTAAAGAATGATGTGCACAAAAACATAGAAGGAAATTACTGGAGAGCTCACACACTTGCAGAGTAGATGAGAATTATCCACGAGCAAGTTCTGGGAAAAGCCTAATGCTGTGTTCAACAATAGGTAATTACTGAACAACATCCCTCCTGATGTTCTTTTCTGGTTCTTATTTGAATGACAAAGAATTGCATGCAGTGTGCTCAGTGCGTCTTAAATGCACATATGCATGCCTGTGTAAGTGCACAGTTGTCTGCACCCATCAGATTTGGAGTCTTTATGACTTCTGTGTTGAAATTCTGTTTCTGAAAAGAGAAAAGAATAGCCTGCTAAAAATAAAATACTGCTCAATGAAACACAGATATTAGACATGATTTATTGATATCTGTGTAGCTATCTCAAAATGTTTGCTAATTTTGGAGATGCAGGTGCTGACTGTAGGAGCTGAATACATAATTTTCACAGGCTGCATGAAAATGGATTTTAGGATTTAATTCTACCATCTGAAGATCAAACACAATCAGTGGTGCACAGTCCTTGCTCCTGCATACAACCTTATTGGTCAAATGTTATTTACAAGTCAAGGCAAAAAACCCCCAGCCCATGTTCATTATGTTTTTAATAACTGGATATTGTGAAGCAGAAATTACAGGGGAGTGAACTGCTTCATTAAAAGGACAGAAACAACATTGCCCCTCTTCATACTGGCTACACAATTATGATGTGTTTCATCAAGGTTTTCCTTTAGAAATTTTTTTCCTTGGGAATATAAGTCTGATATCATCTCTTGACATATGATCACGGAATCACAGAATTTTTTTGGTTAGAAAATAGTTAAAATATCCTCGAGTCCAACCTTTGATTGAATACCATTATATCAACTAGACCAGTGCACTAAGTGCCATATCGAGGCATTTCTTGAATACTTTCAGGGACGGTGACTCCACTACTTCTCTGGATAGTACTTTCAAGTGTTTAGGAGAAAATAATTTTAGCCTCTAGAGCTCCAGAAAAGCTGTTTTTCCTGCTGGAGAGGGTCAGGGGAAGCTTTGATGAGGCTAAGATTATGGTTCCAGGCACATTAATACCAAGTTTAAGCTTCACTGAATCACTAGAGCAGTACAAAATAGGTTTGGTCAGGCAAGGGCCAAACCATTCATTTTTGAGTTTTAACCATATTTTTGACTAATTATTCCAAAAATTCTCCAGCTGCCCCCTGTGCCTTAGAAACCAGCAAAGCTAGTTCCAACTAATTGATGTTGGAGAAACCCCTTGCATACTAAAGTCCAATGAATCCAACAGGCTCTAAAACTTGTGAAATCACACTGCTTATTTGGCTTAATGTGGAAGCACATCCAGAAAGGTATACTATGGGGATCTCTCTACTCAGAGAGGCAAAGCATGCTGAAGGCCACTGGAAATCATCATTAATCTCTTCCTGATGACAATCTTAGCAGAACTGGCAGAGTGTAGGATATCCTACACTTGCTCATGTTCAGAGGCTGCCAACCAGCACCCCCAGGACAACTTCCACCAGGCAGCTTTCCAGCCACTCTGCCCCAAGTCCTGGAGCACTACATAGGGTTGTTGTGCTTCAAGGACAGGACCCAGCACTCGGCCTTCTTGAACCTCATACCTTTGGTCTGAGGCAATGGATCCAATACTGTTCAGATCCCCCTGAAGAACCTTCCTACCCTGCAGCAGATCAACACACCCACCCAACTTGGTGTCCTCTGCAAACTGACTAAGGCTGCACTCAATCCCCTCATCCAGGTAATATTAAAAATATTAAACACGACTGGCCCCAGTGCAAAGCCCTGGGGAACTCTACTTGTGATTGCCCACCAGCTGGATGTAACTACATTCACCATCACTCTCTGGGCCCAGACATCCAGCCAAATTTATATCCACCAAAGAGCGCACCCATTCAAGTAATGAACAGTTTCTCCAGGAGAATGTTGTCATTCAGTTAAAGAAACAGTGTCAGAGGCTTTCCTGAAGTCTAGGTAGATAACACCCATAACCTCTCCCTCATCTGTTTAGTGGATCACTTTGTCATAAAAGGAGATCAGATTTGTTGAGCAGGATCTGCTTTTCACAAATCCAGGCTGGCTGGGTCAGATCCCATGGTCATTCTGCACATTCTGCCTGTTGGCACTCAAGATGATCTGCTCTGTGACCTTCCCTGGCACTGACAGACAAAACTGTATATCACTGGATCCTCCTTACAACCCTTCTTGTAGATAGGTGTTACATGAACAAAACTCCAGTCAACTGGGAGCTCCCTGGTTAGTCAGGATTGCCAGTAAATGGTGAAAAGTGCCCCAGTGAGTCCTTCTGCCAGATCCCTCAGTGCACTCAGGCGGATCCCACCCAGCCCCATAGACTTTTGTGTGTCTTAGTGGTGTAGCAGGCTGCTGACCATTTATCCTTGGATTATGGGGGCACCATTCTACTCCTCATCCCTTCTTTCAGCTCAGGAGGTGGGTACCCTGAGAACAACTACTCTCACTGTTAAAGACTGAGTCAAAGAAGTCATTAAATACCTCAGCCTTTTCCTCATCCTCTGCCACTATGTTTCCCCATCTCAGCTGGAAGACAAAACCATCTAGTCTAGCTGCCTGACCACCTCAGGCTGGCTAAAAGCTAAAGGGTATTACTAAGGGCCTTCTCCAAATGTCCAAAAGTTTGGGGCATCGAACAGCTGTCTAGGAAGCCTCTCTGGTTCCAGGTTTGACCACCCTCTTGTTACATGCAAAGTCCTGCCTGTAAGAAGGAATAACCTCATCACCAGGATACATTGGGGACTAAAAGGTGGAAAGTAGCTTTGCAAAGAAGGCCCTGTGGATCAAGCTGGACAGTAATGTGTCCTTGGGGCAAAGATGGCCAGCAGACTTCTGGGATTCATTAGGAAAACCACTGTCAGCAGGACAAGGGACATGATCCTTCCCCTCTGATTCTACCCTACCTGTCTACCCCTAATTGGATGAAAACAAAAATTAGTTGAGGAAAGTAAATATTGGAAAATACACTTTCCCTCTCAATTTGGATTGTAAACAAGTTTATTCTGTGCCTTCCTCTTATCTATTTTTTATATCTGACTGAAATATTAGACATTTTCCTTATTTCTATTACATTTCCTAAACAAGCATATATAATAGTCAACAAACAACTATAATAGTCAATGTATTATTTCATTCACCTTCCTCACATATGTATAAATGTCTATCAGTTCCTCAAACATCTCTTTGTCCTTTTGGTTCTGATTAAACAGTTTTCTTCTGGCTAAAATAAGTGTGACAGTACTTAAGAAGTAAATAAAACACCTGGCAGACAACCATGGAGTCATATGACACTAGGGATACAATCATCAGTCTTTCAATAATTCCAATACAGAAATCTCTGTGTTCACTTGGGCCCAAGTAACAATCACATACCTTGGTCTAAGCAATTTGACAGTTTCTGACCTGCAGATGTTAAAAACCATGTACGAACCAATAAATCTGGCTATTAAAAAGAAAAAAAAGCTGAAGTGAAGCTGGGATTTTATTACTTCACTGAATCAGATCATTAAAGTTGAGTTATAGCCCATAACAAACCAAAAGGATGAAATTATGAAATGCTGGTTCTTTGCCAAAAAAAATTAAAGCACTATGGGTTTATTTTTATCTCAGAAGTCAATGCTCGTTCACTTAGCAGCTTTCCCAGATGCAATGAAAATTTAAATGGAAAGCTCTAGGCAGTATTATTAAATGATTTCCTCACTCTTTGATAGAGAAACATGCGGAACACAGATATCTTAATACAGAATATGTATAGATAATGCACCCACATAACCTCAGCGGGATAGAAATGGGCTAAGTGAGGAAAAACAGATAGTTGCATGTTGCAAGAAACCGTTTTTCTGTCTGTCATTCCAGCTTTTGAAAGAAAACAGAGGAAACTGTGTATGTAAATCCCGTCTATAGTTAGCTTCTGTTTTTTGAAAACAGACTAAAATCTGTCACTTGTCCTTCATGTTTTCAGTGGAATTTCTCTAGTGAGACTTTAATCTCTAAATCCTGCCAACTATCACAATATCTTCAAACATATATGAGAAAATTTCAGACATGGAAAGGAATAATTTTTCTACTTAATGAATCCTACAGTCTCCTGTTAGACAGAGTTTTACTGCAGTGGTGTATAGGACACACTATAGAAGGGAGAGCAGATGGGAAACTACAGAAACTTGACCTTGCAGTAAAGTTTTTAGTATCCTTCAAGCCTCAATCTGAAAAAGAAACTTCTCATATATGGACATCTGACTGCAGTGTTATCTAGCAGAATATGACTTAGAAGTAGTAGAATAGACTTTCCAGTAATATTCTTTTTAGACATGGCCAATAAAAGTGAACTTGGGTCTAGAAGTCCTCTTCACTGTAAAGGGAACTGATAAACCAGTCAACCTGGTGTAAAGATCATATCATGCAGAACACTTTCAATTCATGCTCAAAATGAATTACTAAAGTTAATTTATAATGGCCTAAAAATTAGTGAAACAGAAAATCTGAAGAGGGAGAGGAGAGAGAAGGAGAGTTCGAGGAGAGTTCGAGTTCAAGGAGAGGAGAGTTCGAGTTCGAGGAGAGTTCGAGGAGAGTTCGAGGAGAGGAGAGTTCGAGGAGAGTTCGAGGAGAGTTCGAGGAGAGTTCGAGGAGAGGAGAGGAGAGGAGAGGAGAGGAGAGGAGAGGAGAGGAGAGGAGGTTGTCTTTATCTGTACAAGCATTTTTTTCTCCACAGTTCTTGCGTGGATTGTAGTTTAGTCCTGTGCATGTCCCAATAGACATTGGCCTGAGGTACATTTTTAAAAATACTTGTATGTCAAAGATTCAAAGCTACTGCACAGAACACATGTACCTTACTCCTTAATGCACCAGGCAACACAATTTAGAGGTAAAACACTACCATTGAGAGGCCTGCAAAATATTTTAGCAAATCTCATATGCTTGTACTACGCAGAAATTCTATTCCCTTGTTCAAAACTGAAGGCTTCATTTCCACATATAAGCTTTAGTCTTTTAAATTAAAAAAAAAAAAAAAATCCTGTACTAGAGAAATAAAAATAAGCCTGTCAAAACAAGGGCAGAAAAAGCATAGATTTTTTTTTCTTCTTTAATTGACAAGTCTCTAACACAGACATTTTCTGCTTCATTTATCTGTGGCTGAGCTATAAAAAAGCATTTCAAAGTGTTCTCAGTGACCTGTAAGAATAGGATTGTAGAGTTTAATAGTCACAGCATTTCAGGACCACATAATACTCTGTCACTCATCAGGGTAATGCCAGAAAGGGACAGTTGTCCTTATTCTTATGGAAGGTATAGCAACTGTGATAATTCCTCTTTAAAATGGATTCAGTTCCAATGATTGCTTGATCTCTGGGCAAAATAGCTGGCAGAAACATTACACTGGCCTCCTGTATGCTTGTACTAAATTCCAAAAGTTACTTTTTCATTAGGAAATATGTCTGTGAATAATTTTCAATAGGTTCCTAATTTCTGTGCATATTATTTAGTAAATAGTACCAATAGTCCAAGTACATTATGGAAAGAATTTAGAAGATTCTAAATTTTGTGGTTCCTTCTGCATCATAGCATAGGGGTTTTTGTAGGTTGTTTTTTGTTTGTTTGTTTCTTTGTTTAGAAACCAATTTAAAATTAATTGAAAAAATAAATACTTTGAATTAAATAATTTTGTTATAAAGAAAAGAATTAACTCTGAAAGGAGTTCATAAGAAAAATCAGTTTGAATCAAAACTGGGTGTTTTTGGCTCAGTTGCTTAATTTTTTTCCCTACAACATTTGGTCTATAAATATGAACAATATAAGTTTAAAAGTACCCAACCCAGCCCACAAAGCAAAGAAATGTCCTTGCATATTTGGTGTCACTAGCAGGAGTCAGCTATTATGGTAAAAATTGCTGAACTCAAGTATGGGCCATTCAATTTAAAACAGGTCTCTCTTTGGGAAAGAAAAGGACAGAACACATCGATTCCTCAGAATTACTTTTTCACTGCTTTTGCTGGTTTGTGGTTTAACATTTCCATGCATCTTTAAAAACCGCAGGGATAAGACTCTGGCAAACTAAACACACAAAACATACCAAAGTCAATGTTTTGTGATTTCCTGCTTGCTTTCAGGGTATTGTAATTAATTAAACCTGAAGCTTCTCTGAAGCAATCATCCTACCCCAAAGTTAAGTACTCTATTTTTGTGTTTGCTTGGATTAGTACTCCCAATACATTTGCTTGTTATGTGTGCAATGAGCTAACCTGTCAGTCCTGGTGTTTCACAGGCCCAGAGTAGTAGAAAAATATGAAGGATATGGGAAGCCTCCTAAATTGTTTATGCATCAGAAGTGCAAAACTGCTATCCCTGCAGTTCTTTACACTTCATTTGCTATCCCTATTTCCACCTTATACCACAATACTCCCTGAAAATGTTTCCCTGATCCTGCAAAACTGTGCTACAAGAGCAGAAAGGCAGCCACACAAGCTCTCTGGTTTGTGAAATAAAAGAGGGCTAGGGATTGATGTTCCACAAGGCTTGTGGCTTCAGCTATCTTCCCAGCTTGCTGAAAAGAACTTAGGATGAGTAGCTTTTGCAGACCAGCCTGCAGCTGGAGAAACTGAGTTATGCCTTGGGAGGCTGCCTAGAACAGAGGCTAGACAGTGTTAAAGGAATAAAGTAGATATTTATTAAAAGGCTTTCAAAAGATACACCTTGGGCAATACAAGTGCCCAGTTGTGGCTCCACCCAAGATGGACCCAAGAAGGAACTTTAGTCACAAGTTTTCACACTTTTACAAGTTTTAGTCCATGTACATATTTCAGTTAATTGTCCAATTACAGCTTCAGGTTATGAAGTCCCATCCTCCCAGTTTGCTCTCTTCAATTCACTGTTTACACATTTTGGGCCTGAAACTGCAACAGTGTCCTTGGTTCTCAGGCTGGAAAAGGATTTTGTCTAACTAAACTATGAGGAGGACTTGCTAACACTTTATATGAAGTACAGAGTTATATACTAATGCAGTACAGAATATGGAAAAAAATGAAAGCTAAAACTTAAGGCATCATGAGGGTATGGAGCGAGGGAAGTCTGGAAAGAAATACTGGAACAGAATATCTGCAGGAGAATAGCCTTTATCACAACCTCTGTTTCTTTGCATTTTGGTGTCTGAGCTATAAAAAGGCTCATTGTGAATATTTAGGTGGTTGAGCAACTGCTATAAAATAAGATATATTAGAAAATGTTTATCTAGAGTCATGCATTGGGCATACCCTACCAATGAGAACCTTTAATTTTTAGCGCATGAATTTTAAACTCAATTTTCCTCGTAGAGTTTTTAGGGTTTGTACCCACATATGTGGGGCTTTTGTTGTTCCTTGTTTGTTTGGGTTTTTTGTTTGCTTGGTTTTTTATTTGTTTTCTTGTTCTTTTTGGGGGGAGGTTGGTTCTGCTGGGTTTTTTTGGTTTGTTTTTTTTTTTTAAGGAATCCTCAGATTTAAGAGGGGGGTGAGTGCAAAAAATCTTTAAATGGGCAAGCAAAATGATTATAGCAGAGATGGTTACTTGGTTAGTTTTAACTAACCAAACAGTGCAGTAAGGAGATAACAAGAGTTATTTAAATGACATCTCTTTCTCTAAAATAATAAATAGACATTGCAATATTCTGATTGTGAGATATGAGCTTATGTAAACAAGCCTACAGAATAAATGTAGTATATATAAAAAAGAATTAAATAGTTTATAAAATTTAATTTAGACCATTACTAAATCAGTTACTTTCTTCCTAGATTTGGAGAATTGCCTGCCTTCAGTCTGCATGTGCTAGAATTATTGTTCATAGTCAGTTTATGAAATAAATGAATTAGCTTGTTTTTCCCTCTTCCAAGGCTCTCTTTCTGTTATTTGACAACTTGACTCCTATACAAAGTGGCTTTTCATGGGTACTAAAAATACCCGGGGGAAAAAAAATTAGGAGGGCAAAGGAATTCTAACCAAAAGATAATACAGTGAGGAGATGTCTGTAGAAATCTAGTTGTTTTTAAAGTATGAAAAAAGAAAGAAAAATGGAAGTTGAATTATGCTTTTAAATCAGATGTAGAGAAAAAGTGCTTGTCCATTCCAAGAAATGATCAAACAACGATTAGAGTACCTAACTCTCACAGGTTTATGAGCCAAAACTTCAAATTAGTTTCACAGCTTACTTCCAAATTTTTGGGGTGAAAAAAATCTCTCTAATTTGATGGAATAGCTCATTGTTGTAAAGCAGCTTCAATTATGGAACCCTACTCTTGGATATAAGATTTAAGGATATGCGGATACAAGATATACATGACATAAGATTTTCTGATTTATATCCTCATCTTGTACAAATAATTTGAAATTAGTCAGGACTGTTATCCTGAAGAAATAAACCTTGCAACTGGTAAGATTGAATTGTTATGAAAATCCCTTTATAAGCACAATATAAGAGTGATTGTATAGCTTGCACTGATTTTCACATCTGAGCAATTCCAATATTGAGAAACATATTTCTCTTATATCTGGACTATTGGGTTTATGCTTCCTTTTCCAAAGTTTTGATTTAATAAGCATGGTTGCTGAATTCTGTTACTGAAGAATGGTAATTCAGAAATAACTCTTTTTTTTTGGTCTGGAGGAGTTCTTGCTGCACTATATAGCAATACACACAGAAATCTACAAGATTCAAGTTATAATAATACAACACAGCTGAGCTGTATAGAATAATATTTTGAATCCACTGTCAACCAGCCAGAGTGGATACTGCCACTGCAGAAGCTATGAGGGTGGGGGCAAATTTATGATGTTGAAAGGAACGTATGATCACTTTTAACCTTGCATGGTCATTTTTAAGATTATGAATCTGCACACTCCTTTTTTCACTATTCTATTTTCCTGACAGTAAAAATTTCCAACAGAATTTTTCATCAAACCCCATGAAACTACAGTATTACAATATTATTTAAATATTCATCAGCCATAAAAAAATAAATAATTGCAAGTTTTTATGTAAAATAACTATGAATTAGTTTCTAGACCCACCTTGTTAAGAGTGTATCAATTTATATCATACCAAGTCCTGCAGCTGTTCCTTATTTTTCTTTCTTTTAATTAATATTACTACCATGAGCTCTAACTATAAATCAAGACTCTGCTTTGAACAAAAAAAAAAAAAAAAAAGACTGGGAGAAAAAAAAATGGAGAAAAGATATTATACAGATTGAACATTATAGGAGAATGGAGACAAGCTGTTGTTCAAAACAAGAGAAACTAAAATTGGGAAGAACAATAGACAATAGAAATATGTAGCACAAGAATAGCACAGATGATGATAATTTTGCTGTTTGTTTGTAGACATCATTTCAGCAAAATGATGCATGAGGTTTGCTTCAGGAGGCTCCTAATAAGAATCAAGATCAAGAACAATGATGAAGGCTGGTTGTGAAATGGTTGTCTGTTTGAAATGACCTGATGAGAAGAAGGGATAAGCTATGAAGTTAACAGAAAGCTTATTTTAATTTAGTAAGAAGGGAGATCCAATGTATAGCTTTAAAGGGAAACTTAAAAACCTCAAAAACAGAGGAAAAACAATCCTTACAGCATTCTGAAAACATTAGCAAGACTGCTGAGCAGAAGCAAGACTGCATTGGTCAAGGCCAGAAAGGGATGACACACGGTGCTGGGAGCCTGGATAAAAGTATGCCAATGCAAGAAAAAGAGATTTATTTGGTACAATTAGTCTAAAATAGACTAATTGTAAAACTGGTCTGTTGTAGGAGGAAATTGCAAGCAGAGATTGATATCTGCAGTTCATACAACATCTTCTAAAAGGAGAGATGCTGCTGCAGAGATAGGTAATGCAGGTAAACTTAAGATCAGATAATGTTCTTACCTGGAGGTATCAGACAAACAAGGTTTTAGCTTGAGTGAAGGAAAGAGGATTGGTATTGATAGTAAATTACACACCTTCCCAGTAGAAAAAGAAATGGTACATTAGATTGCTGTTAGATGAGATTACCCTGAGGTAGGGCATTGTGGAAGGAGGGAGTGGACAGACTCTACAGACCCTAGAGGACCTTCAGCTAAAACTAGTGTATTGGAAGGGAAATAAAGAAGCAAAGAATAAGAAAAGGAGATCTTGAAGCAGAGATTGAAAAGATTTCAAGAAGAAGAAGAAGAAGAAGATAGAAGTGCTAAAAGTGAGGGAAAGATAGGAGATAAAAACTAATCCTCATAGCATAATCCAGCTTGGAAAAATCATTCTTGTGAGGGCTGTTTCATTAGAGTGGGATAGAGTTTACAGGAAAGAACAAGGTGATTGCCATGCATGTACTCTGTGATCTTACTTTACTGTCAGCATTCAGTGAGATTCAGCTGCTCAAAAATTAGACATCAAATTGTGAGCGACTTACCTTAGGCTCTCTTTCTAGACAATTTATCAGATCTATTTTAAGAGATAATGAATCACACTCTGGAAGGAGTTTCAATTGACTTGAAGTGGAACATAGACAAAGAGCAATTATAAGCACAAATTAAGGCAGAACTCCAACCACAAAGATCTACATAAATCTTCAGTTTATTGTTCTCTCCTATTCCATGTTATTCCATGAGTTGGCTTTGACTATAATATATATGGGAAGTGGACTAAGGGGTCTGAATTTGTTTCCAGTATTAGAATTTTTTTTTCACCAACTTAAGCACAGGTTTTAATAGCTACATTATTTGTTTCTATACCCTTTGTCTGCCTCTCCTAATATTTTATTTACCTGCCTTTCCCCTTCATATAAGGAATGGCTATAGGGCAGAGGGATGAAATACCTGTTGTGCAAAAGAAAAAATCTTTAATCCTCAAAAATAGTGATAATAATAAAAAAGAATTTGTAACAGTATCTACATTAGGCTATTACTATCTTTTATTTTTAAAACTATCTGACCACTTGCAGCTACAAAATTCACCCAGGTCTGCTTTGAATGCCCTGAGCTGATCCATTTTGAACTCCAAAGCACCCTCGCTGTGCACAGCACACTGAACAGTAGCTGTTGCAGTGCCTGCAAATTTTATGAGCACTTAAGGGGCTGTTTCCTACATTATTTTTTCATTTTATACCATTTTTGTACAGAACTGCAATGATTTTAACTGCATAGCACTGATTTTCCTAGCACAGCACAAGTCTGACACCTGAGTACCATCATTTCAGCATTGGTCCACTGCACAAAGCGTCAACTTCTATTATGAACTGAAACTGTCATATCTGTTTTGCTTTTATCTCTTCCTCATCTGCTCCTGTACAAAAAAAAAAAAAAAAAAAAAAAAAAAAAAAAAAAAAGAAGAAAAAAGCTCTGAACATTGCCCCTGTTGCAAATGAAGGGCTTAACTTCAGTATTCCTTTCACAGTCTTGCTGAAGGGTTGGTTCACTTGGCAATGAGAAGACATTCAAAGATTCACAGCTTTTTTAAAGCTAGAGTATTTCTAAACAGTATCTGTTTTTTGGTTTTATGGTCTAATAAATTCCTATTATTTTGTTAATGGCACCAAATCATCATTCAACTAAACTTTTCTTTTTGATTGGCTTAGAAAATCTAGAATTTTCAAATGTAAATTAAACAAAAAATTAATTTACTTAAGATTTCAACAGTGTCCATACACCTTTGCAATTATTTGAATCCATTGTCTTTGTATTTCTCCAGAAATCATCAGGTTTAGTCAGAAGGTGAATCATGTGAATCTATAAAAACTTTACAGCAGTGGTAAGTTTTACTGATGCAACTACTCATTGATATCACTTTATGCTATCAAGTATCTGAAATAACCTTGCTTCTATGAAAATTTTCAGAGCTCCAGTACTTTGAAGTGTAAAGGTTTTAAAAATGTAGCTGAGATAAATTTTCAAACCTCTGACTGAATAATGCAGCCTTTACAGTTAAGAATGCCTTTCTCATTGTGACTGTACCTTTCAGTAAAGATGTAGAGAATCTCGACTTTTGGCTTTTAAATTCCATATGCAGTTCTTTTTCATAGTGTTCTCCTAAGGTAATTCTTTTCTTTCAGCAATATAAACCAAATTTCAGATTTTGTCTTCTGTGTCTACAAATATGCTTTCAATGACAGAATAACAACATATTTCACATAATTTAACATTGTATTTGTAAGAACTTCATTTTGAATGAAGAACTATCAAATTTTCTGCAGCTGATATATAAATGGAAATGGCATTATTTTCTAAAATGTTGTAACAGCCTACGTTTTACTGACAGGGAAAGGAAATCGAGCATCTGAACCAAATAATAGTGGAAAGCAAATACTTTCCTTCTATGCCTCTGATTTCAACAAGCTCTTGCCAAACTAATCTCTGACTAATCTCAGCCTCACTGAACTGCATGTACGATGTGTATGCACACATAAATCTCCTGAAGACCATTCAAGAACAGCTTCATGCGACAAGCTCCTCTTTGAGAGACTGAGAACATGTCGTGTAAAGATCAAACTTGTAACAGAAAACCACAGGGTTACTGTCACTGCTTCCAGAAAACTAAGGAAACTTAGAAAGTAAGCAATAAAAAAGGTGTTGACTGTACTGAATGCCTCCTCACTGATGGCTGGCCTACAAGATTAATCAGTAAGAATGGATCACAATATTTTAAACCAGTCTTTCGATGGTGAGTTTTTATCCATACATGACACATTTCTAATGTGAAACAGTAAATGGCACTGGTGAGTAGTTACCTCACCTTTACTTTCTAAAACACTATAAGCTTTAACCAAACACTGGACTGAAGAGGAGTCTTTTTCACAGCAATCTCAGTGGTGTCAGAGTCACACATCTTCAGAGAACAGACCTTTATGACATGACGTAAAGGTGACTTCAGCTGTGTTTTTCTGCCAAATCATGAAAAATTTTGGGGAATACAAGTGGTTATGCACCCAGACAGCTGGATGGAGGAAAGACAATCTTGATGCAAATGTTGAGTCAGCTTCTCTCGTGCATTTCTATAATACACCCATGTGCTCAAAAAGGCAAAAACCCTCAGGGAAAGATTCCTTGGTACATTTTTATTTTGTGATGGTAAGTAAAGTGCAGTTTGAACCCTGAAGTCCTAGTGACTCACGTATATGAGCACAGCACCACAGCAAATTGACAGCTTGCATTTTCATTTGAAACTATCCCAAGGGACAATCAACTCTACAGCAAAAATATTATCTAAGGATAAGGACCTTTATTTAGGACATACCAAGCCATCTGTTCTTGTGAATTACAAATTAAAAAGTGACAACAAAAATAAAGCAGTTGATTTTTACAAACAAGATTTGCAAAGATCGGAAATATTTTTAACTTTCCTTTGCCTGTTTGTTGTTTTCTACAGTTGCTGAATGGAACATTGGCCACGATACTTTCTTTTGGCTCTAGATTTTCTTCTCTCCTGTCCTTCCTTCTTGCCTCATATCTTATAAACAGTAGGTTACTTCTCCCAGTTTTACACATCCAAGATTGTACAGCAGTTTGATTTTCTGACTTTATCTATGCAGCAATTTTGCCATTGAAATGTTGCCCTCAATTTCATAAAAAAATACATATATTTCACCTGTCAGGTGTCAGCCTCTCAGCAGATGCCATCTTGCTCCATCAGCAATGATGATTAGACCAGAGGTCACTGTCAGAGACATACTATCATTTCACTGACGTGATGGGAAATGTGCATAAAAGCTCTACATTTATGCATTACAAATTCCCTCCTAATCTTACCAATTCCACTGTACAGTTGTAAAAGGAAAGCATCAATAAATTTGTTGACTACAAAGTTAATTTCTCCTTATCAGCAGGGATTTCAGGCTCTGTGTGTTCTATTGATAGTGAATTTTTGCAGAATGTGGTGTTTCACCCCTGCGATTCAGCAGGTAGCCTCATTAGGGTTCTGATTGCAGAGTATCAGTATCTGTTCACTTTTTATTCTGAATCATATCTTTTCAGGCTCTTGTCCTTATCTGACCTTGATAAACTGATTGCATTTGTGAAGCTTACAATATGCTCTTTAGACTCCTTTTCAGATGAGTTATTGGTTGAGCAGTTGGATGTAGTTGGTTAATCTTCCTGTGCCTTTGGGCAAGAAATCAAGTCTGCTGAAAGCTGCTGTGATGAAACTCAGAAAATGTTCAGTTTTAGTGGGGGAGGAAGAAAAGGCAGGGGATGTGGGATCTTTCAATGCCCTCCTATTAATTTTTATTTTGTGCTATTCTATGTTCCAAAGAATTTAGAGTATATTGTTCCCTTCAGAATAGCAGCTTATAGGAATATGTATGGTAAGTTCTTTACTAGATTTTTGTTTCCCGAAGGGAAAGAAACTAAATGGCAACTCATAATATTTATTCAAGTTATTGCTGAAGAAAGTTCTCTGAGCGGCAACTCTAGATGATAGAAAAGATATTTGACTATGGTAACAGCTAACTTCCATACTTGATGTTATAAATTACTGGATTTTACCTCCAATAAATTTAGATTTCTCTTTTTAAATATAGAAAATATTGAGACTAGATTTTCACTGAACATCACTCTAAAGAGTGGAAGAAGAACAGGAAGGGGGATGAAGAGGCCAAACCTTGTGTCAGATTTCCACCAAAATGGTAATAGAGTGGAGACAGGAAAAAATCCAGACATCCCAGGAAACTGTATTGTGGTCAGACTGTACCTTCACTGAGACTGAGCCACTGAGCCACTGGAGTGGCTTGACCTCTTCTGTGTGTTGGCAAAATTTGTTTAGCTTGTCAACAAAAAGTATTGTCCAGATGGTAAGTGAATCAAACTCTGTGCTTTGTCACTCAGGAGCTAGGACTTACGGATGACGTGTTGAATGTCTCTGTAAAAGTCCTCAACCAGAGAAGAATTATGGACATCACCCAGGATGCAGACAGCCCTCACCATGGTGCTACAAAGGTAGGTCTGTAAAGTCCTGGTGGACTAGACAAAGTGAGTTTGTTACTGTGGATCCACTGGGCATCTGGGAAAAAGAACACAGATCATTTGTATTCACATCTTAGAGTACTGCAGGAAAAAAGCCTGCATCACCACCAACTAAAACAATGATGAAAAAGAACCACTCTTTAAAACACAGTTCTGCAGCAGTCTCCTTCTTTGGAATTAATGTGGAAAAGGATTTATAGCAGCAGAACATACAAGGGAGGTTCTCCTCTTCAGTAGAGGGAAGTATCCTCACAAAATGCTTTCAGTTGCTAGTTTGAAAAAACTCCACAAACGTCTTATATACAAAGAAGAAAAAGAGAAAGAAGTAACAAATTAGCAGAGGGTAGTGTCATACCTCTGCCATGCTGCTAGTCTTGATCTGCTACACTGGGGAAAAGAAGGTGGTAATTGAGATAAATGGGTGATTCCTGCCATTCACAAAGAAAAATGCTTCAAGGAAGAGACCCTACCTCCCCACCTCTGCCAGTATTGCCAATGATTTATTATAGCTAAATTATTTTATTTTAAAAAAAGCTATTATTTTGTGTAAAAATTACATAATCATAATTTTGATTATATATACATGTGCATTATAATTAATAATGTTTGAGGGACAAAAAAAAATGCCCTACAACTTTTGCAACTGAAAACCACAATAATGTCAATTGCAAGATGACCTTTAGCAGGTAACAGCCTGATGCCTTCTCAGCAGGGCAGGTCCATCAGTTCCAGGCACAATGGTTTTTACTACTGTTTCAGAAGCACAGCACTATTACCTACAAGCAACTGCAGGTCTCAGCCTCCATCATGCTGGGTGTTCCATTACTAGGGCTTGACTTTCACCAGTGACTCCCTCAAAGAAGGCTGAGGCAGCTGGACTCACGGGACTATCAGGAAATAGTGGAAGATGCAGAAGGTAACCAGAGGAGTAAGTGGAGAGAAAAGGTTTCAAGAGGAAAGTATCATTGCACAGGTTATAGATGAGGGCCAACGATTTACAAGAGTTTGTTTCTCAAGAATATCTGATTTGTGGAAAATCAAGGGACTATACAGAATAGAATTTATTAAGCTTTTCCCTAGATTGGTATGTTAAAGACAAATATTCCTTTGCTTCTTTTTAAAATTGAATATACATGCTTGTCCCACTGAACTTCAAAACATGTCACTGCATTGTACTACAGCTAATTTTCCTCAAAATACTTTCAAGAAATTTTTGATTAATATTTAATTGATGCTTCCTCTAATCAGTTTAGATATATTTACGAATATCTGCAAGTATCTTAAATCAGGAACTTTGACTACTTTTTTAAGGCTGCTGGTTACCTGCTCATACACAAGTGATGGTAGCACATGCTTTCATTAGATATAACTATGACCTTGCTGACAAATGTAGTTGATAAAACACTGCTGGGGAAAAGCAGCAGGACAAGAGTGAGATTAATTATCAGCCTGTTCATCTGGCAAAATACAGCAAAAATCTTCCAATCTTACATTTAAATATTAAATAAAATGAAATTTAATGAACAAACAACCCAAAACACAAAAAACCCCTGCTCTCACGCTCCGCAAAATACTGGGAAAATACCCAAAGTACCTTGCCTATCCATACAGCCGTCTTTTACTTTATCAGTTGGGCTCTGCAGCTCAACAAACTTCTCAGCCATGTAAGGGAAACAAACATGAAGGGAAAGCATGGAGATCTCAGTTAGCATGAAAGCAAGATGAAAAATGAAGCATTAGAACAGCCAAAATAGATAGCAAGAAGGTCTGCTGAATGTCTGGCTTTCTGCTTGCTGAAAGAACTGGAAGCTTTAATTATGATTCATGGAGTCATTAATTTTTTCTATGTAGGAAAGTTAATGGAATAATGATTTTTAATCGCTGTGGGATGATTCCTGATGTGTCTAAACAAAAATAGTACTGATGATGCATAATGCATAAAGAGCATTTCAAGAAAAGGAGTCTGAAATGAAAGGACACTTAAGGACTAAGTGTTCAAGGATGCCTTTTAGAGTTTCAGTTCAGGGCACAGGCACTCAGGACCTCAGTCTACCAGGATCACAACTAAAGTGCAAGCGGAAAGGACACTTTTGCTTTTGCCTGCTTTACATGAACATAATAATTTGCACCAATTCTTTTGACGCTCTCTTTCCCTTCCATAACTGCCTGAAATGTGATGACTGTTGCAGGGCTTTCTGCCCTGGTAATGAAAACCATGTCATTAGGGACAGCCCTTGCCTAGCTGCAGACTGCCTTTCGACTGAAGAGCACTGGTGGCAATGTACCAGTGAAATTTGATTTGACTGATTCATTTCAGCAGTCATCTTGTGTTCTTTCTGTTCTCATTCAGTTAAAGTCATTGCAGCTAATTAAAAGAACGTGTTACTTTTATTTGGATATAGGACACAATATTTTCCAAAATGAGGGATGATTAAAATATATGAGACAGTTATGGAACTTTGTAGAGAACAGCTCTACAGCCCACTTACATTTCCTTGTACTGTGAAATATAAATCTAAACTGAGTCCTCTTCTAGCTTATTTTTTATTCTTTTTATTCTTTTGTGGAGCTTGTGATATATATTACTTTTTACTGTTTATTCCCACAGTTTTAATTCCATTCTTCCCTACTTCTGTCCTCTCCCTCCAACACGCTTTTGGTTTGCTTTATGGAGCAAAACAGGCTGCTTGACACAGTAATATTTGCCTGCTGCTTCTAGGGTTGATTAAACTTTTATCTATTTATTTCCCTTGAGTGCCAGTTTATTGTTCCTCATTTCTGATGTCTCCAGTGTAGATTCCAGTATCTGGTCGGGTCAATGGAAAGTCCAAGGCACCTCTGCAGCATCTCATATTTTTCTGTTTGAGCCATTTACATCAGCATTCTACGGACAGCATGGAAAGAAGAGGAAGGATTTGCAAGCCTTCTTTACAGCCACTGCCCCACCCTGTGCTCAGCACTGATGCATAATCAGTGCAACCTGCACAGACAAGCATAACACACTGGGACCAGCTCACATCAAGACTTGACCAGTGCAAGCAGGTTTGGAGTCTCAGAGACTGAGATAAGTATTGTTGACATTACAGAAAAAAGAACACCCCCCCCTCCCCTCACCTCCTTTCTTGGTTACTTCAAGCCCAGTTTTAAAATACGCAGTAATCAAAGACACAAAAAGAAATAATCCCAATTCTTAAATTCAATTCAGTTTCACATGAACAGCAGAGTTGCCACTCTCTTCCTTTTGTATATGAAGTTATGAAGTTCCATAGAATTGCCATTATGGCTCTAGAGAAATCTCAATAGTGCTGACTGCCTTGTATTGCAATAGGGCTTCTGCTACTGATGAGCAAAGTTCACAAATGTTCAGCAAGATCTCTGACTCCTGATTTTGCTGGCAAGTTACAAACCCTCCCTTTTATATAAACTAAGTACTTAAAGTTTAAAGGTTATAATGCAAGAAAAGTATGATTTAATCACATTGTACAGTCTATTTACAGTGACATGAAGATAATCACCAAGCAGCAATTGATAAATTATTTTATTTCCAGACAACCTCTAAACAAAGCCTGCTAGCTCACTTCTACTAATAAAATTATAATTTTGAAAACCAGCTGCTCTATCTTGTAGAACAAGCTCCTAAAAATATTGCCTGTAGAACTGTACAGCTGTTATGTCACTAAGGGTGACACATTACACAATTGAGATAATTCAAAAAATATTTATTTATTTAGAGCATTTCTAAGGACAGAGATTCCACAGCCTCCCAAGAAAACCTTTTCTGGAGCTGATCTTCACCATGGACAAAAAAAATTCTAATTCATAAGTAAAATTTACAGTGTTGCAACTGGGTTTTTTGACTTTTCCTCTACTGTGTACCTTTAAGAAAAGTTTAGATCCCTTCTGCAACCACCCATTGAGTATTAGCAGCCAACAAGAGAATCCCTGCAAAGCCCTCTCTTCTCAAGATTGAACAGACAACATTCTCTCCATCATATCAACAAACATAGTGCGTGAAATAGACAAACAAAAAAGCTAATAAAATATTTTTTTTTGCACTCTTGGATTAAAAAGTGACCAGCTGGAAAACTACTGTTTCCAGTGAATAAATGACTGTGCCCAGAAAATAAATGACCCTGCACATTTTCAAGATCAAGTTTGTCTTCTAAGCAAAATGCACTTCAATTTTTAATTGTGAAGAGGAAAAACTCCAAAAAATAATTTACTGTCAGCTAATCTTGCTTAATCACTAATCACTCTAAAACATTTTTGAGTAGTTTAAAGACACTGTTTATTTTATTTTAAACTCCTAGGTCTAGTCATTCATCATACTAGTGCTGGTTCAAAGGAGATAATGAAATTCTTAAAAAATATTATTTATTTTTGTTTGCTTGCTTGCTTGTTTTTTTCCAGCCAGAGCAACTTGTCAGGTGGTACACCTTTACTGGACACATATAAGTCAGCACTGGCATGATCAAATATGAGGCTTAATAGATGTATTGATGACCAGTTAGATGCTTCCCACAGGAGCACCATACACAGGCTAGGACTAATACCAGAAAGAATTCTGGTCTCTCCCCATGTGCTCCTTCATGAAGGAAATGAAACTTTGGTACCTCTCTTGGATTTGTGTTATATCTGGTTAGGGGGTTCAATTATCTCTAGCATAAATAACATCTCCTCAATGGACAAGAGAAGAGAAATAACTGATCATCCAAACTAAACTGCAGTGCAAAGATTTCCTTTTGGGATGAACTATGAGAAAGGAAAATAAAACACTGAGGTTGTAGAAAACACTATTAGGAAGAAGTATAAATATCTGATTGACTGAAAGGCACACAGACAGAGGTGGACACAGGAGAAACATAAATCTAGAAAAAAAAAATTGTTCAGCAATTCAAAACTAAAATTTGAAAATTCTATTAGGTATTGCATAATTCATTTTGTTATCTATGAGTTAAGGTTTACAAGTGGAAACTTGCAGATAAGAGCAGCCTTGATGGAAGGTTCCTTGATCTTAACTCATACAGAATTAGTATTATCATTATTTAATCTTGTCCTATTGTGCTCTTTATGCATAACACATTCACTATCACACAAGTTTGTGCAAATGTTGACAAGAATAAACTGTTTCATAAAGAGATTCTTACAAAAGTAAAGTTATAGTTCACTGACAGGAGTTATAGAAGGCTTTCTGCTGGATTTCTTTGAAATCTGCTTGTTACTTCCACATTCTGGATTTGTCAACCCTCCACTTCCACTAAAAAATGTATCAGTTGTTACCTTGTGATTGGAGAGGGAAGGGACACTTTAGTGTGGAGACTCCTACTTGTTTTAAATGTGAAGATGAATTTTTTTTCCTGTGTGAGAGAGCATTAAGGATAATTCTTAAATTTCAGGTTTTTTCCAAAGACGACTAGAATCCTCAGTGGAGTACATTTTTCACTGTGCTCCAGTGTAATTAGACCTTCCAGGTCATCAAGAGAATGCTTGTCTGTTCTTAGGCATAGGAAGGAAATGATTCATGTCTTTAACACTCTCCTCTTTCTCTCCCTGCTTTTCATGCTGCTCATTGAATGTCCAAAATGCAATGATAGCAAGGAAAAGATCGATCCTATTAACACCAAGAGAGGCACACAGAAGAGATAAGCTTTTCCAAACATTTTATCAGACTTATGGTATAGAGAATACAATGGGGAATCAACTCCAGCCCTTGGGGAACTGCATATATAAGCACTAACAGGTAGTGTCTGCCTAAGTTAAAAAAGCATTCAATATTTTATATATATATAAAAAATTATATATAGATAAGACAACAAAAAAACCCCCCCAAACCTAGCAGTGTTTCTCTAATTGATGTTATACCTTTCTTTGAAAGAAATTCTCCTGTCAATAGGTTAATTGCCTCAGAGTGTGGTGCAGCTACACCCGTGCTGCTCCTGGCTCTACAAGTCTCTGCTCCAGGATTCATCATGCAATGCAAGCCTAACACCTCCCTTTAGAGTTTCTTGCCTTACTCAAAGAACCAATCCAGACAATTTATGGGGCAATCACAATCCTAGACTGCATTTATAATATAAAAGAAAAGATATTTTGACTTTAACATATGGGAAGAATAATCTCAACTCCTCTGGCAATGTGATGGAGCTTCCAAGCAGATATGATAGAATGGCTAAACTATAAACTAAAGCATGGATTGGGTGACACTACCATGTCCAAGACAGCAACTGAAGTGATTCTGGATTCCCTGTTCTGTCATATTTCCCACACTTGGTTTAATAAAAGGAGCATAGCTCCAGAATTCTGTAGCTCTGTGCACTGTATAGACTCTCTGTAGACTGATTTCTTTCTTCAAGGCAATAGAACAGAAAGAAGCAGCCAGTGATGACATTTGATTCTCATCTATGTTCTCTTCACCTCGGTATCTCTCACCTTTTGACCCAACAGATCCATGTTTTTAAGAAAATCCTGCAGTCAGTAATGAGGAGAGCCAACTCCTTTTTCTGAAAGGTCAAACTCAGAAATAAATCCAACTTCTAGTTTTCTGAAATGATGGAATAAAACATTTCTTTCACTCGACTTCAACTCCGGGACACATCTGATCTGGAGAGAATAACTGCAAGTTAGGACTGGTGTAAGAGACTTCCAGTATTCATGATTTAAGGAATCTACAAATATCCCCAAACAGGAATCCTCTTGTCTGAGCATTTAAAATTATTGAGAGAATCACTGATACAGTGAAAACACCAGGTATTCATTTAAATGCTGCAGTTTAAAGCTGAACTTGCATCTGTACGCTTTCTCTTTTGAGGGTTTTCTTCCTTTATGGTTAGGGTGGTGTAAAAGAGATGTATTTCACCTGCAATGGATATACATTTCCATACCCAAGATACAGAGATCTAGGAAGGAAATGTGTGAATTATCCTGCCCTGTGGTCTGTGGACTAGGTGCAGAGAAAAAGAATCTTTGCACTAAACAGTGTCAGTGCAGGGGCCATTATCTGCAGGAGCTGTATCCTCCCTTCTCCCTGGTACAGTTAGTGCATATCATCTCATCCAGGTTTTAGCCTCAAGTTAGGCTACAGGTATTCTGCAATATAACACTTACAGCATTTTTGAAGATTTTGGGTTGTCTGTTTGCAGTCATAGTCTGACTTTCTTTTTATAAGCTGGCAGCAAAAGGCAAAATACACCGAGGAAAACTACTTTAAAAAATCTGTAGATAAGGGAAGAACTGACAGAGGGAGAAATCTTTTTCCCTTCAAGCATCTAATTTCAACTATGATAGACAAGGACAGAATACAGAATTACTGACTTGTTTCACAATACAAAATACACTACTTGAGGATAACCATTTGAATACGACTTGTTTTCGCTTAAGAAATTAATATAACCTTTGAACCTTTAGAGTCTGCACACAGACACTCTTGCATATAGCACTGTGTGAAACTTCACATATTGACAGATTAGAATGCTATTTTTGGCAAGGCAGTGATATGTCAGGTTAAATCTAAAACTAGAGAAAACAGCCTTTGGTCTGTGTCTGAAAGTATAATCTTTTGGTGTGTGACCAAGTCAAAATGACTCAATTTTATTGGCTTTCCAGCTCCATATTGATCTTTAAATAAGGATATATGAAAGTAGAGTAAACCCTTATTTATACTGATAATATAAAAGCAAAACTGATGTTGATGTTGAGACGAGAGACCAGTTAGAAAGTTTGTTATAAAGTGTCCTTGTGGGACTCAGACCAAAGTTTCACCAGCCCTAGGGCAGCATACACATACTGTACACATGCAAACTGATGATCATATTCCCATATGCACTTTCTGAACATCATTTATTCAGAGCTGAAAAACACTGTATCACAAAAAGTTAAATTTCAGCAGTTAACTGGCTGTATGCTTTGTGAATTCTTTTAGGAAGAGGAAGGTGGTGACACAGTTGCACCCATTTCTCTGAATGGATTGCAATCCTGAGTACTAAAAAGTACTGGGTTTACACCAACAGTTCTGGGTCTTTTTTTCATGATCCCTTTATTCATTGTGAAGTCAGAATTCCTTCAGACTGAAATATACAGTAAATGGAGGAAACTTGAATAATTAATGACTTGAAACAGAAGTAGTCAGTGTTTTTACAAATCCCCTGGCACCAATTTTAAATAAAACGAATGCTAATACTTGGGGGAAAAAAAAGTTTCTAAGGTCCTATTAAATGTTTCAAGCCACAGATTTAAACATCTGGCTGGAAGAGCTCATATTTAAGCATGGGAGGATTAGGTTAAACAAATCAGTCTCTGGGGACTTGAACAGAGTCAGCATACCTGAAACACAGCGAGTCCTAGGAAAGAAGTTACTGGAGAAGTTAATATGCTAATATGCATATGTAAAGCTGAAAATAAAACATAAAGCCTGAAATTTACACTAAAGAGGAATGCATATCTATCATTATCAGTACATAGCTGCCTGCTACTGAGTGCAAAAACAGATTTCTTGCTCCTGCCACTCAGCCTTCAGACACCTCTTCCAGACAGAAATGACATCCAGGGGCAGCCAGGGGAATTGGGAATACTGAGGGGAATCAGTTAGTAATGTCCAGCCTACTGAAAAAAACAGAGAGCAAACCCTATGTGACAGCAAAACTACCAGAAAACTGTAAAACAGCAAGGAAAAAACCAACCCCCAGGAAGAAAACCTCACACTGATGAATACCTTAGTGTACACCCACCTCCACAGTTTTTACTTCTATTCCTTTCCACCTATTTCAACCTCCATTTTATTTTTTTAGCTTGTTAAAATTTCTAGTATGGGAAGTGAGTTGTCTACAAAAGTCTACAAAATATATTCTTAAAGTCTCTAAATCTTTCTCTTCTTTCCCAAATGTCTGAAAACCCATGTCTAAAACTAAGCAGTATGCTCACGAGAAATATCCTTTTGGATACATACTGATTACAGGTTTTGAGGGGATTATTCACTTCCACTTGCAGATATTGTTTCTCTTCACTGTCGTGTCACTTCCTTTATTGTCTTCGGTGTTCAATGCAAAATTGAACTAAAAGATACTTAACAACAACAAAAACAACAACAAATCCACACAGAAGAGCAATTGCTTGGAAATGCTTTCATTAAAAATATGAAAACCAAAATCTAAATCAACAACAAGAAAACCTCTTTCCCTTCAAAAATCCATTCACAATTGTGTGCTATAGTGGTACCATGAAAATCCAAATAGAAAAAGATGGGGCCCATCCAAGCTTTACATTGAATTATTCTGTAGGGCAGAAAAAATCGTAACTACTGCCTCATGTAGTGCAATGAATTCAAATCAATCCTATGGAATAAGGCCTTAAGGTTACAGATGTAAATTGTTTGCAATAGACCTAATACATCTCTCCCAGCCTTTTTGTTGTAGATAGTGCTGACTGATT
Source organism: Certhia americana (assembly GCA_018697195.1). Lineage (NCBI taxonomy): Eukaryota > Metazoa > Chordata > Aves > Passeriformes > Certhiidae > Certhia > Certhia americana. The sequence continues at coordinate 74,970,366 of CM031857.1, read as the reverse complement.
TGCTGTATTAAAGTGCAACAGAGATTGTTGTGGTATGAATTGATGTTAACTGGTTAAAAACACACATATCTATTCAAATGTGTCACAAGCTGTTTAAGCCACTGGAACCCCCTCCTCCCCTTAAGATAGATCTGGTGATCTCTAAACGTAATATTTTAAATGAGAAAATTATAAGCAATGTACAGAATGAACACCCTAATTTATTTAATGTCATTTTAATGACTTCAATTTACTTTTTTTCTTCAATAAATACCAAGTACAGACGAAGATAATAATTCTTGGCTATTTTTGAAAGTTCATCTTTTGTGGTAAAAACTATGAATAAAATGTTAATCAGGCTTATTTCTTGCCCTGCACTATTATCTATAACTTCAAAGCTAAGCTCCTAAGATTTAAAGACAGGTTTTCTACAGTCAAGACCTCCCTGTGGCATTAGAAATAACACTCACTTCTTCCTTTTCTCAGATTGCTTATTCCATCAGGAGTAATTTACTCTAATTAGAGTCTGTGTGTTCTCAAACTGTAACTGTTTTTCCAGGACAAGTTAAACAATATCATCTCACTAGCTGCTATGCCCCTATCAACTTCATAAGCAAACTTTTTACCTGAATAAATTAAACCTAGAACACAGCATTTGTCAGACTGGATCAGACAACTGGTCTATCACAGTGCCTTGCCTGCCACTGGCAATGATCAAACGCTTCATGCTCTTGAGCAAGACGAAGAATGCCTGATGTACCCAAGGCAATATTCTTTGTAGCAGAGGGAAAATTTCTTCCTGGCCTCCGCAGATGATGGATTATTTCCCTGAAGCTTAGGATTTTATTATGACTTTGCTTTTGCTTCTTTAACTAAAGAAGTAACAGATATCAAGTCAGAAATTCTTATATGTAAAACCAGACACATGCTCTTTATTCAACCTGAATTCTTCTTCCCCGATGTGGAAACAAGTGTTGCGAAGTGGCTCATGCATAAATTCACAGAAATCAAAACCACTCATATCAATGAGTGCAGGATCTGAGGACAGTCTGTGGCAAACTGTCATCCGTGCCTTCTTCTGTAGCCTCCATCGTGTCCTCGTCAAGTTTACCAAAGGGTTTCTTGTTCTTTTGGTAGGGTAACAGCCCCACTTCCTACTCAATAATATAAATGATTCATTTTTCTCCCTGTCATTTGCCATAGCTCTGACTGCTTTAAAAACATGAGCGGATGTTTTGCTTATTTGATTTTTATTTGTTTATTTGATTTTTAGTCTTGGTTTGTTTGGGGCTTTTTTAAAGGCATATAATAACTCCTCATTAGACTAAGGCATTCTTGGGTGATACTATTTATTTTATGAATATCTTTGCAAGACAATTGTTTCAGTCACAGCACCATTACCCTTAAAATCATAGGATCAAAGTTATAAGATATAATGAAGCAAGAGAATAATATTATTTCATTCACAATGTCATTGTTATGACTTTATCACTTTCTTTCTCCTTTTAAAATGTATTTTCTTGTTTGAGAAAATCTTCTGTGGGTTATTTTTTTTTAGCTAAACTGTCTTAAACAGCACAGGTAATGTCAAGCAGAAAACTCCCACAAGAAAAGGTTTTTCCCTAGAAAAGCCATTCTTTCTATCCTTTCATGGTTTCTCATCTTTCAGATTAAAAAAGAAAAACCCCAAACTCTACATAACAAACGCACAAAAGATCAGTTATTTCCAGTTATTTTCAGTTATTCTCACCCATTAACATTATACTTGGTTGAATTTCACAGGCATCATGCTGCTCAGGGGCCGGATGTCTGCATCTGCATAGCTCTGGATTTTAATTGCCAAATCATGCTAATTAAGTAAAAAACCTTAAAGACTGTTATTAGCAAATATTCAGCTCATTGCCTACTCTCTCATCCAGATCATTAGCCTATATGTAATGTGGAACTGACCAAAGCCACATCATTGATTTTTCTCCGAAACCAAGATTCAAAATTGCCTTGTTCTCCTTCCTTTCACTTAAATATCCTTCTGTCTTAAGAAAGACTTTGTTATCTCTATTTTTCAGTTTTCCATTGTACCAACAGTGCTTTACAACAGCCTTTATAGCCTTATTTGAAATAAAAATCAAAAGCAATTATATTTTTGATCCCACCTTTATTTTTTCTTTTAAATAGAAAACTGAAAAATACATGATCCCATTAACCAAATTGTAAGCCATTTTTTTGCTATATAAACTTAGCATAGAATTACACTATATGTCTAAAATTTCAGCTAGTGTCCAGGGATGAAAATTGAAATAACATCTTTTATTCTTCAGTTTTGCCTTAAAAATGCGTAAATACTGACTTTCATTTCAGGGTTTATGTTTCTAATCTGCTTCTCAGATGAAGTTACTTAAGTCTGAACTCAGGAAAAGAACACTTTTAAAAGAAAACTTTTAAAATATGAGTTTCCACTTCCGTATTTTTGCTCAAATAATGCATGTAAAGGTAGGAAGTTTAAACATTTAAGTTTAAACAATTAAGAAAAAGAGAAACAACTTTTAAAGACATAAATATCTTAGTAATATTTCCAATCATGCCATATTAGAGAGGTGTAATTATAACTGGTCCAGAAAAGAGAGTGGCAGTGGAAAGGCCATCAATGGGGCATTTATAAAGAAGAAAACAATATTTCGAAATGAAATAACACTACATTGAAACAGTTGCAATGCTCCATAAAATCACTGGAATTGAGCAACATATTAAAAATGCCGCATATCTCTTTTTCTCATGACAAGAAAATACATCTATGAAGGATAATGGCATCTTTTATGGCACATCCTTGGTGCACACAGTTGCATCACCTTCAAGAGTGCACAAATTCACTTTTAAAAGTTTGTGCAGGGCCTTGAAAAATAGATTACACACTCAGTGCACCTGTTGTAATCCTGAGGGGGGTGAACAAATAATTTGTAGTATTACTGGATGAGGCTAGAACCATCTGAACTTATGCAGGTGTTATAATTTGCATAAAAAAGCTCAAAACAGATGTTAGGGGGTTTCTCAGCATATAAAGAATGCAAAGCATTACACAAATCTAGGCTTTCTCTTACATGAATAACTTTGCTCATACATATTGGAACATGTCATCTCAATATGTACTTACTACATTCACATACAGTTTGTAGGATAAAATTTTATAGAAAGAATTTCTAAATTGGTATGACATTAAGCCCATAAATTTTTCCTTAAAAAAAAAAGAAAGGTCCACTTTTGGGGACCTATATTTCAAGAAACTAACTCCAAAACAGACACATAATATATAGTATTTTAAATAAAAAAATTAAACATGTTGTGGGTGATATTCTGAGCATGTCAAGTTTGCAAGCACAGAGCTCAGGCAGTAAGTTTTCCCTAATGCCAAATACTTTCTTATGTTTGAATGAATGTGACTAAAAAAAACCAAGCAAAAACCAAACCAACCAAAACAAAACAAAACCCCAAAACCAGCCAAAACCGACAACAACATCCAAAACCCCAAACATGAATAAAACACTGCCTAACAGTCATCCTTGACAGTCACAAGGACCTTTAGGCAAGATGCAGGAGGCCACATCTTAAAAGCCCTGTCTGTCCTAGGTGAACCCAGGACCATATCACTAAGCCTTTCCTTGGTTAGAAGCAATAGCAATTCCACACACTCTGCAATATAACACACTCTTTAATAAGGAATGAACTTAGTAATGATGTGAATAACAAAACACAGCAACAAAGACAAAATTCGCAAATCAAATTTTGCAGAGTTTTAGAACACCTAAAGTTTTGAAAAGACTCAGATTTTTAAAATCCCAGTCAGTGAAGCATTCAGCATGTTTGAATGTAATTTAGTTCTCTTGTTATCTCTGGTTATTAGCTTAGTGGAAGCTGATGTATGTCAGCATCTTAACAGTTTGGTAGTTCATGCTGCAGCACTGAACCACAGAACCACATTAATTCACATGGCGACTTTTGGAGCCAGACTACAAAACCTCATAAATTTTATATATTCCATTATTTGCATCTTATAAAGGGGATTACCATATGAAAACCCAAATAGTGTCTGCATGTAGAGAAAAGGAATCAGAGTATGCAAAAGAAGTTTGTAAATTTGTGAGGCTAAAGAAGGAAGAACACATAAAGGTGATATTTCATGATTTGCTGAAGGCAATTCATACCCAGGCAGAAAGCAAAAGCCCTGACTTGGTGGATGATTCCCATCACATCTTTTGTACTGGCATAAGCTGGCGTGACTGTATGACCACAGAACTACTCTTTGAGAAAAATCTTTGAAGAAAATCTCAGAAAAGCTGTGTTTCCAAGTGGGACTGCTCCTTGCCCTGGCAGGCAGCAAAGTGCCAGCAGTGCTGCCGTGGGGCCACAAGCTCCAAACCAGCCCTGGAGAGTCTGGCCAGCCCCAAGGTGCAGGGCGAGCATGGGCTCTCACCAAGCAGGCTCACCCCTGCTTGCTGGGAGAGAGTGTGCTCATGTAAGTGAAGGAAGGCAATGCATGAAGGCAGGAGTTCCTTCTATAGCTTTCTTACTGATTTAGATGCTATTTGCCTCCAACAACTGCCTGGATGTTTAACGCTTGCTGTTGCAAACAGAATAACCCTCTTTCCACTCAAAATTCACATCCTCCGAAAGATATATTGTCATGAAAGTAGTATAATTCTGTATAAGTTGAATAAATCAATCAGCAGGTTGACCTTCCTCTTTGAGTGGAGCATCTCTCTAAATGTTAGCCAGTCATCTAGATATTAATGCAAGGGTGAACTGAGTCTTAGGACTTCAGTCTCAAATAATAAACCTCCAAATAATTACAGGCAAGGTGTGTATGTGACTGCGTATCAGTGCATGCATGTCTGTCTCTGTATATATTTACAATTAAAAAATAGATCATGTTCCACTGTTTGCTGATTTATCTCAAATCAATTAAAAAATAAGCAACAGAATATGAGTTATTTTTATGAGTTATTTAATAAGTTGAATAGATTAGTCTCATCCTTCATTTGGTCCAAATTCTGTCAGTGACTCCTAGAACCACTGATTTAAGGAAATTTTTTTTGTGCGTTTATTTAAACATATTTCTTTTTCTTACCATTTCAAGCATCACTGAGGGTATTTGATTGTCCTTTCCAGAGCTGTTCAAAGAGCATCATTATCTTCTCTGATTATAATTCCCTGCTTAGCTGACTGTATCACCTTCAAAACTTTATTTGAGAACTTACCTAATTAGCCTTTGAACCACTAATTGGCTATTATCGGCAGATCTCTCTGCTTTTTTTTTGCACAGAAGATTTTGCTCCTTTCATTATGGGAACATAGAAATTGCCATCCTGGGACAAAACAATGGGTTACATAGTCTCATATCCTCTTTCTTACCAGAGCAAAGACAAGACCTCTCAAGCAGGTGTTCAGCACCCTGAGCCTGCTCCTGTCATAAGCTCATCTGCAAGGCTTCCACTGAAATAAAAGGCAAAGAACATTTCTCCTTTGGCTGCAGGTGTGCATCGAACAGATGTCTTCAGTGAACTGTCCATGGTGACATTTTATTTTTTTTCCCTGAGAGATTACAGCTAATTCAGAACTTAATCACATGTACAAATAGTGTAGATGTCATTCCCAAACAGCACATATATACTGATTTGGGTACTGTGCCCCTTAATGCTGTTAATTACAAGTTGGCTATGCAGGCATACATCTTCTTGTGAAAGAAGCAGATTTAAATTCTAAACTTTTTCCCAGCCAAAATGTCTTTTTTGATTTCAAGGCAAAACTTGCCCTTTTTAGGTTTAAAAGAAAGTATAATTATTTTATCATAACAGCCTGATATATTTTGCTTTACTTTAAAAAAGAAAATCTCTCATATTTCTTCAGTGATAGACCATAAGAAATGACAAATCATCCTCTTTGAAACATTTCAAAAGCATGATTCCCAGTATTGCCAACCTCATTCATTTAAACTTTTTGAACTAGGCTCCAGAGACTCGCAACCCACATAAAAAAACCCCAAGACTTTTAACAAGAGTTCAACAGACTGCTGAAATAATAAAGTCCAAGTTACCCTCTGAAAAGATAAAACTAAAGAATAATAGTCAAGCACAGGTCTTTATTTCAGTAACAAAATGAAGGGAAAGAATAAAGAGGAGTATCCCTGGAACACTGATCCCCACAATTCAAGATGTGCACAGTCTAGAGAGGGTCCAAAAAAGGGCAATGAATATCATCAAAGCACTGCAGAACTTTCCATATGAAGAAAGTCTGAAGGAGTTAGGCCTTTCCTTCATGGAGAACAGAAATACAAGTCAGGAACTCATCACAATCTTCTAGCATTAAAGGGCAAAGAGGGCAGAGGCTCTCTCTCCACAAGGAGACACCTGGAGCACACATGGGACAACACGTAGAAGTTGCACCAGAAGTTTCATATTGACATAAGAAAGACATTTTTACAGTGAGAAGAGTCAGTCAATGGAACAAATTCACCAGGGCTATGGTGGCGGCCCCATTGCTGAAGGTGTTCAAGATCCGATTGCACCAGGTGATAATTAATCCCATCTAGGCTCCCTTTCCCACAGATTTCTGGACCAAATGATTTACTGTAGGCCCTTTCAGCGTGGGCTTGTCTGTGATTGATTCCACGATTGTAGGAAAGGAAAAGAGAGAAAAATACAGAAGAAAAAAGAAAAAAAAAAAGAAAAAAGAAAAGGGGGGGGAGCAACACATTTCCAATAGCACGAAGTGGAGCAGTGTGACAGGCTCTACTCAGATATATAAAGTTCTCCACAATGCTCCCTCCATGCAAAGGGTGAAATGACTGCTACCAGTGCTTGGGCTCAATCTGAACCCTAGATATAATAAAAAATGATCACCTTCTGGTTGCCAGGACTGAATAATTCCAGAGACCTTGACGTAGTTTCTGTAGGTCATTACACTAATTTAAATTCACAATGCTTTCATCTCTGCTTTGAATATAAAATACCTCACACTCATCTGTGCTGCATTTCCTTTTGTATGCTTTCAATAGATATTTCAGTTATTTCCCTCTCAAGTACCTCACAATTTATTCTCTTCTTGACTACCATTTTGTTCTCAAAAGAATGTTGAGCTACCCTAGTTTAAGATTAAAAAAAAGAAGCTGCAGGACTAAATTCAGTGACCCAAGTAACTAAAGTGGTATCTTTTGGCTTAAACTGAATTTTTTTTTCCATTTGTGACATGGGAAATGTTGAAGTTAATGCAAAATAAATTACATTTAACTTAAAGAAAACTATATTGCTGTTTCAGCTGTCATTATCACTCCATGTGCATGTGTGCACACTCTTGATCTCAAGCATATACAAAACTATGTGACTTGGTTTGATTAAAGGTCAACTCAGCTAAGCTGATCTACCAAGTGAGCAAAAAGTATCTTAACTGATAAAACTTCAGCCAAAATACAAAGCCTTTTGTATGCGGTATTCACTTCTCACAAAGATGCCTTCCTATGCTTTTTCTTATGCAATGTGCTTCTGCATAAAGTCATTCCTCCTGTAGGAGGACATGAGACAGTGAGGGTTATGATGATGGTGCTCCAGGTCAGCCATCCTGGGACCCAAATAACTCCTACCTAATCCTCAACCTCAGTGGCAGTGGTCTGGTATGACAACATGAGAGAGAGAATCACTGTTCTTTCTAGCTTGGAAATCCTTGTGGAGATTCATTTTCCCTGCCCCATGTGGGCTGTGCCCATGACCTTTAACTATGTCTGAACCAGAAGACAAGCTTAAAATTTTCAGTAGCTGCCTTTCAAATAAGGAAGGTTGGCACTCTCACCCAGATCCTCTTCAAAATTACTAGGACTGTAGGACTGGAAACTAGCCTGAACAGAAAATACAGTTCCATCTACTCAATAACAGAAACATAGATCCCCAAAAACCTTCAGAGTGAAAGTATGTTGAAAATCGGGTACAAAACTGAGCAAAGGAACAACTGGGTTTGGCTATCAGAGCTCCTTAGCAACCACCCTTTCATCAGCAGAATCCTGAAAAACAAGTGAAGAAATACCCTCAGGAACCGCATCTTTTCTTCAGAGAAGAGGTGATAAATGTGAAGAAAACATAATAAGAAAAATGGAGAGAAGCATCTCTGAACTATTTGAACAACTAAGAAAGAGAAATGGCACAGAGAAAGTCCATTGAAAAAAGAATCAAAACGAAATGAAGAGTAGAAATTACCATTGCAGAAGTGAAGATTTGAAATAGCTTTCAATAAAACTTTATCTTTTATCTTCCTTTTCCCATATTTTCTTTTACTTTCACTCTTGCATTTTTTTATAACTTTCCCTTTTCTTTTTTTAACTTATATTTTTTCTCCAAATTCCCTTCTCACACCATTGCATTTCATAACAGCATGTGTTGGTTTCAGATACATATTTCTTCCCTACACTACTTACTGGTTCCCACACTGTGCTCCCAGTGAACAGTGGGATATTTCTCTATCAAGCTTAATGAGAAAAAAAAATGTAATATTATGTAATATGTATATGTAAAATTATTATAGAACATACTATGCTACTTGCAACCTCCTAAACTACTGAATAAGGACAGGCTAAGCATACAAATTATTTTTTTAGAAGGCCCTTAAAAAATGCTCATCTATGTTTTTCTTCCAGCTGTTGTGTTTTATCCATTTAGAAGAATTTCTCAGAGTACATATAGCAGTCATATATATCCATCAAATAAATGAGTTTCGAAAATAGTCCCAGATACAATTTCTTATAAGCATTATTTGGATTCTCAAGCCTCTCCCCATGAATTATTTTTGAATACTCCACTTCTGTGGACTAAAAACAAAAAAAAATGCCTGCTTTTCCCACCACCAAAAACACAATTCTGTCACCAAGGTCTCCTCACTTCGTGAATTCTGTGAATAAATAGATACAGATACATGTTTTCTGTTGCATTATTCTTTCAAGTACTACAGTTGAACTAATTCCTATAAAGGTTTTCATAAGCATTTGTTTCAATTCCTGGAAGAAAGCAAACTATACTTTAATGCCTCTATTCTCAAATGGTTTCCATAGTAACATATACGACATTAATTCTCTTTATGAATATTACAATTTACAAAACTGCAGTCTTTAGAGGATTTTTTTTGTTAAAATATACAGGTTAACAAAACTGAAACAATTTTGATCAACTGAACATCAGGGTTTTTAAAGCTCTCTTATGCAAACAAGATTAACCTTTTGTTTTTCAGCTTTGCACAGTGTACTTTACTGTAAGCACTTTGGTTTTAATTTTTACTTATGTGTGCCAAGTTTTGAGCAGACTTGTTTCAAAACCTTACTTTTTGAAGGAATGCAAACGATTTTAAGATGGCTGCCACCTGTGTCAATTGAAATACCTTACCGTTTGGATGTTCCATTTTTTAAAAACACTAAATAAAATGCAAAAACAACATAATAAAATGCAAAGACACATTCTGTGGGTCAGTCGTGAGGCTAAATAATTTCATTTTAACACTTTAACAGAGGTAGCTCAGTTTTATGACATCCTTCGAAAGGGATATTGGAGAAACTCATTGCAATACGAGACATGTTAATGCAACTCTCCTTGTATTTCTAAAACTTGGTTTCTAATTTGAGCAATATATTCCCCCCAAAACCCAAATATATCTGACTACAAAATGTGCTTTAATTATGTTTCATGAATGTTGAGCTGTCTGATACTTCAACTGACTGAAAACTTGAGCATCAGTTAAAGGAGTGAACACATAGCACTTCTATGATTTTTAACATGCATTTATTCCTCCTCCACATGGAAAAACACTTCCCATGGAGTTTTGAGGGGCTGTCCCCTCCTATCTACTGTTTGGGGTCTTCTGGTCTGCCCTGTCTGTCCCAGTACCAGTACTGATCAAAGCTGGTATTCAGAGAACATGAAATGAAATTTGTTTGTCTGCAAAAAGCCAGGAGATGATTGCATTTTTCATGTTACTTACTGGAAACAGAATCTCGTTCCCTTATCCCCATCTGTCCCTGTTGTTCTGAAGTTATTTACAAATAAGGTGAAAAGCACTTCACTGAAGCATTTAATGTCAGAGCTTACTTGTATGCAGAACACACGGTACTGAATGAGGTGCAAAAAACATTACTCAGTACAAAAAAATATGTTATGGGAATTATGGTGTCATCTTCAGAATCTGACAAATTGCCTGGTGTATGAAATGTTTAGACACTGGTGGCTTAGTTGGGATGCACATGAGTGGCAATAAAATCACAGGTCTCCAAGACAAGGTTTGAATTTTGATTTGATTGCAGAAAATTTCTGGCAGGAACCCTTTCAAGCTGCAGTTGATTTCCTTAGTTAGGATTTGGCTTGTAAACAAAGAGAAGATTTTGCCATCTTTTCCATTCCATATTTTTGGGTTTCTGTGCCATCTCCCTGATGATAACTTCTCTTTTTTTCCTCACTCACAAACTGCTCGTTTCTGCAGTGGCACCTGGAATAGATGGCAGACTAACAAGAGAAATACAAATGCTAGAAGGAAAAAAATGCACAAAGCCTGTTGCAAAGCAATGGTGCACAACATTTCTTGTGTCTGGACATCTTCAAAGAAAATTCACACACTCAATTGTCATTTTTACTCCAAAATTATTAATTTTTCCTCTTTGGAGTAAAGACTATGAAAAAGGCCAATCAGTTGCTGTGGTTGTATGTGAACTTATTTCCTATTATAACTGTCAAGTAGAGAGGAGGGTGCTGAGAGTCAATGCAAGCCCCTCACATCTGTACTCAAACACACCTAGGATGCTCACTTTTTCTGCAACATCCCTTAGTGATCATTGAGTCATCTTTAGAAGAACATTCATGGGATGCAATGCAACTTAAAAACTTTCTTTCCCATCTCCTGCTCAAGAGTTTCGTAAAAATTCTTCATTTTGACTCAAAGTAATAAATTATTTAGCACATTATTGAACTGGTGAATTTAAGAACCTTGTTTAATTCTGCTAATGGGAATAACTGTATGCACAAAGTATTCCCTGGAATGAGCCTTCTTGGAGTTGGACTTCATTGCAAAACTAAAATACTCTGCCCCTAGTGATGCTATTTTTTTTTTAATGAAATGTGAAGAGGAATCTGGTCTTAGTTTTAGGAGTGTAAACTGAGAGATATTCTGCCTGAGCATAAATATTCCTTTTGCTTATGGCATCTGAATGGAATTAAAAATCTGGTACTCAGGCAATCTACCATCCTCCTTCTTTTTTAAAGTACTTTCCCTCAAATTTCATGGTGTTAGTCACTTACTCCACATGAAGAGATAACAGGTGTTCATAGGGCAGAGGAGGGATTATTTTTAGTTGAGTGGTAAAAGCACAAAAAGTCATCCTTTTGCATTTTTTTAATAGTAGCTGTAAATTTAATTTGGGAAGTGGTAGTTTTGATCTTTCTTCCTTTCTTAGAAAATATAATAGGCAAAACAAATGTTTGCATAGGCATCTAGAAATGTTCTTCCCTCCCAAGAAATGTACACAAAAAAAGGTTGATAATTAAAAAAAAATTAAAACATTAACTATTAACTATGGAGAACTCATCTCAGTCCAATCTATATACAGCAATCTACTGTAGTCTCAATCCATAAAACAATTAGTTGTTGCATTATCTTATTGAAATCACTAAGACAATGTTGGCTCTTACTATTAGACTCCTATTAACATTTCATTGGCTCAGGGCCATTAAGAATTTCTTTAATATGAATGCTTATGCCACCCAGTCACAAAAACCTGCCAGCATCACTGCAAGCACCACATCATCCACTAAGCAGTGACTGCCTTTGGTCTTCTTAAAATGAAGATTTTTCACAAAGTATCACTAAAACCAACAGAATCACAACACCCCCATTTGTCGCATGAGATAGGAAATTTACAAATGACAGCACTTTTTCACAGTCACCCAAAAAAACAAGCTCTACCAGCCTGAGATGTAAAAGCAAGTCATCTTTTCAGTTGAACACTGAGGTGTCAAAATGATGGTCATAAATTTTCAGTGAAACTCCAAGGACAGAAGGATTTTCAAACATGAGAGAAAAGCCTGAGTGTCACAGGCACCTATGGGTTTCTCATGAACAGATAAAACATTGGCTTTATTTTACAGTTTTATCACATTTTCCTGAACCTTTGAGATTATGTAATGTTAGCACAGTTTTATAAAAGACCCAGTGGGATGTCTGGTTCTTTCCATTTCACTGGGCAACCACAGTGCTGGGAAGAGAGAATGTGATTAGTGGAAATTCATATCTTTATTCCTATTGAGTGACCTGGGCTTTTTGCCTTAATGTGATTTTGAATTAATATCTTTCAGGGAGTGCAGACAGGAAAGTAAGGCTCTTTCTGGATTAAAAGAATAGATATTAAACATGAAATGAAGAAGAGCTGAGTGAAGATGTAGATTGGGAGTATGCTAACAATCATGCTGTCTTTTTCAGATTCTTCTTTTAGAAGGGCTATGAAGAGGACAACATGAAAAATATTGGATCTGCTGAAGTAGGGCAGTAAATAATGTGCAACATATCCTTCACAAGGTTAGTTCTCTCATGATATTTAAAAGCAAGGCATGTTTGGGAACATACATAAAATTATTTGATGGTCTCACTTCAATAAATCTTTTGTTTCAGCTTCTTTTGTTTTACTCAAAAAAAAAAAAAAAAAAAAAAAAAAGGGCAAAACAGGTGCAGACTGCTGTAGACTTGAAGTTGAATGACCAGCAGGTCATGGGTCATTAAGCTGCACTTTAGACACTGTGTTTTTCAAGTGCAAAAAAGAAACATCAAACCACGACTAGATACATGTGTTAGCAAATGTGGTGACACTGATTCTATGAAAACTTTTGTGGATAAGCAAATAGCTTCATCTCCCACTGCTGTTAGTCTAACACTCTTTCAGAAGTGGTGCATTTCACTCAGGGAATGTTAGCAGAAAGCTGACTCAATCTGTAACCTTTAATGATGCAATTCAGTTCCAGTGAGGGTGAAAAGAATGTTCTTGAATAACAACACGATGGATTTTGAGAAACAAATGCTAGATTGCAGCCCTACCTGAGTGCTGCTCTCCAGACCTGATGCCAGTAGGTACTAATGAGAATTTCTAAAGTGCCAGTCCAGTGCACTATCCATCAGCACAGCAAAACACTACTTCACTGTAGCTGACAGAAAGTGAAAAGAGTGTGCTTTCCAATCCACATCCTTCCAGATTTCCTAAATTATGGCAAAGTCAGACATATTTTACATGTTTTCTGGAACATGAGTCCCACCAGGTTTGTGTGAGTTCTTTCACATACTGTTAAGCACACATTTTTCTGGCTCCTATTCAAGTGACATTGCCAAACAGGGGCCCTGTTACTTCATGTACCACCTGCAACCATATCACAAGGTACATGGTAACCCATGCAGTGGACTCTGCCTCCCATGCGTGTTACTCACAGTTACAAAGCTTCTTCCCAAGAGATTATATTTCAGCCACAGTATTGAGTTATTTAAAACTATAATGCTCCATGGTTGACAAACATAGAGGTGTTAGTATTAATAAGGATTAATTATTAACATGGTTAATATCAGTTGCAACTGTGCTATGTCATGTATTACAGTAACAGCAATGCCAGCCATTTTATTTTGTGGTTCTCTTCTGAAATTACTAATACCATAAGTTAATGATTTCATAAAGTTCAGATTGCAAATATAATCAGATCACAGTTGCTCTGGTAATGAGTGCTATAGAGATGTCTATAAGTAGGCTATCTAATTAAGTATTAGCATATCTATTGCAATATCCATCTTTATGCTCTAATGCTGTTCTTCCCAAATACCCATTTTGGGGATCCTTGTTCATATAATTTGCTCTGGAGCTCACCTGAAAAATGAAATACGTTGACACTTACCTAGCAGGAATCCCAGTGGAGCATTTGCAGGTACTGCTGATAGCACATGAGGAAAAAAATGGCAGTAGCCTAACTGCACAGCAGGGGTTCCACTGCAGGTGCTCCCACTGATGACTTGACAGCCAGGAGCCCTCAGCAATTGTGGGTCAGTTCCTCCAAAATCAGTCTCATTATTATCCAACAGATTTTCATGTGTTACATTTAGGTAAAATGCTGGGGACTTTGGAGTCTTCCTCTTTGAGTTTTGGAATCTCTGGGTCTTACAGTGGCCACAATTTGTGGTTTAGGGTTCTTTCCTTCTCATCTTCCCCCATTAATTACAAAGGTTAAAAAAAATATTTTCAGGTGAAAGCTAGCAATCTGACACATAGCTCAACAAAAAGTGGATTTTTAGAAAATACACCAAGGTCAGAAAAGGGCACACAGAAAAATAAAATATAATTCAGAGCACCACAGGAACAAAAAGACTAGCAATTACTTTTTTCAAATACATTAGTGTTGAAAGGCAGTGTGGAAATAACTTCAGGCCAATACAGGATGAGGAGTTCTTGCAAACAGGGACAAGGCAGAGGTGTTTAGTGCATTCTTTGCCTCCCTCTTCAACACACTGATGATGGAGGTGGGTCTCAGTGCTCTGATATGGATGACCATGACTGCAAGAAAGTCAAACTCTCAGCTCTTTCTGAACTTATGTAGGATTTCCTGCTCCAGCTGGATTCCTAGAAATCTATGGGGTCTGATGGGATTTACTGGTAAACCCTAAAAGAGCTGACTGATATTGCAAAGCCTTGCTTGATGATTTTTGAGCAAGCAGTCTGTGAAATCCAGAGAGGTCCCATCTGACTGGAAGCTGGGAAATTCAGTTGTCCTGATTTTCAAGAAGGGTAAGAAGAAGGACCCTGGAAACTATAGGCCCATGAGTTTCACTTCAGTGCCCAGTAAAATCACAGAAAAGATTATTCTGGAAGGTGTTGAAAAACACTTGGAGGGTGATGCAGTCATTTGCCACACCTGGTGTGGCTTCCTATTTGTTGAACCTGTCTTCCTTCTATGACAGCATAACCCACTGAACTGATCTAGGGAAGCCAGTAAATATAATCTTTTTGGACTTCAGCAAAGCTTTTGATACTGTGTCTCATAGGATCCTTCTGGGAAAATGAACAGCACACTGCTGGACAAACACATCATGAGATGGGTGAGCAGCCGGCTCCTGGGTCAGGTACAAAGGGTTTCAGTGAATGGGGTGACATCAGGCAGGTGCCCAGTCACTAGTGGGGCTCCTCAGGGCTCCATTGAAGGCTCTGTGCTCTTCAAAATATTAAGTAATGACCTGGGTACAGGACTCGAAGGGATACTTAGCAAGTTTTCTGACAACACTACCTGGAGGAGCTGTGGACTCCTTCAAAGGCAGAGAGGCCCTGCAGACAGACCTGGACAAATTAGAGAGCTGAGCAATCACCAACTGCATGAAGTTTAACAAGGGCAAGTGCTGGACTCTGCACTGGGCTGGGGCAACCCAGGGTTGTGTGTCCAGACCAGGGAAATAGGCAGGAGAGCAGCACTGAAAGGGAGCTGGGGGTGCTGGCAAGACAAATGTGAGTCAGCAGTGCCCTGGCAGCAAGGAGGGACAAATGGGGGGCATCAGGCACAGCATCACCAGCTGGAAAGGGAGGGGACTGTCCTGCTCTGCTCTGCACTGGGGTAGCCTCACTTCGAGTGCTTGGGGCAGTTTTGGATGTCACAATATAAAAATTACATTAAGCTACTAGAGAGTGTCCAAATGAGGGCAGCAAACATGGTGAAGTGTCTGGAAGGGAAGCCTGGAGAAGAGAAGACTGACAGAAGGACTCATTGTAGTCTTCAACATCCTCATCAAGGGAAGTGGAGGGGCAGACCCTGATCTCTTCAGTCTCATCACCAGTGACAAGATTCAAGGAAATGGCATGAAGCTCAGTTGGGATAGGTATATGCTGGATATCAGGAAAAGGCTTTTCTCCCACGGGGTGACTGAGCACTGTAACAGGCTCCTCAAAGAATTGTTCAGAGCATCAACCTGTCTGAGTTCAAGAAGTATTTGGACAATACCCTCTCTCAGGCACATGGTATAACTCCTGGGGCATCCTGTGCAGTGCCAGGAGTTGGACTCGATCCTGATGCATCCCTTCCAAATCAGCATATTCTGTGATTCTATGAAATAATGGTGGAACAAGCTAAGGCAGAAAGAACCTGGGTACAGGAATGTAATGGCACTTTGCCCTGAGATTTTCTGAAGACAAAGGAACATACAGCCTCAAACATAACATCTCACATGAAAAGAGTTTTCGAGTGGAAAGAATTTTAGGTTTTATAACGATTTAATAAAGAAATATCTTGGAAGTTTGGTTCTTAACTAAATTAAAAAACCTCACACCAGTGTCTAGGACAAGAGCAATCTCAAAATATTTAAGCTTTAGAGGACTGAAGTCCTTAGAGGAGTGTTACACCCTAATTGAAGCACAAAGATTGGTTCTTCAAACTGTAAGTGCATAGCCCATCCACAGCCAATGGCACGGGGTATGGATGAAACCCTAGATTCCCATAAAAAGTGTAACCAGATATTGTCATTATTGGAGACATTTAGATACCATGTGATGTATGAATCATAGGTTCTACAATACACAAGTGATACAAAACACTGGAGACATAAAATTCCCCCTTTCCAATAGTAATCTTCACTGGATTAGAGAAAGCAGTACTATTTTTTTCTCTTAGTTCTTCCTTTTCTATAGTTTTCCTGCCTAATTTCTTTACCAGTTTGGTTGGTGCCAAGGATTTAAAGAACATACTCAGAGGCTTACAGGCAGAATCTGTCAGTTGAAAACTGTCATTGATATGTATGAGCAACATATAAGCAGAGAATAAGGGATCCATGAAGGTGTTTAGTGTCTTGGAAACCCAGAGTAAGACAGGTAGTCTCTGAACCTAATGATGTGAGAGAGTCACAGCTACCCTCCAAATGAGGAAGAAGATAAATGGGGGATAATACAATAGATGTAAGCCTTTTTGTTTTGTTTTATTTTAAACAGAAACTTTGTAGAGTTTCTGAAAATTTGGTGAGAGAGCATAATAAGATTTAATAGGAAAAGATATTCCTCAGCTGATTCATATTCTTTGCCTTCTGACTGACCACCCAAATGGCCTGGTTTATCTGCATTTTTGTTGCATGTTAAATAATGGATATAGTAAGTGTTTAGCAATACAAAGTAGCATAAAACCCGTGGAGATTGGTGAATAATGCATCAAGAAATGTAATTTCATTAGAAGAACGTTTCCTTTTTATTATAAAGCATGATCCATAGCTGGATGAAGAATAGAAGAGTGCGTGACTTTCTTACTAATAAAGTGAGAAGAATTAAGGGAAAAGCTACAGAAAAGTAAATTACTGTTTCTGCAATTTCAATGACTGTTCTTCTTGCATCACAAGAATCTCTTAACAGTGAGTGTGCTTAGCCAAAGATATCACCAGCTAGCAATTAGAAGCATCAAATTAAGCAAAAGAGAATCTTTGTAGATCATCTGTAAAAAGTCATTGAGAAAACTACACTGGGACAATTGAAAATGAACTCAGTATTTACCGGAACAGCACTAAGTTCTAAAAACATTACACTTACTCAAAAAGCTACAGAAATGAATTCAGAAAGATGAAGCAATAATGGATTGCATGAATGATCTGAGGAAGAAATTATTTTGTCAGAAGTTCCACAACTGGATTGGTGCATTAGGCAACACGCTCTTTGGAAGCATAAGGTGTAAACCACCTAGAGTGAAGGAGAAAAACAATTTAAAAGCTTCACTCGTCCATACAGGCTAGAAGTCAGTATTGAGTCACACTCCAAAAACATCATCTTGGGAAAATTTCACTTCCCAAAAATTGCAAAAACTGTCATCAAGCACTAGCAGGAAAGTATTTTATCATAATTATTTGTTAACTTCATCTATTTCAAAGCTTAGTTTAGCATCTACCATTGTAGCATCTTAGAGATACGTGGGACCAATGTACCTGATATCCAACCATCTCAGTCTGCTGACAGAACAGCTTCCAGCTGAAAAAAGGAATTCATATTTATGATACATTTTAGAAGGATGAAAAAGAAAACCTGGGTCTAAGAGATTGCACTGCACTGAATTTCTTTTAGTATTTTATAAAGAGGGGAGATTTTTAAAGAAATCTCTTTTGCAGAATTTTCACTCAAATTGATTTTACAAAGAGCCATACATTTAATTTAAAGGTCCTGCATGCTTCTGCTATTGCATATGATCTGTTTTTGCTGTTGCTTTTGGGTTTCTTTCTCTTCTCCAAGGAAAGCTTGGCAGAAGAAGATACAAAAAAAAGAAGGTAAAAAAATGTGTAGGTATAAAAATGACTAGAAGAAAAGAAATCTCTTCCAACCACAGGTGACAGATACCAGAGTTCTCTTAAAAGTTAAGATAGAGTTAGGGTGGCATTACACTACAAATGCTATTATATTAGGAACTGAATCTCTGTGTAAAGGAACTACAAAAGTAAGATTCAGCTTTGGGGTTCAGACATTCAGCTTAAAATGTCCTACCACCTGTGTGTCTGTAAGTGAAGTCTGCCCAAGATGCTGTAAGAGCCAGAGCAGGACCCAGTCAATACTGCAGTGGGTGGAGGCTGCAGACATATTGAGATCACACTAAAACAGACACTGACACCTGCCCAGCTAAATGACTGAAGAGTAGAATGGGACAGTTTGCTCACATGGTCTGTGCCTCCCATATAGACACTTGATGTTAGGGAGAACTAAGTTCCTTTGAATTTCACATATGGTGATGTGGCAACCTGGCTGCATTTGATGTGCTGTTCGACATCTCAGCAATCCCTGGCACTGCAATGCTTTCTTGTAAATTTTTTATTTGGTGAGAAAGTGATACATTCAAGAAAGTTTAAGTATTTTCCACTTATGCCCATTACAATGTTCATTGAAAGTTTGTACTGGACATTTACATGACTTACATCTGTACCTGTGTATTTCTGTCAGGATCAGAGTGTCTCCCTGTACTCATGTTCTAAACTATTCTGTCTTCATCAGACACCAATTTTTTTTTTCATGAGTTAAGAATGCAAAGGATGAAAATTACTATGCAAATAATGTTTACTGAGAGGAAAACCAGGGCCAGATACTCTACCAATAACTGTCATCGCATACAATATACAGATGTTTCCATCTGCTTTGTTACTTCTAGCTAAATTTGTGTTATTTAGGATATTACAAGTCCAGCATGGATATGATTTCTAATAACAAGACACAGGTGTTGCCTTTAATTCCCTCTTTCACTATTTGCTTGATAACACATTTTACTTCAGCTGTTGGCTGTTATTGCTGTGGGCAGCCTAATGCTATAAAGCAAACATAATGTATAAATTATCTTCTGAATCTGCTGAAGCAAACAGCCTTTTAAGATGTGCCATTTAAACAAAAATATTTCTTGTTTTCTACCTCTATTTTATTATGTAAATGAAACCTGGAACACAAAATTCACATTTTGTCTGACTGCTATGTAATGAAACACTGCACTTTTCTAATATTATTATTTTGAAGCCAAGCTGAAGCAGCAGTTCAAGACCTTTCCTAACTACCCTGAACTCTGAAGATTTGTCAGTCATTTAAATACAGAGAGAAAATAGATACATTAACTAAAGCCAAGAGGGCAAATGGTCTCTGAGATGTGAACTACATTTCAAAAAAAAAAAAAAAAAAAGGAAATAAAACATACAGAAAGTAGACAGACTGCAATTTTTTTTCTGAAGAGATTAACAGAAGCTTTTCTGTTCGCAGCAAAGTAATTCATAGTCTGTTCCCATTACTTTCTTCCATGCAGCTCATTTACTCCACAGTCATTCCTCCCACAGTCTTACTGAACAAATTGCTTGCAACAAATTGGTTGACAAACTACAATTGCTCCATTTACAAATAACACTGTAATATTCCATAATTTGGGGGAGACTTTCCTAAAATGGCCAAAAAATTCGATATAAGGGATATAATTAGGGGGAAAATAAATTATTTCTTCTAATTCTTTGACATGATAACTTTAGACATAGCTAGGAATGTTAGCAGTCCTCTTTTAAAGAGTCATTAAAAATGAGAAAGAAGAGAAAAACTAACCAGAGATGTTGCTGAAAAATTGTCTGGGAAGTTGACAGTAAAACTACCATTCCTAAGAGTATAATAAAGGTTCTGTTGTGGAGGTACAGAGCAGAGCCAAATCTCACACTGTTTCAAGAAAAAATAAACTTCAGTCCATTTCCTTCTCAGAATCACTTGCCTCCTTTCCTCTACATTTTTGAATCATTACCACACTAAAACCAGATCTTAAGCACAGTTGTATGGAGTCAGCTCTGCTTCCAAAAGGCAATCCACCCTTGGAGAACCTAAGCTGCAGTTTCTTCCTGGTGTAACCCAAATCCTTCAGCAAATATAAGCATTTCCTGAGGCTTGGCTTTAGTTAATCATGATGGACAAAATTTAAATATGCCATTTTGTCACATAAAAAGGATCAGAATATATCATAATCATAGAACAAGGTTCATTTTCAGCTGTAAAAATGGAAGAAATGCGAGCTGCATTGTTAAACGTGCAATGACATTGCTATTTCCTTCTATGATTTCTTCATATATTCAAACAATAATACTTTTTTTTCTCAGATTTCAAAGATTTTATTCAAGGGACTACTTGAACAAAAGAAGGTAGTAATAAATTCTCAGGTATCATATCTGACATGAGGTCTGATATATCCCTAAATGCCTTATGTGAAACCACTTCCTGGCAAAGAAGGGAATACTCCTATTAACTAGCACTGCCTGAACAGTAAGAACCATTTAAGGGAGATCATCAAATTAAAATTGAATCAGTTCCAAGAGATGAGTTAAAAGTAGTCCCAAGGACTGCATCTGCCCATTAATTACCCTGGCAATAGGCCTGATCTAGAGGAGAACTTTACACAGAAAATGTCATTTTTGAAGCATGCAAATAATATAATTTTCCTCAGCTTTTTTATGCTTAAATTTAGAGCCAGGTTTTAAAATAAATCTGGATCAAGGGCAGGTAGTAAAGAGAGAAAAACACAAACTTTTTCCCCTTGAGAATGATTTTCCTCTTTGTTTTGACCAAGATCTCTACAACTAAAGGTGACTGAGTAGCTGGGGAAACCCACTATATATGAAATGCTGTCACACACACTAAATAAACAGAGGAACAAGTGAAATATTTCAAGCTCTATTCCATTATAGGTATCATATCTTAATGTATGCCTTGAAACAGTAAAAATACTTTGAGATGCAGGTGAGATTTCAAGTTATGTCCTCGAAAACAATGCTTAAATCTAATAATATATCAAGCACTCATGTTAGCAACACAGTACTTCCACCTATTTAATTACACTGTTAAACCTTTGATAGTCATGAAAATAATAGACATGTGCATGTTTGTATATAATAAACACATACATTCACATGCATGCACATGGAAACATCTGTAGTAAAGTCCATGAGGATCAGTTATTTGGTTGCCAACAGCTACCATTCCTGAATCCCTTATCACATGCTTCAGGGGTGTACTGGCTTTGGCAGGTGACCACAACAACATGGGCATGCACATCAGTGCCCTTGCAGTTATCCACTTCACCTCATCCCCTCCCCAGGAAACTGTGCTTGGAGCCACCCTCATTATTCCTCAAAAAACCTCCTGTGAGACTGTGTTTCCCCAAGCTTGTGTTTTCAGCAAGAGCTGCTTACATTATTTCTGTCAGTCACTGACTCCTCTGTGTAATCTTTGATACCCTACTGTGGGTTCTCTTTATTTATGTTATTCCATGAAGTGTGAAGAATTCATTGTTTTCTAGGAGATCATGTTCCTACCCAGCTGTGTTTTTATTTTCATTAAAACTGAGGGAGAGTCTCCAGCTGCAGGGGAAGCTGAAAAATAAATCAAGAAATAATATTCCAGCAGAAATGTATCTTGGAGGTCCCATTCCACCTATGTAGTAGCCACAGCAGTGTAACTTCATATCCTGTGGCAGTTTTTACTAGCTACGTCCCAATACTCTCTGCTAGAAACAATTTTCAGGCTTATTTCATAGGTCCAGTGCTGTTTTTGCTTGATCTTAGTTCTTTTGCTTGTAAAGTTTCACAGACTTGAAATTTGCACTGTTGTGCAGAAGCTTCTCAAGAGAAGATTTAAAACACTTCTAAGCGCTTGCAACAGCATGTTTCCTGGCTTTATGTGACTCAGTGTAAACCAGAGCTAAACATAGCAGGCCAAAATCTCTGCTACTGTCAGTCATGTCAGTCCCTTTAAAATCATTGGAGCCAGGCTTATCTGTCTCTGCACAGTTTTTTACTAATACAGAAAAATGGTGGTTTATAAATATGCAAAATATGTAAATGAATAAGCTTGTTTTCCTTAATTTTGATGCTACACAGGCACTGACTCCAAAGATATCTGGGGTTAGTGTTCCAGATGTCATAGCACAGGATCCAATCAACAAGTAAAATAGATAAAGTCCGCAAAAAATTATTTCTAAGTTGGTGAGATCCACCTCCACATTGCAGAATTTTGATAATCAATGAGTAGAAATATGAGTGACAATACACTTATGTTAAAAGAAACCATCAGTGGAATTGTTTATTGTCCATTGTGGACATAAACCTGGCAGACTCAAAAATTATTTTCCCTTTACTCTTTACCGGCACACGCCCTTGCCATGTCACTCAATTCAGAGAACTGAAAGGCTGGGACTGGCAGAATTAACTACTGCCCACCATAGGAGAAGATCAAGTTCCAGTCCATCTGAGGAACCTGAATGTGTACAAGTCAATGGGACTTGATGAGATGCATCTGAGGATCCTGAGGGAACTTGTAATGAAGCTGCTAAGCCATTAGCCATATTTGAGAAGTCAGGACATGCTGGTGAAATTCTTCTGATAGGAAAGGAGGAAATATAACCCCATTTTCATAAAGGAAAAGGGGCTCTTTATGAGGGGGTGTAGTGATAGGACAAGGAGTAATGATGTTAAACTAAAAGAGGGCAGACTTAGGTTAGATTTTAGGAAGAACTTTACTGTGAGGGTGATGAGGCACTGGAATAGGTTGCACATAGAAGTTGTGGATGAAAGTGTTCAAGGCCAGGCTGGATGGGGCATTAAGCAAACTGGTTTAGTGGTAGGTGACATCTAGTCCAACTTCCCTGCAATGAGAGGCATCTTCAAATAAACCAGGCTGCTCAGAGCCTCATCCAACCTGACCCTGAATGTTTCCAGGGATGAGGTGTCTACCACCTCTCTGGGAAACCTATTTCATCACTTCACCACCCATATAATAAAAAATTCCTTCCTTCTGTCTCCTCTGAACCTACCCTCTTTTAGTTTAAAACTATCAGCTCTCTTCCTGTCTCTACAGCCACAACTAAAATGTTGACCCTATCCTTCTTGACCCTATCTTAGAAGTCCTCTTTAAGTACCTAAAAGCCTCAATAAAGTCTCTTCAGAGCTTTGTCATCTCCAGGCTGAAAAGACACAACTCTCTCCACCTTTCCTGAAGGGAGAGGGGCTCCATCTCTCTGATTATTTGCCTGAATAAGTTCCTTTCATAATTCCATTGTGTATCTTTCATTACTTACTAGAAAGTTTGTTTCAACAGATTCGTAATGACCATGATGTATTTCCCATTCCACAAATAATATATCACATTCTGCCACTCCTGTTGAGGCAATTGGCTTTGCAAGTAGCACTAATATAACAAATATATAATAATTTACTATTCTTCATGAAAAAAAACCCAAAAAAAGACAAGCAGACTCAATTTGCTCCTGATTTTCATCCCTTCTGAGAAGCTGCATTTTGAACCACATGAGAGTAGTGGACAAAGACATTATTTATCAACCAGGCAGTCCCACTGACCTTGAAGCAGAAGAAAGGAAGCATGTTATAACTCCAGGTGCAACCCACTCACTTGCTTAATAGAGAAAGAGCAGCTCCCCAGGACACATGATTTCCTCCCGCTACTTTAATCGAGGTAAAGTGGGACAAACAATGTTAACTGCCACCTTCAGTAGAAATAGATGTTTTGTAGGAGGAAGGAATAATAGGGTAGCAATACTACATTAGCTGCTCTTTCTCCTTGCACAGAAAAGCAAAAAATGATGAAGTGAGACCAAAAGTGTTTCCCATTGATACTGTAAAAATAGATTTATCTTGAAGTTAAGAAATATTATCTTCACTATTCTTATGATTGAAATGAAGTAGCTTCAATTTTGTTGACATTTAAAAAAGCACCAGACAGGAGCCTGTAAATAGCAAAGCGTTTTTCAACACAGGATAACCACAAAGAACAGTCCCTCTCAAAACATTTGTACAAAATGATCAGCGAGTACAGCAGGATTAGTTTTCTGGAAAAAAGGATCTACTGACAATTGACCAGATGAAATTCAGAGAAGAAAAGTCCACAGTTTATCTATGAATAATAGCAATTCCTTCTGATTTCTTAACCAAGCTTGACAACCTATAGGTCATGAGGAGCATGCATTTGTAACACAGAATAGTGACACTGATTTAAACTCTTAAGTGCTATCTGGTGTTTGAAACTAAGAGCAAAATCCAGTGAGGTTAATTCTTGAGAAGTCCACAAGAAAGAAATTAAAAAAGTCAAACTTCTCTAAGTGAAAATATATGTAGGAAACAGGAAAATAATAATACTCATAGTTCAAAAATTAATTAGGGAAACATTGACTTAAAGATGATGTTAATTGTAAAGACCCTGGAAGAACAGAAATCAGAGAATCTGTTACTGACTTTAGGATGTCCCACTCATTATAAAAGCCACTCTGATATTTAATTGGATAAATGTATTAATAACCAATTACCAGATAGAAAGAAACAGGAGAGAGTTTTGATTAAAGAGGGATGGCAGAAAAGGAACAGAGGGAAAGGCAAGAAAGCACTCCAGGAACATAAATTATTCTGTGTCAAGTGACATTATACTGGAAAAAGAATGTTTTTAATACAGCTTATTCACAGGGTGAAAGATACTTTCCAAACTACTCTTCAATTGCAAACAGAGTTTGCAGTCAAGGGCAAGTGGCAATACAGTGACAGAGGAAATAACAGAGGCTGGAGATAAGGCTGGTATGCAGTTAATGAAACAAGCAAGGAAAAGGATATTCTCAGAGGATTCCATGTCCAAGAAACTTCACATTAGAGGATGCAAGCATGCAAAAGGGGAAGGGGGTGGTGGTTACAAAAGAAAAATATGTTAGAAGGGAGAAATGCCCTAGTTGAGAACTAGAGGCTATCTGAGTGCTGATTGTTGCGTATTATATATATATATATATATATAATATATATATTATTTATATAGCGGGCAGTATATTATATTATTATTTATATAGCAGGCTGTATATTATTATACAGCGGGCACAGATCCTATTTGGGCTTAGATCCTATTTTGTTAAGCATGCACACCATTTGATTGCTAGGCAGTTAAGCATCTATGTTGCAATGTCTGGAGACTGCAACCCAGTCAAGCTCTAATACACAGAATAGATGCAAAATCTCAGCTCTCATCTGACCTCAGCTCTTATCTGTCTTTTCCCAACAGAGAAGAGGACATGGCTACAGGAGCATTTCCATTCATGGGAGACAATTGCTAACTGCCCCTTTAATCTGCGAGTACTGCTTAAAGAGAAAGGTCTCTCAGGCAAAGAGCAGAGGAAGAGTGGAAGAGTGTCATCAGGCTCCTGTCCTGGAAGGGAGCTAATTTAACAGCACCCAGGCTGATCCCTCAGTCTCATTGTGCAAAGGTTTTGCTCCCACACTGCTCCTGAGAACTAACCAGCAGCAAACCCAAACAGAGTTTTCTGCTTTAACAGAGCCATCTGGAAACAGAAAACTCTGCAGGTCTGAGCTGAAAAGTGACAGTTACTAATGGTTGCCACTACCCAGAGAATCTGCTGCCATCTGCCTCCGGGCTGACTTTGGATGCATTTCCACCTGGAAGGGCCATAGCCCACAGCTGAACCTTTGCTGAAAAGCAGGATGTAAACACAGCCACATATTAGGATAATGAAATAAAATTGGTTCTTCTGTCCAGAGACAGCTGAGGAGTGAAAAGTCCCAAGGTTACATAGAAAGTTCAGCCTGAACCTCATTAAGGACCACTGCAATCACATCTTGCAGTACAGTATTAAAGGTTATCTAGTACTGTTTTCATGTCCAGTGGTGGACAAGGTGACAGCACACGGCAATTCTGCTTTTTGAGGTGCTGGTTTTGAAAATAAGCCCCCACAAGTTCTGTGACTAGTACAGACCTAAGTTTTAAACTTTATTTATATGTTTGGAGCTATTTAAATCAAATCAGCCAGCATCTCTTCCCTACATTAAGATTTATTTCAGTAGAACTACTTTTCAAATTTACAAATGCAGAAGAAAATAAATAAACATATAATGATCATAAGTGTTTCTGAAATTACATTATCTGAGTCCTTTAAGATACCTATCTATTTGCCTTTCTTCCTACCTTGTTTCTGTGTGGATTACTTAAGAAGCACCCTGAAAAGAACAACTGATCTTTTACTTTGCTAATATTTAATGCTATTTCAGATACGTGTCTTTTAAACGCATTGAAGAGTAACTGTTTTGATGCCAACTGCATATTTTTCAATAATTTCAACCCCTTTATTCTCTTTTATAATGAGCAGAAGACTGAAAATTGTTTAGTGTTGCACCTAGAGCATTCACAAAAGCTTTAGAGAAGTCTGCATACAACTGATTATTGAGTATTTCCAAATATATGATAATTCAGTGTTTACAGTCTCCCAGAGATCTCTGTCTCTGTCTTGCTTTCAACTAAAAAATAAAAAAAACAATTCCTGCTGTTTCTCAGGAAACAATACAAATATTATCACTTTTTTATTATGTACTTTTCGTGCTAAAAAGGATAAGTGAAGAGACAAAGTTTTATATGCTTCCTACTCAGGCAAATGCAACAGGATGTTCAACTTGATACAGCCTCACACACTGCAGTATGGATTACATTTACTTTTAATAAACTAGATGATCTTTAGTGTCCCTTCCAACTGAAACCCTTCTGTGGTTCTGTGTATTTGCAAATGCCATTTACATAAGTTGTTTTAATACCCTATGCAAGCTTTTAAATAAAGAACATCTCATTCAAATCTCCTATATTATTACTGGTGCAAAAATAAGTGACCTGGTTTTTTGAAGTACCAAGGATGGCGTCATTTATTTAAATGCTCATAAGGACTTTCAGGCATACATTTAAGTTGATGTTTGTTTAAACCTTAGGGTCATAAATTCAAATTATTTTTGTAATCTGACTTCCATAAATAACAAATTGTTCCTCTGATTCAAACAGCCATGTCTAGTCACTAATGCTAAATGCATATTCAAAGTATCTTTTAAACTAATCTGCCTTCCATGGAGACATCTTTCTAGATCAGTTGACTCCATAATAATTCTGAACTCCATCATTTTAAAAATAATAATAATTTTAACAATCATAATAATTTTAAACTCCAGCACGCAGCTTGTGCACCTAACACTGCAAGAACTGACTCACTGAACAAGAAATATGTATACCTCAGATAGCACAGGGGTTTCTCAAGTATCACTGTGATTTTTCCAAAAAAAAAAAAAAGGGTTTCAGCTCCCTTGAAGAGGGGTAGAATTTGAATAAAGACATTTCCCATTTGGCTGAACTGCTGGAGAAGTTTAACTGTACTGAAAGAGGAGTTATTTTTCTTTCTTTTCATTCAAGCGAAGTTTTTATCAAAATCAAAAAGTTTTTATTGTTCTAATGCTTTCTTTGTGAATGCAGTACACTTTCCAAACCTGTGTATGCTTTGAAACTCCCAGCAGGGTACTCTGTGTAAATCCAGGTTATACTCTGTGGTACAGCTCCACAGCTCCTGTTCAGTAAGCAGAAAGGCTCTACATCTTATCACCAGGCTTACCCTGGAGATGAGGTCTTGGAGATTACGTTCTCCATGATCTAAAGAACTATTTTACATTATGAAATTAAAAGCAACAGGAAGGGATTTTTTATTTCATGGGTCATGGGCACAGCTGTTAAAACCCACTTAGCCTGGATGGAAAACAATATCCCTGAATTAGAAACAACGTGAGGCATAGGCTTTGGTTTGAAGAGACATGGTTTGTCCTAATACAGGTATGCAGACAAAGCAGGATGGAGATTTGTACCTCCACACACAGAGTCTGTGAAATGAAAATCCATATTTGTATAGTACCCAACACATGAGGTCTGTAGTCTTGGACTGAGGTCTTTTACATGTTATAAAATTACAGATTATCAGCATTAATAGAGTTGAGAGTGGGGATTGTTCAGACAGGAGAAGAAAAGGCTCTGGGACGATCTTAGGGCAGCCTTCCAGTACCTAAAAGTGTCTTAAAAGAAATAGGAAGAGGAATTTTTCATACAGCCAAATAGTGATAGGACAAGGGGGAAAGGCTTTAAACTGAATGAAAGTAGGGCTATATTAGATATTAGGAAGAAATTCTTTATTGTGAGGGTGTTGAGGTACTGGTTGCTCAGAAAAGCTGTGGATGCCCAATGCCTGCAAGCATTCAAGGCCAGGCTGGATGGGGCTTTGAGCAACTTGGTCTAATAAAAGGCGTCCTTGCCTTTGTCAAGGGTGTTGAAATTACATCATCTTTAAGGTCCTTTTCAACCTAACACATTATGTGTTTCTATGATTAATAATGATATCAGGCAGTCTACACAGCTTACATACCTTCTACTGTATTACATGCTAAATTATTCTGTGAGGGTCGTTCAGTTCCCTTGAACATAGGATCAAAATGCTACAAAAATTACTTCAAGACAAATCTCCCTCACTGAACCTATTCTGTGCTGTCTTATCTAGGAGCTCCAAGTGGGGCCATACTATTTAGCAAATTAGTCTGATCAGACTAAGTTTTCACTTATTAAAGTTCAGTACTTTCCCTTTATATTGGTAGAATTTTAAACCCAGAAGGGGTCATTGCAGCCATCTGATGTCAAGACTAGCAAAACACAGACAAAAAATAACTAGGTTAAAAACACAGCAGAGCTTTTTGAGAAAGCAATTTCAAAAAATATCCAATTTAATATTCAAAACTTCAAGTGCTAGGGAGGCCATGATAGCCTTTGAATAGCTGTTTCTATGGATAATTACCCTCGCAATTAAAAATGTGTGTAGTGAATAGAGCCTGAATTTGCGTAGTTTCAGCTTCCAGCCAGAGGATCTTTATGTCTCTTAGTCAATTAAGAGAAAGCCTCTTTCATCATCAAAATGCCATTCCACACTTGTGTGTGTAAAATCCGTGATTAAGCCACCTTTTATGTATTTTTTTTTCCAAAAGAAATAGACTTCGCTCCTTCACTCTCTTCCTATGGGACATATTTTAATATTTCTAAATATTATTATGACATTCTTCATCGCTCTCTCAAGTATCTTTCTTGGATTGCGGACACATGGAAACTGGGAACACTTTTTCAAATCAGTCTAGGATGTGCTCAAATCTTTTTCAGACTGGACTAAATACAACCCAGTTACACCAACTCATATCTAAGCAATTTTATCTTTTCATTTTATGATCAATTAATGTTTATTTGTCAATACTTAGTCCTTTTTCATCTACAGCAACATTTCTGAGTCAGCAAGTTCCTAACCGCTATTCTCCAGAAACAGAATTCTAATTTCTGTGCTTTCCCACATAGGAAGGGAGTGCCCTATGCTCCTTCTCAATTTTTTCTCTGTATTTTCATCATTAAAATGATTTTGCAATCATTTGAAAAGCTGGGTTTCTCTCACTATAACCATGCTGTCTGTCATAACATTTCTCTCTCTAAAGATCTACCTCTGTTCTTCTAAGGGCAGCAGAGTGATTTTTACAGATAGAACAATTCATAATTAATCAATAAGAATTCTATGTTTTTAGCTTGGATTGATGCAGGAGAAGCAAAACAAAGGAGTCAGAGTGGACATATCTGTCAAAACTAGCTTTAGTCTAAGATCCTGCCCCTCTAATCACCAGGCTGCTGGTTCTCAAAACACCCCAACATGGTGTTCATGTTACCTAAGTGTTCTGGGAGAAGAATACTCTGAGACTGTTAGGTGTAAATACACAAATAATTTCAAAACATGGAGAAAGAGAATCCCCAAAGTATCAGGTCAGCTTTTTTTAGGTCAAGCCCTCGTGAAATAAATATAAATCAGAAGTATAGGCACGGTTGTACTCTAGATAGTTTGGAATTTCCTAAAGTAAGGTTTACATATTCTAGAAAGTAAAAAATCAACTCTGTCTCCAGACAGTAATGAAGTAATTAGAAGATCCAGATGCCCATAGAATGAGCACTTTGGTGTCCTAATTTTAGAAACTGAGTAGTTTCAGTATGCAGGGAAATCCCCTTCAGTGGTGTCTCAAACCGAACCACCTAAATCTCTACCCATTTTAATATTCTTAGCCTTAATGGCATCTGTGTAATATGCAAAAGTGAGTCTTAATTTTGTGATTGCAATGATTCCTGATTCCAACCAGGACAGAGCTATTTTTTTCCAGTAGCCACGAGGGGGCACGGCTATGACACAAAGGTTATTCTACTCCACCCCATGGTTTTGACAGGGGTGGGGTGAGAGAGCCTCTTCCCAGGTGAAGGGGTCTCTTCCAGTCAGGGTAGTGTGGCTGGGTTGGGCTCCGAGGTGAGGATTTTTTTGCACGTGGATCACTTCCTCTCTTTTGTACACTTTTGTTATTAGTACTGTTGCTGTTACTATTCTATATGTTATGAGGTTTTCTTACCTCATTGTGATTTCCAGTCAATTGTTCTTATCTCAACCCATAATCTTTACCTCTTGCGCCTCCAATTCTCTTCTCCAGCCACCCCAGTGGGAAGTGGGGAGAAGGAGAAAGAGAAAGCAGCACCATATGGGAGCACTGAAATGGAGAACACCATTCCTAAACCATGCCACAATGAAAGAGAAAAACCTTGTATGAGAGAGATGCAGGCTTCTCTCAAACTCAAGAAAAATCTCACTTTTAACAAAGCATCAGGTTTCATAATTAAATCAGGAATATTTTCAATCATTTTATTGTAAGTATTATAATAGTCCCAATTCATGAGTGCACTAGCCTCAAAAAGAAATGTTATAGTTTAAAATAGGAGGGATTTAGACACGGTAATATTTTAAATTTTTATCTATAATAAAAAATAAATGCATTTTATCTCTAATCCTTACTAATCTGCCATAACAATGAGCATGACAGCACTCGCTGAGTACGAACATATCTTCTGATAACAATGCCATCTTGCACTGGCAGGCTAAAAGCCATGATTCACTGGTTGTAGAAAACTACTTATTCTATGTGTTTTCTGCTAAATAGCAGTGAAACACCACAAAAACACTGTGTAAAAGTAATAAATTTTATTCACTTTAAAAAGGAAAAATCTATTTATGCAATTCAATATTCATGTTACATTTTATTCGTGGAGACTCTGGCCTTGATTTAGAAAATTATTTAAGGGATGCTCTTAGTTTTGCATTAGTATTTCAGATTTAAAGATGAGTATGTTTTTAGGTCTTTTGCCAGGTCAGAACTAATGGACAAATTCAACATACTGACATGTCATAAACAGTAACAAAACAGCAAGTACAAAATACCACAGAATGCTCACTGGATAGAACAATAAATATGTTTTGAATGTTACATTCAGAGAATAAGTTTATTAAGAGATTATTCTGTTTCTCCTGAGCTATAAGATTGTCTCAGACATCCATCTGAGATTCATAATACTGTTTTGCATTGATTGTCATGCCTCTTGGTGTGCAATATATTGGTTCCTCACATGAATAACATCATCAGGATCTCTTGTATACAAGTGGAATTTTCCAGGGAAATTAAAAAAAAAAAACCCAAACAACCCCACAAAAAGAAATTTACATAGCCACTGAATACAAATAGGATTAGTGTACAGTTAACAAGAACTG
Organism: Certhia americana; assembly: GCA_018697195.1. Classification (NCBI taxonomy): domain Eukaryota; kingdom Metazoa; phylum Chordata; class Aves; order Passeriformes; family Certhiidae; genus Certhia; species Certhia americana. The sequence continues at coordinate 74,938,390 of CM031857.1, read as the reverse complement.
CATTCAAGAGGAGTCAACAGCATTTGCAAGATGTTTAACAGCCAGCATATGAAGTAATGCTGAGATGCAGCTGCATCTGGATCATTTTATAGTTTCTTTGTTCTTAACAGGATTCTCTCGTACTACTATTTTATGTGCAATTAATCAGTCTTAGAGGTCTTGTAAACTTGTCAAAACAGCATTTCCGTCTACGCAGTGGATCAAGAGATGTACAGAGAATCTCATCTCTCTCTTTAAAGATAAAATAATTGACATCTATAATCCTTTCTGTGTGAGGATAGTGTGGAAAATGCCATAAAGCCATACTCTAATTTGCTTTAAAATGTTGCCAGAATTATTCATAGGCATGATGTCTCTCCTGGAGGAGCGGCTCAGTGGTCCAGACACAGACAAGGATTTATCATGATGGGAGCAGAGAATGTTTAACCTTCCCATTAGAATGTGGAATAGGTACCTTCACACAATATCACTCCCATATCTCTTTGGGTGTACAGCCCCACTCCCTGCAATTAGCACCATCTCTGCTCCCTGAAATAAAGGCCTAGAAAACTTGGCAAGCAGTGAATGCTAATTCTCACAGTGAGTTCACCTTGTGAGCTTAGTAATGTGGGCTGACTTTATAAAACCAAGGGGCATAAACTTGAACACCTCAACCTACTGAGATTTCAGATATTTTCAAAAAATTACAGTCCTTTGGTTTTTATGCCTGATTTCTCATAACCTTACAATGTACTGTGAGCAAAGTGCTGACAGCATATTTTTTTTTTCCCCTTCGGAAAATTTGTTGCTTACTGGAAAGCCCAAAGATTTCATACTGTTTGCTCTGTGTTTATGAGAAACCTGCAGCTGGAGAGACTGCACTCCAGAGATCCTCAGAGCGGCTGGATGAGAGCCGTATTTCGGATGTGTCCTTCCACATGGGGTTCTCATCTACTTGCCCACCCTGCTGTGAGTTTTCTCAGCCCAGCTGGCAGCCAGCTTATTCTGTATCACTACTCTGCTGGCAGTTGCAGCACAAAGCCCAGCCGAAATTCAGCATGATGATCCTGAAAACATTTTGCTGTGAAAGGACATAGAGGTGCTGAAAACTGGCACATACCATTGCCCCACATCCCCCCCAGGATCCAACATTACTCAACTCTGTTAAAAAAAAGGAAATTTAGTTTGTACATAAATGTGTAAGACATTGTTTACTCCACATGGTGACAGGGGCTTATTAATGTGAATTAATTTGTGCCATTTTGAAGGCAGGATTCACTCCCCCATCCCTTTTTATTCATCCATGCACCTTGGCTAAAAGTACCTGGAAAAAAACGAGGCAATGAAAAAAACCCACAATTAAAATGTTCCAGCATATTCAAACAATTGGTGTGGGGAGGGGACTTTATTAGCCTTTTTCATAATAAAACTATGTGAAGTCAGTAATTTAAAACCAACCTCAACTTTCATATTTTCTAACAAATACCATGTCACAGGAAAAAGAGACTTTGTCAGCTGCCCAGGGATAAATGGAGGCAGTATTTAGAAAAGGTCAAATAAAATTGCCCTAAAAGCTGTGTGATAAATCAGAATTCATTTCTAGTCTGAGAATACAGTATGTAAAAATGTCATCATGGTATTAGCATTCCAGCCAGCTATTTGCATTCAGTGTCTGGCAAGAAAAATCAAAGACCAGTTTTTTTCACTCTTCTTAGCCCTACAAACTGCACAGAAATATAGGAGAATTAATTCAATTTTATTCTTGCTTTTAGGTATCCATAAATGTTCAGTGTCGTATCTTAATCTTTTTTGCAAATGTCCCATTCAGCTGGAGACAAGACAGAACTGTGTAGGGACTCTGGCTCAGTAAATCTTCATATGAGCCAAACTTATCTTAACATTCAGGTTTGCTAACTGAAAGGTCCTTGTATTTTATTTTAGGAGATCTGTTAAAATATGATAAATAAATCTATGAAGAAAAATTAATTCAAAATGTCTCCTGACACATTTTTCAGAACAAAATCACATTTTTAAATGGTAGCTAAGTTTTCCTAATATATGCTTTTCATTGCATTATTTCATTGCATTCTCTGATTTCCTGATAAGAAAGGTATGGTCTGCACTTATGACTATGGGAAGAGTCAGATCATTCATTTCTGTCTTACCTTTTGTTCTGAAAAGACAGTGGTATGAAACATTCATTTATTAATTTTGAGAGCAGTCTAGTTCACTACTGACCACAGACTGCTTCTCAGAGCATGGGTAAGATACTGTATCAAAGCCAAAGATGTCCAGTATATTTTCTGATTTTTCAATTCAAAATATTCCTGAAAATGGCCTATTTCCATGTATTCATGAAAGAGCACAGATATCTCTGCTGTAAATAATGTATGGAGAATTACTCTTCAATTTAGACTTATTTATGGGAAAGACAGCAGGCAGTGTGCAATAGAGACTTCTGCATTTAGCAATAAAGAGAATAAAGACTTCATGCTTCTAGCCAACCCAAATGACTTGGAATCAGTCCTTGAATGTTAACAGCTGATATTCATTTCTGATCATTTTGTTGCCGAGGTGCCTGATTGTCTATGGATGGCAACGTGCCCTTTGCAAGGTAATATGCCAGTTTTCCAGGACACAGCTGCCAGTCAACTGTGGGTTGAGGTGGTGAGAGTATATTGCTCTGCCAAGGCCATCCCATCTGTATGAAGAACATTGTTTTCTCAGAGAGTGGCATGCCAGTGCCAAGTGCCCAAGACAAAATGAGATACAGGAACAATAGAAGAGAGGATGGTGTGGTGCACTTCACTCTGCCAGAGGGTGAAATACTGTAGGTACCCTGAACAGCCCATGAGAACACTGGAGTCCAGCATATCCAGCAAAAGGCACAATCTTCAAGTGCTCATAACATGTATGTTTATGGGAGAAAACTGTCTCAAGCACTGATATGCAGTAGTAAAAGAACACAGAAACTTGAGAAAAATTTCTAAGCACAATTTGCTTGAGTAAAATTTCTAAGCACATGCTGTGTGACTGATTATGGGATACTAGGTATCAGAAAAAAAAGCTTCAGTAGATACAACATTTGCACCTTAGTCATGTCTTTAGTTCCTAATGGCCATGATTTTTTCTGCTGACCAAAGTTATGTATCCTTTTATGTACTTACATAACTTTTTACATAACTCCTTAAAGTTGGGCTTTAAGAACCTTTCCAGCAATATAAATTCTTAAGTTGTACAGACAGGAACTATATTCCCAGGACACTTAATACTCATGCTAATGTTATGCTTTTAATGGAAGTGCTACAAAGACCTCTGTGCTAATTGCAGTGTTAACCACAAACATAGCAAAAGCCAGCACTAAAAAGTAGAATAAAATCTAAGCACATCCAATGTGATCAACAGGTGAGGTACTGCAGTGGTACTGCATAAACTCATGTTTTGAGCTTGATCTATTTCATGACTTACCTGCAGCATTGTTACACATGATTTATATCCATACTGCTGATTGAACAACTGAGCTTCCAGTCAATAAGCCATCTAAATTTTTTTGAGTTATCAGGTTCTTTCTTAAAAAAAAAATAAAAATAAATAAAGCAACTTTATTACTGTGTGAGTCATCCAGTATGTGGAGGAACAACAGAGAATGTAACTTATAGACTATGATGAAAACAGAAAATATATTAGTAAACAACTTTCATGGCTAGAACCACATATGAACTCTGTGTCATAGCCCTAATCAGGATATGTGATGAAATACCATTGCAAGCTGTACAGGTTATAAGATTCAGGAGGTTTTTCTAATGCTGATAATTTTCTATTTGTGTTCATGACCTCATTGTTTAGTAGTATTTGCAACCAGAATTTAGGAAATTATGTTTACAATTGAATTATTTACAGATTGTGTATCTTAATTAGATAATTTTATCCCTGACTAGTTAGCCATGTATTTAGATCTCTTATGTAAAAGCAAAACTATTCAGCTGCTGACCAACTAACAGCAGGTTCCTCACATAAATACTGTGATTAACTCATTTACAATTCACAAAACTGAGCATTTTCAGAAATACTAATTTACATAAAGAAAAATCGGTCTACTTTTATTCAAACACATTCAACAACCTATTTTTTGTTATTCAGTCCACTCTAATAATACACCAGAACACTATACTGCATTAAAACTGTACATTTGTTGCCTTTAAAGCAGCCAATTTCTACAGAAAATCATTACTTTGGACCATTCTCCTTTCAGAATAATTTCCACAATGACTAACCAATAAATGCTGAATAAAATGTCATTAAAATTGTATTTAGGTCATTTAATTAAGAAGGAACAGCTTTAAAGTACGTACCTATGATAAAATCCTAACAACTTCTAATTTACCAGCTACAAAATACTATATTGCACATTAATATCGACAGACTGGATTTTTCCCCCATCTAATGCCATGCATGTAGATAAAAAATGCAAAGAAGAGTTATTTTCTTCTCTAGAGTTGGTAAAGAAAGAGAGCAATGTCCTAAAGTTAATCGATGTGACTGGAGATCAGAACCGCTTTTTAGAGATGCTTAACTCTTCTCATTGCTTATTTGAAGAGCCTCATGACAAATACTGTCCAAACATAAGGTACTTCGGTTCACCAAAAGTAAGGATCGTTTGAAATTCTGTTCATAAGGTAATACACTTTGGCTTAATGAAGCAGACTAGTTGGGCCAACCCAAGGGCCTCCAGGTTTGAAGAAATGTGATTCTGAATAAATCTCTACAAAAAACAAAGCCAGTTAAGGTCAGCTTTCAACTACAAGTCTTTGTTTCTTAGCAAGGTCACTGAGATAGTTTTTTCTTTGATGAAAAATATGCACTAAAACTAGAATAAAGTATATAAAACCTGCATAAGAGAAACAGGAATGCATTGGTTTTTTTCCCCTGTTATAGAAACAAAGAGATAAGAAATCTTCCAATTTGTGTAAACAATCTCCAGCTCAGAAAGTAAGTTTTGGTGCGATTTAAAGTTTTAGTGAACAAATGATAAATGATTCAAACTATATTACTGTCAATATACAATATTTATCAGATTGATGAAAAATTTTCTGAGTACTTTTTGGTCCACTACTTTATGAAGTAGGATGACTGATGAGGTGTGGAGATGAGACTACATGATCAAACAGATTCTTCCCTCTCACAGTACGGCCAGGCTAGGGTAGGCATTTACCTCTGACTACAGCTCCCTTTCGAACACGGTGGAATGGTGGCTGACATTCCAGAGTCTGCCATCTCCACAGCTTCCTGAGGCAAGAGAGATTTCTCTCACAGTAAATCCGTTTACACCTTTCTGACTAAGCCAGAATACAATTTATGGAACAATCTGAAGTCAATTCTCGCATAAGCTGAACCACATGCTTTGAGATGAGACACACTAAAATTTCCAAGCACATCCCAAAAATGGCTGTCTGTATTTACTGAGGCAGTAACTCCTTTGCCAGGTTCAGTTCTTGTTCTGTAAAAAAATGAAAATTCAGCTACCTATCAACACTCATAAAAACAAACAACAAACAAACAAAAAAATCAAACCAAAACCAAAGTAAACAAACAAGCAAGAGAAACATCAAAAGGAAATTATGGTCCCAGGATTAAAAATCCTCTCCTCAAAGTGAATAATATTCAAAGGCAAATCTACCAGGCTAAATGGAGAATAAGTATTTGGAAAAGACAAATACCAAGGCAGAAATGTACTGATATTCAAGTAACTCATTTATCTGCACAACATTGGGTTTTTTTAGTGCGTACATTTGATTTAAAGAATCTTGCATTAAGAAAAAGATTGCTCTTATAAATAGTTCAAATTATACCTGCTTTCAGATCCTACCAGCAGCAAACACTACCATTTGAATATTTACAAGGGCAGTTCTTGGCTGGTTTATGGCTGATACATGCCAAAGTCTATTTCTGACCCACTTTGTTCACAGCAAAGAGATGGGGAAGTGAGATTTTCACTTTTTCCTGCTGTTATTGCTCTCTGACCACCATTTCAATTGAGATGACGGCTCCAAAAATCCTCCCTTTACCTCATGCCAAAAAATCAGGAAATATTTTTGACAGCAATCAGAACAAAATTAGTCGTGGATATAGATCCCTATCTTTGGAAAAGAGTAAGTCAATAATATTAATGCTGAAAAGGATTCCATAATCAGGCATTGCTCGTCTCCCAAGGTACTAACCAACAGTTGTGAGTTTTTTGCCTATTACATTGTAGTTATGTTTTAATGTCGCCAGTTTAGAAATTATTTTCTATAATGATTACAAAGCAAATCAAATTGCAATTGTCACAAGCATGCATAGCAGCTGTACTCTATAAACCATGTACTTCCTCTCCTCTTTTGTCATGTCACCCAGTCCTTAAGTTACAAGGTCTCCTTATTCCAGTAATGAATAATCTACATACACCTGGAGCAACAGATTAAAAAGGACATTTTCCATTTCATTTCAAATGCAGTCCCACTTTCTAAGTTAATTATGAAGCACTACATTTTGCATATAAAGAAATTAAGATTGAATCTGCCTTATTTAATCTTTATCCATCATCTACAAAGTTAACTTCTGATCATTGAGATATTGAATACTTGGATAAATAGGGTTTATAACAAAAGGAAGTATAATTCTGAGTTTAATCATATATTTTTTTGCAAGAATAACTGCTCTCATATAGCTATAGAGCTATATGTCAGGCAGAAACTAACCTTCTGGGCTTTTAAGAAGTGTGTGAACACTTTCTTGACTTCTCTAATGAAATCCTCAGCATACTAAAGAAATAAATATCAACAGAGTAATATTACAGAGTAATTTTAAAGCATGAACTAAAAGTCCATTAAAAAAAAATCACAAGTAAAATGCACAGGTGTGTTTTCTACACTTGTGCAAAAAGTAAAGGAAAGAATTTAGGACTTCTGTGGCAAATGGAAAACACCTTAGGTAATTCCTATCTTTGCATTTAGAGGAAATGTTAAGTTCATGGGATGTCCACATAATCGGGCAGTTATACCTTGGACTAGTTAAAGGCTGGTCCTTGCATTAAATGGCCTCTAGTGGCTCTCTGTTCCCTGTCCCTTGCTGGTGAGAGAATGTCCACTCTAGAACATAACTGAACATGCACAGGATGGGATATCCCCCTGGAGTTGCCTAATTTTCTGCAGAGATCACAGAAACAGTATCAGGTTCCTCACTCTATTTTTAACTTAGTTACCTCAGGTAAGTGCTGACCCTCCCTGATATAAATTTCTGGCTATTAAATATTATGCTTGATCTTAGCTTCCAAGATCATCTTTCCTCTACTTTTTCCTCATCAAGTTTTATGCTTCTTAGCAACTTTATGCTTCTTCTCAACTCATAATGCTCTCTGAATTATAAGCCCTTAACTTTTCTTACTAATAAACACATTTATATGCATTTCCATCTGCGAAAACTCCCATTCTTCTCAACCCATGGCCATTTGACACTTTCACATCAAACACAGCATTATATTTGAGTATCTTAGAGCATTTAGGAAACATTTTACTTCTGAGGCTTTTTGAATCATGCTGCAGATACATTTAGGTGAAAAGATAACAGTGGAAAATGATTCCATTAGAATGCATTTGTTTATTCTCACTGTTTTTATAAGATATCAACTTGACAGTAAAGTATAATTGAGTCCTTAGTCACTGAAAAAAATGAGCAAGAAAGTGTGACTCTGAACAATGCTTCAACTTTGACCCAAAACGGCAAAAATAAAGCTACAAACCCCAAAATCTACATAGTGCAGAAAACCTAAAGTAATTTTCTGTTCTTCTTGACTATATTTTTCCTCTGTATTAAGATTTCCTTCAAAAATACTGGACCAAATAGTGCTTTCTGTATACATAAATACCTATCAGATGACAATAACACAGCCATTACAAGCTCAAATATCAACATTTGTATGTCATTACCTGCAGTTAGTTTGTGTGCTCATAGGCTTATGTACACTTTAGTCCCCTCTTTTTATTATTATTTTGAAATATATTTGGTCATAAGCGCAATTGACTGAACCTCAACAGCTACGAGTTCATACAAAGGAAGATTGTCCAGTTCACCTCTCCTACAGCACAGCAAAAGCTCTCCCACTGCTTTAGCTGCCAATATGACACCTGGGAATATCCCTCTCTTTCTCTCTCTCTCTCTCTCTCTCTCTCTCTCTCACTGTGTGTGTGTGGTGTGTGTGTGTGTGTGCATGAGGGCATGTGAAGACAAGATGAGAGAAAGAAGTGCTGAAATGGATTATCACCTGGTTAAGCAATAAAATCAATCACTCTGTAGAAATCCAACCTTTCCTTGATAGGTACTTCTCCTACTAAGTCCAATACAAAGTCACAGGAAAATAATTTTGATAGTAAAAAAAGAAAATAATCCAATACATTTAGTTAACGTTTCCTTCTCCTGCTAAGTGACAATCTCTTCCATGTCGTATTTTAGTCAGGAGCACGAATAACTTAGTGCTTTACACGCCCCACTGCACAAGTTCTACCTCACACCATCAGCCTGATTAATACAATATATCTGTCAAGGCTTATTAATTTTGTGTGTGTGTATAGAATGATAGAATCATAGAATTGTTTAGGTTGAAAAAGATCTTTAAGATCATTGACTCCAACCATTATATTAACACTGCCAAATCCACTGGTAAACCATGTGCCTGAGTGCCACATCTACACATGGTGACTGAACCACTTCCTTAGGAAGCTTGTCTCAATGCTTGACAACACTCTCCATTAAGAAGTTTCTCCTAATAGCCAATATAAACTTTCCCTTGTGCAACTTAAGGAAATTTCCTCTCATCCCATTGCCTCTTACTTGGAAGAAGAGACTGACCCCAACCTGGCTAGTCCCTCCTTTCAGGCGGTTGCAGAGAGGGATCATTCTCCCCTGAGTCTCCTCTTCTCTGGCTAAACACCCCCAGCTCCCTCAGTTGCTCCTCACAGGACTTGTGCTCCAGACCCTTCACCAGGATCACTGCCCTTCTCTGGGCACTCTCCAGCTCCTCAGTGTTTTTTTGTAATGAGGGACCCAAACTGCACACAGTACCCGAGGTGTGGCACCATCAGTGCTGAGTACAGAGGCACAATCACTGCCCTGGTCCTGCTGGCCACACTATTGCTGATACAATCCAGGATGCCACTGGCCTTCTTGGCCACCTGGGCACACTGCCAGCCCATATTCAGTTCACAGGCAACCATAGGAATTGCTCTTAGAAACTGTGAACACTGTGCTCCCCTGTTGGGGCACACTCCTGGTGGCAGGTAAGTCTATAAGCTTCAGAAATGCAGTAAATTTCTACAGTGTGTTAAACTGAAATATCTTGTGTGTGAAATTCCACTCATGATGATTTTATGCAAATTATACTACATACAGACAGTTTATAAACATTTTATCTATGTTTACATGCAGCGCTGCTCTTATGCCTTTAAATGGTCATTTCTTGACTGAAAATCTCATTCTACTCAAATTCCCTCAGCAATGCTTCCATCAGTAAGTTCTTCAATCTCCCTGTAAGGCACCTTTGCCCTAAACCCTTTGTTTTCAGCCTGATTTTATATAAAGCTGAACAATCAAACCCTAATCAAGTTCATTGAAGTCAATGGCTAAGGTACGTTTTACTGATTCAGTCAAAAGGAGTGAGAGGGTGAGCAGGAGGCACACACTTAATCTTAAATAGAGAATAGATTTTTCCATATAAAAATATGCATTGTAGAAATATATGCATATTCACAGTTCTCCAGAACTAGTCTACGTGTAGAAGGCACTTCTCTCAAAAGCAGTTTTAGGGAATCCGACTTAAAATGTTATATGGCTGTATCTTTCTTTGGCGTCAGGACAATTATCAGTTAGTTTTGGTATTAACATTTCACTGTCTGGGCCCCTACGTCTCTCCCTCTTTTTTTTTATTTGGAGTAAAATATATTGCATAAATTATTATTTCATACTCCTATTTTTTAAAATATATTTCTGTAACTATGCAGAAGAAAAAGTATTTGCACAGTGGTAGAGACTGGCAGCCAGTTTCCTCTGTTAACTTTGGAGACTGCAGGGTATAAATATATCTGCAAGCATTCTTCACCGAAAATTTTAACTCTGATTAAGTGAAAAACTGAATTGCATTCATTTCCATTTGGCATATTCTATCATAGTTTTAGATGTTGATGATATATAAAAAATTGTGTAACAAAAAAAATGTTGTATTAAGAGATTTCTTTAACATTGCACTTATGGCCAGGAAACACTCAGAGGGCTCACAAAAGAACATCAGTTCTGAGGACCAGTGTGAAAGTTTCTGACAGCAGTTTGTCCTGTGTTTTGGTTTCTATACAATGTCCTTGAAAAGCAGATGTGCACTGTTACTTAGAAACAGATGTGCAGTGATGAAAGATACACAGTGGCTTATTTCTTTTATAAAACTGTACCTTTCTCGTGATGGGTAGGTTTCCAGGTGTTTTCTGAACATGTTTTGGTTCTGCCTTACTATGCCCTATGTGGTCTCAGTTTACCTTGAAGTTTACCTTAAGATCTTGAGGACCCAAGGCAGCAGTGTGCCATGAGCTGCCTCTCTGCTGGATTTCAAGCAAAGAGTTAAAATAGCCCCCACTAATTCAAAGAAAATGTCAGTGCAAATTCAAAACAAACATCCTACTATCTTATTCAAAACTCTTTTTTTGCCCCACTTTGGTCTGGTACATTCAATTTTTACTCAAGAATTCAATTTTTCTTAAGGGCTTAAAAATAAAACCAAATTAGAAGGAGGAAAAGAGAAGAAGAAGCAAGAGCAATGATGTTCTTAAACATGCGGACCAAATGAAAGTGACATTTTTATCTTTTTCTGAAAGGATAATGGAAAAAGCTCAGCAACATTGCATCATAAAATCTCCCATAAGAAGCAGACACTGGAGTATGTGGGGAAGTTTAAAACTTCACAGATGACCAGAATTATTTTCCTGACAATTAAGTTCTACATTTTGTATTCCTATGTTCACACCATCTTATTTTTTTTTGTCTGAGATATATTTTGAGATGCAAAACTTAAGGAAACAATGAAGCCAATTGTAACTGACCCCTGAATAACTGAGAATTGAACTTAGATCCACACTGTTGATTTCAAACTTAATTATCTGAAAGTCTCAAAGAAATTTGGCTCCTTTACTATTTGACTTTGATGACTTTATTGACTGCAACACTTAAGCAGATATGAATTTGAATTACAGTTAGTATTCCTGAGGCAATTTAGGTAAATCAGATAGTTACTTGGCTAATATTTTCTATAGAAACCTGAAGGCCAAATAACCTATTAGGTCTTTTTTTCAGCTTCTGGCTCATCTGAGAAATAAAATCCATGTTTTCTCAAATCCTGACTGAAAAACAGTGTTTCCATAGGCTGTCTTAGAAATAGAATTAAAACAATCTGTACAAAGAGTAATTCTAAAATGTCAGCAAGATGTAAGATGATCTGTAGATCGCTTTGTATTGCTTAACCTTCAGACTTTTTAATCTCCTTATTTCCATTTGATTCCTCTGATTTTTCTTTCACTCTTCTGTGCTAAAACAGCAAAAATGTAAAACCTGCTGCAAGATTAATTACAGAATTTCTAAATATAGTGGGGTCAGCAAGATCCTAGATGAGCTTTTGTTTCTTCACCATTATTTTTATTATGACTTGACCATGTATCATGATATTCATTAAAATACATTTTTTTTTTAATAGGAATGCCTCTGAAAAAGTTCTAAATTTTTTCTTAATATATTTTTTTCAGGTGCTATATCAACATCTTTTGTAGGTGGTAAAAACATTCTGATGTGAGAATTTTGAAGGATTGTGTGTAAAATGTGCATTTTAGCAATCCCGCACAAAACCTTGATTAAAATAATTAATTTTCTAATGGGTCATGACAGTGTTTAATAATGTTGTTAAAATAAAATTGTCTCATTACAGTTCTTAATTTATAGCTAGAAGTTTCATGCAAAGCTGAACTAAAGGGTATTTGCTATGCAGGAGGCATTGAGCAAAAGCCAAAACACAAACTGAGCAAAAGAACAGAAGATCTCTGTTTGTGAATGATATAAAAAATCCAAAAAGACAGGACTGCTTTGGATTCTGAGATGTGATGTGGCACACAGTAGGAGTAAACCCAAACAGCAGACCTGCCTAGAGGGATACTCAGCAAGACTGACTGTCTTACTGAGCAACATGACTCAGTTAAACTTGGGTTGTTAAGTTCAATACCAAGGTAGCTGAATGATTTTTAAAGACCTGTGAAATGAAGAGGCCAGGCTGAATTACATCTGACAATTCTCATAGGTAGGACATACAGCACAGCTTTTGTAGACCTCCTACTGCCTTTTTTCCTTTTGTGGAAGCTGCTGTTTCATTTTAGGCCTTTTCTCCTGAACTGTTCTTCTGGAACATCTGACGATTCCAGTGCACACAAAGTGGAAAATAGATCACTGCACCTGCAGTATGTCTGGGATATCTGAAAGGCATCTGTTTTATTTCTCCATGAAATGTGTGCAATTAACTAGATAGTTTTCATGCCTTTTCTTCCCAAAAAAGGAGGAAAGACATTTGGCAGAGCTGAAGGACCTCAATTCAAAGGATACTTCCCAGCAAGAACTTAAGTGTGGATACAATTCACTCCTGATTTTGTGCCACAGACACATTAGAGCTTTGAAACTCCCCTGGCTGGATAATCCTTGGACTCCCCAACTGAGGAACACCAAAGGAGAGGAAGAGGAAAAAACAATATGGCCCTATTCATGTCACAATGTGATCCAGTTCTTGTAAGTATATGTTAACTCAATGAAAACTCAAAGAATTCATGACTGAAAAAAACCTTAAAACAACAGACAGAGATGCAATCATAAAAATTATGCTTGCTCAGCTGGGCTGTTCCTAAACCAACAGTTTGAACTGAGGATTAAAGTTTTCTGAAAGACATAGTCTTTTCAGATTTCCTCTGTGGCTTTAACAAGCCAAATCTCTTCAGCCAATGAAGTTAAAATATACAGGACACACAGCTCTTTATCTGTCACATCCTGCAAATCACATTTTCCAGGCTTAAAGTACAATTTGTTTTGGCTTTTAATTACCTGACTTATCACCGTGTCATATTCCCTCCCCCCTGCAATAATTACATTCTGAATCACTGTGTCATTCAATATTGGCCTTTATTTATGCCTCTCACAAAATGTTGAATGTTTATTTATAAACCATGAAAAGCAGAGTTTGTAAGAATATTGATTCAGCATATTAGAAAAGCAGTGGCCTGGCATTCTGCAAGTAGAAGTAATCACAGGCAATTACTAGAGACTGCTTTTCACTACTAATCTTGGGTTTAACCTTATAATTGTATTACTGAATTTATTTCACTTTGCTCATATATCACCAGGTTCCTAATAAGAAGTCTGATATTAACATAATTTAATAATATTCAGGGAATGAATGGTTTTAATTGGTTTAAAAAGAAGGAGATATATAGCCTATGCCATACATTGAGAAAAGTATTGTAACAGCCTCTTTTTATTTTGTAATAAATGATAATTAATATTTAAATGCATTAATGAAATAAGTTCTTAGTGGCTGGATCACAAATCTTTGATGTTTATGTCATTAACAAAATCACTAACTGCTCTTAATGATGCCCCTGAGCTAAGCTTCACTTTACTCCTGGTACAAAACTACTTTGGTTGCTGGGAGCATGAATTTTCAAGTGTGAAAGTCAAAGCTAAACTCAGAACAATTCTTCTTGTCCTTATCCCAGTATACAACAGAGAGAAAGTGCTCAAATTCAGACAAAAAAACCAAACCACAAACCAGCCAAACTTAGAGAAAAGCAGAACCAGCAAACAATAACTAAACCCCTAGATTTTTGTAAATAAAAATATTCTGCTCTCACTTGCTGGTCCTAGTGAGGGAGGATTAGTGCAAGAGCCAGTGAAGATGCAACTTTCTGCCTGGGATGGAGTCAGAGCTCTGAGCAGCACTGGGCTAATGGCTGTGCTTTCAACTGCTCATACTCCACCATTTGTGTTTCCCTACTCAACTCACATGTTCTCCATGTGAAATCATCCACGTTAATACATGGAATCACCACAAGTCAGAACTGAGAAGTTAAACAAACAAACAAAAAAAAGCACATTTTTTTCTGTTTCATGAGCCTATTTGTTTTTGTTTTATTTTCTCCTGTTTTCTATAGCTTTCCATTCAAAGTACACAGAAAGAGAATATTTTCAGGAAATATCTCGTTTGGTTGGAATGCTGACCTGAAGGGATAACACCCATGCTAGAGTATTGCTCTTACCAACTAGTAGATATATTTTTTGGCAGTATTGAAATACCCTTAGCTTCACTCAACATTTCCTTGGGAACTGGTTCTCTGCTACACATGCCGTGCTTGGTTCAGAACTCTTCCTTATTTAATGAAAAAAAAAAAAACCCATTACAATTAGCTGTATAATTTTTGTAATTCAGCTTTTAATATATTTGGGAAAAATATTTCAGAAATCACATGCTCCTGGAAATCCTGGACTCTCCTGTTTAAAAATTTTAATTCCCCATGTTTTTCTGCTTATACCCTCTGCCACTCAGTGACAGTTCAAAGGGATTATTACGATAGCTGAGAATGTTTTGCTTAGAGTCAGAGAGAATAAATTAGCATTATTTTCTCAAAAAGTGTCCAGAACTAAGACACAGTGAAAGATGAACATGAAAAGTATGCATATGTCTTTTTTATCACATTATTGGTAACCATAGCTAAGAGCAACTTCAAAAATATTTTCAGCAGCTTCTCCAGCTTAACATTAGATACAAAATCACAGCTTGTCAGGAAGGCTTGGATTTTTCATTTGTGTTTAGTTTATTTATTTATTTATCTAGGAAAAAAGTTGATAACAAGTAAATTTAACAACAGTGACATGCTAATATGTTATATTTTTACAGAGGAAGAGGGAAGGGCAGAACTATTTTTTTGGTTTTTTTTCCAAATGGAATCAAAACAGAAAAGCTAGGTTTTTAGAACCTAACAAAGTACTGAAAAGACAGGCAGTAGAAAATTTAACTAGTTATTTCTGAAACTGTAGTTCAAAACATCTGTAAACATCTACTACCTACAGCTTAAGAAAATATACTAGTTGAGAAACTCTGCTCCTATACTGACCTTTAAACTACTGCCACTGAGGTAAAATCAACTAAACAGACCATTGACATACTCAAAATGGCAGTTCTGATGTTGCATATTGAATATTATATATTGAAGCTGCATCAGGGCAAGTTCAGATGGGACATTTGGAAAAGGTTCTTCACTGACATGGTGGCTGGTAAGTGGAACACTCTCCCCAGGAAAGAGGTCATGGAACCAAGCCTGTCAGAGTTCAAGGAGCATCTGGATAAAGCTTTCAGTCATATGGATTATTTTTAGTTAGTCCTGCAAGCAGCAGGGAGTTGGATCTTTACAGGGCCCTTCCAACTTGAGATATTTTAGGAATTCTTCTATATTAATGAATAAATTGATTTAAATAAAGAATTCATTTTCTCACTTTAAGAAATAATTACTTTTTGCTCATATGCCTATACAGCTTTCTAGAATATATACATAATTTAGCAAGCTGGCCAGTGGAAATATACTGCACTGAGTGGAGATTTAAGCAGCATAGCAACACAGTGCTGACAAATTTAATGCATTAGAATGAGAAATAAGACTTAAGAATCTCTGAAGATTAAAAACTGTAATTAGACTTGGAGATCACGAAAATACTGTTCAACTAAAACAGTGTAATAAAACTTTGGGCAGATGGAAGCAACTGTGTTTGCTTGCAACTGAAATATAATATTAGAAAAGATTACAAAATAAGATGTCCTAACCACCCTCCCTCCCCATTTATCTGAGTGACTTAATAAATTATAATCTCACTGAGATTTGCTAAACTGCAAAATTCTATTTTAAGAGAAGGATGTTTGTGATATGTATTGTCTACTTTGAGTGTGCTTGAGTGCACACTTCATTGAAAAAAAGGAAGTGCAGCTCCTTTGCAAGGGGTACACTGACTGCATTGTTTTCAGACATTACAACCTCTCTGAGGAAACATCTTTGGAAAGGACATGTCCCTGACATTAGAGTGGCAACAAATCCACCAGCTCCTCTACAGAAATGGTCTAGAAGATGATGAGACAGTAAAGGCCTAAAGGATATGTTGTTACCAACTTTCTCATTAGTCACTCTCTTTCTCATGGTGCTTAAGGTGTAGGCTCAACATTTTCTGTGTCAGTGGTGGTTCAGTGAAATAATGAAGGCAAATAGAAAGCAAAAAAGTTCCCAGCCTGTGCAGAGAATAGACAAAGGATTTTATAGAACTGCAATGATACTTCCTTTCATTTTCTGTCTTTATTAATTTCTCTTGACTTACCCAGATGTGGCACCCTTATCACAGAATCTCTGAATATTAGAGTACAATGAGAAAGAAATATGTGCTGAATTTGGACGACTTTCAAAATAGCAACAAAAGATGTTTACCTGCTTCATTTTTGGCTGCAGTTAAGTGGTAACTCTAAAAAATGGTTGTAGTCTTTTAAAATTATGTTTAAAGAAAAGGATTTGTCATTTTCTACAGTAGACAAACAGCATAAAAGTCCACAGTTATGATATGACAATGAAGTATTCATTCTCAAAGTAATCATAGCCTTTCCAAAGGACAGTTATTAGTCTTGAATATTTGGTGCAACTTGGGCTTCTTCATATCAGCCTCACCAGGCTGCATGTAACACAAAGTCCCTAAGGCCAGCAATTGTTTTGCATATGCTGTGGGAATGAATACAGCCACTGCAATCAAAGCATATTCCACATTTAAGCAAAAACGTTGATTTTATTATTCTTTTTTAATAAGATCATAGGATGATCCTAGAGAAATGTGACCAGTAGGTCACCTGTACTCTGCTCTCAGAAGACCCCACCTGGATTAATAAATCCAGCTCTGGAATTCTCATCATCACAGAAAAGGTGTGGACCTGTTGTACTGGGTCCAGAGGAGGGCCACAAAAATGGTCATAGGGCTGGAGCACCTCTCCTATGAAGACATGAGGGATTTGGGGTTGTTCAGCCTGAAGAAGAGAAGCTCCATGTAGATCTTATTAGCAACTTTCTAGTACTTAAAGGACATTTATAAGAAAGATAGGGATAGGATTTTTATTAGGGCCTGCTATGATTGGACAAGAAGAAATGCTCCAACTCATGCCCATCATATGCCCCACTGTGAAGAGCTTTGCTGCATTTCTTTAATGACCTCCCTAGAGGCACCAGGAGCAACTGCTAAGTGCCCTTGAAGTAGCCTCTTCTCCAGAATGAAGAAGACTCAGTCCCACAGGCTCTCCTCTCAGAACAAGTAATCCAGTTCAGATCATGATGTCAGCTTCCACTGAACTTGCTTCAGTTTATGAGTGTCCTTTTTGTACAGGAAGGGCCAAATACCGAACGTTGTTCTAGATGTAGTCTAGTGCATTATCACTATGTGTCCATAAAGCACGCTATCTGTCTTGTGTCCTGCACCACCCACTGAAGCCTGTTATTGATGACTTCAAGTGTTTCTTTCATGTTAAAAGAAAAAAAAAACCCAAACAACAGCTGTTGAGCTACTGTTATCATCTTCAAGTGACACTACAAAAAGACCCACTGTATGATTGCAGAGCTAGCTGTTCTCATTATAGGAATCATTTAGTGACCTTGTTATATACCCTTTCCTTGAAACGGCTTATGTACCCAAAGCCCAGAGGCTGAGAGGAAAACATTTCCTGGGTATGTAAGAGAGGAGACACCTGCACATTCTGTACAGTCATGTACATACACAGGGAAAGTGACACCTCAGCAGACAATTCAGACCTTAGTCTGTGAGGAATTCACAAATTATGCATCTATTACATGAATTACATAGTGTACGCTCTACAGTCTGATCCAGCAAGACCTAATGCCTACTGACACCAGTGACATCAGAGCTCTGTACTTTCACACTTAAAACCTGACCCACAGGGACATCGTAGCTCTTCAGAGAAAATCTGGGGCTGCAGATATATGCATTCTGCACATTTGGAGGCTAAAAAGCTGCATCTGCCCCCAGCTAGACTAGGTGGTCCAGGGTTTCACGACAATACCCTGCCACCATTCAGAAAGACTGCAAGAACTGACAGGGCCAGAAATCAAACAAAGCCAGCCCTGAAGCTCAGGAAGGCACTTGGAGGAAGAGACTGTGGTTCTAGCTGACTAACAAGGATCATGTATCTCATCCACTGAATTTTTAAGTGCAAAATGACCTTTTTCTCCCATGCAGTCTCCTAAATATAAAATCAGGCTCTCCCTTCCTGACTACATTTCTGGCTCCATGGCTTCTCAACTTACAATTGCAAAATACCACATAATACTGGTGACTGTGATTTAAGGAAGAAAATGAGATGGTCCTCTTGAGGCAGAGGAGTGGCTTAGGCTTGTAAATGTGGGAAAGCATTGGATGCACTTATTGTTCAAAAGTGAATATTTGAGCATTTCACAGTGGAACTCATGAAAGTATTTCAGAATTCAAGGTCCAAATACACTATGAGCACTGTGAAATAGTGAGATCACAGAGCGAGCATCTAGCTGAAACACCAGTTCAGAAAACTTTACCTGATTTTGAAACACTGTGGAGGAGAAAATCATTCAGGCACATTTGTGGTACCCAAATGGGCTACTTTGGCCGTGGTTTTTTCTTTAATTTTGTGAAACCCTCAAGGATTATAATTGTCATAAATATTTGCATAGATAAATTATTAAAACTAAAATAAATGTGAGTCAAACCATCCTTTGGGAAAGCTCAAGCTCCAGAGGTGTCACTGTTTGTCTATTTTCTCATCAGAAACATGACTAGACATTTCTAACAAATTCCATCACCCAGCTGCATGCTGAATGAATGCTGTGAGGGCTGTACTTTCCTAATGAGCAGCAGAGTAAATTTGCTTGAAACATTTAAATTCTGATCTAATCCCCATCTTTTATATATGTAGTCAGTTTTGAATTACAAATGACAATCTCTACCGTGCTGTAACATTGATGCATATTGGTATTTCACTGTGTCCTAAGCACAGAGAAGTGCTTTCCAATCAGTATTGCCTTAATGCCCCCAGAAGGAACTGAAAATAACTGTTGCCCCTGTTTATGAACTTAGGATGGGTAAATTGGTGGACATAAAAGCCAACCAAACACACTTCCTTATACTTAAAAAAAAAAAAAAAAAAAAAGCAAAAAAGCACACAGACAGATTTCAATCGCCTGGCAAATTGAGAACAAATTCAAGCTAAAAAAAGTAGAGAAATTTAGATTACCTTGGATACTCTGTTTGCCACCTCTCTGCCTACTGTCAGCCCCTGAACAAAGGTCCGTGCAGCAATGAACGCCCGAGTCACTTGAACCTTCAGCTTCCTGGGGACATCTCCAAACGGCTTCAGCTGGTCTGTGTACTTGCTTACACACTCCAGGTAGTCCTCACTGAAATGGTACTGGGGGTTTATAAGCTGGAACATCCGCTCCAGCAGCCGGGCCCAGAAGTCATTCAGCATTTCCTCCAAGTTCACGTTGCCTCCCGTGTAATAACGCTTCAGCTCTGTGAACAGGTCCTGGAACACCTCGGAGTTCTGCATGTACAGCATGCCATACGTCCGCACAAACATGTCATTCAAGGATCGTTCCGCATTCTCCAGAAGCTCTCGGAAAAACTCTGCAGGGAAAACAAACAGGTGTTGATGGCTTAACTGCAAGGTATGAAGGATACCTTCTTATTGCATTCTTAACTCAACATAATTTGTCTTAATAGGTTGTTACCACAGCTTGTTACTAGTGAAATTCATCATTTGGATAGGAAATAGCTTTATTTAGAAGTAAAGAAAAATAGAGTATAAACTGAATTCCCTATCAAGGTTGAAAGATGTAGAACCTATAACACTGAGCAGAAAAAAACATTTAAAAGAACCTCAGTGAGAGTAGTTCCACTTCATGTACTATTCGAACATAGCAATCCTTGTCCCTCCACAGACATTATACTGAATCTTCTAATCTAAAAGTTATGTCACTAATATGATGATTTAACGGAAAATGTGATTTTAGAATTTATATTCCACTTTGATCAAGTCTTTCTTTGAATCTAGTAGAAGCAAACCATGGAAATAAATCTGAATACTTATTTGCATATATTGTTGAAGAGAACTTGAAAGAGACTTGAGTGGAAATAAGAAAGATCCTTCTTAAAAATATCACGTCTAGATAATGGTAAAAAAAATGTTAGTATTTTCAGTAATTTTTACTCTGCTGAAGAGCAGTGCTAGAACCTTCCACCAGTCACATCACAACCATCCTACTAATTCCAGTCTGTGCTAGTTGTTTATTTTGGAGATTCAGGAATTAAGGTTTTCTTGGAAAGGATTTCAGACAACTGCTTCAGTGCCTTTTATCTACTGAGGCCTAAACCATAAAATATTTCTAAATTCTGGCTTGTGGAAATTATTCTGACTGGAAATTAAGCCTGTGGGATGAAGTAGAAATATATAATCATCTCTTCTGTTCAGATTTTTAATTGCAATATGGTACTTAGGATTTCCCAAAAAAATTCACAGAGCATGTACAACAGTTCTTTAAACCCAGCAGACCAAAGCAGGCATAGTACCTCCTGGCATTCAGAAGATCCCATCTTTTTACAGGGCTTGCTGTCAGCCTTCTTAAACCACCTTTGGAAAAGAGTCCCGTAACCGCTGTGGCTGGTAAATGAGGCATAGCAGACAGCAAGGCAGAGATGGTAAAACGTGTATTTTGTACAAATAAATGATTTGCAGTGAGGCAGGATTCATCACACACCAAGTCTGGGATACCAGATTCTTAATTTGTGGTCACTGTCCATAGGCACATCTGTGTGTGCTAACTGCAGGGATGTGCTGACTTCTCCCACTCTTGGTTAATGCTATGATGTGAATACTCTTTTAACACAGGGCCCAGCTATGGTTACAGCGACTTATAAATATGTAGAAACACTGCAATGCTAAAGATAGGACAGAAATTAAGACTAAGTAAGAAAAAATATACACTAAATTTGAGGGTCTGTAACTGTGATGTGATGAAAGCAGAATCCACTGAACACTGTGGGCCAGCCTACAAAGACTCAGTAAGAAAAGAATCTCTCATTTTTGGCAGCAGTTGTGCAGAGCTGCAGCATTTGATCTCACAGATAACTGGAAAGGGGTTATTATGAAAGTGTATACACAGAACACTGAGAACATACTTGCTACATCAAAGCATTTATTAAAGGGAAAATATAGTCTAATAAATATATCAATGTCTAAACTGTCATTAAAACTGCAGCTCTTCATAAGGAATAAATTACATTTGGAAAAGGATATGCTTTTGCCAAATAGTTTATGTAGGGAAAAGAAAAAAAAAGGAAAAAAAAAAAAAAAAAAAAAAAGGAAGGGAAAAAAAAGAGCAAAAAAAAGACACCTACAATAAAAATTTTGTTGCCAAATATAATAATTTGATGTCCTCAACATATTTTCTCTTTAAGAGAAAAGTGAAAAAAAAAGCTGTTTTTCACTGCTAGTCCTGATCTAGTGGTGTCTTTGACATCTAAACCACCACAATTACTATTTTGTACATTCTGTAGCATTTCTTCTTCTAGAAATACTGCGCACTGACTTCACTGCTGAATATATCTAATTCTCTAGTCACACAATCTAGAAAGCAAAAACATGGCAGAGAGCTTGGGGCTCAAATTAAAATTAATTTTAAGGCTGATACCAGCCTTTCCCACCAGTGCAGTTGAATGACAGCAGGGAAAGACAGTCACAAAACAGTGATTCCAGGCCCCTCAACTTCTTTTTCCACAAGCTTATATATGCTGGGGGGCTGCTATAAACAACTCCCATGCTGGCTCCTCACAATCATAGCTATACTGGGAGTCCCACTCTTTATCTTAAAGGATCATGCCACTGCATAAGTCAGTCACAGCAAAGATTAACTGAGTTTGCTGAGAGCTCCTCTTGCCTAAGATTGTTAGCTTACTCTTTCTTTGTGTGGGTGTTTTATTTAGCAGTCTCACAGTCAGCTTGCTGGAAGCCAACCAAACTTTTCAGGTAGGGGCAGATATTTATTCTCTGCTTGTACAGCATCCAGCACAATGTGATCCATGCTGGTCACAATCCTTATTTATACTACAGTACAAACATTTCCAGTAACTCTACAAGCTTAAATTTCATGCTAGTCCCAAATGTGACACCATATAGATTAATTCTGTAGGATAGCTAATGTCCTCTAAACAGCAGCATATTTATTTAATTTTTAGTCTTCCTAAAGGTCTCTAGTCTTTGAGAACTACTGCTGAAAGTAAATTATGCCATTAAAAAGTTGGAATGTTAGTCTTTTGTACACTTTGACACAAAAGACAGTTAGTTAAGAGAGCTTTCTGCATCAGTAACCCCATGCAGAATCAGAATAATAAATCAACAGCAACTACAAAATTGGATACCTTTTTAGCTCCAGACAGAAAGAATTCTCCCATATTGTGCTAATTTCTCAATCACCTCCCATCCAGCAAAACGAATGCTGCTGTGAAGGATTGCTTGCTCTTTTAGTCTGCAAATCTTCCATATCCATACATCAAGAAGGTAGTCTGCTTTGCAATGCTTATGTATAGAAACTGTGTCCTGGCATAACTGAGCATTTGTTCATTTACATCAGTAGAAACTGTATGTGCTTCTGCAAAGGCTGAATTTTGCCACAGTCTTCATAGTAATGTAAAAAATTTTATGTTCATTCCAAAGATGATATTTCATCAACTTGTAGGTAGTTTTTGAAAAATAATGAAATTTTTCAGCTTCAAGTAAAAGAATGAAGATGAGACAGACATTAGTCATGTTGCTTAATGTGCTTCTGGAAGGCACTCAAGTACTGGGGTGGGAGAGGAAAATCTATATAAGACAGAGATGTGCAATGTTTTAAAATATATATCTTGTAATTTTTTTTTTTTTTTTTGTTGCCAAAATAGGTTGTTATGAGCAGTGTTATTGCTGGAAATAATTTTTCCTAATTTCAAGTTTGATGTGATTCATTCATATGACAGTGTATGTCCTCGATATCCCTTTTTTTGCCAGCACATTTTTATACAGATTTCATTTATTAACTAGAGGGTCTCAGGAAGCCTGCTCACTTCTATGAGGTAGTTGAAAGGAGTAAGGTCTAAGGCACACTGAGATACTGAAAAGATGGACAAAAGATTGCTATTGCTAGCCATTACATGCTCTGTATAGGCTTAAATGGTGGTTTTCTAGTCCATGGATCACACTTTAGCTAGTTTTCATTTCTAAACATTATTTGTAAACTTAGGATGCAAGACAGATAGTAGCAGTCTGCAAATGAAGTCTGAATTATTTGAAATATTTTGGCCATGATAAGACAACTCAGTCACAAAGTGAAAGGGCAGAATTGCTTGAGTCCATTACTGAAAGGTAGGAACAGCTTGCAGATAAAAAATAATGTCTTGTTAGCTCTCACAGTACTTTGCCAACTGAAAGTTGACATTCTCACTCTATTTTGACATAGGTAAAGTAGTGTCATAATGCAATTCAACATGGGAGCTGGTCTATTTCCAAAGTGATAATTAGTTGTCACCGAAAGTCAGTGGATCAAGATTAGGGATGCAGCATGACTGATGTAACAATTGCTTTTAACAAAATACATGCACAAATACCTAGAGGGAATTTTTACAGATGCAAATTTGTATCATGTTGGAGTATATATTCTATGATCATTCCCAGCCTGCTAAGTTCTCTTGCATATTCCTTTCTTCTGTAATTTAAGCAAAAGCAACTTATGACTGTAGGGCGAGATGCAAAGCTAGAAACAGTTTGTTTTCCAATTCCTTAAACCAAAACTATATTCATGAGCTCTAAAGCCAAAAAGACAAAAACAATAATTTCATTTAATTATCATATATGCTGCATAGCTTTTCTTTTTAGCAGAGCTTGATATCTGAAGCCATCCTATGGCGCACCTGATACACTGGTCAAGCAGTCTCACTGTAAGCTGAGAAAAAAAACAGCTCAGCTGCACAGAGCTCTGGACAGCGATATATGCCTGATTTTACATTGATCATTATATAAAACACTGCCCAGGGTGACATCCTAATTTCATCTATCATTGACTAACAACACTGAAACCCTACTGGCAGTTCCCCACCACAGCCTTGTTCTCTTTCTCATGGGGACCTTGCTTTTCCAAGAGCTCTAAGGATATAGAAATATAAATTCTACCACTTTTTACCATTCTACCATGATCTATCATTTACTGTGAAGATGTGCATGTATTTACACCCTACGCAGACTTGGTGTACCTAACCTTATTGCAAATCGTTGAACTTCCCAGACCTAATAAGGCTGATGGTCAGAGAATACTAGAATTCATGTAAACAGACTATACTTTCTGTGAGAAAGATTCTTTGGGGGTTCTTTAGGTACAGATAATTGCATTCATTACAAATATCAATGTTAGTCTTTTCCTACATCCTATTTTTTTCTGTCTTTGTTCAGGAAGTCATTAATGAAACGAAAAGGTTTTGGTGAAATCTTCTCTTTTTGCTGCAAAGGCTTTTTTCTTTTCTTTTCTCTTTTTTTAAAGATATTCCACAATGGCATCAATTAGTGAAAGTTGTGATTTATCTCAAGGAAATTCAAGCGAAATTAACCTCTGTGGGTTTTATGCTTTTTCATTTTCCAACTGCTTTAGGTTTCTGGAGACTTTTTTTAAACAATTACTAACCTTACAAAGCAAAAAGAACTCAATTTAACTTCCTCCTGATTGAGAAAAAATTTGCTGTAGGAGAATATTTACAGCAGATTATTTTTTTCCCCTGGTTTTGACATTACATTTGTTTTATATTCAAGAGCAAAAAATTGCTTGCATAAGGCTACCAGTGCACTGGTATTACTTTTCAGTCAGCCTGAATAACTAATTTTAAAATTCCCTTATAGCTTTGACCTTTAAAAATACTCAACAGTCACCACTGGGAAACAAATTTCATCTCCCATAAGAAAAAACAAAAGCTGCAGTGTGATGAGATTTTTTGAAAACTGTTCTCCTTTTTTTAACTCATTTTGAATATATATATAAACACTGCATTTAAAGCCAAAAAATACAAGTCTGGTAATTAAATGTGCTCTGTAATTGCAAATTTCAGAATAGGTGATTTATATACTCCAGTTATGTTTTGGGTATGTGTGAAATTATCTA
Organism: Certhia americana; assembly: GCA_018697195.1. NCBI lineage: Eukaryota > Metazoa > Chordata > Aves > Passeriformes > Certhiidae > Certhia > Certhia americana. Next base: position 74,913,074 of record CM031857.1, on the reverse strand, counting down.
GCTGTTAATGGATAGCTTTCTAGACTCTCCCAGACCTGTAAATATCATGATATTAAAGAATCTTTTGGATGCTACTGAATTTTTTAGAAGCCAGTGCAGTCTCAAAGGTTGTGAGTAAAGATGAGAGTCTCTTCCCTTTTTAATCCCTCCATTTCTCAGACTACTGCAAGACTTGGTAACAGCAGATAATTCCCTGAGATCTTTTCCCTGACGCCTCTCCAGAGCCTGTGACTTCTTCCCCCTTATGGATCAGGATATTGCAAAAAAAGAATGAGATACAGTAGGAGAGGAAACCACTGAGGCTTTATCCTTAACCATTCCCCACTGTGGAGCACAGAGACAATGTAAACAGGACTGCCCTAAGCCAAAATGAGGGACATGAGGATTGGGAAGAAACACAAACACATTTGTGATGGGCTGGGTTGGACAGGGTTGATCCAGTGCTGGAAAAAGTGAAAAAAGCTGTGCTCTTTTTGTACATCAAAAGCCATTATCACAATGGGAACCTAATTTGACAAATAATTTAAGGCATTATTCAACGCCAAAGCACAAAGGATCTATTGCACAAATGAACATTAACACAGACTTAAAGGATCTGTCATCTACTCAAAGCTGATTACATGCATTGATAAAGGCTTATAAGACTTTATTCTGCAGCGCTGAAATCAATAAGATTATCAACAACTTCAGGGCATGCAGGTGCAACCTTCAAATACTAAATATACTGTTTTTCTTTGGAAAAGGTCATTTGCCAACACTTGAGTATGCATGAAAGGGAGACTTTATCCTGCCACTGATTCTATACAGACACTCCTGCAACTAGCTGAAACATATTAAGTTTCACATGAGGAATATTAGACATTACATATACTTTTTGAAGTCTTTACTGCACTCCAGAATCTCAGTTCTGTTGCATGTGGTACTTTATACTGATAATATATCCTGGGCTATAAATATGAAACCTGAAATTTCCAATATGCCCTCAAAGAATTCATTGAACTTGGAGCAATAACTAAGAAAGAAAATGCTAGGAATAGAAACAAAGCAATGAGATAGTTTTACACATAATTTATATATGCACCAATAACTGTCCCTGAAGGTTCTGCTTTCATTATCAAGTGGAAAATGCCCAAGTGAAGTACTCATAAAATGCAAGCAAAATGTTTCATGGCACCAGAAGGTTAGTTTCTAGAATATTTACGAACGGGCATTTAAATGCTTACAGAAGTAGTATCGTCATGAATATCCATGACCAAAGAGAGACGTGTAGCACTTCATGGATATCTGTGAATTTCAGAATGATGAATTTTACATCATATGTTCATAAAAATGCATAAAACCTCATGAAAGATTCACGAGTCACCACACTTTCTTCTGAAAAACATTTAAAGCTTTCATGAAAATATTAACAATATATAAACTATGGGACTCAGTGCAACAATTGTTTTAAAATATAGGGACTGTACCATTTTTTGCTATGTATCACTAGAGGCTATTAAACACCAGTTCAATAGTTAAAGAGATTTACCATCTAAAATTTTGTATGGAGACTCCTTTCCATGCCTATACTCTACAACCATCTTCTAAATGTATTAAAAGTTGGTCGACTCTTAATACAGGGAAGCGTAAGGTGGACCAGAAGACATAGGGGAAAATTAAAATAATTGCCTTGCTACAGTCTAGATAAAATTTAATTCAGGCTAATTTACATATTCTGTCAAAAAAACCCAAACAAACAAAACCCACAAAAAAACAACAAAACAAACCCAACTAAAAAAAGATGCAATTTTTTGACAAGTGGGTCTGAAACCCGAGGCAGTATTTGCTATCACCAGACGCACTCCTGTGCTGTTCAGAGGTCACAGGTGTTGTGCTGGGGAGGAATGTGGCCCTGAAGTCACTGTGTGCCTTCACATCTCTTCTCAGAGCAGACTGCAGGAAGGAGTAACACATGAGAAAGGAGGCTCTGGCTGACCAGAGGAAAACACTGAAACCTTCATAGGCTTTTATTTATAATGGGGCGATCAGCCACAATTTGACATCAGTGACACTGGGCTTTGGAGGAAGAAATCTCAGCCTGGGTTCAGGCATGTGTGGGATTGAAGATGGCTTGCTCACTTCTTTCAGCATAGCATCTTTATTTTCTTCCTCCCACTTCAAACAAAATAGACTACTGCGCAGAACTGTCATTGAGGTACTTGAAGACAATTTCTTGAGCCTTACTCAGCTTCAAGAAAGAGGTGTTTTCTGAAGCATCTAGTGGATTAGATCCATTCAGTGAAGTACCCAGTAGGATGTGCAGATCTGAATCCCAGTGTGTAAACGTGCAGTTTAAACAGGTCAAACTGGCTGCATCACAGTAAGTTCAAAATTAGAACTGCAGCTACTTTCATGTCACAGTTGCAAGTGTAGAGAGCTAAAACATATTTGCACAGTTGTATTTATATAACATGACTGCTGTAAATCCATTGCAGTTTTCCTTTCAGTCTCATTTCACCTTTTCCCTTTCGTTGAAGAAGGCTCATTTTAGTATTTAGAAAGAAATCAGTTTACTCCTTAAAACCCCTCAAAATATTTAGATGTTTGACCTGAGACAGATACTACTGAATAACTGCAGACTTCTATTTGAGCTAACCAGCAGAAGCTTGCTGTAAGAGCAGATTGAAGTTTGAATTCCTATGGAAATTATTATGTACATAAAATCAATTTTGTATATAAGTCTGCAGCTTAAGCGGTAATGAAGTCATGTTGATGGTTTTTCCAGACAACTCTGAATGCAGCTAACAAGGTCTGTTATGGTTCAGCACTACTAACAAAATAACAAAACTACCTCCAAGAAAATATACCTATTTTTGAGCTCATTCGATTTTTCTGCACTTACACTCAAAGGAACCCCAGGTACCATTACAGTCAAGAAGTATTAAACCCCAGCTCGTTTTCCAGTTGTTTCTTGACTATTTGGACACTGAGCACATTACTACTTGGTTTTGACATAATTCCAATGTGATTGCATTTCTTGCTTGTAAATTGTGCTACATGTTCAAACTTCACTGAAGCAACAAACTTCTTTTTAGTTTTATGACAGCAAATTAAGCTAACTTAAAATGTTCTCAGTTTGTCAGAGGCATGATTTTACTTTTTTTTCCAAGGCAATAGTAGCAAAGTTAAGAACTAGCAATGGTCCTATAGCTCTCATTTGGGCAATCAGTGACTTTAAAACAAGGCAATGAAAAAAATCCTAGAGTAAGGATAAGGTTAAGGATTAAGGTTAAGGATAACAGAGCTGGCCTCAAATAAGCTACAAATGTAAAAAGATAGATATATTATTTTAGAAGAAAACAGTCTTTCAGATCCTGGATCTGCATTCGTGTGCTGATAGAAAGACCCTGGGTTCCCTAAGGAGATTTGCGAAGTCAATAAACTTTCCTACCTGGTTGTTTCAAAGATCAGGGATTAAAAAAAGAAGTCAGTATTTGAATAACTTTAAAGCCAACACAAATCTTCATCTACAGACATCAGTTCACTGGATCAAGATGCTGCATGATTGATTTTTATCTGACCTACCTTCTCAACAGAATTTTTTTTTTTCTCTTACAAGGTTGTCTAGTAGGAAAGCTTTTCATTCAGAAGTAAACTGATATCTAAGATATGGCACAATGAACTGAAAAAACAGCTTTACAAGACTGGTATATATTTAGGCTTATGTTAGATTTCAAACAATATAATCTACTTTTTATTTGATTGAACAGCACAAGAGTGGCCTTAAAACTCTGAGGCCAAGTTTATTTGAGGAATTGTTTCCATTTATTAGCTGCTGTGTTGCATATAATGTTTCCATCTAAATGGATATGTCCACGTAGTGACACCAAAGTTTTGTGCTTCTGCTGCTGGTGTGCTGGTAAGTTTCTGAACATACTGAACATATTGACAAGAATATTTCAATGAGCCCACAAGCTGTTGACTCTCAAAGAAAAGAAATTATATACTTGACTACTTCCTTGGATTTTGTGAGAAATAGGGTAGCTCAGTGGGAGGTAGGAGCTTTAGAAACTATTTCTGGACTTTTGTAAAGGGTCTTTATTTGTCTGTTGTTTTTTTGTGCAGAAGTCACTGGAATTTCACGCCTTCTGCCATTTACTGCTTCTTCCATCTTCTCTGGAATCATGAGACCTTTTTGTCTGCCTTTGCTATACAGTCCTCATCCCTCTCTCTCAGACATATGTAATCCTCACATTACACGGTTTTTACCTGAGAGCTTGATGGGGAAGCATAGGCATGGGCCATGTTTTCCACATTACTGTCCAACACTTCCTCCTGAGTTGGAAGTGAGATAGAGACTGGGCCAATTCTGGTGGCAAGGTCTTTTCATCCAGTTCCTAAAACTGTTGCTGAACAATATTTCTTTATGTAATGTTTGGGTGTTACTCCAGCACATTTGGCCACAACAGTAACACTGTGGCATGAACATATGGGATAAAGCCCCACTAACTGCTTTTCCCATATAAATCTTGCTGGCTGAGAATTACAGCCCTCTGAGATGAGGTTTGAAGAACAAGTTGAAAAGCTGATCAATCCTACTAGGCAGCATGCAGTGAAGAGGCATGGGTGACCTGCTCTGACAAAAGGCCTTGTACTTGTTTTCCTGCACTACACTACTGCAGAAACCTTAAAATATGGGAGGATAAGAAAACAGGAAAGCAAAATTAGAGAGGACAATAACAGTTGGAGAGAAGATAGAGAAACAGGGAAATGGCAACTGAATGAAACAGACAAAATGATAAAAAGAGAGCTCAACTTTAATCTTCCAGATGCTTCTCAGACACAGTCTATCAATACTGCTAAAACAATCATCCTTGAACATGCAGGCAGAAAATGGGTCTCAAAAACTGAATGTACAGGCTACACATTGATTCACTTCAGATACCCAACCAAGGCATGAAGCCTTGCTCCATCTCTGCCTTTATGTTCTCCATGGGGAGAGAAAGAAGGATTTAGATAGGAAAGTTTGGCTTGGGCTTTAAATTGGGGCTCCCCTTCACATCCTGCAGGAGCTTGTCCTTTATACCAGCCCCACTGGAATAGGGCTAGTATTTTTATTTAATGTATATATGAATATATGTATTATTGCTTGATAATGTGATTTTCTAGGTCCTCTATTACTGCATTATTTGAAAGACTAAAGCTTTTAGTGGTCTGGCAAGATACAGAAGAAAAATGAATACTTATTTTAAGAGACTTATATCCAATAACTTTACTTTATTAGCTTCCCTAATGTATATATGCTTAGTCATTTGGGAGAAACATTCAGGCATTGGATAGAATATGGGTCAAACAGTATATTTCAAACAGAAACAGGGATTCCTTTGAAAAGGATGTAAGAGAGAACATGCTTTCTGTTTTTTAATTGAGACACCATTCAACATTCTTTAATGAGGACCTTAATAATTGTGATAGGACTTTCAAACTCACCATAAAACACCAATAATTTCTGAAAAATTAAAATATTAGGTATGTTACATGTTAGGTGAGACTAATTACCCTGCTCCTCTGCCATAATAATTAACTTTGAGTACATTATACTTTCATGAAGCCTGGATGGCCTTATATTTTAAGTGCTTCCACATTTACAAACCATATAATTAGAAATATGTTTCCAATAGGTGACTTTTATTTTAGGGTTCAGCATTAAATTGTATACCCATTACGTAGAAAATATTCTCCATTTTCACTGAAGAAGCATTATTTTGTTAGTCACACATTTCTCTCTTGAAAAGCCCATATGTTCACGCAGACTTGCCCATAATACGTGCACATGTAATACATTTTAATTGATTTTTTTTATGTTTGAATGTCACAGTAACTGCAATAGATGTTATACTGCCAACCTAATACATATTTGTTCATTAAGAACATTAATAAATACCATGTATTAGGTATAGTTTATACTGTAAGTACCTTAATGGAGTAAAACAATTAAGCAGCTGAAAATGTAACTGTAGAGGGTACTGAAAAATCTTTTTTGTTGATTACACAGAAGCAGTAGCTTTTGTCTCTGGAATCAAGACTTCTACTGAAATATTTCATAACACCATGAATACCCTGAATTTTTTTTCTTCTTGTTGCTACTACCTGGTTTTACTTTTAAATTGGCTTCCTCTAAATATTTTTACTTATTCTGAGGAGCCATCAAAGTTTGTATACCTGTTACAAGCTCTGAGTAATTTAATCTAGCTGAAAGTCACAATTTCTTATACTCTGAGCATCAACATAACTTATTAAAAATGTAAATTTATTTAGCATTATTTTACTTTGTTGATTTTTTTTTTGGGGGGGGGGGGTGTTTGTTTGTTTGTTTTTTAATTTATTACACTGTGGGTAGTACCTAAGAACGGAACAAGTTCCTAATAGTTGCAGAGCAACTATTTCTACTGCTTTAACATACCTCTGTCTCTAGAAAATCTCAGACCTACCCACTATTTCTTTTTCCTTTGTGATGTTATGAAATTTGACAGGAAATAAAAAATTCAGTCTCATGTTGTTTTGCTGCTGGCTGATACATTGGCATCAGGTCCAAAGGGCCCCTTGTTATCCTTCAAAGCCAAATGTGAGAACATAAATACATGGTCTGCTCTGCACGGATAGAAAAGCCAGAGGCACAAATCCAGACCCACCAAGAGGAACTAAAGGATTAGAAAAATATACACATTTTGATCCTCTGAATTACTTCTATATTCTTGAAGAAATGCATAGGTCTGGACTTGACACAGAAAAATACAGAGTTTAATCATACTTCTTTTTGTAATACAAGAAGTAAGGCCATCACTGTTATTAACTTAATCACATGTATAATTCAGAGCATAATATAAAATTTAGAAAGTTCAGGCAAACAAGGACATAGAAAAAAGATGCCTGTTCACCAAAGCTTTTTCCAAAATGTCATGGAAGCTTTAAAAAGACATAAAAGTACAGAAATCATTTTTTCAACAGATGTAGGAGAGGGAGAACTTCTGAATTAATAAAAGCAGAACGTTCTTTTTTTTTTTTTACATTACAGAATCTGCATTCTTCATTTCTATCTATGCATGTGAGGGTCACGAGCCCTGGATCTTTTATTTTAATATTGTCTCATTTATTCCTTTAGTCTTAGCTTTTTCTTGAGGCATGCATTGAGAAAGTGACTAACATTGCAGCCTAGTAGGCAGCAGCTATTTAGGTTGGCTAATTCACAGATTATTATTTCCACATGAAATAAAAGGATGGGAATAAGGTAATATTGTTTCATTTAGATTACTATTAATAGGTTTAAATCTTTACTGATGTCCTGTTCCTTTCATTTCTGCTATTCTGACCTGCACTGTAAGTGGTCTATAACATGAACCTGCTTCCCAGAGCATGTTTACCCAAACTTTCTTTGAACTGCTGATGGTAATGAATCTCCTTCCTCCAGCCCCAACTGCTGTATTCAGTTATCATCAAGCACAGGCATCAACTAGAGCTCTAATCTTGCTCTGATGGATGGAATACTAACCTTTCACAAGATTAGAGACACAAGGTGCTCTACAGATAATAAAATTCAAATAGCTTTATTTCAAAGGGCAACTCAATCTCGATTTTGTTCATGGGTCACTTGATAGATCATTTGCCAATGTAGTTTTTGTGTCCTTCCACATCTGGCTTCTGTGCAGTGCTCCAACTATTTCATATTAACTGGGCACCAACAGGCAGAGTTCGGCAAGGGTCTGGCTTTAGCAAAAATAGCAAGGAACTCATTCAGCATGGAGCTGGCAACTTTATTAAAATTTCATCTTTTGAGGGAGGTGTTTGCAGGGTGGGAAAGCTTTACTTAGTATTTTCAGGAATGCACAGAAATGAAAATCATCATAAACATCTTGAACACTTTGAATTTTAAACTCCTGTTAGATCAAAGAGCAAAAATCTTTCTAGCATCATGACAGCCAGCTGTGCAATATATGCAGTAGCTGTAACTTAAGGGATTTGTAGCTTGTGCGCAACCATTTTTAATGTGCTTGTCAAACCCTTCTATGCAAAAGTTTAAAAATCAAATATTTAAGTCAGGTATCTACAGGCATGAAGATAAGGCTCTTACATCTAAAAAATGATTCCTTCAAATGACAGCTGTAGTGAAAGTGCTACATACAGGAATTAGGATCCCAGGAAGGCAAAATAGGTGAAATTTCCTGCAACTTTTATGCTTGTAACTTGCCCCTGTTAAATACACCAATTGACCTAGCTCTGTGGTTTAACAGAGCAAAATTAAATGATTACAAATAGACTGCTTAGATATTATAGACTGCTCAAATATTATTGAAAGCAGTGAGCATAATGTCTGGCCTTCATTTAGGAGAAGGATAAAAATAATTAAAAAGCCCATATAAACCAGACAGCTAAAGCTGCAGGTGTATAAATTACACATAAACTACAGGACATCAGAACTTGGAGGCTGATCTGTGTACACTGATGCTAGCAGCTGGACTTCTCTCAAGGGGAGAGAGAGACGGAGGGAGAGAGAAAGAGGGAAAGGAGAAAAGCACACATAAAGAGAACCAGGGAAAGCTCACAAAAAGTCAGAGGGATGTTTTATGCTGCAATCCAGGACAGCACTGAAAAAAGTATGCTCTAGGAATTAAAAAAACCCCAACAACTTGCTCAGAAATATTAAACCCTGTCTTTTTTTTCCCTAAAGAGTTTGCTTCTTGCATATTTTTTATAGGGGTAAGAGTTTAAAACAAAACCTTTGGAGGTAAGATTGTGTGCTTTTAGTTTCCCAAAACAAGGATGACTACACTTTATGTGAAATTCAGTGGCTGATGAGTTTGCACGATAACTAAGTCGGACAGATTTCACGGCATATGCATCTAAAATGTGTACTGGACTAACTCTGAAATCTGGAAATTAGAAAATAAAATTCAAGGGTTTTTTTACTGCTTTTAAAGCCTTAGAACTACATGAAAAATGTATTCTCATTTTGGATGTTTTAGCTGTGACAGCTCATAAACAAGTCTATTCCTAGAATTGCAATCATATCTCTGGAGTCCATTTACAATGTTTAAATTTCATAATTGAGTGAGTTCTTAATATTTCAAAACTGTTTCCGTTCATTAAGTTTTCATAGAGAAAGTTCACGTGTCATTGTTGTCCTTTATAGTAAGAAGCTCTTGAAACTAACTTTATAGTACATGTTTTTAAAAATTCCCAAAATAATCAACTACATATGAACACTGTGATTGATTCAGGAACTTAGGCATTTATGTTTTTCTTTTTCTTGCCCGAGTACTAGGAGTTAGGCATTAATTTTTTTTTTTTTAAATATATGCAAAAGTAATCTTTATGCATGCAAGGTGGAATCCATACTTGAGGATTGAAGTCTTTTAGTTAGAGGATATGAATTTTTCAGGTAATCATCTGTCTTTGCCACTTCACTACCAACTCTATCAGCCTGCATGTAATTTTCTACCCATAATAGATGCAAAATGGGCTATTAAATTGCCACAGGATCATACAGACCAGAGAATAGAGAATTAAGATCTGTGTTACCTGAATTGTTCACACAAAAGGGTACTACAGCAAATCAAGACCTTTCAGGAGTATCAAGGCTTCCAATCAGCTGCCGTGGAGATGCGTGTGACAACTAACAACCCAGGCTGCAGGCAAATGCTGTAACTCTCCACCAGTGAGGGGCTGGGATGGAGGAAACAGAGATGGGGAAGCAGTCACTGTCATCAGCCTGTCAGACTAATTCCTGACTTGCCTCAAACTTTTAATTATGGAATTTTTACTTGTATGTTTCATCCTGAGAGCATGCCTGCATAATACAGGCTTCGAAATCTTCAGACAGTCTATGTGGGGGAGAGAAAAAAGCTGAAGACACATAAACCAGAACAGGGAAGTGTGACTATGGAAATAATTCTAAATTATGTCTTTGGAATATTTTAGTTTTCAGAAAAGCAGTTGTTCAAATAAACCAGGCGTTTCTTCTACCAAGTTTTACACATAAAGAAATAGCATTATACAGCAAATCAAAATATGCCACATAAAAATATCAATACTAGTTTGGAAGGCTGTCAGGAAATATAGTATACCTGCAAATAAAAAAAAAAAAATTACTGAGGAGCTCATCCCCTGGTTCAAAGCCAGGACCAGCTGCCTGGAAGCATGAAATCTAGCATCACATCTAGTTCCAAAGATAACTGCTGAGCTGACTGCTCAATAATCCTTCTTTATAAAGCCTGATCTGCAAACACACACAAAGAAAAGTCGAAAGATTTAATTTGATTTCAATGCAGCTGCCCTAATCACAGAGAAACAACCACGATAGTCAGAAACAGCCAGACTGAGCTCTTTTCCAAAGAACAGCACTTGGCCTAAAACATAACACTACCCTCTTCATCTCTAACTTTGAATTTTCTTGCTTTGGTGGGATTAAGTCAGACCCCTACCATTATGTTAATGTAGCTTTTTGTGGTTTAATTACAATGTTTTATCTAGAGTGTAACATAATAACAATTAATCAGCTAGTTCTTAACTTCCACAAAAGGGAACATCATCTGTTATTATCTGTGCTGCTATCCTGCCACAATGTCAGCAGAACTAAAACTGTTACACCAGAGAAGCTAGATGCAAGTAGTGTCTGCAGCTGAAACAGATGAAAGTCAAAATCTGACTCACCCCTGAAATTGTCCTTTGTTCACTCTACTTTATATAAACAGCACATCGCTAAAATTATTAAAATAAATACCAGGCAGTAGGGACGTCCTAGCAACACACAGACTGGCTGATGCATACTGTGGATAGAAAGTCACCTAAAGAAGCATAATTTGAAGCTGATGCTATTTCAGGATTTACTGCCTTCTTCTATGATATCTAGATGTAAATTCTCTGGTTTATTTTTAGGTCACGCTTATTTGCAGAGCTAGGCTGATTATATTTGGCAGAAAAAAATCATTAATGGATGCAGATAGTAATCGATGTGATACATTAAAATAATGCTTCTGAAATACATGAATGTGAAATTCAAGAAATGAATTAATAAAAAAAATTAGAAACAAGATATTGGGCATTAACAGCAAATGAAGAAACAAAAAGTCACTGTGGGCATTTAGCATTTAAAAATATGAAAGACTCAATCCTATCAGTAGTGAAATATTCCCAGGTTAAAATTCTCTCCTCAATGTAGACTGGGTACAGAGATAGAAAATATTTTTATGTAGCTGGATAGTAGTGCGAAATGAGAAGTGAAATTCTGCTGCTGTTGTTACTTTTATTCTTCCAGAGAGTAGTTTTCTCTAGGGTGCTGTTCAACTCTTAGAAGTCACCACAAAAAATGGCAGTTTGAGTCAACAGATTTGTTCAATGACAAAATATGTTCTTAGCACTCTTCAGTCCTGTTAGCCCTGAAGCAATAACACAACAGAGGGGGCAAAAAATGTACTAGTAACTTGTTAGGAACGAACATTGTCTCCCTCCCTCCCCCACCCCACCCCACCAAAAAAAAAAAAGAAAGAAAAAAAGAAAAAAAAGATGGCTGATTGTAAGATGTAGCTGGAAAACTATGGGGATTCCCAGGAACTGCTTCCCAATCCTAGATATAGCTACTGCTAGCAATTTTTATAACATTACCTGAGCAATTATAACATTGTACCTGTGCAAGCAGTTTTATAGGATATTTAATTATTTTAGAACAGTTATGGTCTTCATCATATTTAATTTTCTTAATTATGTATATCTACTTATTAGCTGGGGTTTAAAATTCCTGTTTGGAACATTAGCAGATACCTGTGATGGATGGACCTCAACACCTGTTATATTGCATTCTTTTATTTGTAGCTACAGTAAGGTTCAAAATTGCAATCTAGATAACAAATTTTATTTAACATTCATGAACATTAATTCTGGTATTAGAGATTTAAAGTCTAGCTACAGCTGTGATTGTGGACTGTTCATACAAGCTTTTCAAAGGTAACCCATTCTTCTCTCTGCTGCACAAGTCACAAAGAAAGATAAAGCTCACATTCCAACAACAGCTATCAATTCATTAGTAAACAAACACTTGTAGCACCAGGAGCCACATACACTTTAACTGGCTTGGTTTTGCATCTTTAAATTGCTCGTCATGAGAAACAAGTGACAACAGTTCAATGAGAGAAGAGTAATGCTGCAAGAAGGCTGAAGCCATTTCCAGTGTTTAATTGCCATTAAAAAAAAAACAAAAACCAAGTGATTAAAAAGATAAATCAAAAGTTTGCAGAAAGACTAAAGCACCCAGTCAGTTTTACGGTTTCATTTGAGTTACAAACACGTTATACACCCATTTACAAAACAATGAGCTCTTACAGTTTATGAAAGTTTAATCTCTTGGTTTATTGCTTTAATATATCTAACATTGGTAAGGTTTACTTTAGAATGAACTGTCTGACTATATGATGTTGATGTTATTTTTTACATTCTGTCTGCAAATGGAATGAATAACATAATAATTGTGCTAGTCCATGAAACAATTAAAGTAAGGGTAATTGCTGCTTCTCTCATATCTGCATGTAAAATAAAAGAATTAATATTTTATCATTTTGGCAGTGCTTCTTGTTAGCGCAATATTCTGAGATCAAATTTTTGTTTGGCCACAGGCATTTGAGCAAATGATGAAAAAGTTATGGAGAACCAAAATGCACATTGCTGGTAAACTTGTGCTTAAGGAACATATCATCTTAGGCTCACAAGTCTGTCTGGTAAAACTTTGGTAAAATAGCATCAACAACAGAAAAAAAAAACCAACCCAAACCAAAGAACTCCAGCCTTATTTCTTAAACTAATAACCTAATAATTTCAGAAAATAAAAAGCAAACAAATGAACAAATGGGAATTTGATGATAAACTTCTGCCCCCCAAATGATGTGTTTATTCTAGACTGAGCTATAAAATGACAAAAAATTCATTACGATAAGTAATTGTAGCAGTTCTTATTAAAGAGGATTTTAAACACAGGTTTAAAAAGCTCAGAAAACAAACAGCTTTCACTGTTGTAAATTATCCTACCATTTCTGAAGGAAACCAAAAACCATCCTGAAAACTATTCCTTTTTCTTTCCTACCTTGCCTAAGAACATATTGATCTTGGCATTTGAATTGATTTTTAGTTTATTTTTTATCTACTATTTCAGGAAACTGCTAATGACATGCTTTTAAATTCCTGAGTGTGGTTTAATGATGTGATGTGGGAGACTGTCTCTGATGCACCTTGGGGATCAGCTTGGGGGAAAAAGGAAGATCAGAGAAAGGAAAAAGGAAGATGCTGGTCCTCTGAAGTTGCCAGAGCTGTTTCCTACCTTTCAAAGCTGTCATGTCTTTTACTCATTTGCTGTTCCCTTCTGCTTCTCATTTGCACATCAAGTCCTGCAACCTGAACGTGGTTATCTTTAATAGATGTGCTACAAGGTCAGCAGTATGAGCCAAAGCTTCCAAAGTCTCTCCAATTCACCATGTGGACACAAAGCAACCATTACAGACCTCTGGCAAAATTTATTCTCCATACAACTACCAAGACAGAGTTTCACTTCACCGTGTCTCTTCATGAAATTATTATTGTCTCTTCATGCAGTTATTATGTGCGGTTTTCAGAGTAAGGGCTTCCTCAGCATATTAACTCATGTACACATAGAGAATCACAGAATCATAGAGTGGTTCAGTTAGAAGAGACCTTAGAGACCGTCTAGTTCCAATCCCCCTGACATGGGGGATCATATAGTATTAATTCTGAGTAAAGCATACAGAGTTTTTTCCCATGAAAGTTTGCTAAAAATGTTCATAATACAAGACGTGCATAAATAAAAGGGAAAAGAAAAGCATTTATAAAATAAAATGCAGTGCTTTTAGTAAATTATAGAAATAATGTCATTCACGCAGTTCTTTTGGAGCTGGAAGTTGGCAAACTTGACAGAAAGATTATACTCATCACTATGCAAACCAGTGAAAAACACCATCAATAAGGAAGAATTAGGATTAGTTCTTTTACTAAGCATGTGACTGACCCTTTCCACACAGGAAAAATAACCTCCACAAAAAAAGGTGCCAGAAACAAACAAATAAAACTCCAGGAACTGAGGAAGAGGCCCAAATCAACCTGAACTGTGCAGAATGACAGAATCAAAGCAGTTGATTCTGTCTCATTTCCCACTCAGTATGACTCCTAACATATAACTTACCCCAATAAAGTCAGTAGTACAAGATCATGTGGCTCTAAAGCTTTGGGGAAAGCAGATAATATCCTACTGATCACCCTAAAATTATGGTAGATCTTCCATGCTATGCTTCCATGTGTGGATGTTTTTGTGTATGCTAGGGGCATAACTTTTAAGATTGGTATTATATATTTTTATAATCACTGATGTACTTAATCATACCAATCTTTAGTAAGTGAGCATAAAAATACAGAACTGTGCATCAACCAGAATATTTCTTGATATTTTAAAAAAAACCTCATAAATTTATAAATCCATGGTAAAAATGGTAAAAATAGACATTATTACCAAGACATTGACATATTTTAAGACTACTGTTCCTTGAGATCCACACTTGTAAACTTTATGTGTATGTACCTTTAGGTACCTGCTCATAACAAAATAAAACTAGTGGTAAAAATCTTAAACTGACTACCATGAAGTAACATGCATTCTAGGCCTCTTCTAACTGTATAGACTACAAAGTTTTAAAATTAATTTGTTTCTAAAAACGTGCTTAAATGGCAAGAATTTTTTTTTTTTTAACAGATACATCATCAGAATTTCTGACTGATTTTTTATTTCTAGATTGCCATTTTTCTTCATTTATCATCACCAATGGTAGTCAACAACTTTATAGTCAGTGTCTGACTGTTAAATATTCATTGAGTTCTTAACCTCTTATGATTCCCCTTTCCTTTTTTGTTCTGAATGTTTATTTCCCTAATACAGGACTTCTAAATTATTTCTGGTGAAATACCTAATGAGAGGGATATAGGATAGCATTTCCCCATGTGCTTATCCATAATAGCTACAAAGAATCCAGGTTACAATGATCAGCTTGTAAATAAGAAAGAAAACACTGATAAAATTAGTAGTGGTAAAAGCCAGTAAAAATATCTTTGGTTTACTGATAAAACCAGAAAAAAACCGCCCATACTTTCCTTTATCTTCCCCTTCCATACTAGAATTTACCCATACAAAGGGTAGATTTAGGCAAGATACTAGAAGAAATTCTT
The DNA here is from genome assembly GCA_018697195.1 of Certhia americana. Classification (NCBI taxonomy): domain Eukaryota; kingdom Metazoa; phylum Chordata; class Aves; order Passeriformes; family Certhiidae; genus Certhia; species Certhia americana. The sequence continues at coordinate 74,897,825 of CM031857.1, read as the reverse complement.
CACTTTGAGGTAGTGAGGCACTGGAATAGGTTGCTCAGAGAAGCTGTGAGCGCCCCAAGCCTGGAAGTGTTCAAGGGCAGGTTGGATGGGGCTCAGAACAACCTGGTCTAGTGGAAAGTGCCCCTGCCCATGGCAAGGGGATTGCAATTAGATGATCTTTAAGATCCCTTTCAACCTTAACTGTTCTGATTCTATATTTAGCTAATCCAAACTGTGTTGCATGGCGAAGAAATGTGCTTGTGTGCCCACTTTCACTGACAAGGTATAAAGGTGGGTGAAGCTCATGCTAATTCTGCATGGTTCAGTGAAGACACTTGCTCTGTAATATAAAATTCCTATTTCCATTACTTTGTTACAATTCATGACACAGGACCACAGATAATGCAGTATTCATTTCAACAAGTGGGTGTTTATACTGCAAGGTAAAGAGTGAGTTTGGGAAAAAGTTTGATTTGTGACTTAATTATTTAAAAGATTGGTTTCACGTCACCTAACTTGGCATGCTGTTAGTGCTGATACCTGTATCCAAATTGGTCACAGTAGAGTCCCTGCTTAGTTAGTGAGTTTAGTTAGTGCTTCTTAGAATGCAGATGGGGAATGCAATTTAGAGACATAGAAACTACACCCTGAAGTGCCTATTTGTCTTAATTGACTATAAAAATACCAAGAGTGAGCAGTGCAGATGTCCACAATGTACATGGTCATGTGAATCCTACTCAGTGTTTGCTCTTCCTATTTGAAAGCTTAGGTTGTGATTATCTGTCAAAGTCTTCAGACCTTTTATGTACTTGATCTATCTAGAATGTTCAGATAAAACTTGGTCTGATGCTAAGAGTCTAAGTTAAGTGTTCCCAAATTTTGCCTTCCAAAGGCATTCAAGCATATTAGTAGCTATTTTTAACTACAGGAGCTTATGAAGCCTTTCTATAAAGGAAAAACAAAAACAACAATAAAACAAAGCAAAGCAAAATCTCAAACCAAACCAAAATGCTAGCTCTGGCAGTTTGTACTTTTTATGGCATTACCATTGGGATTTTGATTTTGGCAGTCACACTTCAGGTCAATGTTTCTGAAAAATGACAATCACAGTCTTGGAAAAATGTCTCAAGATGAGGGGCCACTTTGCAAATCCTGGGGGATAGGAAAGGCATGAAGTCATGTGCTAATTGGTTTGATTGACCAGCAAATCTCCTTTAGTGACACCAGCCATTCCCTGCAGGCAACAGAAACATTGTTTCTAACTTCAGGCTATCTATTAGTTTTGGGATTTTCCATGAAACAGACCTTGTTGACCTGTAACTGGAAAACATAGTAGGTGATAGCAGTTTGGGAGCCAAACTGTCAAGGAATTGTTGTGCTGGAGCAGGACTAAAATAAGATGCAGCTTGTTGTACGGGAGTTACATATCTGTGAAAGGCTCTAGCAGTTGTTGATTTGATGGCTGATAAAGAGAGAGGAGTCCCAGTAGGCAGCAACAAGCTGGTGAATCACAACTTTCTCCTGATGTTCATTTGATTAAAACCACAGATTATGAATGTCATAATTGTGCAGGAGTTATTTGCTAGTTAAGGAATCTGGTTTTATATTAAATAAGGACAGGCAGAAAGGTCAATTGAAAGGAATGTGCAATGAACGGTTTTAATTTATCTATGGTTGTCTTCTCAACACTTTGGAAAGAAATATAATAAGAAATTAAGATTATCAGCAGGGGATTCATTGGTCATTTTCATGTGATCATTGGGATAAGCAAAAGAACAGACAATCTGTCATAGCACAGGACTCTAGAAGAGCATGTCATGCTTAACCTAATGCTATGAAGGTTGGGTTGGGGCCAGATATGATTACTGCCTGGTACATACGAGCAATAAATATCAGGGAGAAAACATAGGTATTTAAGTTAATGGATAAAACAGGCATTAAGTTAATGGATAAAACAAAAGGCCATTAATACAACTTATCTATGAACTAGATAATTCCTACTAAACAGAATAGAGAGTTTCTGCACAAAATTTCCAATAAAAGCAACAGGACAATAAAAATGAGGAAGAAGGGAAGTTTGTCCTGTAGATATGAGACACTTATAGTATTTTGATTTAAACTGAAAAATGGTGGTATTAGCTATAAAAAATATTCCATTACAAATTGTTAAAAAAATTAATTATCTTCACGCACTAATATAGTGATGTTTGGAAAACACTGTCAACACCATATTACACACATAAAAGAAAGACTATTTTTCTGTCTAGTTACCTTTCCTTGAGTTAGGAGAAGACAGTCATCCGTTAGTAGACAAAACCAGATTTTTTAATCATTAAATTATAACGGATTAAATATTTTGTCTATTCCTATAAACATTTGTAACTATTTTCAAGATAAATTATTTCCCTATGACCACAAGAAATAGGCATAGAATTAAATTAAGACAGTTTTCTAACTAAATTGAAGCAGTTTTCTAACCTATTACTTATGATGTTAACACAGACTTTGTTTACACTGATAATTGTCCTTATTTTACATAACATATTTCACATATTTGGTTCACTGACAAAAAAAAATTACAAGAAAAAGCTCCACATTTTTGTAGGTATAACTGAGGCAAAACATATTTTAGAAAATTTACCATTTCACAAAATATTCTGCCCAATTGTCGACTAGTTTTTCAGTCAGGTTATATTGCTCACTGTCATCTTTTTGTAATCTCTTTTGCATGTGAGATTCAAGTTTTCTGCCCTACAGTATTTACCTGAGACACTTTCTGACAAAACTTAGCATATTGAGAGCTAGCTCAAGTGGTCTCATCCATATCTCATAGGTGGCATCAGGATCTCACTTTCCCACCCATCCCAAAACACCAGCACTTTTAAGCGTTAATACTTGTGATAATCTAGTAGGTTCTAAAAGAAGGAAGCTTGTGTTTGTTTGGGGACAGTATTATCTACATCTCTTAGATGTTTTGTTTTGGATGAGGCACACTCTTTCCATAGTTACCCATATCTTCTTTCACATGGCAGGATGGTCTTGCCTGACCGTGCAACTTGAATATTTTGAAATATGACCAAACCAGAAGATGTTCTCTGTGAGCAAAACTAAGCTGCTCCAGTTGGCAACTGGATCTCACCCAAGAAAACAGCTTTTTATATTTTTTAAGCTATGTGACTGAATTTGTGTGTTTCAAGGGCATTTTTGCTGGAAAATGTGAAGTTCCCACAGTATGCAAGAAAAAGAAACAAAGTTGCAGTAGCAAAAAATCATCATTTAGCTTCAGGAACTGTGAAAAAACATGCGTAATTAGGATTTTACTACAGTGTGATACCCTATGAGAAATCAACAGCAATTGTGATGCAACATCTGGTTCGTCCAAAGACACATCCCAAAACAAAAGCTACTAAGAAATAAAATGTAGGCAGAATAGCAATGCACAAGAAGGAAAAGAGATATGTATTAGCTCCTGAATTCTACATTTGTTTGTTTGTTTGTTTCTTTGTTTTTAGGTTTAGGTTGGTTGGTTTTTTTCTATGGCACAAAGTCAAAACTTTGCCATAGAAAAGTATAAGAAATGTTTAATCCTATCCAAATTTTCTCCTTTTAAAAAATATTTTTTCAGCTTGGTGATGCATGCTACAGATACCTATTTATCATTACTAAGTGTCTCTGATGTACTATCATGAGAAACCAAAAAGCCTGGATCTCTGACTGGGTGGCTAAAACCAGAAGCACTTAGGCAGCCCATGTAAGCAATGGTGGCTTAAAATTAAAGAAAATGGTGATGAGTACTGATCTTGTCTTAGAAATAAGCTACAAGTATGGAAAGGCCTTTTATGATGAGATTCCATATGTTATTTCAATTACCATCGAGTCATTATCCTTGGAGAAGGTAGTGACTTGCTGCCATACACAATAAAAGTGAGTGAAATCATAGTAACCAGAGAGGAAAAGGATGTTTCTGTACAGTTTCAGAGCATGTACTGACCATAAAAGGTGACAACTCATCCCTTTAATGCACGTAGGTATGTAAATCCCATATATGCAGGGTTTCATATTGCTGCCCTTCAATACTATATGACTATTTGTATTGCTGTCTGTGGCAAGCAAGTAACCCTGTCTCATTTCACTCAACACCAGAGAAAAAGGGTATCAGGTGCTCATGCAGCCTCAGATGTAGGTGCCCAGTGCTGAAATCCTAGTTCTTACTTTGATTTTCTCTGCAGCTTAGCACACAACCTCCTGCAAGAATAGACAAGTAGCATCTGTCTGCATTCTGCTTCAGCAGTTGCCAAGGTGCTGAAGTACATTGACTTTTCCTAAAGATACAGCTGAGGATGGTATTTGTTGGCCCAGCAGAGTGAGATGTCTGCTTGCAAAAGATCTATACATAACTTTATGCTTAGTTCCTCATCAGTGTAATGGGGCTAACCAGACTGTGTGTGCCTCAGAGAGGATTTGAAAGCTTTAACAATGTAGCCAACCAGTCTATGAAGTACTTATGTATTATAGTGACAGAAATCATAAAGAATACTTCAGGAAGTTAAAAGTTAAGCACTATACAAACATTTACTGCAGCCAAGCTTTAACATTTTTAATATAGCTTGGGGAAGGAACAGCAAACACATGTGGGCCTTGGAGTAAAATGCAGCAACACCGCTTATGTGTTTCTTCTGTTGTAAAATCTAACAGAAATGGATTAAACATTATCACTTGCTCTTTAATCTTGGTTTTACAAGGTGTTGGTTCCTTGACCTGATTTTAAAGGATTTAAAACTCAAACCTGTTATCCTTAATAGTGATTCTAAACTTCAAAGCTTTGAAGGAGGAAGAGAAAATAAGATCCGCTGCATAGTTGTTGAGATTAGAATTCTCAGCGTATAATAAGTATTTATTCCTGTCATGTTCAGAAAGACCTATATAGCTACACGCTGAGAAACATGACATGCTGTTTGTGTAATTGAAAGCTGAGAATTGAACAGGTAACTAGGAACTTTGGCTGTCCTGCTTGAAATTAGATATGTACAACAATAATATCACACACAGATCTCAGGCTCAGATAAGAAAACAGAAAGAATAACATAGAATACTTAGCCCAATATTTTTCTGAAACGCTGCTCAGAATTACTGTGGGAAAATAACAACCCTGCCATGACAGTAACCTTCTTTTCCCCTTTTCTCCTATTCAGTAATCAGAAACTAAAAGTGGTTATTTAGGACTTTTGGTCTTATTAAAAGGGGTTAACTGTACTCCAAGGTGGGGAGAAATTGTTAGCATTAGCAAAAAAACCCCCAAAACTACAATGATGGGCTTCTTTCAAGAAAACTTTTATTTATCAAAAAGCTGGAGCTTTTGCAAGAACCACTGGGCTCAAAAAGCACCAAAAATCACTTTGCTTGCAAAGCTAGTTGTCTTTATCCAGTCACCATCTCCATGGGAAAACTTTTTTCAGTATTTAATTTGGACTCTTTTAGAGATGCTTCTTTGCAGTTTCTAGTGCCATGTTTCCTGAGTGAAGCTCTTTTAAAATAGGTAATTTTCCCAAGTTAGTACCACTGTCCTATGAGGATTTCACAAACCCTCTGAAAAGCATCATATTGCAAGCAGCTCTGGTAGGCATAAAACGGACATTTCTATTTCCACTACAAAGTCTGAGTTGGTAACTAATCCCAGGCACATTCCCTGCTATATACAACTCCAACACTAACTCTTGGCATAATATCAATCCCCTCTTCTGACTTAGGAACATAGATACTGGATAAGGACCTCGTTTTCAGTAAGATATTCTTAAAATCTCACAAGTTGAAAGAACATGTTTAGTTTTAAGAGGTGAACTAAGGAGTGTAGCTCCAGAGGTATCACAAAAAATAAAAGGGTGTTGTTGCTGTTATTATCAATCCTTAGCAACAATTGCATGGCTTTCAGTGATGGATCAGGTTAGTCATAGAAAAGATCAATGCTCCTCTGGGACCTGCTGGCCAGTAATTGATGTGAAAAACTGAAAATCAGGCTAGCAGCAGCAAAGAGCAGTGTGATCCCTCTCTGGACATGGAGGTGGGTGGCAGAAAGCAGAAAGAGCTGGCTTTTCACATGGAAATTGCCTATGAAAACTAGTCGAATTCCCATTTCAGTATCTGACTTTGGCTGCTCATTCAAGTTCTCCAGTTAAAATGCAGAGACATCAAGCATTACCCTGAAGGCTTTGTATGAAGGATAAGAAAAAGAAAGGAGGGAGAGAGGCAGACAGTGAGAGAGAAGACAGGAGAGAATTGGAAGTGCAATGTGGCACGTAAGAAGAGTTACAGGAAATAGAAACCCTAGAAACAAAGACACACACAAAAGCCCTTACTGACCAATGAACTGAGTTTTAGGGGGGGAACAGAGGTGCAGTGACACAGGATGGTGCCGCAGAGTTTTCCCTTCCCTAGTTGGTGGCAGTGGTGGTGTGGGGTGGTGCCTCCCAGTCACATGGCTGATTTGTATTTAATTGCTGTTCATCTAAGAGACTCCAAACCATTTTGCTTTCAAGAAACATTTGAGAAAAAGAAGTTCCAGGAGATATGTTTGGAAATATACAGTTGAATCAAAGATAACCACTACATAAGCACTGCCTGAGCAAAGCCTCCAAAGCACAGAGGTGAAAGCAAGCTATGTAATACTGCTAAAACAGACCAAAGTAAAATACTACAGGAGTTGAAACAAGGGTTTAATCTAGAACACTTCCATAAACAAAAACATTTCAAATAAATTGACAGATATATCCTCATTACATCCAGGGGATCCAGTCATTGCACTCCACTGCACTAATGTCTATGCATGACACAGGAGAATAAGAAACATGCAACTTAGTTCTTCACCATGTGTTTCAGTGGATTGAAGTTCAGGCTCTCCTATTACTGATACTTTACACCTCAGTTGCAATATGCTTGTTCTAAAGTAACTGAAGTCCATCTGTATTAAATGAAAAACTCATTTGCAAAATATTTACACGTCTGGTTTGAATCACAAACCAGACTCAACTGTTTTGAGGAAAAACCTAAATCTAAAAGACTTGGGAAAAAAAA
>CM031857.1:74685230-74890678 GCA_018697195.1 Certhia americana | reverse complement strand
AAAAAAAAAAAAAAAACAAAACACAACCCATATTTATTGGCATTAGGTAACAAAACCTTACCATGGTATCCTTTGGCTTGTCTGATTCAAAGTGAGCATAGAACATTGACACCTCTAATCTTTCCCGCCTGTTCCTTTCTCTTTTCTTTCCTACACTTTGTAGCCTTTCTCTTTACAGGGTTTCTTTGTAGATGGCACACAAACCATCCAAGAAAATCTGATGAAAATAACTGTTTCCTTGACTTCTGAGGTTTGGCCCTGTTGGATGAAAGGTGCTGCAGCACCTGTAGCTTTTTTCAAATTACAACTGGACTGGGTTAGCTGCCATGTAGTGCAAGCTATGGTGTACAGCTCAAATTAAACATTATTCTTCCTCTTTGCCTTTAGTTTTTCTTTATATCATCTCTCGGAAGCTTGCAAGGATCTTACTCTCTCTTCTCCTCCTGGTTGAAGGATGCCAGAGCTCTCTTTTCATCTGTGCTGTAGATGTGGTTCTCTTTATGAGACACACAGCTTCCATGTTGCAATGTCTGCTGCCACTCGTGACATAAGCACAGCTCTCAGATGATGTGATCTCTTCACTTCTCAAGACAATTTCACCTCTGCGGGGAATGCGTTTCACTACCTTTATGTACTCTGCCATGGCTGCACCTTCACTGGGCAGGAGGGCATCTCCATAGTTCAAAGGCCTACAATCCAGAGTTTTGGAAGCCTCTGGTCCAATCAAACTATCGTCTTCAGTACTTTTTTGCCCTCTCAATCCAGAGATCATCCCCTTGAAGCATTCCATCATTGAAATCTTTGCTATTCACTGTATTCTTTCCTTCTCTTCTTAGCTTTCTTTTTTTTTCTTGCACTTCTTTTTGCTCTTCTTTTTTTTTCTTGCACTTTTTTTTGCTCTTCTTTTTCCTCTTCTTGCTTTTCATCTTTGTCACTGGAGTTCTGCTGAAACTCTGAGTCACTATTGCTACCTTCAGAATGCTTCCTGTGCTTTCTTTTGGACGCTTTAGTTTGTTTTGTCTTTTCTTCTTCTTTTTCTTCTTTTTCTTCTTTTCCTCTTCTGAGCTGGAATCCAAAGAACTACTCTTAGATTTTGCCTCTTCATCTCCTACCAGCATGTGCTCATGAGAATCTGGGTGAGGAACTTTTGGTGACAGACCCCAAACTTCAGGTGCCCACAGTTCTCCAATTGTGTCTCTCTCATTAAGTCTCCTCTGACACAGGATCTCCTTCTTTTCCTTCTTGTAGTACTCGGGCCATTTGCTGTGGTTGTGGTGCCCATGGTGTGCAGAGGAGCGTGGCATGCTGGGGCTCCAGGACCAGCTGCAGCTTTCCCAGCGTCTCAGATGCCTTGGGCCATTGTGCTCACAGGACCAGGAGCTGCAGCGCTCAGAGACGGCAGTAGGCAGGGATCGGGCGTGGGATGTGGGCACCATGGCAGGGGCAGAGCAGCTTCCCCTGCCGCGGCTGCTATGGAGCCACTGCCAGCGCTTTCTGCGCCCCCACACCCAGCCTGTGGCTCTCCTCTTTGCCCAAGATTATTTGCAGCAATTAATTAATTTTAAGTTCTTAATTAAGTCTTATAACTCTGAATTTTGTTTGCAGCAGTTCTTTAAAGTTTAGAAATAATTAGCTCACCAAACAAAAAAATTTACTGCTCAAGCAGACAAAGTCAGAATACAACCTGACACACTGTTGGTCAGGGTGTTGGTAACAGTCTGAATAAATGGTGGCTGTAGTCCTCCTGGAGTGACAGATGTGACTCTGTTGAAGCAATGATCCTGTAGAAGGGTAGTTTTCCTCTGAAGATCCAGTAGTGGTGGTAGATGGGCCTGGCCTTCCTCTGGGAATCCAGTGGAAAAGGCTGACTGCAGTGTTCCAAATCTCAGATTTTATCAAGGTAGGAAATGCTTGGCTCCTCCCCCTGGGTGGAGCATCTCACAATGGGATGATGTAATTTTATCAGTCATGAAGTGAGACTCAATGGCCCATTACCAGATGGTATCTCCTGGAGGGAGGATGGGTCATGGAAGAGATAAAGAAAACTGTGCCACCAGGTTTTGACAACTGGCCCATTAACAGAGGATATCCTCCTACCCAGAGTTATGAGGGATGGGTCATGGAAGAGATAAAGAACACTGCTACAACTGGTTTCAACAGATGGTGATAGAACACATACTTCTGGTTACATCTTACATTGCAATCTAAGATAGTTAAATACTACTTTTCTACATTGTAAGATATATAGTTGTTTTCTTTTAAGAGATGACTCAGACTAAAACAGCTGTGACAAAACACTGATAAACACCTGTTTGTGGATAAAGAAGATACAGTGTGCTCTATCCTTGAGTTTGTCTAAGCTTCTATTTCTCGTTACAGTCTCTGCTGTTTTATCTTCCATAGATAACACAGAAGAGTCAGTGATGATTCTACATTATGGCTGTTATTGATTGCAAACTGTTTTAGTGTTTTCCTTTGTTTCATTTTACTGTCAGAGGTACAGTACTATTTAGAAAGGTGTTATCCCAGTTTCCTAAGATGGTCACCATCAAATTCACATTATGTGAATTTACTGATTTTATAAAAGGCATTATTCATAAGATGCTTTTACTGTATTTATAGCCAGCGTCTTATATGCTTTAACGTTTCTTTGTGTAATTATCTAAAAGACTTGTGTCATGTCAGCATCCTTCTTTTTTGTTCTCTAGCTGCTTATGCATCTCTTAGACCAGGTTAGCTCTCTGGCTAGTCCCTGCACTGGCTCTATGGTTTGACCCAGTGCTGTCTTATAATTTTAAATATTTTTAAGAGTTCCAAGAAAAGATATGTAAGCTTCACTGAAAGCCTCCTCTGAACTGCTAGTCTTGTGGTTTTCCCAGTTATTATTACAGAAGCACTCCAGCAGTTTACTGTGTTTGAAGCATCTCTATCCTGAAGGAAACTTCAAAGGGATCCAACTATTAGATGGTTTGATTAGTCTTTAACCCCAAGGCTCTCATAACAGCTATTCTTAATAGCCTTGTTTTAAAATGTGTTTAGGCAATTCCCTCCCATTTGGAGCTTGGGCAGTGGCTAGGCCTTGGCTCTACCTTGATGGAGAATTTGCCAATAAATCCAGAGATTTTCTGCATCAAAACTAGATTCAAGTCACTTTGACTTGGCAATTCAACCCTTTATATATGACAGCTGAATCTATTTTTAGAGTGAGCTTGGGAATTATTATCCAGAAATAACTATCCAAGCCCTCACTAAATAGAGGTTGTCAGCTGTTAGCAGATTCTGGGATGATGGTACAGTATTTCAGAGATTCCTAATTACCTAATTTCATATGTATTATTAATCATTAATAGTTATTAATCCTATTTAATTATCTAAAATATTCTTAACTGTTGTACCTTATTCCTGATTGCTGTCTGTTTCTTGTTCACTACATGTGTTGTTTTGTTTTGATGTTGTTTTGATGTTTCTTCATGCTCATAACCAAAGACATGCATCTCATTTAAAGAAAATGAAAAGAAGGGTAGATTACATCCAAATAATGTAATATATACACAAGAAATTTGGAAAAAAATCATCAAATCTAAATCTCGATTGAGTGTGCAACAGCAAAGCCTAATTGATTCAAAGCCTAATTGACTTGAAGAGAGGGCATGCTTGTGTTTTATCATTGACAAGTTTGAAGCGGTCACCGGTTTGTTCGATTGGACACCAATAGCCTCTGAGAAAATGAGACCCAGTGGAAAGAGAAATAACCTAATCACCATGCAGCCTTTGTGGCCACAACAGGAACAAAAGTAGTACTGCCAAGACCTTGCTGTGCCTGAAAACTGCAGAGGCAACTTGCCAACAAAAGCCTCATGTCATCATCATGCTATAGTGTTCCTACTAAGCTTCCAGTATTCCCTGTTCCAGGATCCAGGAGGACATTCAGTGATGTCAAAGATGAACATTTCCAGCTAATGAACTTTCTCCTGAGTCTCAGCTATTTGGAGCTTAAAACAATGGTCGTTTATTTTCATTTCCCTAAGAGACATTGGACATCATTCTTTTGTTTTCTCATGCTGCAAAATGCTGTGTCAATGACATGATAGAATTTGATATGTTTTGTTGATTGTAATTGGTTTTTTATGCATCTTATCCCATATCTAATAGGTAACCAGTGATAACCTTAATGAGATAATACCCTCACATGAGCGAGCTGTTTTGAGATCAGAACATATGAGCCTTTTTTAAATTAACAAAAAGGGTGAGATATTATAGACAGGTAGAAAAATTATAAAAGAAAAGCCTGATGACATCAGGCCTTGCTCTGCTAAAATTGCCAAAGCTGGCCTGTCATTTCTTCTAAGTGCAGCTAACAAGCAATTTGCAAGTTCCCATGTGAAGCTATTTTGAGAATGAGAAGTTCATTTAACACAACAATCTATTCTGAGGGTGAAAAACAAATGCACCTCTGTAAACAATAAGATTTGCCCCATGAGAACCCACACAGGAAAAATGTAAACATATCTACAGAGAGAAAATTTGATATACATATACAAGAGCCCTTACTGACCAATGAACTGTGTTTCACTGTATTGCTGACCAATTAGGTATAACACAGTGCCTTCTGATGTTTCCTACAAATATGAGCTTTGTGAATAAAGAATTGGCTTTCTGCATGAAGAAAATGGAGTATCAGCTGATTTATTCCAACACCTGACTAGCTAGATGCTTTTAGTTGCATAAAATTTCTTGGCTCTTTTAATCATAGTAAGTCTACAGTGTGGCACAGGAAGAGGTAACATGATTTGGCACCGGTTCTTAAAGTAAGACTAGGAAAATATCATATCCTTCAGTAAGGGAAATAAAGAGGTTACTAATCTGCTGGATATTGCTTCTTTATTTCATTTCTCAACGAACATAGGTCTGGTGCTGAGATATCACTTTTCCCATATCATAACCTCTGAACAATCTCCTATACTCCACAAGGTGTTATTTTACAGAAACATAATCAACTTCCCTAAATAAAAAAAATGTGATGGAAAACTCCAACAAAACCCCCCAAACCATAATAAGAAAAAAACCAAAACAAAACCACACAAAAAGAACATAAACCAAAAAAACAACAAAAAGCCCTCAAATCCCCAAAATGAGTCTCAGAGCTTTGTGTTAGTTGGCTCCACGTCCAGAACACTTGTATTAAACATTTTCATATATTATTAAAAAGAAACCTAACACTTCACAGAAAATAACATGCTATCCACTGCACATTTCACCAGTATTTGAATATTTTCCTCACAGTTTCTGAAACCTTATAGGCATAAAAGACTGAACTTCTACTTTTGTCAATGTTCTGAAACTTAAGGCCTATTGTTTAAACAACTAATTTCTGTGTATTTTGTGCAAACATGTTTTCCCAAATGTCTTCAGTTTTTTATAATTTCATCTTTTATAACTTAATTGAGCTTGTTCAGCAGTCAATAAAATATAATTTGCATTATGACTCTTCCCTCAAATTCCTGAAAGCTAACCTTTTCCTTAAAAAAAAATCAATTTATATGTAAATTATCACACGTCTTTCTATAGCCCTAAATATTTCTCCACACAAATATTTTCAGCACAGATTCTCAGTATACCTGAACCCACTGAAAGTGCATTGGTTTTGATAATTCCAGTTTTTTTCCTTTCACCAAGTCTTCCTGAGTGAGGGAAACCAGCAAAATTACCAAGGGGAAAAAAAACCCCACCCAACAAAACATTTCATTTTTTTCTTTAATGTAAATACTGCTGAAATATATGTACAGGAAGAAGAGAAATGGACACTAAGACCCCAAAGTAGCTATTGATACTAGAATTCTACAAAATAGGAAGCACAAAAGGATTTGCAGCTGTACATCATATACCATATCAAATGCTGATGACAATCAAACTTGATAGCAAACCATCTAGCAAAGTAACCCTGAAATGAGCTCCCATGGCACTGCATTCAGAGATGCTCTTGTCTTTATGGTGAAGAAAAGTGCTGATTTCTTTGATTGCAACTGTTCAGACTCTACTTTCTAAGGATCTGAGAACACACATTGATAGAATTTTGAGTTGTAGTAAATCACTAAGAATCTGCTTCAAGATAAGATATAAGGTTATAATTTTATGTTTTCTTAAAAATATAACCTTCAATAACAGTACAACATGTACAAAACTACAAAAATAACAAAGTACATTACAAGAAATGCAGTAGAATCATAGAATAATAAAATCATAGACTCATAGCTCAGTTTGCTGCCCTCTGCAACCTTGCTTAGGGTCCACTTGATCCCTTTGTCATCGAGTCTCAGCAGAGAGAGAGATTCAAGATGCTTGATAGCTTGATATAGACAAGAACTGATAGGAGCTGCAAGAGTAACAACCATTTCTATTATAGTATTGTTATGTGATATAACATTTTAAGTACATTCACCTAATGGGTTCCATCTTGGATGTCAATATGTTTGTCTGCCCTAGGGTATTCAATATTCAAATAAGTTAAATATTCCTTCTTGATATGTGGTTGGCAATATTATAAAACATCTATAGCATCAAAAAGTAAAGGTATAGAGCAGTATTTCTTCTTTTCAAGGTTCAAACAAACTGTTCTAAAAGAACATGATACCAGAAAATGCTTGGCAGTGGCCTTTTCTCAGTCTGCCTCGTCATTTCATATTCAATTCCATAAAATACATTTAAAGGGGTAAGAAGAGCAATGAAATGAACTTTGAAGAGGTAACCTACTTAAAAACAAAAGGAAGTTGTTTTACCTGGAAGCATTTCTTTGTACTGTCTTCCTTATAAGTGGATCTTCACTGTCAACGTACAAAAAAGTTTTTAGCACCAAAGCTAGTTTGATCTGCCTTCAAAAGTAACACAATGACCTCTATGTTGCAATATTTAAGCAATCAGCAGAATGGCTCCAAGTGAACAGAGATTTTCATACTCTCATCAGTAAAGTGGGCAAGAGAGAAAAAAAAATTAGTTTTAGTAAAATGTTTCCATGTCTTAATAAATATATGCTGTAAAGTCACAACTGACTGACACACTCAGGAGGAGTACCCACATTAAAGGATACCTGTTGAATGCTTTTCATGACAAAGCCTTTTTGAAAGATAAGAAAGGGTGCTAAGTACTACTTTTTGGTTACAGTGTGGTCAGGTCCCTCTCAACACAAATTAAGCTTATTTCTAGCATTTTATTTTAAAATAATGTCAGCTGTTCTGGCTAAAATGTAATTACCTTTAAAATGTACCTATCAAGTATGGGTAGTTCCTCTGTCTCAAAAAACAATCTAAAAAACCCAAACCCCTTGAAAATCCCAAATGCAGGCAAATTGTCATAATAGTGGGCACTTCTGGTTTTCAGCCCTATGGAATACAGAATGCACTAAATAGAGGCTTTTTAAGGGCTGGTTCTTGTGAAGGTTGGTGGAGACATCCAAAATCCAGCTACTCACAGTGGGAGAAGTGACACCTCTGGTAAATGAGATGCAAAACACATATCCCAATTACCTTACTCAGCAGTAGGTTAATCAATGGTAAGCCCAATGGGCAGTATACATCTGTCTTTTGAGACATCTGAGCCAAGGACAGAAGATGGAGTACAAGAAATCTGTAGTTGAAGTGGGATTTCTGACACCATTAAACATTACACGAGAACTCTGTAGTTAAGAAAATGTTTCCCACAGTCATGATGCTGAAGAATGAAAGGAGGCTGAAATGCCAGTCCTTTCATGTAGCTCAGCCTTCTTATACACACATTCCTTCTCTGGTTTCTCTGTACAACCAGAGAAGAAACACCATCCCACTGGTATTAAACACCAATATCCTCAGGAACTGAGCAATACAGAGCTGTACCTATGGATGCCAAAGTACGTGCAGAAGGAAGGTTTTTCTAGGGAACTGCTGCAGCTATCAACAGTTACAGCAAAAGCACTGTAATGTGAAGCAGAAATCACCATGGCCTTTTGGGGGGAACCACATCCTATAGGCTGTGTTAGAGATGCTCCACAATTAACCATTATCTGCAACTTCTGGTGATTTGGAGGAGTACCTGTGTTTTGTGATTCTGATTTGGTCTGTGCTGTTTTAAAGGGTGTGGAAATTCAAAAGTTGAAGGTCAGAAAGCAAGGTATACGTGATGGAAGCTCTGTTTCTCCAAGTACAGGGCAGCAAAATCATGTAAAACCTCAGAATCACAATATCAAACACACATGCTTAAATGCTCTCAAATCCTTTTCTGGATCTTGGTCGAAAAAACCTCCAAACCACTTTTCATTGTTGGGTGTTGCATTTGGGGCTATGACTATTCATATATTTTATAAGTAAGCATAGGGTGCTATAATGCACTTCCACCAGTGGGTTGGTTGGTATCTTCAAGGGAAAATCACTTTGTTTTGCTATCCTAATTTTATACGACACTGTCAATTTAAGAAAGAACTAATGTAAAATAGGACTAATTTAAAAGAGTAGTGTGGAAATTCAAGAGGTATAAACTGTTCTTCAAAAGCATAAAAATTTTTATCAAAAGTTTGGACCTTCTTAGGCCTCCGAGACCCTGTTGACCTGCAGAACAGTCACTGGAAATGTCAGCCAAAGTGTACAATTTTGTATTTCAAAAGTCTGCTGCCAAACTCCAGCATCTTCTCCTTGTTGTCTTTTGGAATGGCTCTAGACATATTTTGCCTACTTCTCTGTATTCCTGAAATATCACTTTCATCATGGAAGTTCAGATAATTTTATTAGTATAAAATTAAGATCTAGTGACCTTTACATTTAAAGATATAATCCATAGTATTTCATACCTCTATTAACAGGTCTGTCTAAATGCTTGAATTCTCACTATGTGTATGCAAAGACTGAAATGAATAATTTGGTTTATATGAAGTCTTCTGTTACAGATGAGTCATTTTCATATGATCTGTTGTTATTGACAAGTATGAGAGCAACTTTCAGTACTTCCTAGCAATGTAAAACAGCAGGAAGCTGATTTGTTGAATTGAAAATGTTTTACCTGGACTTAGTCCAAATGGCTCAGAGGCGTATCAGAGCCAGAGAAGATACACATTTCAGAAGTTAACCAGGACGAAAGCAACACTATGTTTCTGCACAATAAGTAGTTTTGAAGTGCCATTCAGGAACATCAAGTACATGAACGATTCCCTGCTGCATAAACTCTTTTACCAGCTAACAGCTAATTGGTAGCTGCAGACTAATTCCTAGCTATGATTCATAGTCAAAAAAATGCAAATACTGTACAAGCTTTAAACCTCCAACCAAGAAGTATTTCTGTACTTTTGTTCTTTATTCTACTGTGGTGGCATCAGTAGCCAAACCAAAACAACTACACATAAATATCATATATGCAGAAAGTAAAATATTTACAGTATATGGCTCTATACTTTTAGAGAGGCATGGAAAAGAAGTATTTAATCTTAGATTCCATATTGGTGCAGACCCAGAAGAGTAGCGACTGAACATATATGGATCTGGAAACATAAAGCAGTTAACAGTAAATGCAAACAAGGAGCTCTGTAAGAATCTTGCATCAGTACTGGGAAAGAGAAGGGCTCATCCTGGTAGCAGCTCTTTCCTGGTGGATGGAGACTGTATTTCAGGTCACAGGTTTCAAGCATCTTAGAATGTGACCACGAGAAAAAAAATTTAATTCCCTAGTTAAATAGAATAGATTAGACTATTTCAATTGGAAGGGACCTACAATGATCATATAGTCAAATGCAATGTTTGCATAGCTGCAAGAAGCCTCCTCCTTTTAATTCAGTGGAAAATTTTACTCAGAGAATGGAAAGCATTTAGAGGAATTAACCAAAACTTGAACTTCTTTGCTAGGAACATCAGTATAGGCGCAGCATTGCTAAAGAAAAAAAAGCAACCCAACACTAAAACAAATTTTAGTCCCGTCTTCTAGATAAAATAAAGATTTTGTATTTCCTTCCCACGGGACTGCTCACATACTACTCCTCACTCATAGAATTAAATTCATGGGTTTTTTTATTATTAGTCCCTTAGTGAGAGCACTCAGTTAATTCAGTTCTGAACTAAATGACACTGGCTTGTTATCCCCTTAATATTATACTTTGCATCTGATATATGATGGTTACACCATTATAACAACCCAGCTTTTGACAGTGAAGCCCTAAATTATATTTACAATTTCTGCTAGAAACTAATTACTAGACTAGCACTAAAACTTTCCTCTTCCACCAAAACAGAGTGTACACGCATGAAAATGTGCTGTCTCAATAATCACCTGTTTTACAGAACAAGAAAGAGTTTTCTCACAGAGGTAATGCACTCAATATTCAGTTTCAGTCCTATTTTTTCCTTTTCTCTACTTTTTCAAAAATGTTTCCTACGATGAAAAGTGAAGACTGAAAAATATTGAAAACATGTAATTTTGTTACAACTCTCATCTTAAGTCAGCAATGAAAATGACAGGCAGTTTTCCCAAAACTTAAACAGCTTAAGAGCTGGATCTGAACAGTTGCATTAAAATTGGTTATTTGCAGTATGAAGACCAAAAAGCCTCCTGCCTTCCTATAAGCTTTCACAGGATGGAATCCCTTGGAGAGGACAACCAGTCACAAACTAAAAAATTTTAAAACTGCTATTTTGGATGGAATCAAACTCCCTCACTTGAAAAATTAAGCATTTATACAAAATTTTACTTTCTGCCTTGACATCTTTTTTTTTTTTTATTCCATTCTTCTCTACATCCTGATCAAAATCTTTTTGTACAGGACCCTTGTGTTAATGACACGCAGATTATGAAAGCAAAATAACTGCAGGGATCCTGACTTTTCAGTGAGAAAGTTGCATTTTTAATTTCTTCCTCAATCATTGCCCAAGAAATCTTAAAACCAAGTAATTACTGATATTCCAGGCAATTTTTATTTTAATACTATATTTTCACCATGTCAGCAACTAGGCCAAACAGTAAAAAGTCCCTGAAAATTATGTAATTTTCTGATATTTGAAGTCCTGCTTTAACTCTCCCTTTCAAATCAAAGGTCACCTCCAAAAGATGGCTCTGAAAGGAGATTCTGAAAGCTTTCTCTCAGTTATTTCAAACTGAAATCTGAGAAGTGGAAAACAAAAGACTTTGTGGGTAGCCTCAATTTGAAAAATTTACTGTGTATGCAGGTCAGAAAATCAATGTAGCCCACAATTTACTGCTGTTAACTTTCACTCATTTAACTGTTTTGTGTTCAGATTGAACATTTGTTAGAGATGTTTTACTGAGTATAAAGATTCCTGTAAACCAATGGAAAACAAATCTGTTCTTACAATTTATATTCTTACTAGTTGTCTATGTAGAAGCCTATTCATTTACAGGTGAAATATAGTCAGATATTAACAATGTTGTAATGACACATTTAATTTCTCCTTAAAGTTTCATCTTGCATCCTGAAGGGCAGAAAAATACTTACTGCTTTTTCAGGACCATGCTTCAAATTTGTTCTTTATCCTGTAAACCATAATGATCTCATAACCAACAATTTACAAACACTTATTTCTCATCTGAATCCTATAAAACCTCCAGCTTTTACCAGCATATACTGTCTTAAAAAGGGAGTAATTCAGACATTAAGATAATCAGATTTTCAGTGAGAGTCTCTACTGACCTGAGTATTTCTGTATTCCTAGGGTAAGAACAACTGAAACCACTGACCTACCACACTAAGCCTCGAATATAGGCACAAATATTTTGTGAATATAGGCAGCTACTCCCCTTTCACTCCTTTCTCCCACTCTTCTTTGAAGAAAAGCTTTTAACACCACAGATTGCCCAGGGAGAAAGCACTGTGATTTTAACTCATTTGGTGTTCTTACACGATCCTCTGCCGATACCCAGTGTACCTCCTCTCTCAGAGGTCTCTGTTAGCAATACTTTATATAGAACCTTACATCAGCCAATGTGCCAGCCTGGTTCTCTCACCCAACCCACTGCTTTTCTTTATGAAGTTAAGTCAGGAAAAAAAACTTAGACCCACGACTTTCTTGTATAGAATAACAATTTACTGTGTTGGGGATATTCAGCCACAGGCATACAAAATCTAGGGATTTAGGTTCTTTCTGTTTACATTTTTACTTTTCTGGGTCAGTGTTTCTGTTAAAAATGTCTCTGATCAGCAAAGCTTTTAGTGTGTCTATCTGTGAAGCTGGTCAGTGCAGCTCCTGCAGAGTTCTCAACTTATTAAATTACAGTCTCAGATATATATTGTCTCCATTTAGCTTAATATAGTAGAAAACAAGGGGAAACAACAACAACAACAACAAAATCCCCATGCACAGCTACTGAGCTTGTCTTTTCCCACAGCTGTACCCTGTTTCTGTGAAGGCTAAACTTTAGGTCAGAAACTTACTTCAATTTGTAATGTGTGAAAGAGAAGGACTTTAATCCTCCTTTCTGTGTAAACAGAACCTAAAGCCCAGAGTTGTGGCCTAACTTCTATAATCCTTTGGGTTTATATATTTCTACTTTTCTAAAAAGAAAATAGTATTTCCCTTCATCATAAAAAAATCCTTAACTTGAAATGTAAGAAAGCATGGTGATAGAATTGGAAGAAAATACAGTGATTTTAGAAAAAGAAATAATCCAAACTTTTATGGTATTTTTCACTAATATTAATCTAAAAAATACTAAAGAAGAGACAAAATGCAGTGCATACATAGAATGAAGCAACTTTTAGTGAGGGAGCCTTATTGCAAGGTGCAATATTATTGCACTGGTGCTTGATTGTGGTTTTTGCGTTGCTGAAGTACCATAAAAATAAAAATACACTCACAGGATTAGGTGAGTTGGCTGTCTGTCCTGAACTCATTCACATGTTGGGTTAATATATCAAATTGACATGGAAGCCCACCCAGGCTGCTACAATAAAGCACAACTTTCTTGATGGGAGATGCAGCTGGTGTGTGATAGATTTCTTTCTCCTTCAGTGCAAAGGCGAACAGCTTCTTTTAAATTCTTTTCAGCTGAAATCTTCTAACTGTTAGAAATTGCTAGGATCAGCCTCCTAAATCTCCAGTTATAACTCAAAATAACTAGTTTGACTTAGCACCAAATGGGATTGAAGCAGTCTTAAGTCACGGAGATGGGACTTATCTCATCTACCTATAGATCATTGTAGACATCTACAACAAATTTGGTTTTCCAGACCTCCTTTTTTTTTTTTGTGTTAGTGAGAAGCAGGAACTTTTATAGAGCTATTAAAGTGCTTTGTACCAGATCTCTACCTAAGAAAGGAGGGGAATGGCACTCTAGAAGTACCTATTCTTTTTCTATAAACGAACCTTGAATGACTACTTCAGATACTGCCAATACATTAGAGATGTCTACATGGATGAGAGATCTCTTTCCATGGATTTTTGTTGAAAGAGAAAAGAGAGCTTTTGAAATTTCCTCCTATGTTTTCCTGAGTGAATGAGTATTTACAGTACCTTTCACAGTAGAGTCAAGCAGGTTAATTTGAACAACTGATTTTGGCAGCTGCTCTCACTTCACCAGCAGTTCACTACTAGCACTCTTCAGCTGACACTGGGGACTGGAAATTTCAGTTACTGACTCTCTGGAACTGATTTCTCATCTTCTACCTTTCCTCTTGATGCACTATGCTTCAGCCTTAGCATGCGCCTCACTGTTATACCAGAGTACACAAAAAAAGATCTTAGTATAACTCAGAATCACCTATAACTGTATGGGTACACACCTCCTTAAGCCTTTTATATTTGGAAGAAAATGTCTAGAATCAAATAAAGATGGTAGTGTCCCTTCTTCTGCAACATTGCATTCTCTTTTATTACTACAGCATCACTTTTACCTGTTAAATTAAACCTGAATAAAGAGTTAATCTAATTATAAAATAAATATGAAATGGAGAAATACTATAAATACTATTCTTTTTTTTTTTTTTTTTTTTTAATTTCTCTTTAAATTTCTGGTTCTGGCTCTGCATTTATGACTAGACTTGTACTAAATATGCACAGACAGAATGTATTTTAAAATCACATGCAAGCAGATTGTTCCTTCCACCAATATAGTACTATATTGGCAACTTGGGAGTCAAAGGGAATCTTGGGTAATGATCATTTAATGTTGCTTTTCATTTAGAAATGCATCTCTTGATTCAACGAGGGAAAAGAGACAAAATGTGATAAATCTCTATATTGGTTTTATTTGGCTTATTTATTTTTTTATGCAGCCTTCAAGTTGATTTATAACATTACATTCAAATAACTTGGTGGTAGCAGTCTTTGTTGCAAAACAAATGGATCAAATTAACTATCCTGTGTACTACAACTCTGGACAACAAAGTGCCAAACAGTACATGGGTGGGTTCAGCACTTTTAAAATGTTTTGTATACGCCTTAGTGCTTACTTCAGCTACTGATTGATTAGACTGTAGTTATCATGTAAGAGGATTGACTCCATTACAAGGAAAAATAAGGAAAAAAACCCCAGCTATCAAGCACCTGGACCTCTATTAATACCATCTGAAAAACACTCACTATAAATGAGAGCCTGAAATGAGGGACAAAGGTGAATTTTTTCAATGCTAGTAATTAATTCTTGCTTTGCATAGGGTAATTGAGGGCAATCACAGAATATTGCATGTCATTTCATTATTAGGCCATCAGATGGACTTCTACTTGCATACTCTGGTAAATGTGTTAAATACCTTGGCTGCTGTACCCATGTCGAGGATAAAAGCCTCCTTAACCTTCCTGTCAGTCTGATCTTCCTTTTAAATGTTGTCATTTCCATTTCACCTTTTTTTTTTTTCAGACTTAAAAAGAAATAAAGAAACAAAATGCAAAACCTCATGCTTTCCTTTGCTTTAATATGAAAAAGGTACTAGAATAAGGAAAATAAAAACATTCTGGAACAGCATATTGTAATGAAATTTCTTGCCTGGTATGTTTGTGCTGTTGTGGTCACTGCTGTCATAACCCTTAGCTTTCTTTTCCTATATCTGTGCAAATACCTTACTTAGCAGCCCAGCACTCAAGATTAGGCTGTGACAAAAAAGAAAGGCAGCTGCTAGATAGAACTAGAAAAATATCAGTTCTAACTTGAAAACCATCAACCAGGTTGTTAATTTCTTCATTAATTCCATGAACCCCCCTACAACATAAAGCACAATTCCATGGATAGTTCAAACCACTTTTTTTGAAAAGTTTGACATACACATTTTTAAGCAGACTTTCCTGTTAGTGATCCACTCAGTTGTGATACTTTCAAGGCCACCATACATTGGTTGACTGAATATACATATGCATTTCTTTAGTGTAATTTGGGAGGCATAAAGATAAGCCTGCTTCAAAATTTTGACACAAATCTTATCAGTATGATTGAGAGTACCTTCGGTTAAGTCCTACAAATTATTTCAGTTATTATAATTATACAAGTATGGGTCTACAAAATACATCATTATACAGTGGCACCAGATTCATCAGTGGCACCCACCTTTCAGGAGTTTAAATGAAGTACATAACTTCTGTAGATTTCTTGTACAATATGGAGTCTCTGCAATCTGCTGAAATATAAGATCTGAATCTCTGTAAGTGCATCTCTTTCTCCACATTGACTTTGTGGGGTTCTAAGGAAAACGTTTTCTGACTTCTATATTCTGGAAAGATGCCTAAATTACTAGGCTCCAGTGCATCAATGAAGATAATAAGGATTCCTATGAGTAAAGTCCTTGAAAATAAATATAACATAAATCTAGTGCTTTGAAAAGTTTCCACAGTGTTTAAAATATCACTCCGTGCTGTTCTCTTCATGATTATGCCAGAAAACAAATGGTGGTGTGATCAGAGAATCATAGTTGCTATCATAGATAATGAACAACAAAATGTGGATAAAGTAGGATCTTATTTACCCTTGTAACAGGAATTTGTTGTCACGATATTTTCAAATAAAGTGAGCAGTATTTGAATCCATGCTCCCTTTGTGCCACTGAGAGATAAGGCACAGCCTTGGACACTTGAGATCATAGAGTCACAAAATATCCTGCATTGGAAGGAAACCACTAGGATCATCAAAGACCAACTCCTGACCCTGCACAAGACAACCCCAAGAATCATACCACCTGAGTTGTCCAAACAATTCTTGAACTTTGTCAGGCTTGGTGCCAGCACCACTTCCCGCTGTTCCAATGCACACACATTTCTTAATATCTAACCTGGATCTTCCCTGACACAGTTTCATGACATTCCCTTGGGTCGTCTACCACTGGTAGAGAGAAGAAAGAGCAAGAACAAGAGAGAATGTATCAGTTCCTGTCACTCTGCTTTCCCATGTGAGGATATTAAAGATCACAGTATGGTTTTCCCTCACACTGTTCTTCCAGGCTGAACAAACCAAGTGACCTCAGACATTCCTCATAAGGCTTCCTTTGGACTGTTCACCATCTTCATGGATCCTCCTTTGGATGCTCTCTAATAGCTTTATATCTTTTTTCATATTATGGCGTCCAAACCTGCACAGAGGACTCGAGGTGAAGGTGCATGAGCATGGAGTAGAGCAGGACATGCAAAATCTGCATGTTTGTGAAAGCATTCATTAATTCACACTTAGGAAAGAAGTTAAAAACTGTTGTACCAGTGAAAGCCATGATCACAATACTCTGTTATCACCATCCTGCCACTAGCTCCTGATCTGGGACCTTTCCTTACCTGCAGCAACATACTTTGAACACAGCCCTTGTAGTAGGCAGCAGTCCTTCTCACTGAGGACAGTCCCCATCAGCTAAGTGGCTGATGCCTACAGTTTGGTCAACAATAGGTAAAATAAAATTTCACCAAAACCAGTAACAAGGTAAGTCTACCATGAGATGAATATATTTCATATATAAAAATATATGAAATATATTTTTGCATATATTGCACCTTTCCTGAAAA
This sequence comes from Certhia americana, assembly GCA_018697195.1. Classification (NCBI taxonomy): domain Eukaryota; kingdom Metazoa; phylum Chordata; class Aves; order Passeriformes; family Certhiidae; genus Certhia; species Certhia americana. The sequence goes on along the minus strand of CM031857.1, from coordinate 74,873,744 downwards.
TGTAAAATTTTTTCTTGCTTAAAATGTCAGCTTTATAGATCATATTACATATATCTCTATTCTCCATGTATTTGGATGGCTTAATTGCTGATCAAGCCATCCAAAATTGCAGATTGTTTTCTGATTTCATTTTGTATATACAGCTGCATATTTACCTGCTGTTTGTGTGATACTGTGTATTTACTACGTGGAACACAGTTTGATGCATATTAGCAAAAAAACAGGATATAGGTGCTAATATATTTGGTTAATATCTGATGAAAAATAAATGAAAAAGCAAAGAAACAAACAATCAGACCTCTCCAAACTAGCTCATTTCTGTATTCTTTTCATGTCCCACAGGGCAGTCTGAGAATCCAAAAAAAACCACACAAGTGGCAGAACATAAAATGAGTGCATTGTTTTTAATATTAGCAGCAGCACATTTATTTCATCTTCAGTTAAAATGACATCCATTTTTTTTCCTATGTTACAGGTCTTTTTGGTTTTGGTTATTATCAAGATTCATGTAAATAATTGCATTATTCAAATTAAGACAAAAAAACTAAATAAAAACATTTTAGCAAATTTTCCAAAAAGAAATTATTTGCAAAATTATTAACATATTTTACATATCATACATATCTTGATTTTAGTAATAAAAAAGGGAAGTGAATTAGTTTCATTTTCAGCACTAATCTCTTCTATTTGCTTAAAAATTCACAGTTTTGCAGATGTCAGGGAAGATTAACCCATCCTATTTTTCACAATTACCAGAGAGAAACATTTCCTTGCTATAACTGACTCAGTATTTTTACCATGTACTGAAGGCTGTTCTCCTCAGGCCTCATTAAACCTTCCACACTGTTTTTCTGATACTTCCAAGTAGAAGGTCTTATCTAAAATAAAATCCTGTATTCTCCACTACAATTTTTAGAATTCTTCATTCCCATCAGATGAATTTTCTTGTGCTCCAATAATACACTCTCATATAATACTAATATATCTTTTTCCCACTATAGTAATGCCATGGATTTGAAAAGGAACTGCGCTTTTTAAAACAGAAAACTGAATTACATGCTTTTCTAGGAAGGAAAATGCTAAAATTGCTGTTTCTAAAACATGACCATAACATGCGTTTATTTGTTAAATGGCATGATATTCTTCTTTAGTTATGCTGACCAAAAAGGTATTTTGTTTGAATGCATAAAAAAACAGCCCTTGATCTTTGAGACTTTGAGATTGTGAGGTCTTACAAAACTATAATACCCCTACACCCTGTACTACACTCACCTCCTGGGATGGACTCTTGTTAATACACTGCTGAAAGATTGTTTTAATTTATTTTTAAACTTAAATCTGTCATCAGTGAAAGAGAGGAGCAGGGGTAAGAGCACTTGATTGAAATATGTTTTATATCACACAGATTTTTCTGATGCGGTGGGGAGGTGTGTGTCTACAAGAAGAACGCAAACAACTTTCAAAGCATCATCGTCTCTGGTATGCCTCTCTTTTGTAAATTATACAAGAAATCAATACTGAAAGTAAGGCTGTCAAAATTGCCTAGTACGAGCATACAAGTGACTCTAAATTAATCACAGGTTTTCCATCACCCCATCACTGGAGCAGCATCAGTAGGGAATAACCAAATAGTTCGGTTCGTCATCAGTTCTGAGAAATGAAAAACTGGAAAACACACCTATCAAATGGACCTTGAATATAAATCCTTTCTGAGGACCTGCACATTATTCTCAGCCTGACAAGCCCACCTTGGCTGAAGGATTTATAGAGTGTCTGCCTGCAGCAGAGGCAACGGAGTGTAATTACCTGGATTGAGTATTGCTCTAAAATAGCACAATGGAGGATAACATTTATGAATCACAATTAATATGAACCCTTCCACACCGGTGGATCATGGAGCTGCTGTTCATCAGTGCCACAAAATAAAGGAACAAAATGATCCACAGAGTATTGCAGGCCCTCTCCCCAGTTTGAGAGAAATAAGAATAAATTACCAGACTTTTAGTTTAAACCTAGATGCTAAACTACATCATTAATTGAATATTAGCATTAATCACGTTACTGTAGATTTTTAAAGAAATTGTTTAGGAGAAAAGGGACAGTACCTATTACCAAAATTTATTTCCCTGATGTCAATGTAAGTTCCCAGATCAGTGCATGGATATTGATATGCGTATGCATATATATCTGCACACAAATATGTACATATAAGCACCATTTAGTAATCAAGAAATTGCAATTCAGTCATTACCAACTGAACTAAGAAATCCTCCTTGTGGTGTTCTTTGAGATCACATGGGAGAGACTTACCAGATATCTTTTTCTAGTTTCCTTTGCATAGGAAGCAGTGACAAAAATAGCCTGGGAGGAAATAAATATGTGCCCTTCAGCAATGGCCAGAGGAAAGACGGTACTGGCAGCAACTCAATCTGTCATTTGCCAGAGGCTTGGTGGCTCTCTCACATAATAAATAATGAGTAATGATATTACTGCAAAGATTGCATATACTTCTTCATTTGTGAGAGTCAAAAGAGCTATCAGCTGTCCCTGGCTCCACACAAATGATCTACAGAACTTCACCTCCTTCTTGCTTTCTCCATGTAACAATTTCATACATAGAGAGGCAATGGATGTCACAAGAAAGAGATGATTTTCAGGAAATGTCAATAAAAAAGATGATTAGACACTGTATGACAGGGCATAACTGAACTTTAATAAACAGATGCACAAGCAGTCTAATAAACTGATTACATAGTTTCTGTAAGTTACTTATACTAAAATATCAGCATTTAATGAGGAAAAGAGAAACCAGTTGCTGTTCTTAAGTAATATGGTCACAACACCTAAGATTACCAGAGAGAGCAAGTTAAAAAGGTTCTAAAGAGATCAGGAGACTACCCTATAAAAAAAAATGGTGGGGATGAACACAGGTTGAATACTCAAGCTGATTTCCTGTGTCTCTTTTATTTAGCAATGTAGATGTCTTTGATAGTGAAGGCTATGTCTAACAGAATTCAAGCAGCATGCAGTACTGTGAAAAATAAAAAGTAAATGTATTTTTCCATTTATATAAAATTGGATATTTTCCAAGCAAATCAAAAAATTAACTGTATTTTGGTCCAAATTTGATCAGAAAATTAGCATTAGCCATAAACAAAAAATACGTAAAATAAAATGAAATTGATTTAAAAGAAATGGGCTCAATTTATTCTTTTTTGTTAAACAACATTAATTTTCATTTACATGAAGAGAAATACTTATAATACCAAAGTATTATCAATTTTGATTTTACTTTAAAACATTTTCTCTTTCAATTCATTATTTCGAAGTTGAGAGAAAGAGAGGGCCCACACTTTTAACCAAAAGAAAAGCATTATACTATATGACCCACTATGACATCTAACGCCATTAACATAGAAGTCTTCAATTCCTACTTATAGGGCCAAAGCTTTAAGAATAAGAATCACATCTCCCAGTACGACTTGGGGTGTTCTAGGACTTTTTCCAGCCACTACTTTTCAGTAGCAGTGGAGCTTCCAGAACCATAAAGTGCTCTCCCTGAAGGCATCAGTAGGAGCTCTCAGGACTAACAATTGTTCCTCATTGTCCCCACACTGAGCTGCACTAATAAGTCACCGTTTGGGCTAGCCTGAGCCATCTTCCACAGTGACTTCAGTTAATACAGCTGGTTCACCCTGAAACAGAGTGGGAGGACTCCCACAAGCTGTTATTGGCCCTCAGATGCAGGAGCTGTAATGATTACCTAGAGAAGCAGCAGTAAACAGCTGTGAAAAGTAAATTCAAACTGTTGTAGCTAGATCTTGTTTGTTTCTGCACTAACTTAATCAGCATCATCCTAAGTACAGATGAGTTCTTAGGATTTCATTCATCCAAAGACTGGGGAGGCTGGCCTGGCCTTTCTTAGTTTATAGAACACAATGAGACCACAGTCTGTAGCTTCAGGGGAAAAATAGCAAAAGATTAGTTTCATGATGAAGATTTAATAGATTTGACACGGCCAGAGGGCATACCTGCTTTCTAACTTTCATCTTCTGGCACATTTTTTCTTTACTTTAATAGTGTGCAACTGTAAAAGTAAATTCTTGCTTTTTAAAGTAAAGGAAAATGCGAAACTTCAATGGCAACAAGTTGCTAGAAGTCCATGGAGAAGATTTTGGAAAGAAACATGAATTCCTTAATTCATACCCTAGAGAAATCCCAAATATCAAAGTTTCAAGACCTTATTTGTTAAAAGTACAGAGAAACAATAAACCTCAGCAGGGAGGAAAGAGCAAGTTGTGAAACTTTAACAAGATCTCCAAGGAAGCTTAGACAAAAAGGTAAGAATCGATGTTGCTGAGACTTTAAAAAAATATCAGAGGTAAAGTTTCATTTTCATGAGCTACATCTGAACCCTGGATAACCTGTCCAGATTCTTGAGTTCTCAAGAAAACACCTTTCTTTAATTGGTCAGGTTTAAGAAGACTAACATTTTTTAGACATTCTGTTAATCAGAACTTAAAGAAGCAGAAGTAGAATAGAACATGCTATAAACTGAAATAACTGAATTCTGCATAGCCCTGTATGTTCTTTTATTGTTACTGCAGTAGTTGATTTTCTTTAGTTATCTATTGTTCCTATTATCTATTACTGTATGAATACTGTAAGACTTTCACATATGAAATACATGAATCCACCATGCAACTATCCCTATATGTTATACATGCTTGCTGAGTTGAAAGAGTTAATCCAAAAGGTTTAGCCATTTCATAATTCCACTGAAAGGAATCTTTTGTTTAAAATAAACAAACAAAAAATTAAATGTGTGTAAGGTCTGAGAATAAAACCTTTCCTTCTTCCCACAACCTTCCCCAGGCAAAACCTATCAGTGTCTTTTAATTTCTTAGCATTAGTGCAGCTAATAGGACCATGATATTTAAATGAGGGAAACCAAAGACAAAAATATCTATTCCTCATAATAATATTTTACATGCAGTTAAGCTCTTGGAGATTGCTGGGAAATATAAAGATTAATGCATTCAGAACCAAACTTACAAAAAAAGTAAAAAAAACATGTACTATAATTGTAGGATACACTAAGTATTTCGTGAATGGAGCTTGGCAAAAAATAGCTTTGTGCTTTGCTGGAAAATCATATAAAAAATGAAAAATCAATTTGTACTGAATATTTCATTTTTTTTTAATCGAGGAAAATATACTTCATGTTGAAAGTAAGATTTATTTTAAAAAATAACTCTTAATTTCAGTTAATAAAAATGGAAGAAATTTAAATGAAAAATGATCTTGGAATAAAGATTGAAAACAATTCAAACCAAAAGTTTTCAGTTCAGGACCAACCAGCCCAAATTCTAAGTCAACTTAATGATGTATTATCTATAAAGAAGAGAATTAAGTCAAATTCATTCTGTCACATATACTTATGCTAAATGATAATTAATTTTAAAAAATTAGTTTTATTTTGGTTTATTTTATTTTATTTGTTAAGATGCTTTTCCTCAAACTCTGTGTATAGAAATCAGATGGGAAGGTAGGTTTAGAAAACTTTTCACTAAATTTCCAATCCAAATTCCCATTGGTACTAGGAGGACTTCTGGATGCATTCAAATTTTAGAAGAATAGAAGGTAGTTAACCCTTTTTATTTACTCAATATCTCCAATTTTTCTTCTTGCTTTTAGATCTTTAAGGAAGTCCCACTGGATTATGAAGAGTCAAAAAGAATTTTAACATAAGGCAATCAGTACAGTGTGTCCTGATCCACTGAAGGACAGTGGCTCTGATTTCTGCAGCCCTGCTAAGATTTTCAGACAGAAGAAAGGATCTGCCACTCCCTGTGATGGTGGGTAGCCTCATCCTTGGGATTCAGCAATAACTAAATGCTAAAAACCACATCTTTTCCCTTCTTAGTCACCTCTGACTGTTTACAGCACCTGAGAAATGTAACAGGGGCCCAAAACAGTAACGCCCACACCTGCAAATGGATTGCCTTGTGTAAGACTGGAACATGGGGAGTGCAAGAAACAACACTTGGGAGACTTTTCCTCTCGCAGTTGCTTTTTGAGAATTGCCTAAATCAATATTGCTTACTGCACTGTCAAAATGTGTATCCTCATGCACATTAGACATTCTCAGAATACTGGAATTCTTGATTTATATGTCATTTAAAAAAAACTTGAAATGATGGTATTTAAATGTAGAGAGATGCAACAGCAAGAAAATAAATTACTGGAGCTGTAACAAGATTTGTATATTTTTCTTTAAAAACTGTCTTACAGGCAACTCATTTTTAGGTAACACTCTACTCATTTTTTAAGCCACGAAAATCATGTTTCTCCTTTCAGTATTAGACATCTGCCTTTTAAACGGAACAAGTAATTTTTTTTTTTTCTCTGTACACTAGATCTTAATCAACCCAATATTTTAGACTGTTATTTAGAAAACACTTTGTTCAGCCACTCTTAAGGAAAGCAGAGGAATGCACTGTTTTCTTTCTCTGCATGGTCCTGCATTGATGACCGTAGAAGACTTCTATCCTTTCTCATTTCACCTCTCCCTGTGCCAATTTTTTTGTGACTCAGAGCAATTCTGGATGATGTTTCTGAGCTCAACTACCCAGTCAATATTCTAAGTGGGTGAAAGATTAATTTCTCCCACTGAGATCAACTATGTCAGGATATCAAAGGCCAATTACAGAAAAAAGCTATCATGGAGTGGTCACTTCCAACCTCCTGCCAACACCAATCCCAAATGCAAAGGGAACCAGCTTCCTGCTGAACTGAATCAGCTCTAGTTTTAGTACACTCCCTGTAGCCAGCATGCTGGTATCACTCTTACTCATTTCCACAGCTGAAGGATATGCTTTGCTGAGCTGCATGACTCATCTTGCAGTGTGCCCAGAGCAGTGGCACTGCTGGGTGGGAGGGCAATAGACGGCACATCAAACACTCCTCTGGTATGCAGAGTGAGCAGAGGTTGTTGACTAATTGTGACTTCAAAAAAACCTCTTCTGCACATTGCTTGTTGACAGCTGTTATTATGACATTTAATCTATAGTCATTATTCGGGGAAGCAGCTCAGCCAGGATCCAGCATTCAGTCTACTAAACCCACTTAGTGGATTACCTTGAGCTTTAGTTCCCAAAATTCAAGTTCTTTCATATTTTGTAGCCTGAGAGCAGAGCAAAAATCTTGATCAATGGGTGTCAGCAAAAATGCCTCAAACTGTTAAGAAAGGAAGGAGGAGAAATAAAGTTGGGGGCATAATATGTGTCAGCAATCCTTATTAGAGCAGTCATTGCTGAAGGCTGGAAAGGCTTTGTGTAGGAATTCTGATTAAATGGACTAATTTTGAAGTGTCAAATTAAGTTGAGTTTAATTTTTGCTATCTCAGGTATCATACAGTATTACCTCCACATGAGTTAACTTCTCTGCTTCACTCCTACCGCCATCACTGCTCTGATGACTGCAGGGTGTGTCATTTCCAACCATCAATATGATCTGAAAAATACCAATGTTTCGTGTAACCTCTGGCTGGCTCCAGTCCAGTTTTGTTTTCCCATTCAGAGATGCTCCATTTGAGGAAGTTACTGGATTTGGATATGTCTTATATACTATGTCTATCCCTTTTTGAACAACTTCTATGCTGGATAAGCTTTTTAAGGATAAATTCAGTAGGCAGGGTAGTTACTTGGGACATTGATGATTCTGATTCAAAAAATAATACCTGATTAAGCACATGAAGTGGAACAATTCCAGCAGAAAAACCTGGAAAAACTAATCCAGAATAACAAATAACCTGTTATCACAGCACACTCTTCTCATGCTGGAGAATCCTACACTTGAAATCCAGTTTTTCTCTCACTACTGCTTTTGACCAGGAACTCCACTGTGAAGCTGAGAAGGCTTTGCCAGCAAAAGCCTTTTTATAAAGGCACAAACCAATAATGAGTTTCTGTTTCAATTAATTGGATTTTCCAGCTAAAATAAACAAACAAAACTTTGTCACGAAGCTCCTTCTAGTATGCACAAAAAAATTCCTGGACCAATTCCATCTTTAACATTAAGACCAGATACAAATTAATGTATTAGAGTTTACTGCATTGATTTGAGCATTAATTCACAAATTTCTGTAGCAGGTTTGAAAGGTACATTGCCCAGTCATAATGTAACTGTGTCACTGAAGGTATCTATCTTGGCAGTAATTGTCACAGTCTTTGATGAGATTGGGAATAATCTGTTTTCCTATTCTGGGGCCTGGGAAGAGAGAGAAAATCACCTAAAATTCCTTTTCAAACCTGACCAATTTTTTTTCACATCCAGACTTGGAATGCGAAACTTACTTGATTAAGGACTCTTCAGCAGTGCAGTCAGGCCATTCACTGAATAACAATCAGCTGAAGAAAACTCAGGTTCTGTTCAGATTAACCTTAAATACCACTACTGAAATGAAGTTTCAAGATGCAAATGCTGTATGGTAGTAGCTGATCTCCTCAAAAAAACCCAATCACAAGATCTTGCACAGCTACAGGCTCTCTCTTTTGTAACTAATGTGGGGTTTGTTCAACATGAAATCTGTGACTTTAAAACCTTGATGCTCCCAAAGAGCGCCCAGTGAGATTTTTAATATATGTCCAATAGAGTGTAAGATGACTGGAGTTTAAATGAACAATAGTCAATTCTTTATGCTTATCATAATGTGCAATGATTTGCCCAAGAATCACATAAGAAGATTTACAGTCAAGCTCAGTGAAAGAGTTTGTAAACAAGGAATCCATTGATTCACAAATATTTACAAGTATCAGTGTGATGGGACCAGGTAAACAAATAAAAAGTAAACAGTCCTTTGTCCTTTGGCAACTGGAAAGCTAGATTGCAAGAAGCAGGTATGTGTGGTTTAGGGAACAACCATTTGATTGGAACTAATTACTAGAAATAGTGCCTCTATTTTACAATATTGCTGTTTTGAATTTCTATCAGCTGTATAACGGAAACCCAAGCCTCATGTCAGTTCAAAGAATAATTAGACAAGCTCCCTACTGATAGGCACAGCAGTGACTCAAACACAAGTCAGGAAACAGAATTACTGTTATTCCTCCACAAGAACAAACACCAAGCCTAATGCTATGAGTACACTCATGTATGCCATCTTAACTTTGAACATCACAATTTTATTCACTGCATAAGGTTCTACAGAGACACATCATTTAGTAAAATTCAATTTCAAGAAGTGCAAACATTTTAAACTTACATAAATGAAACTTGATTTGATGTGAATGGGCAAAATGGAAAGTGGCCTGTAAATAAGGTCAGTATTTCTGGGGTATGCCTTAGTAGGAACTGGGGAAAACAAATTGGCAACAAAATGACAAATATTTGGATGTGTAATTCAAGCAAAACAATGGTTTGATCCAGCAAGCACTTCAGCCAATACAGAATTTCTGTGTGAGTTGCTGAGCTGAATTCAATTAAATGTTTTTGGGCATTAGAGATTACACACACTGAAGTCTGAAGGACAGATGTTACCATTTGCAATATAATACTGCTATTTTAGAGTAGCATTTAAAATCCATCACAATTTGCAATGCTTAATACTTCATTCAATTAATGAACCAATGGGGATAGATTATATTGGGAGTCAGATCCTCTTAATACACATATACTTGTCTTGGTTTATCTTGGTGGCAAACTCTGTGCAATTTTTAATGTCACAAAAGATTTAATGGAATTTTAAAGATGATAATAATACTGGTCTAGATGCTAAAGTGATGCAGAATAACACAGTTCTGATGTTTCCAACTCCCAGCTGGAAATAATTTTACATTTCACAAATTATGTGAGTATTCATAAATTACTGACACATAACACATTGATTACACAATGCTACTAAAATGTATTATTTGAAAGATTATTTTTTCAGTGTGTTGAACAGAGACAATATACCAGAGTTTTTTTACATTATTTGTCTCTAGCCTGTCATTGTACACATGATAAGAAATCAACACCAAGATGCTATCCTTTAACCAAACCAAAACCAAACCAAACCAAACCAACAAAAAGCAAAGAACCATAATTTTAGCTGTGAGCAGCTGCACATTAATACAGCTAGCATGTATTTATACTGAAATGTGTGAAAAGACACTGCACTACATCAGTCACTCCCGATACAATTGTTTCAAAGGAGTAACAGAAGTATTAAAAATGTTGAGGTTTGCTTTCCATCTCTATTTCTAACTGGAGAAGCATACAATAAAGTTTCTGACACCTTTGAAAAGTCTTTAAAATTTATAATGAAAATTAAATTATGCATTATGGTTGTTAAGATTCTGTCAAAGTTGTGAGGAATTTACAAGTACAAAAATATAGCCTTGCTATGAAAGAAGATATAAGCTGAGGCTACTATGCTAAGCTCAAGCTATGAAAAGCATGCTGGGTTTTTTTCCTTTCCTTTGTTATAATTCGGAGTGTTAATCATCCGCAGCAGAAGGTTGTTTAGGGGTGTGATGGTTTGTTCTGATCAAAACTGTCACAGAAAGAGTTGATCTGTTCCAAGCTAAAAGAGCTAAGTATTATACATTCCAGTCATTAATGGACACAGAACAGGCAGCTTTTCCACTGGCTCTCACAGAAACAGGGATAAACTATTTATAAGATTTTTACTTTTTTCCCCAAGATCTGTTTCTATATGTTTACTGGGGTAATAAATCTTGTAGTGAGCCAGAGATTCAATCATTCCATTCATTTTTCAGAAACCAGAAAATTTGGAATTACTATTTACTTCAAGGATAAACCTTTTTCTCTATAGCTTGACTTCTATCTCTTTAATTTTTGAACCTAGATATTCTCAGTTTTTTTTCTTTTTCTTTCTTTTTTTCTTTTCTTTTTCATTTTTTTTTTAATAGAGATCTTTTTCTCCCTCAAAATCAATCCTTTAAAAAAAAGCAGTTAGGAATCCTTATTTATCCTTGGACTTCACCATGAATCTCTGTTTATAGATTTCACCTTATTGCCCACAAATCTTACATGTCTCCATAAAACAGAAGGAGTCAGATTGATACCTTAATGACATGGCACCTCAGGTTGTTGAGATTTAAGGCAGTGATGCACAGGAAAATAGAAGGACAGGGTGCTTCATTGGAGTGAAGCATGGATGATACATCTTTGCATGCTTCCTTTATCACTATTGATTTTACAAAGGGAATTTAATACTGCTTGCAGCTCAAGACATAATATCAAGGAGAGCAGAAAGATCAAGTGCATTCCTGAGCAAGTCTTGGTCTTGGGTAGAGAGGGACTTGATCAATTGTGTTTCAAACACAACAGGCCTAGGGTGTGTTTGGGGAAGAGCTAAAAGCTACATTTAATCCCAGCAGACTCTTAGTCTTAAGAGGTTCTTAAAATGGTCATGAAACATCCTGTCCAGAAATAATTGACTTTTTTTTTTTTTAATAAGATTATTAGTACTAATGCAATGACAAGGAGCATTAAATGTACCCAAGACCCCTTGCATAAAATGTTTACAAGTAATAGAAACAAGAAATCAAAATGCCAAAATAATTTAAAAAAATAATTAAAGGATGTTGATGTTCAATTTCAGACTATCTCACTGACTATTAGTTGGAGTGGAGAAACAATTAAAACATTTCTTCTACACTAAAATTTCAATCCTCCCACTGATAGTTTCCTTATAGCTCTTGCAGGTTGCTATTAGCTTTTTTTTCTTCTCTGCAAATAGTAATCTCCCTTCTCTGCATTTTAAGAAGTAATCTGGACTTGCCTGCAAATAATCTCTCCAGGGACCTGTGGGGTATATCATATGAAATAAATAAAAACTTTTTCATCAGTCTGCTTCTGTCTCCAGTTGACAAAGGTGTTTTTCTCACCTTATTTGATGAGAATTCCCTGCTATTTTCAGCAGAGGGATTATAATGGCAGTAATTTTTCCTGGACTTTTCACATGTCCAGGCAGCAAGACCTCTTGCAGGTCTTGGTGGCTTGATGCTTCAGAATACAGGGAGAATGTTTTTCCAGGTGTCTTCTCCCCTCTCAGCTTTAGCAAGTGTTCTGTTGGCATACTTTTCTGTCTTGAATCAAATACCTAGGGGCTGTCATTATGCTGGGTTTGTGTCAATTTCACATTGACCTAATTATAATACTAAACTTGAGCTTATTTTTTTGTTCAGTAGTTTTATCTTGCATTTGGTTGTATTATTTCCCAGTCTTTCAGAGAGACTACAGAGGAAATGGTATCTACTCTAACTTTATTCAAATCAAGCTGTAGAGAAATTCACAGCAGAGAACTTAAGGAGACCATATTTTTAAAAAATTATTATTTTGGCTTTCCAAAACAAAATTCCCCAACTTATCACTTGCATGAAGTAATTTATAAAGTCAGTTAGCAATTACATTATGAAACCAAAGCTAAATTTTTAACATCTATCATCAAATAGCTATGAAATTAGTTGCTTTAAATTGATGTAAAATACAGGATGTAACAAGTGAACAAAGGAGGAGGGAGTGTACCATTCATCACGGTTTTATAATCAGACAGTAAAGGAATGAGAATTACCCAGAAATCCTGCCACCTCCTGGAGCTTCTCCTCTCTTTTCTCCTATCCAACTTAATGACCTGACCAGATCAAAACCAAAAAAAGCACATAGAGGATTGCTTCTCTTTCCCTGCCTCAGTCAGATCTCCAGCTTTGTTTGAAATGCGACACTTCGGTTCCTAACTTCACTTGATTTCCTGTATCCTTTTCATATTTACTTCATATTTCTCATATTCAAACCTTTCCAGTTGCAGAGCCACACCAGCAACCCTGAATATGTATTCCATCAGCATGAAAAATGCTGCAGTGGAAAACACATGTAAAATCATGTGCAAGTAAAAAAAGAAGGAAGAAAGTTGACCAGAGCTCTGTACAGCTGTGTTCACCAACTCAGTGACTTATTGATGTGATAAATAATACAATACTAAAACAGTAGGGATTTTCTTCATAGACTTGGGGGGCTAGAAACACTCAGCATACTGGGTTTTGTTTCTTGCTAATGGCTGAAATATCTCTTTTGCAGCTACCACAGCTACATGCTGAGTGGTCACACTTTGTTAACAGGGAATGTCAAAACAGATGTGTATAGCAGATTATGGGTTCTAATCCATTTCATTTCAAGTCTGCTAGCCTTAGCCTCTCAAAATGTTCTATTTTTGTTCGATTGCAATAAGCTTATCACTAGAAAGGCAGCTAATAATAATATCTCAAAAAGTTTGACACTACCACAGATTTTTCAAGTGTCAGACTAGCTGACTAGATTGTGTGTAATACTTGTCTTTCTTTCAAAAGCAATACCGTGCAATTCAGCCCTCAACACTGATGCTGAATTTTCTGCTCTATCTTTCTCTCACTTCTGCATCTGTTTAATTTATTTAGTCTTCTAGGAAACTAGACAGAACTGGAGTAGTGAATGCTGCTGTCCTTCTCAGCTAACCTTTTACAGTAATGACTATCAGCATTACTACCTAAAGAATTTGGAGTAAAAAGGAAATTTTTATTCTAGAAAATCCATAGGACATCAGAATTGCAAGACTTGGGTTTTTTTGTTTTTTTGATTTTTTGTATGTTTGTTTGTTTGTTTTTTCATGTTTAATTAAAGGAGAAAGGTGGCTTCTATGACAGCAGCTTATCACAAGAGACTTGGGTCTTGGTATTTGAATCTGAAGTGGGTGTAGCTGCTCAGTTGTGTGGGTACAGGTGTGTGAGCTGAGCCCATTCCTGCTATCACAAACTATACGGCATCTTCTCATATACTAGGGACTTCTGCTCTGTGTCTAATAAGTGTGCTACCTATAAAGCTGTTAAGAGTTTTGCAATATATTAGCATGATGAGGGCTATAAACGTCTTAGGAAAATCCCCACCAGCTGCACTGGGTTTAGTCTTTTTATGTTAAGACCCTGCAGCCGTACACAGACTAGTTTGTGCCTGCAGTTGAGTTATGCTCCTGTATTTGTGGTGGTTCTGGTAGCGCACCCAAAGGGAAAACAAACCTCACTGGGCAAATGCAGATTCACAAGGTGTGTTTTCAAAGATTAGCAGTGTTACCTAGATACTTCATTAGACAGATCAACCAATGTTCTCAACTTCTTCTGTCAAGTAGAAGAGGAAAGAGAAAGCCATAGCTTTATTTGGAAAAAAATATTTCATAACACTGGTTTCAAAGCCAAAACAGACCAAACAAAGCAATAAAACTAGGACACTGAGATACCTGAAAAATACTTGAATGCTGGAATGCTTTCTATAGAAAGATGTACCAAGATGTACAATGTACCAAGAGAGATAGGTCCTTCACAGCAATTAAGAAATGAGACATTTTAGCCTGACATACACTACTGTGTTTTGTTGTTGTGGCACTCTTCAGATGAGAACTCCAAAGGAAAAAATGTAGGAGGCAAGATCCATCTTCCATTTTGATCTGTGTATAAGAAAAGCCGTGAAAATATTTATACTTACATAAAATCTTTTCATACCTACTAGAATCAGAGGCAATCTGCACTGAGCTTTTGCAGCTCATGTTTCTACACATGCTTTTGAATTCCTATACATATTTTTAAAATAAAAAAAAAAAGATATTTTGCTTAGTGTATTTGGGGATTCTAAAATGTTTTAGGAGGGAAATTAAGATGAGGAAACTGCTAGTTGCAGGTGAGAATGGACTGTGTGATCACTTCTGTTGGGCAATGGGTTGAAAACACTATCTGCAGGCTTTAGCATGCAAGAATATCAACAGTGTGTTAGCTGATGCACAGCAACTGTTCTCCAAACCTATGGCAAAATGCAGGTATTTCAGTATCTTTCTTCTAATATCACTGAGAGTAAAGTGCATTCAACCTTGAAGAGCCAATTCATGTATTAGCAGTGAGACCTTGGTCTTGATTGTTGCTTTGTAATTTTATAAGTTTCGATAAGAAATATTCCAAATAATTATAATGCTGATTTCTCTCCTTTCATTTGATGGTGTTTCTTCAGACTGGCTGTGTGAGCTGACAGGTAAAAATTGTCAGATAAGCAGCAAAGTCTACAGAATGGAATTTTTCTGTTTCATTTTTCTTCAAGGTTTGCTACTGGGGCACATGAAGTGCACATTTTAATACCTTCTTTCTGCAAACACTAATGCACATGTTTAACCTTTTATGTGAGGATAATCTGCAGTCGCTTACTGGAAATAAGTCACTGTTATGATCTAAAAAGATCTTTAACGTCCCTTCTAATCCAAACCATTCTATGATTCTATCATATGCAGGTCACTTTAACGGCTAATAGTCTCAAATTTCTTCTTATGGAGGAAATGACATGGAAAATGTGAAGAAGTGTCACTACTTCCTTATTTCATTTTTCCCTGCATTTCATGAAACCATTAAAATATTCTGAAGTTGCATTGGATTACCACAAATATCAGCTAAAAATTCAAAGGCTGAAAATTCAAAGTATAACTGGTAGGGTTTTTTCCCCCCCAAATGTATTTCATAAATGGTGATGTAATTAATTGTTTAAATACAATATTAAAAAAATTTTATTGCTGAATATATGGTTTAATCTACCATACACCAAAATGGTGCAGTTGCTCTGTGAATATTTGCAGGTTTTCACATATATGGAAGACTGCATTTAATCGTAATAAATATATTTCTCAGATGAACATTACCATAGGGTAAGATTTTACTTTACCTTAGTGCATGGAGAACATCAGAATATCATGTTCTCCCTACTTTCATATTTCTACCTTGCCCACTTCTTGCTGACATTCAACACAGTTTCTAAATTCAGCTTATTTATCTGCATGCTTAAATGTACTGCTCTTCATTTTCTGCTGAGCCTCAAGAAATAAGATGACTCTTATCACAAAGGATCTGCTCTGCATTCAGTCTCTGATGCACAACATCACAGTGGAGTATTGGATTGTTTATCTACTTGCACTCAGGCTTATCTTTCGCATCTCATAATGTAGTACATTAGAACAAGGCTGTTGCCCCATTTGTTTGTTACTGTTTTACCACTGGCAGTGCCCTGGTTACACTGCTCTTGCTTAAGCATACACCTTCTATAATTACCATGAATAACTGTACAAATTCACCTGGTGCTTAAACACCTCCAGAGTAGGGGTCCTGACTGTTATAGGCACTGCACAGATGGTGACAACTGAAATATTAGTGAAATCATTTGGGTTGGAAAAGACCTTTAGGATCATTTAGTCCAACTGTTACCAGGGACTGACAAGTCCACCACTAAACCATGTCAGTAAGTGCCACATCCACACATCCTTTAAACACCTCCAGAAATGGTGACTCAACCAGTTTCCTGGGAAGTTTGTTCCAGTGCTTGACAACTCTTTACTTGAAGAATTTTTTTCCTAACATCTAGTCTAAACCTTCCCTGGTGCAACTTGATGTCAATTATTGTGAAAAAAAAAAAAAAAAATATTAAGGAGTAGGTCATTGTCATAACTAGACTTCTTTCAGAAAGAAGCCTGTATTTTAACTGTAGCAATTACATTGAATTACCTCATATACTCTGAAAAATATAATTTTAGATGTGTATTATGGATCTTCGAAGTGTAAGAAAACTTTTGTGACTTTAAAATGCAAATGTGTACATATATATCCTTGAGCACAGTGTGTTGTTCTGACCCTTATTTGTTGGCAGCCAGGCAGATTTCTAAGTTTCCAAGGCAGAATAATTATCGCATACCTATACAACCCTTCACATATTTTGAAGGTATTATGCTAATGTCTTTTGGGTAGTGGCTAAAGTATGTTCCTTTATCAAAAACAGGCAATACGTATTTTTATTGTTTAATAGCAGTCCAGAAAAGTTGTTTTCTGAAGTGCAATTTTGTGGAAATGCTGTCCTTCAAAATAAACATCTAGGATATGAGTGACTTTTTATAGGCTTTACTGCATAAAGAATAATATAAGCATGAGCTCTAATTTTTCCCAATTAAAAACTTTTATGAAAAAATAAGCCTCAGAATCACTTATTTGCTTTTTTAATCATTAATAATACCATACAAGCTCCAGGAAGATAATTTAGACAGCTTTTTATAGACGGTCATATCTTCCTACCATCTCCTAACTCTTTATGACAATAAGACGACCAGTGTACCTGGCATTTCATTTAGGTGGCTATATTGTATTAGATCACTTCTGTAAAGTAAGTGACCCATTCCCCATGTTTGCACATCATATTTATACCCCGAAGTGTGATTAGGAAAAGACAAAGCTGAAGTGCACCCAGGCAGTGCAGTGGGTAGGTTATCTAGGAGATCAGTGAGATGTGTGAAACTCTTCAGAATATATGCACTCCCCACACCAGAAAGCTGAAAGCTGCAGGGAATTGTTCATGGTTACAGATTAATGTGATTTCATATCCTTTTCTTATCAAGTCCAAGATTTTTGATCTATGGGACTTAGTATGAAATAAGTGAAAGAAGCCATGGTTTGACTTTGAATGACAAGTTAGAATTTTCTTTGGTGTTGGGAAGTTTTTTGTTTCTACATTATGGCCACTCATACTACATGCCTATTGATAGGTTCAAGTGTGTGCTGCTAACACAGCACAAGGTGTGCATTGCTTTTGCTGAAGAATAGGACTGGGAGCACCAGTCATGGGGCAAGTGAGCACTGACAGCATTAATGTGGAGGATGGCTCTTCTCTGAGTAGACAAATAAAGTAACAAGCTCACCAAAGAAACTGCATTTAACTACAGAGCAGTTGCATAAGCAAAACTATAGCAGGACAGGCGTGCTCTAAAGCCACTGAGGGCCACCAGGCAAGGAACTTGCAGGAAGGCTGAGGGATTCCTTTGCCAAAAGAATGGAATTTTCCTCTCAGCAGAACAGACACATATTCTCAATAAACAGAGAAATTGTTTCCTGAAAAAATTCAGCAGTTGTCATGATATGCAAAATATCAGAACTGTTAGATCCAAGTCATAGCTCAATCCCTTCTCTTAGATAAAAAGAAATTAATTATAGCCCTACACAGGAGCCAAAAAGAAATCTTTACAAATGTACCCTTACATGAGGTACAGACATGTTTCCCTAATCAGCTCCAGCATTCCATGTTCCAACATCAGAAAGCACGCAATTTTTTGTATCCCTCTGTTATACATGTACTATCTACAGGAAAAGTGTTTAATATCAAGAGGTAAAAATGGTTTGCTGACATCCAGCCGTGATTTTTTTAACTCCTGCTAAAATGACTATTATTTCATCCACATTGTGCATGTTTTTATACTTCTAGAACTGGGAGCCTCATGGAAACCCAACCCTGACTTATGACTGTGTTTGCAGTTGCAGAACTCTCCTCCTGTTCTTACTACTTCTTCTCCTTTTGAAGGCACCAGCAAAGCACACTGGCAAATTTTTCAGTGGCATGGAGAACCACTGTGTGGGCATGGCTTCTGCCTTACTGACTCCTTTTTACAGTAGTGCTCTTTCAGAACTGAAGGCATTTGTGTGGAATAAGGGATAGCATGGTACTTGTTTATTCTCTACATAGTAGGTTATGGCTACTTTATGCTTCAAGATTACTAGGAAAACTTATCAGAGAGCAAATGACAGATTGCTGGCTTGTTAACATTCCCATTGTGTAGTCTCCTGTCTGACAATATTTCCTTTATACTTGTTTTAACAAGCTGTATAAAAATCTCCCCTATGCAAATTGCTGTAGCAGTAGACAGCAGTAAATTGTGACTGGAGTGACCCACATGCAATCCAACTCCTCAAAAGCTGTTCTCTGTACAAGAGCACTCATCTGCTCTATTCTGTAAAGGCTATCACTTCTATCTTCCTACCAGTGGATTGTGGCAATCATGAGAGGTGAAGCAAAGTAGAGGTCAGGGATTTGACTCCTTATGCAAGTTAATTGTCTTAATCCATTCCTGGTAGTGTCATTTTCTAAAGCCCATTTATCCCATCCAGGGATAAATTGTAGTAATGTCATGGAAGTGAATTAATTCTATCAAATTTGCTACATCTCTTGGCAGCTAACAGCTAAGCAAACAAGAGATGTCTTTCAAAAGCTCATCTTTAGTATTTTTATGTTGTTCTGCTGAAAATAAAGTGCAAACAAAAATAACTGGGTATTAGAATTAAACATTTATTTTCAAACTTCAGTTTCTTTGAGTGTGCCACTTTTTCCCTTTTTCTCTAGTTTAATAAGACCACTCTGAATTTTTGAAATTGACCTCTCAGAATTTTACATCTAAATATCTGGAAACAGGAACATTAGCATACATTTCTGTTTGTACCTTGCTTGAGTCAAAGTAAAGACTGAACGTCTGATCTCTACATGGAGTAAGAACACTTTGTCATTGAAGCTTTTGGCTACCCCCCTTCTCATTCAGATATTTGTTCCTTGAGCAACACAAGGAGACAAGAGTCTTGATTTCAAAGCATCAACATTTTTTGCAAAGAAACAAACAAACCATGATGAAATGCTCTCTCTTGGGAGTATCAGTGGTACTGGGACCTGTATTTGTCCCCTTCCTGACAAATGTCAAAGTATGCAGCAGAAGTGCCACACAGGATGTGAACAACCCTTGCAAAGAAGAAGAAAATCCTGTTTCAAGGTTGGAACTCTCTTTTTTAACGAGAATAAAGTTACTGCTGCTTTCAGCATCACAATGTTGTATGAGCAGAGTGTACTCCCAAGACTTACCAAAGTTAAAGGCTCTCTCCTCTCTCTTGAAGCCTATCCTTTTGACAATGGGTATTTTGAGTTGCATCAAATATTTTTTGTATTTGGACAGTGCTTTTTCCATTACTTCACTCTTCATTTGAAGCACATATGATTTAGCCAAAAGGCTGGTCAAACCAGGGGTAACGTGTTACAGGACACTATTAAATACTTTAGTAAAAATGCATGATACTAATATCACATTTTCTGACTGGGAAGTGTACTCAGAACAGCTGCGAGGAAAGCATTGCAGCAAATCTTTGAGTAAGTACATCTGCTTTTTAATTCTTACAGCATTGACAACTTCTGGGTGAACTCCAGAGAGAGCTCCTTAATACAGGGTCATTTGCTGAAAAGCAAACATACATACATACGGAGAAAAAAGCCACTAAACTATTTCCCTTTAACAACTACTTGTTTTCTCTAAAAATATAAACCTTTTAATTTGAGAAATGGTGAAATTAAGGATATGTAGATAGTTTTGTTTTCTCTTGCTGGTTTTTGTCTGTGGCCTCATGACAAATTGCTACTACATATTTGCATAAAATATAATGAAACTCATTCACCAGACAAATAACATTAAGGAGTGATGTTTCATAAAAAGACAGACAAAATATATTTATTAGAAAGCTGTTTTCACTTTCTTCTACTCTATCTTCTTGTACATATGTTTGTACACTGAGGCATACCTTGTTATCCATCTATTAAAATTATAACTGGTGTGATTGCCTCAACATTGGGGAGATAATGACTTAATTAGACTGTTGGCAATAACAGAGTCATCTTTTTAAATCATGCCAATTAGCATTAGAATTTCTTCCCCCAGGTGTCCCAGGGATCCCTTTTGGCTGCTTTATTGCTTGAGATAAACAAAATCATTGTTTTTACCTATATCTCTGATAATTACTTTTTTTTCTTTTTTTTTTTCTTTTTTTTTTTTTATTATTCTTATTATCATTGTCATAATGAGCTGAAGTTATTGATTGCAGTGTGAG
Organism: Certhia americana; assembly: GCA_018697195.1. Classification (NCBI taxonomy): domain Eukaryota; kingdom Metazoa; phylum Chordata; class Aves; order Passeriformes; family Certhiidae; genus Certhia; species Certhia americana. Next base: position 74,853,003 of record CM031857.1, on the reverse strand, counting down.
CTGGTTTTCACTGGGACAGGGTTGATTTTCTTCACAGTTGCTTGTATAGGGCTGTGTTTTGGATTTGTGCTGGAAACTGTTGGTAACAAGGGGTTGCTTTAGTTATTACTCAGCAATGTTTGCACAAAATCAAGGCCTTTTCTCTCCTCACCCCACCCATGAGGAGGCTGAGGGTGCATCAGAATTTGGGAAGTGACAGAGCTGGGACAGCTGACCCCAAATGACCAAAGGGATATCCCACACCATATGACATCATGCTCAGCATATAAAGCTGGAGGAAGAAGGAGGAACAGGGGATGTTTGGAGTGATGGAGTTTGTCTTCCCAATTCACCACGAGCTGTGATGGAACTCTGCTTTCCTGGACATGGCCGATTACCTGCCTGTCCATGGGAAGTGGTGACAGAATTAGTTGGTTTTATTTGCTTCTGCACAGCTTTTGCTTTACCTATTAAACTGTCTTTCTCTCATCCCATGAGTTTTCTCACTTTGACCCTTCTGATTGTCTCTCCCATCCCACTGGTGGGGGTGTGAGCGAGCAGCTCTCAGGGGCTTATTGCAGGCTGGGGTTAAGCCACAACACACCGCCAGCTGCAAACACTCTTGGAAAAGAGACTCTTATCCCAGCAGTATACCAAAATACTGAGTCCCTAAGCCTGTAAAGTACTGCTACCCTTCTTCCTGACCTCAATTTACAACAGCATGCTGCCATGCTATTTAATAAAGTGTTCTGGAGTGTGTTAAAACACTGTGCTGTACTTTCTTCTTTGATATTAAAAGCTGACAGTAAAAATTATTAATAGTAAAGTTTCTGAGACATAAATTTGAGGTATAGTTTGGCTTGATCACTGACCCTCTATCCACACATTGCAGGCAGTTCTTTGTGTAACTGGCTTTTTTGCAATAGGAGGCAGAAACTGTTTTCTAAACAAGTGGTGCTTCACCCAGCATGGCAAATCAAAGCATTTCAGAAACGGCACATTTGCCATACTACAAATAACACATCAGTGTGCATGTTTTTAACAAAGATAAGGGAACATTGGAAGATAGATTGATGAATCAGTTAAATAGGGGTTATTAGAAATGCAAAGCAGCATACTGAGACCAGTGCAACAGCAGTAAATATCAATAGACACAACCACTGAAAATATGTGAGGAATGGATTTCAGGTAAGGATAGGAAAACACACCAAGTCTTTCTTATTCCTGTCACCACCTGAGATTAGAATGGATGTGTGATTTGCTGATGTCAGTTTTGCCAACTAATATGGGTATTTTATCAATGTAATGTACTTCATCCATATCAATAAATATTGCCTATTTTTTATGTTTTTTAAAAAAAACCATTAAGAACAAAGGATCATTTTAAATTTACAGGATCATGATGAGAACTCAGAGGGATAGGATCTGATCCACTGTTCTATATGCCAAAGTTTACTTAGACACATGGTAAACTAACATGAACTTTGAAAAGCATTCAAGTGGAAAGAACAGAAAGAAACATTAAGTAGTATGGTGTTGTTACTACAGGTTATTTAAATTTCTGCCTTTTTAACTCAAGTAGGATATAAGCAATGAGAAAGACCCCACCGAAGATAAATCCTGAGCAGGAAAATTTTACCATTGTAGAAAAAAAGAAAAAACACAGCTCCACACCCCACCAGGTCTCCTTCTCCATTGCACTGAAATCTATTTCCTTTGAAAGTCTCTAGATGGCCAGATCCGTGAGACTATGGAAATCTCATGAAGAGCAGGATGCCCAGCTATAAAGCTGGTGCTCTAAAAAACACAACAAAATGAATACGTGTATCAATTTTCGAAAGATAAATTCTAAAGCTTTCCATAAGAATGTCTATAAAGTCAGAGGTATGACCAGGATATAAATGCAAGTTCCCAGTAGCAAAGAAATAAAAGATTTGATTTTATGTCACCCACCACCTCAGTAAATGTTGGATTTTGGTTATGCAATGTCACTGCTAAATCTTTCATATCAGCTTTATTTGATACAGCAGAAAGTCCAACAGTATCGTGCATAAAGCCTCACCTTAGCCCATGTGTAGTCTGATCTTCAGTTAAATCCCATTAGAAAACAGAAATGCATCCAGCAAGCCCAGCTGGTTGCAAAGAACAGCTTGCTTGTTGCTTGCTGGTTTTCTACAGAGCAAAGTGGTGTCTTATTAAACCAAAACTGTACTAGTGAAAAAGACTGAAAGAAACTAAATGAAGAATTTTTCATCTAACTGCATTATACTCATACGTTTTACCACACTTTCACTAAGTTTTTTTAAAATAAAAAAATTACAAAGGGAAGTGCTAAAAGCTGCTCTACAGATTTTAAGCCTGGTTATTTTAAGACCCTGTAGCTAATTGATATTTATTGATCTGTATTGTAAGTGCTGGCTGCTACAGAAAAAAAGTAAGAGATTCCTGTAGCACCACAGGATCCTTATGTGTGGTTGCACAGCCTTCACATCAGATCCATGAAGGGACTTTTTAAAGTCATCCCTATCCCAACAATACCCTCTATCCTCAAGTCTGAGGTGGGGATCAAATACCTTGCATGAAGGGAGTGCAGAGACCAGTGGTTTCTGTTGCCTATTGTTCTTTCTTCGTCTGCTCTCTGAAGACCTACCAAACAACTCTTACCAGGAGTTAGGAGGCTGCTCAGGCTGCATATTCTAAATCCAGAAGGCTTCCAGTGAAAGCCACTGTGCCTGCTCCCCATCTGCAGGGGAAGGCAAAAGAGAGAAACTGGGGAAGGGAGAAGAACACAGTTCACAGCTGTGCATGGAAAATGAGGAAAACCAGATGTGGTAGAAGAAAACCTTCTACCTGGGCTGCTGCAGCTGTGTCAGAAGAAAAATTAAAGAGAATCTGTGCTGAAGATTAATTTTGTTATTAATTGTATTCACCTCCTGTTATCTTGCTCTTCATTGAGGAAAAAAGATCGTTAAATCTTGCTGTGAAGCCAACCTCTTCAAGGTCAATGCCCCAACACAGGTTTCTTGCTAGCTGCCACCTAGCAAGAAACCTGTTTAAAATTAATTGGACCTGACCCTGAAAGTCTGTTAAGTGTTGAACAGGCACGTGTTCTTTGCAAACTAATATCCATATTGTCCTGATGCACTCATAGAATATCTAATGAACAGGATAGGGTACCCAAGCTGGGCAGTCAATATATTGCCTGAGCATGACATGGCCTTCTGTCGTGGAGCATGCTCTGACTGGGGGAGCGACAGCATCCAAATATCTCCCTTTAGGAAAAAGAAGCTTCCAGTTTGCCACAGCTGTATGGCCCTGATTTGAACTGTGCTTATCTACTGTATTTTCAATCCCATCAGTATTACTGAAATATCAAGTATACGTGTCAGAGTCTGGAATTATGAGAAATATTTCTTTGCATGTTTAAGAGATTTTAAGAACCTCTGACAAACAGTGTTTTTAACCTTTGTTCATGGGAAAAGGGCTTTTAGGCTCTGAAATGAAGCAGAGTTTTCAAGAGTGTGTATTAGACAGTAGAATAGTGTGTAGTTTTATCACAAGGTGAGAATTTTAGATATATGGGGTTTTTAGAATGGCAGACAGGTGAGGGCAAGATGGAGGAAGCACATGGCTTTTGGGTTTCTTCCTCCTTCTTCTTTGCCTCCACGTTCTGCTGTGAGGTGGCACATTAGAGTTGGCTTAGAATTGAGTCTAACCTTCTAACATAGATAATAGTTATTGGAGCAGTATTATAAATACTGATTACATGGAATGTAGTATAAATATCCACACCACCCTGAGGGTGGAAGCATTAGGTAGTTAGTAGTGGAGAATTTAGCATTTTAGCATAGGGGCATTTTGCATTTTGTATTTGGTAATGGGGCTTTGGAGGTTCGTGCCTTGAACTGACCTGCAATGAAGAACTCTGCAGTCAGGAACAGAATGTAATGATAAACAATAAACTATGGAGAAAACATAAGAAGAAAAACCTCGTGGCCTGTTCTTTCAAGATCTCTGGCTGGGGAAAACAAAACTCTACATTCTCGGGCACAGAAAACCAGCCGGCCGGCAGAGAAACGAAAAAATATTTTTTATAATTCCTGGATATACATAAGACATGCTAAAAATGAGAGTATTTCAGTTATTTTTCTGTATGCAGGGCTGTTTCACAACAGGTCCACTTAAGTAACCAGACAACAGACAGGAGGTCAGATTTCAGATAGTTACTGTGGTCCATTCACAAGATGACAAATACTAACATCTATGTTTTTCACATCAGTATTAAGTTGTATGCTTTCAACATGAGTGGAAATCTCAAAGTGAATGCAAGTTATAAATATTTCATGTAAGTAAAATCAAAGAAGGCAACCGTATTGCATTCTGTTTTTCTCTTTCAGCCCTTCTAAATATACTCTCTTTGGTATAAACAAAATCAGATAATGCTCTTTGCTTTTACTTGGACAACTGAGGATGGATGATAAAGTATCATGGGATGATAAAGTATATGGGAGATTTATCAGTCAGCCTATTTTTTTCCCTGGTATCTTTCTAGATGCTGTGCTTTACAGTCCTTCACTGAAGACCAAACAGATCCTGAAATTACATACAAGTAGTCACCACTAAAGGAGTTCAAACTCTGGATAAAGTTTTGCAAGTAACATGCTACAGCAACTGGCAACACATGCTTGACCTGGTGCAACATTTTTATTCCTTTAACTTTTGCTTTATTTTACTTTCTGGAGTAAGCTACTGTACTGGCAGTCTCTTTGTACTGATTTCTGTAGCAACCTTCAATGGCAGAATTTTCTCACTAGATTGACAGGCTACAGTTTTGCACTGTGAACTGCACATTCAAATGGGGGCACTAGGTCTTTTTCTTTGTCTTCCTGTCTGTGAAAAGACCTCGAAAAAGAGCCTGGATCTAGTTATTCACCCTCAGACAGCCGACTTTTAAGCTAGCTTGCCTATGCAGACAGAAGGTGAAATAATCTTTTAAATACAAAGGGCAGCACCCTCATCTGCTGAAACTTCACAGAGAATCACGAGAGTTTCTTCTCAGTTCCCAATTGACACAGCACAAGTCAGGCGGGGAAACAGAGAACGCAGCCTTGACACCAGAGGTTCCCTGGATTTCCCGTTTTATGGATTAGCTCTGTCTTAAGCTTGTAGAGTTCAGAAAATAACCAAGAATTAACACAAAAAAGTTCTATGAATTACAAGAAGAAAAAGTATCAGGCATGTTTTGCAATATTTTAATGTGTGCATTCACCCACAGAGACCATCACAGGCTTCATTAAATAAATAAGCTTATGTACACTGAGTGCCAATTAATGCATTAATCTGCAGAAAGGATATGGTATTTAGGCTGCAGTCTCTAGGCTTCTAGGGTTTGGATGATGCAAGCTAATGATAAATTTGTACCCAATGTAAGAACATATACACTCATTATAAAAATGTTATGCATAACTTCTTGAAACCTCACAGATAAAACATATTTTACAATTATTATGGAAACAATCCATTAATTATAATTTGATTTTTGTTTTCTAATCTTTTTAAAATCAACTTGAAAGTATGCACTACAGGTACCCAGAACAGTTTCTGAGCCATCCTCTAGTTTTAGTTTTCATAACAATTTTCTGTTTTCATTAGGAAACATTTTAGTTATAATTAAATCATATGCGTATTTAATGCAAGAGAAGAAGAGAGTTTCTTCAATAAGGAAAGGAAGTTCTAGTGTTATGATATTATATAACAATAAATAGAATTCATTCTCCATTTACCCTATCTAAAATATTAATTTCCTACACATAATATTATGTTAATAATACATGTATGCAATTGTCATATGTATGCAACTTCTAGTAGTGAACAGCACAAAAACATTGGTACGTAAACAAAAAAAACAGAAACATTGGAGATTCAGGAGTTCTCTACTCCAATTTCCTACTCAAAGTAAGGTCAGCCACGAGGTCAGGTAAGGTTCTGGGCTCTGGGCTTTATAGTCTTTATCCTGGTTTTAAGAATCTCCACAGATGGAGATGCCACCAAGATCTACGCAATTTCATATAAATTAGTCTGAAGAAAAATTATGGCATTAGGTTCAATTTTTTGGTAATTCAAAGCATATTGAATACATTTGAATTTGCAGGAGATGATTGGAAAAGCAGAAAACAAACATTCTCCCATCTAAAATGTGCCACAGTAGTATCTTTTGATAATAGGAGTGAACAGTGCTACACAGAAGCCTTTGTTCAAATCTTGCCCTATAAATTATTACATCTCAAAATATTACGCCCTTTGGAGACAATCATCAGGCCCCTCTGCACCTGAACTTCTTCCATCAATACTGCAAAATTAAGTTATCTCATTATCATGCAGGGTGTTGGGACTTGCACTTCATTAGCATCTTCAAGGCATTTTGTCACCTTCAGGAAGAAAGCACCAGTACTGAAACAGCAGCAGCACCATCTCAATATACAAAGGAGGTCACACTGTAAGGGAGGATTAATGGCACAGTTTTACTTTTGCAAATGGTGGTAAATGTATCTTAATGAGAGTTGGCAGACAGACTCTGCACTGCAGGTAAGAATGGGCCCAAAAGATGATGTAAAAGGCAAAACATTAGAGAGCAAATATAATTTTAGAATTTAGAAGAAAAGTTGAAACTGGAAACACTGATTCCACTTCCATCCAGCCTAGTGCAAGGCCATGGAGTGGAATCTGCACAGCTTCTGTGCCAGCAAGGAATTTCTGTCACTGCTAACACAGATCTGCCCATATTCAGCCAAAATTGCAGGGTTCTGAAAAAAATTTTTTGTACGTTTAGTAGATGCTTAGATTCTTGGCTACTAAATTCTCAGGTGATTTAATCTATACGGGCATGGTGCAACACAGAGTTCCTCAGGAATTCTTCAACTTCCACCTGAGGTTCAGGATTACTGTGGGTAGGTGAGGGTGACTTTGGAGGCCTCCTCTGTGAAATGCTCTCCAGCAGGCAGTAGTAAGTTGTTTAAGATTTGTCTCTTTACATGGTACAATAATCATTATTATCAGTGTGCAAGCACACTGTATTTCACACAATCCTTGCACCAAAAAGGATAAGCTATGAGAGTGAATGGGTCCCATGGAGAAATGCCATGCTGTATTATGATCTGCACTGCAGACATCCATTGCTCTTTGTTCTGAGAGTTCAGGAAAGACAATCTTCCTATCTGTGTACAGTGCTACCAAGCCCGGCTTCCAGAGACATACCTTCATGGCCCCATATCCTTTATGTTTCTGATAATACAAGACTCAGCTTCAAGAAGAATTTACTCCAGTCCTGGGAAATATAAAATTAATTTCCCATGGAATACGCAGGTAAGAGGATCCACGTCTGACACTTTCCATCACACACCCTAAATGCTAGATTTTTGGATTTAATGAAAAGGTTTTATTTCCAATCTAAACACTCCTATGATTCTATGATAAAAGACATCAGACGTCTCCTCTGACAAAATGGCTTTTTCAAAGAAAAGAGTGAGGCAGTCATTTTGAAAGGCATAGATTATGCCAAATAATGACTTCAAGCCTGTGATCTTTGGAAGATGTCTATAGTCAGTTTGCATGCACTTCAAAGAAAATGTAATCCCACATGTTGTTTTAATGCCACCATGCTTAAAAGTTAATAATTATCATCAAACTGTGATTTTATAAAAACTCAGGACAAACAAAAATTGCATTTCACAAAACTGAGGAAAGTTAACATAGATTCTCAGTCTGCTTGCAGATGAACAAGAAAACATGAATTTCCAAGAAATAGCTAGATTAAACACTATAAGTAAAGGGACAAAATATTACATTTCTGTTAATTTCAGTCTCATGCTGAGGTTTTCTTCTGCTTAATGAAGATACTTTTTTTCTGGATAGGCAGTAGACCTTATCATAAGGACTCAGCCAGAAAATAAAAATCTCTGATATTCTGTTCCACTGTTAGGTACTAGTATTTTTTTTGCTTTTCCATGATATCCAAACTTTGTGGGTCCTGTGACATATGCAGTATGTCAATGTGGTTCCTCTACTGATAATTATCTTGATTATCTTGATTCTTTCCTCTACTTTTCCCAAACCACAATCATTGACAGGTAATAACCCTGCTTTCAATGCCCTGGAATATCCTGAGTGGGAAAGGACCCTTAAGAATCTTTGAATCAGCTCCTGACTTTGCCTTCTTTGAAAGCTACTCATGAGAGATCACTTTTCCATAGGAAAGTGAGCCTGTATGTCAGCTGTGTTTTTCCATTCATTATTTAACTCCAAATGCAGCATGAGAAGGAAACACACAATAATGGGCATATAATGAGAAAAAATATACTCAAGCCTTTCCACTGCCCCCTTTTAGGCACCAAGTTGAGGAAGCAGTGCGACCAAGAATTAAGAGGATGCACAGAGAAAGCGAAGGGAGAGCAGGAAAGTCAGAAGTATCTTTACAGATGAATGTGTCACTTGCTACAGAAAACACTTCCTACAAAGTGCTATCTTTGCGTTTCCCTGTTTCAGCCAAAACCACATTTATTTTTCCCAGGCTTGAAACCATGTGCCAAAATCAATGCATTCTACAACAGTAGTGTGTAAGAAACATATAGGAACATTTCAAAGATGGAAAAAAAAGAATTACGAAACTAGGAATTTCAAGTGTATTCCCCCTACAGAAATTAGAACAATAAGAGAAGTGAAATAGAAATGTTCAGGTTTGAAACACTTTGTTAAAACATTACTTCAATTTTAACTCATTTACCATTCTTGAAAAATTCCAGCCTAAATTCTAAATAACTTAGAATTTCAAAATGAAGAGTTATTTTATTTTATTTTATGCCTGACAAGGCTTTCTAGTGAAAACTGGCCCCACTGTGAAGTAAATATGCAAATATTCTAAAGTTGTACTTGAGATATGGTGATTGGCATTAAAATGCTGATAAGTTAACATTATGTATAACTAAATGCAGTTGTTTCCATGATACAGCTGATTGCTATTCCCCCCACTTCAAACAGGAAATGACTTCATGGAATCAATCGGTGACTGCTGACAACTTAATGGAGACGACTATAATGTAATTCTGTCTCTACACAGCACAACTGTTCCCTGAAGTATATTTTCTATTGATATTTTGTAAAAATGCCTTCCATCCAGTATATTTCTGGAGCTGCAAAGTGTGCTTTTTCACCTGACAGCTTCATGATGAAGCTGTATGGTGTCTGACATAGTATTTCTTAATGTTTACGAGGCAACACGCACAAACAGTGAAATGAAACCTAATCTTTTAATGAATGTCTCTTGCTAGCATGCTGCTATCTCCAACAGTAGTACTTGCTGGTTTCATTACTTGTAGCTTCATTTATTACAGGTTCTTCATTATCTCAATACTTCATGTGGAATCTACTTAGAAATTAATACATATTTGACCAAAGGATATAAATATGAAGCAACCAATAAGAAGTCTGACTCTGGAGAATATTACATTATCTGTGCAAAACCACTATGTAACAGCAGTAGTCAAATAGGGAGTATCATTTACATACACACACACATACACACACAGAGACACACAAATATATATATATATGTGTAATTCTATGTAGAATTGGGAACCAAAATACAGCTGGACAGGAAAGACAAAACTGCTTCAACACTGTAATTTCAAAAGAAACAAACACAGAAGACATCCTGAAAATGTCTCCTGAAAATCTATCAATCCAATCAGCTGTTTGGATTCACTTAGAAAAAGTTGCCTCTGTCCATGACTGCTACTTTCATCAACTATGAATAGCACAGGAAGAAGGTCAAGGAGCAAGTTTCCAATACATTCAGGATAAATTTCAAATCATCACAGAACACTTACAAGAGATATCAGTTTCTGCTTTGCTAGAAATAAGAAAAATAATAAAAAGATTCCTCTTATTTTACTTTAAGACCAAAGCAAATGTACTGTGAAAAAGGACTTCAGTACAGTATTATATTAAAGGACATTTGCCTTTTTAATCTTCATTTTACAGGTCATTTAATATTTTGTTAAATGAAAACTGACCCTAGGAAAAAAAAAAACCCCTAAAAACAACATGTCCTAAACTAAATTGAGATGGATGTAACACAGCATAAAACCCCGTTCCTGTTATCTCAAGTTACCATGGAAATAATACATAAAGAACATATTAATCCCATGGGCAATAGCTGAAGATCATCTTTTTAGCACTTCTAAAAGCATTTAAAGAGACTGAAAATACAAACTTCTTTTCAAAACTGAGCTATAAATGAAACAAAGAGTGATGAGATGATAATTACTTAATTGATTGAATGGGTTGTCTATCTGTCAAGAATTGCTGCAAGCCATTACAATTGCTGTGTAGAACCAAATGGTACAATACCAAATTTAGAAGAAGGAGGCAATCACTTCTTTGCCCTCTGAATTTCTCCCTAGCAATTCTGATTCAATAAAACACTTAAGGCATTTTAACATTAAGATCCAAAAACTTTCAAAGGAAAGCTTCCAATTTGGAATACATTTTGCCTCTATCCTATGGGTAACTCCATAGAGTCATTCTTAACTTTATCCCTGACTTAAGTAATTTGTAGAACTGTAGATGGATGGTGGATAAAAAAAGAGGCTGATCTGGATAGTACAATTAGGTTTCATGCCAGGCAGATGAGAGCATTTCAGTATTTATGTATTTATACATATGTATTTATATTTTACTTAAGAGGCAATATATATCCAGGTGGTGATGAAAGACAACATGTGAACCATTATCCGACAGCACATGGCCATCTGTGCAAAGCTATGGTTTTCTTTAGTTAATTTTATGCTCATTACTTGTAGTGATAGATGACAAGAATTAAGTTTTCTGAAATTCTGTTATGTACAGATAAAATGAAAGAACAATAAACAATAAACGTGTTAGCTATGGCCTAAATGACAACCATATGGGTAATAAGATTAAGCATATGATAAGGAAAATTTTCAGCGGGGTGAAATGTAGTCTGATGTCTATTAACAAGGTGTATTTTTTTCACTCTCTAATTTCCAAAACAAGATAAGGAAGCTTAAATGAGATTCACTCACAGTGTGGGCTGGTCTCCAACTGCTAAGCTCTGTGGGGCATATGCGGCACTAAAGTGTCTTCTAATTACTTTTGGTCTATTTTAGGTTTTTTTGGTTTGGGGTTTGTTTTTTTTTTTTTTGCAATTACTTCCTACCCATGGTCCTAAGTAACTTAATGAAGTTTAATAAATGATATAGCAAACATATTTCCTGGCTTGAAGGCATGATACGTATTTTTGATTTGCTCCTGACCTGATTTTTGAACTGTTTGCCTGAAATGGGACCAATGATTCAAAGAACCATGAAGTTTTGCCAAGTTAACTGATACTGATCTAATTACAAATTAGCTTTAACTGTTTCCTTACTGAGGAATTTCTATGAGCTGGAAAGCACTGTGTTTTCATAATTTTTTTAAAAATATGCAGCATCCTAGAAATAATACTTGTATTAAGAATCAAGTTTTTTATAATCAATGAAATGTTTGTGAGACCTCAGAACTTAGGTCTAGGAGTTAGACCATGACACTGGTAAAAGATATGTAGGAAATGACATAAAGGAAAAGCATGCTCTTATTTCTAATTATTTAATTCTATGGCTAACTGGTATCTTCATATAATTCTAGTCATTAATAACTAGAACTTGATTTTAATATCAGTTATGGCAGGCATCCCTCATGAAACAAAACAATTTATTTATGAATTTGTATTATTGCTACATAGTAACAATATTTGATTGCTTATTTGCTATTAAATTTGAAAATGCCTTGAGTAGTATGAACAAAGTTAACTATTCAAAGGCTAACTACTAAATATGATTAAAGATATATTCAAGGAAGTTCCCTAGTCAAAGAGGGAAGATGCGTGTGCATTTTTCCTCTTATGCTAAAAGAACATGGAGCTCAGGAAAGCTTTGAATTACACTTATTTAAGAGGTATGTAATGCTAAATTCCAATTGAATTATAGAATAAATATGAACTAGAAGAAATTTCTTAAAAGCCATGAATAAGGTAGTAGAGGGTTTTATATCCTGAACAATTTCAGTAAGAAAGCGCAGGTTCAGAAAACTCTGTAGTAACAATTCCAATTCCCTCAAAATTTCCAGAAGTGTGAAAGCAACAAAGGAAGACCTTCAGTGAGTTCAGTGAGGCACAACAAAATTCATGCTATTTTATCTTCCTCTTTGAAATTGTGTTTCAAAGTCAGAAGTTAAATACTTTACTATTTGTTGTTTAGTCAACTTGTTTTAACTCACTTCAGAACACAAGGCCATTTGAACATACAAGGCAATCTGTTTCCAAATAAAGCCATGCTGCAGCCACACTTCTCAGGTTTCTGAAACTCAAAATGAGCTTAGAAATCCTTGGAATTTGATCTTGCTTTCCACTGAATTGCAAGAACTGGTTTGAGGCCTTGCCATAGCAAATCCCTTGATGGTGGATGCCTTTTAGGAAGGGGCAGTCAGAGGGTGACACACGCTGAACCTTTTTGTCAGAATCTTTTTGTGTACTGGCTTAGGTAAGGAAAGATATTCAATGCATATTCTTTTGGTGTTAGGGAATTTTCATTAGGAAGATAAGCAATATGAGGATTTACCATCAAAACCTTCCAGAGGAAACTGGCATTTCATTTGCTGCTGCTTGGAAGAAACTGTTCTCCATTTGTGAAAATATAGCATTTGTTGTCTTTCTAGTCAGATTGTGTTTGCCATATGGTGTAAATAGGATTAAGGAAACTGGAAAGATCACCTTGCTATTCTGATGTTATGATTAATGTTATTGGACCCATGAGGAAAAACACTTCTATGAATAATATTAAGTAGTTAAAAGCTGATTATCTGTCTAATTACAAAAGGGACTAAAACACTGCATAGTAATTTAACTGCAAAGATAATTGTAAATAAAAATTGTATGCACAATATTTTTGTTATCAGAGAAATAAACAGGTGTGTTTTCTTGACTCTGAGCTGTCTTAGCAAACAAGAGCTAATTTTTATCCTGCTGCTTCCAGTCACATAAAGACCATCTGTTCATTCTTTTAAATTCCAATTAGTGCTATTGACTGATCTTCTACAAATGCTTCCTCTAAGCTTTGCCTGCATGAGTGTTCTCCTTTGATAAAATAAACCTGGAGGAAATATGGCTGCCTCCTTGCAGAAGCTGACTACTCTCCCCACTCAGGTGTCCTTTTCAGCATCCCAAGGCATACAATATTAAGATATTGTTCTGAAACTTGTGTACTCCTTCTGCCAATATATTGTAGCCATTATTAAACATTCTCAAAAGGTGCATGAATAAAATGGATGGTTTGTTCAGTGCACAGCTAAGCACACAGATAAATAATTTACAAAATTAAGGAGTAGTATACTTCAGGGAAGAAGAAACCGTACTCTTACTTTAAAGCCTTATTCCACAAGCTCATGCCCCTTTTCTTATGGATCCAATGTAAATGAATAAAAAATGCTCTGGAAAAGATCATGTTAACATGAAAAGAATGGTATACATACAGTGAGGAATGTGCAGGGAAAAATTAGCTACAGAATTATTGCATCTCTTTTAAAGCACATGTCTGAAACTGGTTAGTTTGGTCCACAGTTTAGAAAAACTCAGTCTGCCCATTGGTAAAAAAAAAAAATCATAAATTAATGAAAATATCACCTCTATTGATGAGAAGAATGTATTCTGTTCTTGATAGATGATGATCTGACATCATCTGCTTGTTCTAAAATTATCTCTCCACTGTAATAAAGCAACATCTTTGCAGATGCCTCTGCACAAAGAATCCTCTGTCACTAAAGCAAATCCATCAAGAATAAAGAAGTGGTAGGTCATGCCTACAAGATTTGTGTTGCTCTGTTACACTGGAGTGATAATATACATTACTGATATTTAATCCTGATGCACAACAGTTGAGGAGGTTGAAAACAAAACTTGTGCAACTTCTCAGCTGCCTTCTGGCAACAGGTGCACAGCAGGAAGACAATTTATTTTGATGACCAAAGACTAATGTTATTCTGCAGCTGTGACAATTAAAAAATCATCTCTTTTTTATGCAAAAGACCAACTTGTCTAAAAGAACCAAACAGACATGACAATTGCTGAATCCCCTTATGCATTTTTTTTACAAACTACTGTGCAATCTATACCCAGTCCTTACACAACTGAAGATTTGGTTGCCCTTCAGCAATTTATGCTGCCATTTCTCCAGGCTAGAAGGATGTCTTGCTTCATTAGACATTAGACATTTGCCACATAATTCCTTTTAGCCAAGAATATTTTAAAGAAAGATTTGCCACTCAAAAGAATGCTACTTAAGAATTGAGGTTATCAATATTTGCTAGAGTGTAGTTATGTTTTCTATAATATGGCACACAATAACATCATGTTGAAAGTTTTAAAACTTGTCTTTTACCTGCTGCAATAGTTTTGCTCTGGATTTACATGTCAACACTGACATAGCACAAGTATTAGAAAACCTTTTACTTTTTGCACCAAGTTCAGTATTGAAATCTTTCAATTTTTGAACTGTTGCATAATTTAAATTTCATAATGAAGCTGTATATTTTTCAGTATTTATTTGGACTAAGTGAAGAACACAGGATATTTTAATTAATAAGTAAAATACTTACAAATAAAAACATGCATAATATACAGAAGTAAGGTATAATAAGAAAAATATAGCAAAAAAATGTATGTAAAGATATATAGAAAGTAAACCCGAAGATTTTTAGCATTTTTGCTTATAGGATATCTGCTACATAAATCTCTTCTTTTAAAATAATTTTTCAGAAGACCCTTGTACTTTCATGCGCTAGGTTCAACTGTTAATCATCTTTGTGTGAGCCATTCTAACCCAATGTGTCTTCAGACTGCAAAACTATTCAAACTATGTTTGTTAAAAATGAGGTGGACATTAGCATATCTCTCAGGAGCACTGCCTAACCTTAATAACTAAGCTGTTTGTTGAACCTGAGACCACACCATAGGGGTTTATCTGTACATTTGTTCCAGTAAGATAAGATTCAACACCTGAGACAGTGCAATTGGAAATTTGTTTTTTGAATTTCCCATTCTCAAGCAAGGGCAAACTTTCTTCTGCACAAACAGAAACACAGCGGTTACCAGCAGACCCTCAAAATATAATGTACCTTCCAAAGGAACACTTCTGAAACAGCAGTTCTCCTAACAGGAGAAATCCAAACAGCTAAAGTAAAGGACTGTGTAAAAGCCATTAGGAATCCCGCCTCCATACAAAACAAAAAACACACAAAAACATATAGCAAGACAACTGGAGCACCTGGAGTGGGACTGACCTCAACTAAACCCAGCTAATAGCACCCCCCCTGCAGCAGAATTCAGCTAATCCAAATTAGGCTTTCACAGTACAACAGGATTAATTCCACTGAGCGCAAAGAGACAATACCTGCACTGCTGAATAAAACAAGGTCACAGAGAGTCCTCTGCCCTTAAGGACAAGTGACATAAACTGATATACTGCATAACACCATTTACTGGTTTTT
Source organism: Certhia americana (assembly GCA_018697195.1). Classification (NCBI taxonomy): domain Eukaryota; kingdom Metazoa; phylum Chordata; class Aves; order Passeriformes; family Certhiidae; genus Certhia; species Certhia americana. The sequence continues at coordinate 74,837,430 of CM031857.1, read as the reverse complement.
ATCTGGCTGCTGCTCCTTTTATATTACACCACTGTTTGTAGGGGTGGGGTTTTTCATCTCAAGCTGTGTGATGTAGCACTGGTGTTCCATCAGCTAGAGTGACATTTTCATAGCAAAGAATGAAACTGAGGACTGTCTAGTGGAGGGCACCCTGGTCCACATCAGATGGGTTGGAACTAGATGACGTCTAGTGTCCCTTCTAACCCAACCATTCTGTTTCTGATTTGTTTTCCACGTGCCAGAGGGCAGAAAGAGGACAGGTGGGACACCTCTCATGTTGCTGTGGGACTCATGAACTAAGTAAGCTATGGAAAGTCAGGACTGGTGCAATCCTTCTCATACCATGCATTAGGAACTGCCCTCCAGGCATTCTCCACAAGCAACTCTGGGGCACTGTCTTGCAAAGAAAGGACTAGGTGGTATGGGCACAAACCATGCCAGGGATGTGTGGTAAGGATGAGCAGCACTTCAGTTCTCACATCCACCCTAAGGCCATGCTTTACACACTACAGATACAGATATAGTCACCAGTCAAAAGAAGATACTTGGGTAAATCTTGTGGGCAAATCAATGAAAAAAAGAAGCAAGAAGAAGTTAGAACTTTTCTAACAAAGAAGTAGATATAGGACGCTTGAAGAAATAGAGCAAAATAAAAAGATGCAGATATTTAGGACCACATAAGCAAAGCCAATAAATCAACTCCCAACATTAATCAGAATCTCCAAATCAATTTATGTCTTCTATGAGAGTCTCACATGTGCAATACATAATAAAGAGGGGTGCAATTAAGCCCTTTGCTTGAAAATGACACCGTCCACATGTGTGCCATCACTAGCATTTGTAACATTTAGAGGTGCAGACAATTGTTTGGCTCAGACCTTGCTATTTTTTATTCATATTTCGTCCTGTTCATAGTTGTTTGAAGACACTAAGTAAGGCTGATATCAAAGTTTTCCTGTTCTACACCCTGAAAAACTTGGAAACTGATAGGAAATTATAGACTATTGCCCCTTTTTGATTAAAAGAAAATCCTCTTGCATAGAATACTCTTTTCTTTTTTTTTAAATTTGGTTTCATTTGGTTTTTTCTGGTTCAAATAGTAATGAGAATCTTGTAGTTGGAACACAACTGTTTGCACATTTTCAAATATGAAAAACAACACAATCAAAAATATGCAAATAAATAAAAAATTACGGAATATTTTTATTTTCAGTTTTAAGCATTGCTGACTCAACAGTACTCTTCTCTTTTGCCATCATAGACCTGCACACAGCAGTCTTACAGTTCTCCTTGCATTTAAATCCCAATAAAATTATCAAGACAAAAATATGCAAATTATCAAGACAAGAGCAGCTTAAAAACTTGGTGGTTTGCTTGTTGGTTTCTTTCTTTCCTTTTTTTTAAACAGGAAATATTGATGCTTCTGTAGTCTCTATGCAGTTAATCTCTTCAAAAGCCCTTGTCAGAAAGAGAAGGGGTGAGACGTGCACAAAATGTTACAGTGAAATGCACAAAGGGACACCTAATAGAATTCATGTGCTCATATGTGTATGCACATGTATGCACATCTCTCTGCCAGTCTCTCTGTTGTCTATCCATCACCTTGGATAGACTTCCTCAGCTCTCCCCTGTCATGCCTTAAATTTTGTTTTTATTTATTAGTTTTATACAGCTGGTAACACTGGGTAGATCAATTTCTAGTAGTAGTGGCACTTCAGAAATCTTAAATGCTCTCTACTAAATGTTAACAACCCCCTTTTATGACATCTTCATACTTGAAGTTTTGATTGCTATTTTCAAAACAATGCATAGTTAAATTCAATTCAAGTTTGAAATGACAAAGGAGAAATGGATCCAGAAGCCTCCCAAATGCCAGTGTGTATTGATGCAAAGCAAAGGAGTAAGGCATCTAATGAGCACAGTCAAAGGCAGTGTATGTGATACCAGATCCATAAAAAGTCACATTCTGAACATGCTGTCTTGATAAGCACAGCTTGCACCTTTCATAAACTTGTTTATTTAGTAACCTTCAAAGCTGGTCTAAGAAAAAAAAAAATCTCTTTAACTGATGATTCTTTGTCCCATCACATATATAAACAAAATTCATGGCTCTCTGAACAGCTACTATTTGGGAATAATATTTGCGGGTATGAAGTTTTAGGAAAGTCAAGTGACCCTCCATAATTCATAAGGTAGTAACATCTTTTCTGTAAGATTGCCTAATCAAACATGAAGCATTTGGCAAGCATCAGGATGGGAAAGGGAAATGGAACAAGTTTTGTCAAGGAAAAATTAAAAAAAAATTAAATCATGAAATGGCCTCTGATGGCACAGCATGGTTTGGAACTGGGTTTAGTGCTACCCTGTTGAAAGTCTCACATGAGAGCTTTACACTTTTTGGAAAGTTTTCATGCATGGTGTCCGTCCCTAAAAAAAAAAAAGCAAAATAAATTTAGTTCATTTATGTGTTAAGGCCATAAAAAATGGTGTAGCATGGATAGCAGTATCTGTTTTAGGCATGTGATGGTTCACATATCCTATTTGGGAAAAAACTTCATGTGTACTTGAGTGTAAAGCAGAGGTGCACAAGCTTCCCTAAACCAGAGAGGAATTTACTGGCATGCTTTCACTTAAGTTATTTCTAATTGAATTTCAAGTCAGGTTTACTTTAAGCACCTTTGCATATGTTTTCTTCAGTGGAAATCTTTCTAAATCAGGGTATTTATAAATGCTGTGTTTCAAGCTCAAATGCTAAATGGTCATCTTAATTTAAACTTCTAACTTCTAAGAATGTATCCTTTTCACAAAGTCATTCCAGGTGGGTAATAAACATGTTCGATGAGTTAAGCTGTGTGTAAAAGAAGAGTTTATGACTTCCCCATCTACTCTTTTAATCCCTAATTATTCAAAGTTTTCCAAGTCTCAGGAACAGAAACATTTATGTCTCTGGGAAATAATGATTTCTGTCCTTTCAAGTACACTCACCATATTCAGGAGGTTACAAAACTGTATTAAAGAACCTACGCTTAAGAATGAGTAATTTCCCTGGATTACAAGTTCTTTACAGAACATGCTCAGAAACTCTTACACCTTAAGCCTAGCAGCAAACTGCTGCATGCTTTTGAATATATTTTCATAGACAAAAGTACCTCACCCTCAGCTATTAGAATATTAACAGCATAAGATTAACATTTTTAATATAAATGTTAATAATTAGGCTTTTTTCTTAAACTTGCCCTTTTTAGGAAATAATTCTCAAACCCACCAATATCTACAGCATAAAGAAAAATAATTATGTAATGAATATAAAAAAGAACTTTGATTGTATTGTAGTGTGCGTACAGATGACTGACCCAGTAGATTAAGAAAAGAAAAATATTGTTAGATGGAATATCTAAAGGACTCTGCTCCCAGAGTTACAGTTTTAGAGATAAAAAAGAAGGCACACAAAAAGCTCCTTCCTGGTAAAATTTCCAATGTATCTACAGCTGGTCTGTAGCCTTGCAGTCCATTCTTGCACACAAGGATGATTTCTTCAGGTGTTTCCCCTGGTGGTGAAGATGCAGGCTGAGCTGAAGGGGGCTTCAGGGTGCCCGGGCAGGGTGCTCTGTGCTTTCCAAGGTGTGTGACAAGGAGGAGCAAAGGGGACAAATGCCACCTTTTAAAGCAAAGATGAGGGTGTACATTCTGAGGCTACCAGGGCAAACCGAATCCCAGGCCTTCCCTTCAGGCACCAAGGTGTTTAATTGAAAAGTGAATCTACGCTTCCATTATAATAAATGATGGAGTGCACTTTTCTTCAGGAGTACATTGTCATACATAGTCCATAGTGATTCACAATGAAGACAACAGGAAGACTCATGGCATCAGTTTTCATGTTTATATGTAAAAGAAACAGGAGGAAATAACTTACAACACAACCTGATGACGGTATTTATAGCTATAAATATTTTGGGGTTGTTAAACAGAATAAACCCAATTTTCAAATCACTCCTAACTCAAATTTTTCAAATTATTTCAATTATTTAAAAAAAAAAAAAATTCTTTTTTTCCTGTACCAATCACACAGAGACCAGCAAAATTTTCCTAAAACAAAAATAGGAAACCGATACAACTCAGACATGAGTGAAATAGGCAACAAAAGCAAAGCTGGGGACTCAGATGTTTACTTTTCTTTATTATTCTGATTATTGTAAAGCCCCTGTGAAACATAAAGAGAAATCAATGAGTAGAAACTGATATACAGTTATGCAAATGCCTCTTTAATTCTTTTATATATTTATAATACACTGTGCTTTTATACAAACTTAAGGTTATCTCTTAAGATTTAAAAATTCAAGGACTATTCAAAGAACCAGCAAGCAGGATTTGGGTTTGGTTTTGTTTTTTTTTTTTTTTTTCGTTTTTTTGAGAGACAGAGAGAGAGAGAGGGAGTTATTGAAATAAGGATGGAAAATATCACAACATTCCACATCTACTGATGGCAGGCCAAATCATTTTTCCTCTTTGGATGTGGGAAGGAGGACAAAAGGATGAAAGAAAAGATGAAAGAAAGGACAAAAGAAAGGAAGAAAGAAAGGAAGAAAGAAAGGAAGAAAGGAAGAGAGAAAGAGAGAAAGAAAGAGAGAGAGAGAGAGAAAGAGAAAGAAAGAAAGAAAGAAAGAAAGAAAGAAAGAAAGAAAGAAAGAAAGAAAGAAAGAAAGAAAGAAAGAAAGAAAGAAAGAAAGAAAGAAAGAAAGAAAGAAAGAAAGAAAGAAAGAAAGAAAGAAAGAGAAAGAAAGAAAGAAAGAAGGAGAGAAAGGGAAAATAATATGTAAATGCACAGACATAAAAACTTTAACTATGAAGCAGGAAATTTTATCAGTTTCCAACTCATATAAAATATTTTCACTTCACACACAATTTCAGTGAATAAAGGTGATCTACTGTTAAAGCTTTCTCATTTTAGATGAACAATTTATTGAATAAATTTAACATCTCTTTCACTTTTCATTTATCTGCAAATAAAGCTCAGAGTTTTAAGCTGACATAAGTATATGTGTGGACATTTATGGAAAAAAATATCTCTGCCTATTATATTATGACCTTTATACTGTGGCATGCTACAAAGATGTGCTGTTCTTTCTACTTGCGTGATGATGAATATCAAAAGACATTGCTACAGTTCCCAGGCTGGTAAACAAAAGAGAGAGAAGAAGAATTTGGGTAAACCACTGTGGGTATGAAGATTTCTGCAAGCATATACACACATTTTTTGCAGTTCTAAATTCAATTGTCCTGGGACGACTTGAAAGAAAATTTACCTATACAGTTTCTAGATTGAGAGAATCTTATTTTTGCGCTTCAGCCAAATGCTACTATTTTTTTAGCTTGTGACTTCTAAAGTATAGGACAGAACATTTTGTCTTATCCAGAGTTTCTGAAAATTTCTGTATTCCTGTATCCTACCTGTCTTTATCACTTCTTCCCTTCCCTTTGCAGAGTTTTAATCCTTTCATTTGTATGTTTCAAAAGAGTAGTGCTTAAAAAAAAATAAAAAATTTAATAGCTTTATCAGCTCTAGCCCATTCCATTATGCTCTCTGATTTCTTCAACAGAAGTTATTAGTCTTTTAGTGTCCTCTTTTTTCCCTGAATCTAAGCAATTAAGTTTGAGCTAGTTAAACACCTCACATATTCTTTAAGTAGATTCCCTAGCATTTCTCAGCAGTGAATTTATCTGAAACCATGATCCCATTTCCTTAGTCTTGCTATCGTTCTTTGAGGTTCTACTAATTTTTAATTTTTTAAAAAATATTTTTATTTTTACATAGCCTGGATAATTCCGTATAACCTTCAAGTATGGAAATCTTTCTTCTAAATTACTAGTCAGACACCAGTGAGATTATTTCTGAATCTTGTGCTTGACATCCAACTGCTAACATCCACTTAGGAAGGATCTCATTGGAGTCTTTTTCAAAGTGAAAATGGATTATGCCATCAAGTTTCTCCTCATCCACCACTTTAATACATTAAATGTTTATAAACAAGCAATGTGAGAATATTTGTTTTTGTTTTTCTTCAGCCCTACTGATAGAACTCAGCAGTATAATGCTTAAATTTTTCATAATTTCACTCTCCATTAACATTTCAACTATTTGAATAGTGCTTAATTAAGATTCACTAATCTGCTACCAGAAAAAATTAAAAGTTTCATATATAACATTTTATTAAAGAAATCTTTTTTACTACAGAAAACATCTACATACATGTAAAACAGGAAAAAAAAAGAATATACTGTGTTATAGTCAGTCAGCTCAGGAAATAGTTTATTTTGTGAACTCATGCTTTGTCTAGTGAAATTTAAAGATAAGTAAGTCAAGGCACTAAGCTATGCATAAGTACATATGCAGTAACATAAAATTATGAAGCAAAAGAGTGACACTTGAAAATTTTATCACCTCAAAAACCAGAACAATGCTGCCAGTGCCCTAGACATGTTCTAAGGAAGGTCTGTGCAGCCTCCCACTCATTGTTTGCCTTCTAATCAAAATCTTTTTGTACAATGTTTTTTAATTGCTAGTACAGAATTTTAAAGGAGTTCTATGGTAACCAGTGCTGATATATAGTGCTGTTGCTTAGCACTGTGTTTAAGGAGCAATATTAATAGTCTGCTAAGATTAACTGGCTAATGTTATTCCCACATAGTTAAAAAGCAGTGTATATTTTTTACACGAATTTTGGAGCTTTTGCCAAAAATCTGCCATTCTTGATCCAGTGATGAGACTGGATGTCTCTGGATTTCTCTCTAGGGTTGATTCTGGTCCAGCTTCCATAGATAGAACAAGTCTAATCTGGTAAAACTTTAATTGTTACCTTTGATAAGCAAATGAACACTACTAACAGCAAAATCACAGGTGGAAGGGAAAGCATCTAAAAGTTCTCTAAAAATGTAAGTTACATTTACATTATTACAAATATTTTAGATGTCCATGAAACTGGCATTACAGTCTTACTGCAAGAAAAAGAAACATTCATTTCTTCATGCCTGCCACATTTCTGGAATTTTAAAACCAAGCTTTGCCTTTCTGTTTATAAGCATATACATATATATAGATATATGTATACAATTGGATCGTGTGATTTCAGTGATATGCTCCAGGGGGTGACCCTTCCCCTAACCAAATGAATCCTGAATGATTCAAGCCCATCCTGCTATTTCCAAATTAATCTGCATGCATCTCCAGGCTATATATAATTTGGCTGTACAGGTAATTCACAAGCCTTTTCAAGATACTCAGCAAACCATGAATAGCATTTCTCTTGCTGTGTGACACCTGCTGTCATAAAGGACTTCTCTGAGGTCAATTTAATTTTAGGGTATGAGGCATTGTAGCAGTATTTTTGCAATTCTTTAAAAATTAATATTTCTATATGGAATGGACATGCTAAATGGCTTCCTTGGTACCTGTCAAGTTTTTGATTTGATGTCTGGAAGCTGAAAGTAACTGCTGTATCCCAAAAAGCTTGGAACCCTCCTGGCCTGCTGAAGTGATCCTTGGGCCTGCCTGCAGAGAGACCTTGCTCACAAGCAGACACAGCTGGTCCACTCCAAAAGGGATTCCAGGAGAGATTCTGCATGCATGAAGTGTGAACAACCAGGAAGAACAGGTTTCTGGATTGAAAAATTGAATGATTCAAACTGACAGTGTAGATGCAGCTTCTGTGACAGCAGCATAAATCCATTGCACTGGCATAATTGATTCCTCTTGTTGCACATCCCTCCTGCCTGATCTTAAAGCAAGGCTAAAATGTGTGACTCCAATCATAATTAAAATCCTATAAAGTCATCCTTAAGACTTCATGAAAATATGCAATAAAATATGTATTTGTTTATAATTTTCTTGCTGTTTGTAACAATAACAAGACCTTCTCCTATGCAATTTACACAATTTGCTACTCTTCTTTTAAAAATAGGGTGTTATAAATAAAGTTATAACAATATTTCATATTTATTAATCTTATACATGAGGGTTAATGTTTAATTTATAGGAAAGTTTTATTCATTCAGTTATGATTGTCCACATCTGTAAGCATTTGATACCTTTTTAAATGCTTCCCTCTCAGAAGCGGATAATGGCAAACTGGACCTGTGGGGTAACCATAAAAAGGAAAGATAAATCGGTCCTTTGCTGTAGAAGTAGCTATCAACCACTCTGAAGAGCTGAGAAGTTCATATTTAGTAAAAGACAGGCAACTAAAATGAAATATTTTCAACATTTTTAAAATTTTGACATGTTTTCACTGCTTGTATGTAAACTGTTGACAATGCAGAATGAAATGTGTCTAAGAAACAAAAGATATGGTTAATTGTCCTGACAGCTTCTTTAGTTTAAAACTAGATGCAGATTAGAAAGAGACATTTACATCTCTCATTTTCCCTTTGTCTTCAGCATCTTTATAGACATCTTGCAGCATGTACAAACTTTTGCACATCAAAGAAAGGTGGCATTTAAAAATCATCAGGAAAAAAGGATGTGTCCTTCGAAAACTATTGACCAAAAAAAAATAATCAGTACTATTAGCTGGATTTAAGTGAATAAAAAGGTAACAAAAGCAATCAAAAGAAAATAGAGCATACAAAATTAGTCTTGAAGTCACTGAGCACACATAGGCTATCAATGTAAGGGGAAGTTAAATGCTCTAAAATTTGAGAAGTACAGTTTCATGGAACTCTGGGACTAAAAGAATATAGTTATTTAAGAAAGATTTGAAAACAACTAACACAATAAAAAAAGAAATATTGTATTGCATTGATCCAACTGACATATCTTGCTTTGTTCCTGTAGTCATCTCGTGGATCAGAAATTAGGAACTTTTGAAGACTTAGAAGAAATGCTAAATGAACAATCAAAAATGAAATCCTGCCAAAGAAGACAGACTGAAATACTTATTTCTATTCAGTTAAAACCTGAAGAATATCCTTTCTAAAACCACATGTCTGGAATGAATATGACAAGCCTGTAATTCAGAACAATAAAAAAAAAAAAAAAAGTTTTAAAGGAATTTTAAAATGTCTTCCTGTAATTAAAGATAAAATTCACTTTCTGCCAAGTTGGCAACAGAAACTATTGGCCTTTTTCATGTTAATTTGGGAAATATAAATCATCTAAGTAGGAAATGGCACTATTTATTACAGCAACTGGATCCAATGTTGTTCCAGGGTGGAAAAGTTGGAATGGTTCCTTTTTGTTTCATAAGGGCATGAACATGGATTCTTACTCAGGGGTCTTGAACACAGCCTATGTTACATTAGCATCTTCAGTGGCCCTACTGATTTTACATTAGGGGATAGCATATGCTCCACATATATGCAATAACAATTTACCACAACAGCAAAAACTCAAATGGGTCTCCAGGTGGGTTACATAAAAAGTAGTGGATCCTGGAAGATGCTTAACTGTTTTGGAGAAATTAAGAAGAATATGTTTCTGGTGTCACCAGTAAGTTGAAATAAGATCATTTGTCCTACTCAGTGCAGTAGCAGTAAGCTGCTAAGTACAAACACAGAAGGCAATGCTCTCATACTGGCAGAGCCCCTGAATGGCCAGGGAACATAATTTTTAATCAGTCCCAAATTTCTCGGTAAGTGTAAGGACACAAGATATAGTTTGTAAATGTAGTGTCTCCCACTGGATGTGAAGAAACAAGAGCGGTATTCAGCAAGCCCTGTAGGTTCCATCACACTGGAGCTCACTCCCTGCTCTAGGGATGCCTAGAAATTCTGTGCTATTATCTGTTATTATTTTTATTTTACTATCATCTTGGCAACTCAGTGATTCATCTTTCACAGTCTTCAGGTTCTCTGAAGCAAAAACTGAGCAGCTTTCAGTCCTAAGCTGTGCCAAACCCAGAATGTAGAGAAAATCTGAACGGTTACTGACAAAGGTCACTGACTGGTGCTAGATGGTCACACCAGTGGTGGTGATGTCAATAAATCTGTTTCGCTTTCTGACTTGAGAACACCCAGTATACTTCCAAAGCACACCTTCAAAGCAGAGGCAGATATTGAAAACTGGTTTTCACAACAGCTTGGGATCCCAGTTCTTGGCACATCAGAGCTTCTTGGCTCCTAAACATAACCACATTGAACAGAGCCTGGTCTTACCTGAGCTGTAGCAATTTGTGAATGCCACAGGTATGAAAAATTCAAAGTGGCACAAAAATGGTATTTTGGGGAACATGTTCCAGTTGGTTTTCTGACATAAAGTCACTGAAAAATGTAAGTTGAGAATTGATGGTCAACTTGTTCTAAATTTGTCACGCAGCAAAACAGTTAGTTGTGCTTCTCTCTTTTTTATATATTACAAGTACACACATGACCTTGTATTTCGGTATGTTAAAATACTTAATATGATTATTTTAAGAAAGAAGTACTATATTGTGTTAATTTTCCTGACACGTGACACATTTAGTTTTCACACTTTCTTCATTTTAATTTTGATATATGAAATAATGTATGGCTCATACAAGAATCTGAAATCTGTTCCTAATGGGCTTCAGGAAAAATTATGGTGTCTTCCTAAATCTGTTTCAGCAGCTGTCTACACAGCAGGAGGAACAAGCTTCCACATACCAGTAACTGCTAATTACCACTGATGCCCAGCCCTATCCTATGGCACTGCCACCTCATTTCAAAGCAGTGCAGGAATGGCTATGGACAGGACTCAAATGGGTGTTATCTCTGCCTTTGGGGGACCATTGTGAGTCCACTTAGTCTTAACTGGGGGCATATCTTTCACTGAAATTCAGGAATTTTACCTAGCATGGGTAACAAGGTTTGCATTCAGATTTCTACTGATATTCTTTGGAAGTGTCATCTGATTCCCACATGACTTTATAGCTCTTTTTAACATAAATGTATTTTTTCACTCCAATAAGCATTCTACCATGGTTTCATGTTTAATACTTTACACTTAATATGCTAACTAGCAGTCACGTTTTTTGGTAGAAAGCCTTCGTTTTCAATCCAGAATGACACCATTGGCATGTAAAAGTCCATCCTGCACTGTCTTTCTCTTTTAACAGATCCAACATGGAGCAGTCAAAAGTTATTTAGCAATTGACATTGACATAACTTTGCCACAAGCAACTGAAGCAATTACATGACCTGGGATGGGTGCAGCTGAAACACCTTGATAAGAAAGCAATGAAAAATGACACATCACACAAACAGAATGGCTTCATCAGTGCAACACTAAATCAACATGTATGTTTCTGGCACTCCCCATTCTTTTGATAATGGAATAATCAAAAAGAGAGGACGACTGATATCCCCATTTTTTTCTGACAGGCTGGAAATGAACTAAAATAAAGCATGCCTGTGCACTGTCATTTGATTGTATTTTAGCGAAGACAGTTTCAATTTAGTGCTCCATAAAACACTTCATATTTTAGTCTGGCTTGCCTGTGGCTGGTATAAGAAGATAATCTGTTCGTTGAATTTTTCCTTCATTCCCTAAAAAAAAAAAATCTGTGTTTACCATGACCACCAAAATCAGGCAGGATATCACAACAGCCACAGAAGAACAAATGAAATTTGGAAAACAGGTTCCCTGACATTCTATCTCTTGTGCAGACAGTATACCTGAAGAGAGGCAAGTGCTAATGAGAGAAACACAACACTCTGAGCATTTGGGCAGAAGAGGCATATCTATACCACAGAATGAGCTGTTTCTCCCTTCCTATCAAAAGAATGAGATTTATCCACAAGAAAGCTTTTATTTCTGGGCCACTTCAGTTTACAGAATAATTTGGTATTTTTTAATTTCTCTTTCCAAAGTTAACCACATGTATCATTACATGAGTAAGCTGATTTCTCAGAAGACATTTAGCATTCTTAATATTTCACTGTATTCTTCCCTTTTCACTTACAGTATCAGTAAAGTCCCTTCGATAGCATATCCAGATGAAATGTCTTCTCATCCTTCAAACGTTACCACATATAACAATTATAGAAGCTTTTGTGAAGCAGTAAGGTATTTTATTTTAGCACAAAAGGCAAGCCTTACTTTTAATATTTCCATCTACTATCAGGCAAAGAGATCTTCCTGTTTATGCATTTCTAGTACTGTAACATTATGCACTGAAATATCAGCTACAATAAATAGTTGAAAACTCTTTATTACAGAAGGTTTCCAAAGGTGTGAGTAGCAGAAGGAATGCACAACAACACTTGCAAAGTCATCCTTTCAACCTCCAAGGATAGAGCCTGATATACAGAGACAAAACTAAATAAGTCTATAGAATCTATTTACTGAAGACAAGCATTTAAAGAGAGAGTGCAAGAGAGGGGCAAAGTGTGTTAAGTGGTTTCAGTAAAAAAAGTGAAAATTTGGTTCAGTGTTTGGTAAGTTTGGTAAGTGATGTCTGCAGGAAAGAATCCAGCAAAATATTCTGATGAATTTCTTCACAAAAATATTTTTACATGTTTTTTTCTTTTGAAATCAAATGGTCTTGGGTTTTAGGTATTTCAGTAGGAAAGCGCATAGGACAAAACTACATATATTTTAATTGTTACCAATAATAAGGTATTTTCCCACTTATTGAATTTTGCTGCTCTTAAAATAAGAAAATAAGCAAACCATCATCCTTCTCATAAGAAGATTCAAGAACTTCAAATTCAAGAATGCAAGGCATGGAAAGGGCTATAAATAAAGCTTGATAAAACTTTTTAAAGGCTAATATCTGCCTTATCTGTATCATAACTACTCAACTTAATGAAAATACAGATTGTAATAGGAAACTTTAGCATCACTGTCATCTCTGACTACAAAAAATTCAGCCATTAACCATATAATTTCTACTACTCACTTTATTTATTTGTAATCCTTTTTATATTTACCTCTGTATACAAAGAAGCTATTGATTTCTACTGAAGATTCACTCAATTGAAATGCTCCCTGCTTGGGCAGTAAGCAACATAAATATTAAATCTTAAGACTGGACAAGACACAATCTCTGTCATTGTTTATTACATTATCAGTTACAGCCATAGACTTTCTCCTTTTAAAAATGCTCTTCCCACATTGCACCAAACTGGTGAATAGGATTTATGAGAAATAATGTTAAAAGGGGGTGTTGAGGAATACTTAACATCAGAGTATAAAATCATTTTAGCTATCATTTATTCCTAAGGCTTCTCTTATCATCATTATCATTGTTCTCTTTTATGCAACAATTATGATAACACATCATAGTTTTTGTTCAGCCCCCTGAGATTTACACTCACCAGAAAGACAGCTTGTTTGTATTTTCAGTGTTAATTTCTCCAGTATGACAAGCAATGTCTAAAATGGCTATTTATGCTTTTTGTAAAAAAAAAAATTAAAATAATAATAAAAAAATATAAATATCATGACAGACACTGATATAAGATGCTGAGATATTTGAATTCAAATGCACAAAATCACTACTGGACTGTATATAGAACAGCGTTGTTTTCCTTTCTAGAAAGGATCTCAGGAATTTATATTAACTACACTCAGCTAAAGAAAAGAAAAGCAGCTCACAATGAGATGTAGGTAGATAAAGCTGGAAAGAGCACAGTGCCGGAAAAAGAAAGAATAAAGCCTCCATCCTATGATGGAGCAGCACAAGAAACTCTCTAATATAAACAATTGCCTTAAAAGGTAATTCATGCCCCATTCTGGATAATTTATAACCCTAAATCTGATCATTTTGCTCCTGGCATAATTTTCAAGGTTTCCCAGCTCAGGTTTGGAGAGGGAAGTGATAATACATATGAAAATTAGTGTGGAGCTGACTCCTACTCATTTGAATGGCCTTAAGGCACCTAAATTATGCCTTGGGCATGCTATTTCCTGTGAATAGGGATATGTATGCTACCCAGTTAAAGCTAGTAAACTAAACTCTCCTCATACTCTCTGCAGACAAATAGATTGATCTAAAAAAGAAATAGTTTTTTCTAAAATAAGACTTCAAATAGGGAAAGGCTATTAGACATACCTGCCTTAAACTTAAATTCTTTACCTGAATACCTCCCATAAATTTAGAATAATACCTCCAAATCAGATAACCCTGCATATGGAAATAAATTATCAATAAACACATAAACGCTATTAGGTGCTTAGAAAAGAGTCTTCCTCAGTCTCTTCTGATAAAAGCATGCTGCTCTTCATAAGGATGATCCCATCCCTGAATCAAGTACTTCAGCACTGGGAAGATATGTGTGAGAAAAAAAAATGGAAAAAAAAGGAAATGGCCTAGTCTTAGGCTACCTTAGCCTAGCCACAAATCTTTGTTAAGAGACATCATCCTTCAGTCCAGATCGGTGAATAGAAAAATCACACAGTCCTTTACCACATTTTTATAACAATTTCTCTAATTTTCCTACCTTTTATTGCTTTTCTATATTATTATTAATATTATTATGATTGCAGGCACTCAGATTCACTCAAGCTGCCACGTTGACACAATGTGGTACAGATATTTTGCTCTGAAAACTTCTTAATACAATTTGAAAAAAACCTAACATACATTTTAAGAAAATGTTAAAACTAGCTATCATTTTTATAAGCACTTTGGCAAACACACAGCAGGCATGTTATCGTTATAGAGTTAATTAGCTATTTTGATGCCTACACTGATTATTCATTATCACGTTATTTCCAGGGAAACTCAGATCCTTATGTGCTAAGAGAGAATCTATTTTGGTGATTTAGGATGGGATTTCTGACCTAAGATATGTGCAATGTAATTTATATCTGTGCTACTCACTGTAGGATTCTTGTATGGTTTATGGGGAGAAACAGGCAGTGTAATCCTACAGTCAGATTTAGAAGACTATTTTAGGATTCAGTGAATCACACTTGAGAAGTTCTGTTGTTCTCCACAGATTATAAGAGGAAGTAAGCATGATTTACTCAGATGCTGACATCTATACTTTAGAAATTCCTGTTCAGTTACATGAATTCACCCACAAGTGGTGCACATACACATTTACATATCTGGGTGTTATTGCAGAGCTGCATAAATCATCCAAAAACATTTAATTTCTTAATTAATGAACAGAGGAACCCTGTTTATTTTTTCTTTAAGCAGTATTTCATCATGCATTGATATTCTAATCTATGACAAACATATTTGTGAGCACTCAATTCATCCCATTTCCTTTAGAATATCTATTTCTAAATTGAGCATGGTACAGAAGCATTCAAAACATCCTTAAAGGAGACAGATTAAATGAAGCTGGTGCAGCACCAACTACAAAAAAAAAGAAAAAAAATCCGAACACCTGAAGTCCCAAAAACACTCTAAATTCATTATCATGGTCCTAGTTAACTTTGCTAGTTAACTCTAGAAGGAGTTTTGATGAGTTTGAATTCAGTTCTATACCAGCACAATTGCATTGCTTCCAGCTGTGGAAGAAGTTATGTCAGTTCTACATTGAAGTTCCCTGCTCCATAATTGTATGGCAGAAGAAAGCTTAGTGACAAGGACAGCAAAACAGCTCACTGCACCAAAACCTAGCAAGAGACAAATATTTCAGATGATACAGTCTGTGTTCATCAAATCTCCCTACACTCCTAAACTAAAACCAAGCACATTCCCGACCTCTATTTTTATTTCTCCAATATTTATTTCATCTTGGAAAATATAGCATGCACTTTCAACTGCAAGTTCTTCAGCTGGAAAATTCATATTGCTGTGAGTAAAGATATGTCTGAAGAAAGTTAGCCAAAAGGGAGTGAAATTGAAGGCCATCAATTGTTGCATTCCTTTTGGGAATGTTCTCCCCCAAAACCCCTCCCCCAGAAACTGTAACCTGGCCTGATTTACCTGCCCCTTGTCTCTGAACCTATGGCCTTCGGCCAGGTAACCTGATCCCGACCCCAAAGGAGATAAAAACCCCTCTCCCCCCATGTGCTTTCCTCCTTGCTTCTGGGAACCCCTTCATTGAGAATAAAGCTTTGGAATACATCCTGAGGTAAGGAGCCTCTTTTGAAACTCTTCTCCCTATATTGTAGATCCCCTCTCCCAATATTCTCTAAATCTGAGCTAGCAGCTTGTGGGGAGGTGGAGGAAAAGGGGAATCTTCAATCAATTTGTATGACTTTAGCATAGCTCTAGAAAGTTTAGCTGTGGATAGATGGAGGGTACAGGGTCATACAGGATGATGACACAAAAGAGGGAAAGGGAATGGTTTGAGAACTAGGAAAGGAAGTTGCAACTCTGATCTGCTCTTCATTATGAAGGTAGGTATGCACTCTGCATTTATATGGGTAGAGGATGCATAAGCCAGACATCACTCTGCTAAGTCTGACCTATCTCTTATTCTGATGCCATTTTCCCTTTGTCTCCCTACACACAGTCATCTGGGAGGGCTGCCTTTTTGGAAAGGGTATTTCTGCCATTTTTTGTCTTTTTGTTCCCATGGACTACATGGGATTTAACAGTTTTGTATCTAGAAATTATTTGCTGCTTTTTATTTGCCTGTTGCTGTTTTGTATGTTAGAAAACTATTTTTTTTTCACTAGTATCTACTTGTATTCATTCTTTATGGGTCAAAAGGGATTGGCTGAAACTAAGGGGAGGTAACCTCTTTTTAGAGTGTCCATCTCTTTAAATTGTTTTAAACCAACACAGACACATACTTCTGCTCATTTTTATCACAACTCAAAAGCATGCGAGGAAAGAAACTATGAGATTTCCCTCAGTAAACAAAAAACTAAACTTTGTAAACAGTAATCAAATTAAAGATGATGTATAATGAGCACTTTTAAAAGGAATAGCATCAGTTGAAACTGCTGATACAGACATATGGTATTTGTCTTTTCAGAGGGTGTTTTTATGATTTTCAGTAGGTCTGTATCTAAGCTGCATCTGTTCTATTGTATTTTGACATGACCTCAGAAATTTTCTTTATATTATACAAGTCCAAATTTAATTTGAAGAGAGAAATCTATATAAGAAGATTTAGAGAGGTCTGTGCTCTTCAAACTTACCATTAAGTCTACACATCTAAGCAATTAGGAAGACTATTTTCTCAGAATAAATAACACAAAACAATTTTTCCAAGTAGAAATGAATTGAAATTCATAAACTCATGGTTTTATTTTTTATTAAATAGATTTTTCTTTCATGTTATTCTAGTTTAAAAAAACCCCAAAAAAACCAAAAACTAAACCAAATCCCAAATCCACTTCCTACTGTACTTAACCTGAAAAGGCTCACAGAAGGATTGTATCAGAAGGATTGTATCATTAAATGCTTTATGAACTTTATTATAAGACTGTTTAAAGACTTCAATTACTTCTAGTATATTTTCTGGTCTCTTGAAAACTTTGTTAAATATAGTCAGACATTTCATGATTTAGTCTCTTTTCCTATACTTCTGGCATACACAGTGTCTTGACAGTCCCTTTACCCACAGTTGTTTTGTACATCATCTCAAGATAAAAGGAAGTACTCCAGAAGTACTTCAGGAGACCCTATTTTGGAAAAATAGATTGAGTGTTAAAATTGCATGTTTTATATATAAAAGAAAATTCTCTATCTGCAAAAAGGCCAGGGAAAACCTCTGTTTTTACCTCTGAGAACTCTTAGCTCAGAAAAGAGATTTGTTCTGTTCTCCCTCTCTGTGATCACTGCATTTGTATTCTCAGTAGCTAATGTCTTACAATTGGTGGTCCAATTTTAAATTCCCTTTGACTTCTTATTGAAATTTAACACAGTGCATCATGATTGAAATATTTCTTTATCTGCATTAGGGTTTCAAATGAAAGCCAAGTAGATGAAAGCAGACCAAAAGTGAAAGTGATTTGCATATGCATTATTTATTTATTTATTAATTAAGAAATTTGATGGTGAAGAAGAAACATTCCATTGTGCAAAAACTCCACTTGGTATGAAGTCAATTCTTTCAATAATAATAATGTTTTCTATAATTTGGGTTGGAAAAAAACCTATTAAATCAGTGGCACGTTGTCTTTTGTTAGAAGCAGAGAAAAAAGCAAAAGATATAGATTATACCTCCCAAAATTTTGTCCAGAATTTAAGTCCCTGTGTAGTTTTGTCATGTATGTTACCCATTTCTTGCAACTGGCTTTAGAAGCATTTCTAGGGATCCTTTCTCCCATATTCAAGTGGATGAGTCACTCTCTTCATTATAAAGGCAGGCTTCCAATGCCATTTGAGAAACCCTGCCATATCCTGAATACTCACATGAGACTATGGTTCAAGATCTATAAAAAACACCCTGGAGAAATATCTGGTGTGAGAGCAGGTATCAAAGAACAGATCATGTGGCATTTGATTTTGTGGTTAGGTAACTGAACTGTTCCTGGATTTTGACTAACTGTGACATAATTTAGATTTGACTTAATTCAAAAGTGTGCATTTACCTTTAGACACCTCCATTTATCCAAGGTAGTGATGCATTACAAGACTGCAGAAGCTGTCACTTAGGTTTTTAGAAGCAGGCTGCATTGTCAGAGATGCACACATAGATGACTTCTACTAGAGCACCAAATCTCTATTAGTAGTTTAGCCCCTAAAAAATAGGGGTTTTTTTGCATCATCTACATATCATGATATAAATCTCACAATGTATAACAAAGCTGACTGCAGTTTTCCTGTTTATCAAGATAGATTTTGAATGATCTTGAAATAAAAAAAAATCCCAAAATTTCATAATGTATAATATGCTCTTATATGCATTTTGAAGTAAGGTGAAGTCTTATATTTGTAATTTATTTTTATGTTGGGTTTCAGTACAAGTAAGGACTTAAATTTGTAGAAATTAATTTCCAAGGTATGGAATTTCTGCTGGTTAGGAACAATCTTGCATTGAAATATCAAACTTCTGATACCTGGCCTTCACTGATAATTGACATGCAGTATTTATGCTAAACACTATATTCTTCATATACATTGAAATTTTGTCTCATGAAAGTAGGGTGGGCTATGATTTCATGTGAACAACAAATGATAATATTCAAGGATAACAATGAAATTAATGTCCACAAAATAGGATTTGATTTGTATTGTCAAAGCACATAATGACAACATTTACACTCCTGTAATTTTTCTATCTACAGTGTAACTGGATAAAGCTGGAAAGGTCAAATATGTGGTCATTTACTGTTTGTAACAAGAATGATGTAGTAGCTGCAAGGTCCTATCAAACTAAATGCCCATGACATTTTCATTTGAGTCCTGGCAGCATAAAGACAAACACTGATTAAATTAAAAGCCTACTGTTATTTAGAGCACATGTTTTTAATCTGAATAAAGAGGTCATACAGACTGTCCCAAAATATACTTAGCAATATATTAATCATATGCATCATCATCTCCTTATCATAGTCAACATCTGCCTCTTGTACTTCCACCTCTGTAATCTGAAAACCAGCACACGTATACCTCCCTCTGAAAAAAATCACCACCTCTCACAAACCACCAAGAGCTGCAGCATGCTCCTTGTACACTAAGTGCATAGTTCAAACAGGTTCAGAAAGGACACTACTCTGTAGGGATGGTATTATGTAACCCGATTAAGGGACCTTACATTGTACCTTTTAATGAAAATGAATCCCACAGTGCCTATTTTAAGTACTTATTTGCTGTATAAGAGAACTATTAAGTCACATATTATTGAAAATCTATTATCAGAAAATAGAATCTGATTTTTAAAAGCAATTAAAAACTCAGTCTAATCCTGATTTTCATAAAGCAACTACTTTTCCCGTAGCTGTAAAATATTTTACATTCAAACTTATCTTTAATTACAACTCCTTCTGTATAATGCTGGTACGCTAGAGTTATGGCAGAGCACTATAGACTCTTATGGACTGATGGAAAAGTCTGTCACTACAATAGAATATGTAATTCCTTAACATTCTGTGTTGTTTTTCATAGTTAGAGAAAAAGGCTGAGCTGCTGCATGACACATCTCACATTTCAGCTGGCTTAATTAGCAAAAGCCTCCTAAAAGAATGAAATTATACCCAAGAGGAAATGTCTTATTTAAGTCAAAAATATTCCAGTGGCTAAAATAACCATATCAGAAATGTTTTTTAATACTATTAAAAGTTCTTCCCATTTTAAAATCTTTTCACAAACAAATCTTTAAACTTAGACTCTGCTCACTTCCTGCATTGGCTGAAAGCAAAACAGCAATAAATATTTTAAGACTTTAATAATTTCCAGACCCCTTACAGTATCAATTAGCATACTAATGCAATGGTTCATTGGTCTTATTCAAGAAGTTAAACTTCTAAATGACTAAATCAAAAGCTTCTATTATATGACTATAGGAATACTGGTATTAATTGCAAAGGAAGTGAAAAATGCAAACCCTGCATTTGATTAATTGTTCAGTCAAATGATTTCAAAGGTCTCTTGTCTTTCTGTAATTAGTCTTGCAATTAAAATTTGATCTATATACTGAAAATTATATTTGACTTCATAATTATGCTTTAATCTGCTAGTATTCTATTCAGAAAGATAATTTAATTAATTTCTACTTATACTCATTATTATGTGTGTCTAAAAACATTCAGTATGCTTTCACTGAATTCTCTCAAGAAAAAAACAAACAAGGAAACAACTGCACTTGTTCATATTTGGTGGGCAATAGATTTTCCTAATACAAGAACTCAGAGCTGGAATGGGTGGAAATAAGAGAGAACTGCTGGGTTTCTTGATTTACTGGCCAGCACAAATTTGCTACAGTACCTGTAAAAATAGTACAGTGTTCCTTAAAGCCCTGGAGTTGTGGAAATCCTCATGTTGACTGATGACTCTTTGGAGGATGATTCTGAAACTGGGCTGTCTTTGGTTACACAAAATGTACTACATGCCACCACTACCCCACAGGCAGGAAGAGTGCTGACCAGTTTTCTGAGTGCACAGCTGTGATTTCCCATAAAAGCCCTATGTTGGCCAAAACTAACAGGTCTTACTGTCATCCAGTACAAAGCTGGGCATAAGAGATTCTCTAAACCCTGCAGATTAATCAACTTCACTGTAACATTTTTGTCCTGCACTATAGAGAAGAGATCAGGAACATTGATAGTACCTGGAAGAAAATTTCCAAGAGTATGTGCGGTTCCAAGCACAGTACATGCATAGCACTTGCTATGATGAGTACGTTAGCAACACAAAAGACTAAAGGGCAATATCAATGTTCAAAGCTTAGCAGTTAATTTCCTGTCGCAAAGGAAGAGATGTAGTAGAGGAAGGAATTTTTCTTTCCATTAGTGTAGCTGCAGGTTATGAGGCCACTGCTGCTGTTGAAGATGTAGAAAGTCCTTTTGCAGGCACAGCTACATAACAAGATTTCTTCCAAATAGAAATACCTGTTTCTGCCCTGACCTTTTATTACAATAGTTTTATCACTGATGATTGAGAAACCTTTACAAGACAAAGAGGGTTCTCATACAGGACTCCATTCTCAGCAGAGGTGAACACAGACTTGTAGCTGCAGAAAATGGTGATTTGCTTTTTAATAAGAGAGATGGGAAAGGCTTAGAAGGTTACCAAATCTAGCCAGTTTTCTAATGTGATGAAGTATACTCTACGTTCCGTAAAGAGAGTCCTTAAGACATCATAGCCAAAAATAAGCATGTAAGATGGAAATACACACCAGGGTATGAACAGAAGCATGGAAGGTGAAATACATCCAGATACTATGGAGCCTCACAAAATGAAATCACAGTTGGTATGGAGTCAAGCTGTTATGGTTAAAATTTGTCAAATTAAAAAAATTCGGTAGCAACAGCCAAACTTCTTCTGTTGAAACGTGTCAAAGTATTTGAGGTACTTGATGTGCACCTTCAAGTGATGTGACTGGGAAAGAGACTACCTAGAAAGAAGAGGAGGTTCTGGGAAAGCCTGAATAGATGAGCCAGCTGCAGCTGCTGATATAAACGCTAGAGTCCCTCTGAGGCCAGGTGTAAGGGCATAAATAAAAGGTCAAGGAAGTCATGTCATCAGATACCAGATTGTCTTCGTTGATGTTAGTCTACTACCTGATTCCATTTTGGACTGTTCAAACCATCTTTTTGCAAGAAGGGAATGGTGTGAGAGGTAGTGAAGTCATAGGCAGTACAGCTGTGAGGCAGTCCACGTCACTTGTTCTCAGGGACAAGAAGTTCTTCTCTTTGTTTCAGCTGTCTTGGTCTGTCTGTAAGGCCCAACCTTGCTCTCCCCCAGGCCAGGCTGACACAGGATGGGCCCATCACCATCATATCTCACCACTCTACCACTCATCAAGCTCTGGCCCTGACATTGTTCTGTCCATAAACCTGATAAAGAAGGGCCTCAGTGATAGAAAATTTGATAGAATTTGATTAAATTCTATTTCCTTTGGAGCAGCTGACCAGTGGCTCATGAGGTTGTCATTTCACAGTTTTAAGAAGACATCAGAACAGGATTACTTAAGTTTCTAAAGAGCTTGTAAGGGAATATGTGATTCACTGCTGGTACTCAATGAATAAAGATGCTGAAATTGCTCTTCCTCTTCCTCCTCTCCCCCATTAGCAGCAATGAAATTCAGAATTTTTCACGCATTCATTCCCTGCAATAAGCAAATTATCAGCTCTGACTTCATGTCTCTCCTAATGATTTTTGTCTAAATGACCAATCTTCTTTTAAGTCAAAACCTGCCACAATTCTCTGGCCAGCACAGTCTGTCTTAAAAGTTTCTCTAGTAAAGAGTGGAGAACCCTTATGCTAGGGGTACAGTTGCATTATATGGATGAAGTAGTAAAAGAAAAGATAAATATAAAAGTATATTGCCTCTATGACAGCTTAGTTTACCATGGAAGTTCAGCTCCTTGGAAGCCTGTGACCATAATAAAAATAACAGCTGGCAGATAAATAAACCAGAAAAATAGTTATGTGAAGAGTAACTCATGGAAAGGAATCTACCCCAGGAACTAATTAACATGGAAAGTTTGTGACACTGCTAAACAGCAGTAGCTTCCAATATTCTATGAACTTCCGAAATCTTTCAACTGGTAGGAATTCCTAAGTTCTTTCTGCATGAAAATTCAAATAAGAGACAAATTACATTTTCTGTTTTTTTTCTTCTTTTTAATTCCCAAGTGTTCTCCCCTACCCCCCCCCCCTCCCCCCCCTCCCCCCGCCAATATAAACTCAGGTTCATTTCTCCAGCTGCAGCTTACAGAAATGGAGTTTTGGGTGAGCTAGCCAGTTTTCTATTAGTATCTCATCCTGGTCTTTATTGGATATTGGATCAGGTCTTTAAAGAAGAGAGACAATCTCATACTGTTGCCAGAACTAACTATTTAAAAGTACCTGATTAAAAAAGAATGCAGGATTACAGGTTTAAAAGAAACATATGTTTGATACATAGACCATACCTGATTAGTCAGGACCAACTTATTCTCTGTTTTCACTTGTCGGTTAACATTAACCTGCATAAAATTTAAAATGTATTTTTCAAATCCCTGTCTGTGTTAATCTACTTCAGAATCCACCCAGGAAAACACCATATCATAGTCAAATATGTTGAAATGAGAAATGATTTGTTCATATATGTTAATAATCCTCAGACTCTTGTCATGTTCCTGCTATCAGTAAACAATTTCCTTTATGTAGAATTTCAACAACAAGCATTGTTGGTATCAAAGGAGTTTGACATTTGATGTTTTAAAGTAGCTATAACACACAAACATCTGTACCAATCTTTTTCAAGAAGAACACCAATTTTATCTCCCTTACAATCCTGCAGTAATAATAGCTCAGTGTACTTGCTAGACAAATACAACTCTGTTGGCTGAAAGTCTGAGCTCTGTACCATGTTTGGTTGCCTACTATTTCAGGAATATAGTATAAAACAACAGCAAAGACAGAAGCAAGACATCTGTAACTGGTACTGGCTGTCACACATCTTGACAGCTCCCACTGACCTATAACATTAATATATCAGCTTTTCACTTTTTAAGACCTGAAGTGTAAAGAGCAGTTTCTATACTCCCTTTTGCAAAACGATAAGTTCTAGTCAGCCCACAGGGGAAAAAATGACAGTTACTCAAATTGAAGGTCAGTGCTTAGCTCTGTAGCTTTGCATGCACACAATTCAGCTACTGAATACTGCCTGTTTCTGTTTTCTCATCACTACAGACAAAGCACATAAATAAAAAAAAGCCTGGTGTAGATATTTGATTCTGTTATCTTCTGTCAACTACGCTTTCAACTGACTGAGGCATTGCATTGATGTAACACATAACTGCACTGTGTCAAAGCTAGCACTCCTCATTGAATTATTCAACTGCATCTAATCCTGTTCACCTGTGAGATCTTCAGATTTTCTTCTTCTCTCAAAACATCCAATGAACTATGGGATCTGACCAAGTGGGAGATCACTTTCCACTAATAATATTAATAACAGACAGACTTTAGCCACCTCAACCTATCTGAACCTTCAAAACACAAGTGGATTTCAGAGGTACTTCTGGGATACCATGCATAGCCACAAAAAATGTGCTTTCTTCCTGTTTTTCTGACACCAGAAAGATTCCAGCTACTGACTACTGTGTATAGGGCATGTGGTGTAGTGGGGTTAGCACAGAAAATACGTAGGGTTTTTCCTGACTTATTTCACAAGGCCTGGTATCACCCAGCTGGTATGCACTAGCACACATCATGATGTCAGTCTGCTGCTGCTGTCCTTGGTCAGCAGGAAAAAAAAAAAAAAAAAAAAGCTCACAGCTGCATTTAATTAAAGAGAACATGAAAAGTAAAAACCAATTCTGGATGCTGGTGTGTGCATGTTGCACTAAGGGCAAATGGGCAGGAATTCGAAAAAGGAACTGCTTTAGTTCACTTGATTTTTAAATCTGAGGTCAGATAGCACACAGATAGCATGCAGGAGCAACTGCATAGTTCCTCCTTGCATGAATAAGTCTCACTTAGCACCGCATTTTCAGTACACCAACCCACTGATTTTACTTTCAGAGGGAAAAAAAATTGCACAAAAAGTTGTAATTTCTCACAAAGAGCAGTTTAATATGTCAAAGACCTCTGGCCAAAGCTATCCTTCATTTCATGTTGTCTGGGCATAAGTATATTCCCATTTCCACCAGGTGATATATTTTCAAGGAAAACTGCATGATACTATGTAAATTTACTGCATCTGCTTTGATATGTGTTCAAGGTCATGTTGGCTCTTTCCAACTCAAGGGACTACTGCTACAAAAGGGCTGAGTACAGGAAGAAAGAGATGCATTCAAAAGGGCAAGTTAAAATAGAAGAGAAAATGGTAAGAATTATTTTGAAATTATGAGGTCTCATCTTCAATTAAAAAAACCCCAACAACCTAAAAATCTTTCTAGATGTCAGAATATGTAATTCTAAGGTCTTTTATAACACAAATGAACATGAACAGTGGAGTCCTCATTAATCTTCAGCATCATTTGACTGAACAAGGACTTTCAGTTCTGTACTTTCCATCTGACTGTACACTGCATATATGTATATACCTACATAAACAGCACAAAAGTGTGAACATCCTCTCAGGTGAAACAGCACATAAACTGAGAATATGAACTTTAGTTTTTTATAGAGTACACAGTGAATCTTTTTGCCATCAATATTTACTGCTACTCAGAACTGAGTAAAAAGTGAGGAAGCTGAAAATTAGCCAAACATTTCCCAGTGACCATATTTTGAAGAGCTGGGATGATGAAGCAAAGCCCTATGCCACTGGGGAGGGAGGAGGGAATGGTTTTTACATTGCTAAAACATACAGACTTCCTGTAAAGAGAGTGTAGGGTGTGTTATTACGTTTTCATAGAAGAAAATAAGACCAACAGAAGGCAAGTTCAACAGCAAAAAGGTGTCAATGATCCCGAATTTATTAAAAGTAGGTGGAAATATGCAATTTTCAGCATCACAAAAGGATGCTTCTACCTGTTGCTATTTTGCCATGGAAAGTATTATTTCACTGTATTTTTGTCAGTTAACATCTAAATCTGCTGATACTGATAACAACATAATCATATTTCCCTTATGCATTACAGAGCACATCAGAGCATTACAGAGTACCAGACCATGAAATTTTGGTGACTGCTGCAGATCAGCTGTTACCCGGATGGAGAGCACACATCACTAAATGGCAGAACCAGTGAGAAGGGCCTGGGAAACACAGTACGTAGCCCAGACCTCCATTCAGTCAGGTCTGCCTTCTTATTTTTTCATTCGTTTCTAAATGTCAAAAATCTTAGAAAACAGAGGGTGGGAGCTAAAATGATATGTGCCTCTTGAGATAACTTTAAAGCAACATACTCTTGCCCTCATCAACCTGTTAAATCTCAGTACTTGTTTGTTGGGGTATTTTTAGTTTTTATTTATCTTTGCTTGACTGGGTTTTGTTAGCATTGCTTTTTTTATTTGGAATGAAGATGATAAGGATGTATCCTTTTAAAAAACTACATTATCACCATATAAACAGAGATATTGATTTCACTGTAAATTTCTCTTGTTTCCAGCATAGGCATGAAAGAAATCAAAGGATACTGCAATCTTTCTGCTGATGATTTAAAAACTCCTGCTAATGGATAGTGCAGTGAAATTACTTGTTCTCTCCCTCTTCCTCTTTGTCTAAGTACTATTAACAGGTGCTTGATTTCTTTGGTAGGGAGAAGAAGGGACACTATACGAATGCATTAATTTTTTATCATCTGATCTGTTTTCCTCTTGTAAAGCTATGGCTTTGGCAATAATAAAAACATCCCTAGCACTAGAGCACAGCTAGGGACCATTGCTATTCATTGGTAAATATAAAGTTGATTATCACAAGAATTTAGATGTGTTTGCTACATATAAACTTGGATCAACATCACTTATTTTCCATATGTTTATTTACACTACTGATGCTTTTTAGACACATTATATGGAACTAAATTGTATAAGCATTAAATACATTATTCCAGCATAGGACTTCTCAGAGAACATCGTATTTTATCTTCTTTTGTTCTGGAGATAAACACCCATTTCACTGAGAGAATTACACTGATCTGAAATCAACATAAAAAAGGAGCATTATATTTAAGGTCCTAAGGTGCTAAAATCCTTCGAACTCTTAAGGTCTTTTAAAATTTGATCTGACTAGAGGCAAAAGACAAATTAAACCTTCATTTTGTATTAGCCTGTACTTCATTTATGCTACTGCACAAATACAGCCTCTTGCTACAAAAAGGGAACTCACAAATCATATATAAAATTGAATAGTTAATTCCTACTTTTCACAGCTGAGAAAAATGTACATTAGTTAATGTTATGGGAAATTTGCTATATCAGTTACTCCCTGCAATTTTTATCACACTTCCTTTGATTATAGCATAAAGTTGGTATTTCAAAAAGTCATGAGAGGCAGCTAGCAGACTGCTTTAAAATTATTCAAATGTCAAATTTCTGATTTGCTGTAATGCAGATGATAGTTTTATAAGTTGGTAGGAGAGGGAACTTTTACATGTTCATACAATAACAAGTAATACTTTCTACCTCTTTTAATGACGTACACTACCATATAGCATCTTCAAGACAGTACACTGCTGCCTTCAATGTTCCAAATATTCCCAATTCAATGCTGACAAGATAACATTTCAGAAGCCCTGCAAAAGCTATTAGTCTACAGATATTTGGTAGGAATCCTTGCATATTCTGAAACCATCTAGTAAATGTTGCCAAGGGAGCCAATTGTACCCATGGGAAAAGAATTGGGGTTACACCACCACTGACCTCATTCATCACTTACTGACAGTGGCCTAGATAAAGTTTGCAGTTTTTCCTGTAAATGCTACTTTGGGAAGTAACAATGCACAGGTGTGGTGACTCAGTTTCAGACTAACCCCTTGTTTCAAACCAAGGAAGGTATGTAGCTTTCACCAGTTGCACGCAGCCCATAAGAATATATTAAAAAAATCAAAGAAATCTATGTATATGATCATGATTACTTTGTTTTGGATCCTGAGCATATGACAATATGCTTCCATTATAAATTTTACCTGTATCATGCCCTAGATTTGTGCCCTCAGATCTTCTTTGAACTGTTTAATTAGCACACCCTTGGATGCTTGATTTCTGAGATACTAACACTATTTAATTACTTGGATATACCAATAACTACAATACAAGACTTAGTAATGACATATTTAAAAATGACAATAGGAACAATGTGTGTGTCTTTGTTCAGTTCCCCAACTACAATGCTGACTGAAGAAAAAGAGTTTTCTCTTTTTTCTTACCTCCTTATTACCCTAGAAACTGTTAATAAATTAATACGGAGTTTCTTGTATAAAGGAAGTGATGTCCTTCCCACACTGATGCATTTTAATAGCAATTATATTTGTATTCTTAAGCAAATGCCCATCACAATATTATCTAAGTATTCTCCAAAGATTCAAAGTGACGCATGACAAGAAGTATTATTTCCACTTTTCTGACTCAGTATCTTCTTTGCTGATAAAGTATTTTTAACTTGCTTTCTATTTCCTTGTGCCTTTTTAGTTCTATATTTTTGTGCATTTATATTTAGCATGTCTTAAAGGAACAAAAATAGAAGAGAACACTACTCGTTTCACAAGGATATTTTTGTACGTAAATGTTCTCCATGCACAACTAAGTACACTTAAACCATAGAAAAAATGCGACTGTACAGGATGTGAAGGCAGCTTGCCAAACAGAATGTATTCAGTAGAGGTGAGACCATGCATTTGTTAAAATTTTAGCCAGTCTAGCCACTTGGTGCTAAAGGTAGATAAGCAGATTGAAACTTTTTGTTTTTGAAAAATTGTGAATACATGGTTTAGTGTATGAAATGAGTTGAGACTTCCTCCTTGCATCCTTTCATGTCTCCTTATAGACTACCTTGAAATAGAGAATCATAACCACCACAAATTAGATACTTCTCGTCTCTTGATGTTTCCTACACTCCAGATAGTTCTTCCAAAGTGATAGATAAAGTAAAACAGTAGCACGTTTTAGTCAGGATTTCACCACAGAAGAAAATTAAGATGGAAACTGTACTTTGACTGTACAGTTTCCTCTGTGGGAAATCGGAAAAAAATGTGATTTTTATGCAGCCTAAACCACATCCCTTCCACCATATATTGCAAACATTTCTGATATATGAAATGTCAGTGGGACAGGGCTGCTGTTCCTTAAACATCCTACCCTGTAAATCAGCATTAATGGAGCATATATGAACTATATTCATGGAATACTAAAAGAATGGCTTTTCCTGATAATCCCCAGCATATATTTAACTCTATTCTAGTCTGAACAAAGCATTCCTCAGAAACTTATTCCTCAGAAACATACTCAGAAACGTATGATGCCACTAGGTTTGTTCATCTTTGCTTCCTTACAGGATTACAAAATGATGTTGTGATTTTGTTTACAAACTGTTTGATTGTTATTTTTTTTTAAAGTTGTTGTTTGTGTGTGTGCTTCTTTGTTGTTGGTTTTCAGTTGCTTTCAAGTTAATTTTTATTCAGTTTCATTTGAATAAATGTTAATTGAAAGAAACAAAAGCCATTAAAATATTTTTCTTCTTAAATTTCATTTTGCAAAGTATTTTTTTTAATAAGCACATCTAGAAATGCAGCACTTTTGCCCTACCTACTAATTATTCATGTGGCATTTTTCATATGAAACTACTATTTTTATTTTGATCATTCTTAGCCTTTTTAATCAGCCTGATTCCAAAATTGTTTGTCATTTTGTCTTTCTGAACTGAAAATTATCTCTTTGCAGATTCATCTTTTGTACTGCAGGCTGGACCTTAAATTTCTGTATTCTTTAAACATTCAGGAGTTCATATTGCTATTGAACTCACGCAATGGTAAAGACTTTTCTTACTGTCATGTTTTTCTTTAGCAAGACGTAAACCCTCTACTACAATATTGGAAAGCTACTTCTTTAATTTCCAGCATGACAATGAACTATTATATCTAAAGTTAATGTGTGGCTCCATGAAAGGAAAAAAAAAATCTTGAGAAAAACTTATCCAAAACAAATTTTAGTGAAAGTCAAATGTGAACATTATCATAAATGCTGGGAGATAAATCTCTATAATTAAAAACAGTGCTGTATTCTAATAGTATATTAAGTAAAGGTGCCATATATGGATATAAATCACTCTTTTGAAAACATCATTCCTGTGTGAGATTCAAGTTTCAAAAGAATGCGTTGGTGCACATTGATTGACAACACAGATTTGGATTAGTCTTTGCTAATTACAGTTTTTCTTGTAACTGATGGTAGCCACCCAAAACTGATCATGTTGACATATTAAGTCAAGAGAGAAAAACTGACACCTCCAGAGCAATTTTACACCATTGTCAGTATTAGAGAATCTGCTTTGGAGCAACAGACAGGCTTTAGTTAGTTTTAGTTTGTTTAGTTTTAAGGCAGTAGATTGAAAGAATTCCCTGACAACTCAGATCAAAATGTTTTCTTGATCATTTCCCACTTACTTACTTGATTAGATGTCTACGGCAATCTAATTTTAAAATGTTTCTCATATAAAACTTCATCTGCAAAATTGAAGGTAAATATCCCCTCACCACAATTCTATACAAGGAAGCTTTGTAAAAGCTAACAGCTTTTGAAAGTAAGCATTCCATCAGGCTCTAACTATTCACAGCCATACTAACTGTTGAGTTAAACCTTCCTTCTATTGCTTTGTCCCACTGCTCTTAGCAGGTACTGCAAAGAAGAGAACGTAATTTCAATCATAATGTTTTACATGTTTTTTTTTCTTCCTGAACTATAGATATTTTGTAGTTACATAGAAGAAGATTTGTAGAAGAAGACTTCGTTCTTTAGGATTATCTTTTGAGGTCTCAGGAGCAGAAGGTTCATAGAAATGTGTAAATGGTGGAAAAATACAGAGTAATTAAATTAACCAGGAATTTTCCTTCTAATGAGGCTACCGTTGTATCCTGCTCATCTTTTTTTTCAATAATCATTGCCAATTTCAGTTGGAAAATAGATATGAAGACATTGAATTGAAAAAAAGTTAATAAATAAGAAGATAATGATTCCTTTCCTCTATTAGAGCTTAAAATATGATCTGCATGTATTTTATGTGACAGTGGAGGAAATACAGTTGTTTCAAACTGTCTGCTAATCAGAAAATGAAGAAATGGAATTCATAAGCTGAACCCCTTTGCTTCCTGTCACAGTCGCTTTTTAGCAGCTCAGGATTGTCAGAGACACACAAGTTGTGTCAGCCAGCAACTAAGATCATAAAAGGGAAAATATGCAAAGAGAAGTATTCCTTACAAGAACTCCCTTCTTTCCACAACAGCTGTGATTTCAATAATTTCTGTGATAAACAAAATTCCCTGTTTGTTCTTATTCAGTAAGAGTTAGTTGTTAATGTTGTGGTTATTTGTTACCAATCATTGTTAAAAGTTGTTTTCCCAATTGTTCCCTTTTTACCCTAGTCTGTGTTTGCCAGTTTCATGTTTGTATCCCCATGTTCCCAGAATCCTCCCGTCGGAAGCTACATTTGTTGCACCCCGACTGCTGCTCCCAGACGTCCTTGCGCACTGACTATATGCAAATAAGGGGCATTTGGCCTAAATCGGACTCCCAAAACCACAAAACAACATATCACAGAACAATAAAAACAGCAGCACTACTCTGAGAAAACCTCAAGGAAGCATACACCAAGAGCTGAGTTCGGCCGTGTGGCCCTAAGTGCAATAGTACCCAGGCAGAGAGAGACACCCTAGACCGACGAGCCCTCATTGTCTTCTGGTGCTCTCGTGAGGACAGAAGCCCCAGCTCTGCCTGCATTCCTGTGGACAAAGCTGCTTTCCTCCTCCTGTGTGCCACCTCTGGGAGCAGCGGCGGTGTGTGCGCGACCCGTCGGGCCCCCACCTCGAGCTGATCACTAATAAAGGCATTAAAAAGGAGAAAAAGCTCCTGCCCTTTTTCTTCAATTTCCAATCTATGCTAATAAGTAGATCCTTTAAAAGTGCTGATGACAGCAATGGAAATGTTTGTCCAGTACCAAATTATTATTATACTGCTAGGTTATTTGAGATTTCAGCTTGAAATAATTATACAAGGTCAATGACAAAAAAAGTAGGGATTATAAAGTAAAAAACAATTCAAAGTCTCAAATGTTTTCAGAAGAGAGAGACATATATTGAAAATTATCTCTGCTTTCAGCTAGCAATGCTTACAAAAATATCATACGATAAACTACTAGAGGTCATCTTCAAAAGGCAGAAATGGTAATATTAGACCCTGATGACACCTTCCATGCTTCTCTTGGTGTATACAACTGTCTTGGTTTGGAAAGCCGTGAGTGCAGAGCAGGGAGGGAACGGGTTCCCAAAATCCCGGGGGACACACGAAGAGACGGAGTCCCAGGTGAAGGGAATGGTGAGAGCTCTCCGCCTCGCCGAGACGAGCAGCCCTGGCAGTTCCCCCAGAGCAGAAAACTGCCCGCAGCGAAGTGGAATCAATGTCTCTGTGTAGCTGCTTCCTTTGTTTGTTCCCAAGCACCCATAAGTACCGCAAAGCACCCAGCCATTAGCTTCTTAGCAACTTCTGGGAAAAAATTCTAATCAACCCAACCCCCAACAACAACATTACAATATCATTCATACTTGTTACTTCAGTGAGATGGATCTTGCCCTTCCTATTTGAATGTTACAAAAAGGAAAAACATAACGAATTGCATTTTGACAAGTTGGCTACTAACATTGGTATTGCAAAAGAGTTCTTTTAGAACAGGACTAAAATGTCATTTTTGAAACAAGTTTCTTATAAATTACCTAAATATTTGACTTTTACAGCCAGTAGTTTTTAGAACTTACAAGATTTCAATAATTCAGTAATTTCAATGATTTCATTAATTTCAATTTTTGCTTGTTTTTCTGGATGAGAATCCTACAGTTTATTTACACTGTCTGGCTAAAAGAAGGAACATAACTAGTACAAAGAGACTGCAGAGAAAGAATGCAGTATCTTTTATTTTTTGGCTGCTGAGAAAAATTCCACCACTTCTTTTCAAAAGCAAGGTCATAAGATTATTATCAGAACAGTAAGATAGCTATGAAGCCCATCTTCAAAACTGTCTTCTCTGTCAGGGTGGTCAAAGAAGTTTTTTGTTATCTTTGAAATCAGTGTAGTGGCACTAATTTCTAAATCCTTCCTTACTTTTGGAGAATATTCTGGGTGCTAAAACCAATATAATGTATGAGGTTCCCCTTACTAGGTTATTCCATTAACTCAAAGGGAGATTGTCTCTTTAAAACTAGAAAGCAAAGTCAGAATAAATTCAGTCTAATCTAGTCTTACCTTCAAAAGTAAATATCACACCTTTAGTTCACTGGGAAGAAATATTTCACTTTACTATCACCTCATCTCTCATCATCAATTGACAATTCATGGAAGGCAAGCAATTCCTGGGGGTTGTTTCACTGCTTTTAATCTCTGGATATTGTGGCAGCCTTATCTGTGAATTTTCCTACTAGGAAATTGCCTAGGTCCTCAAAATCTTCAACATGATTTCAGCATAGATTTTGAGTGATATTTTTTTATAATTCCCTTTATTAAAACATAATATATAAAGGAAAAAAATATTTTAAGCTCACAACCAAAAGTGAAACTATACCTACCTCGTCATAGGGAGCTAACTTCCTATTTATACAATTGTGTTTGACATTTCCATTAAACAATCTTCTAGTGCTGTACTATTATGTCTGTGACAGCTCACTGTGGGTTCTATGGTTACATACTGGTTTTACATTATCACTTACTGCATGTCTTTTAACATACATAAGAGGTTCACATTAGAGAAACATTAATTTGTTGTTGCTCTAAAGGGGCAATGAAAAGATATTTACTGAATTCAATTAAACTTTTTGCATAATAAGTGTGGTGCTTTTAATTTAAAGAAATTTAAAGAATTGCATGCTTAAAGGAAAATTGAAATTAAGCTCTAAAGTGGTATAAAACATTTTGCTAATTTTATTAGCCAGTTAAATGTAGGCTTTTGGACAATGTAAAAGAATACCTCTCAAGAGACACTATGAAACACAGGAAGCCAGGCATAAGTGAAAAAGGAATATGCAAGAAAAGGCACTAGGCTGGCCAGATAAAATCCCAGAAGCAGCTAGGTTTTGCTTAAATTCTCAAGAATATGATTTCTGTCATGTTCCCAGCATGAGAGTCTTTTAAGTACACACACCAGCACAGAAGAAAAGCCTAAGGTTTCAAAATCATGAGACCTTTATATGCGTATAACAAAATAATTTTTGACTTTAGTAGCAACACATGATTTCAAGAAGTACCTTATAAAGCAACTCAGACAACTATTTAAAGAGTGTTAACAGTAACATAACAGGATGAGGTAGGTATCTCAATAGCAAAAGTTATTTTTCATAGAGTATCATTAATACACAAATTATTTATTCAGCTACATGATATATTCTGTCTGGGAGCTTGACCTCTGCATTGCCATCTGGTGATTGCAAATTTTGTGAAAAACATTGTGCCAGCCTCAGATTTTTGCTTGTTCAGAAGATTATCCTGTCTACATTATTTAACTACCTGTCATTTGACCTTGTCTTGAAAATCATTGTATGCTTCCCATGTCACTGCATTCACTGTTGACAGCTGGTGTTTATACAAGAAGCTGTGGGGGGAAAATTGCCCAGTGTACAGCCTAGCCCACTTAAAAAAGGAGTTCAAATAAAAAATAAATAGAAATGAGGAGTCCCTAAATACCAGCAGCTAACACTTCGCCAAAGAGGGGGAATATACAGTGGTTAGATTAGGTTGCAGTGTACAGCTGCTGTCAGCATTCCTACGGCTCAAGAAAACAGCTGAAGTGGTACCTGTGGCTTCTAAAGCGCTAGCTTTAAAACATGTCAAAATGCAGCATGTTAGCCTGCAGTACAGCTATTTTCTGTGGTGGGCTAAAACCTATACAAGGTAGTGAGTGATCACTGTTTGTCCCACACTTGTAATCATCCATTACTGGCAACTGTCAAGAGGAATTCTGGGCTAGACAGACCTCTGCGCTCAGCCGTATGGCTTCTCCTCTGTTGTGATAAAACACCTGTCAGATGCAGAAAGCAGCATCAGGATGGTGATGTGGGGGGCGTCTTATTTCAGGTGTGAAATACAAGCCCAAACCCAGCCAAGCTTGCTTAAGTAAAGCAACACAAAATCTTTTCATTTTAAAGGCATCAGCTCTCGTATCATAGACAAATCCAGGAATTTAGCCTTTGGTAACTGCAAATATACTTGGTTGCAGCTCAATGGGGTATCCAGCTGATTTCTTGCCTATCTTTTCATACTGATGACATGAGCTGCTGGAATAGCCTCATTTCAGAGAAGGTACAATAGATGATTATATTTAGTTTTCATATTTATATGTTTAGGTTATTTTGAAAGCTTACTAGTGTTGTGTCAGAACAGAAGGGAAAACCCAGTTTTTTAAAACAGTTTCCCTAAATTCTGCTTTCTATACTTGGGAGGTCTTTCTCCTTCTTTTTAACTTCTTTAGAACCTTTTGACCCAACTTCATCTGTCTATCATCAGAAAGAAACCTATGGGTGGAAATAAAACTCTACTAAGTGACTTAATGCAATGACAATACCCTCCTCTTATGTAATACCTGGTTGTGGATCAGAGGGTTGTTGAGAAACAGTGTGAAGTATTGCAAAAACTTGATCTAAAAGAGTACAAACCAACTTATATTCTTCCATGAATGCCCAATTCGTGATGGCTATGTAGTTCTTTCTTTTGACACAATAAAGTTTTTGACACATTAAAGAGAATGTGAAATTATATTCTCTCCAACAAGCTTTAGTTCCACTTTCTTGACTTGATCTTATTTGTTTATATTACACCTGATTTAGACTTTCAAACTGTTTCTGACACCGTGAAGACTGCCTTGCTTCTACAGAACAAAAAAAGACTGATTCTATATCCAACCATAAAATTAATTAGGCTTTAAGAAAAAATCTTGGATTATCACACAAATAATTAGGCTGGGACAGGCAGACATTACTTTGAACATGCAAAGCTGCAAAACTACAGAAGGCTGTGCATTGCAGGGCTTTCATATAGCAGTACTAACTCTGAGGGGCTCAGCCACTGAAACTGGTAATCCTGTGTATAATAATACTCACACAGCACTCACTCCTAGTTCGTAAAACTAGAACAAAGAAGGATTGATGACTATTCTTGCACATTAAAGGCTAGTGGGTTCACTCACATGTGACTTTCAATAGATTTTTCAATCTTGTGGACTGTGGGCTTGTGGAAAGTGAACAAGTGGCACAGAATGCAATTCCTGTTGTAGGAAATAAATAGAAGTTTTAATTATTTTTAATATGCTCATCCAAATAGCATGATCTTTAGAATGATCCTGAATATCTGGCTCTGTCATTAAATATGCTAAAAGTCTTCCACAAGAGAGAAAATAGCTATTAATTAACAAGATTTTTAAAATATCATTGGCGAAAACTGCCTTTTCATTTGCTTACAGAAAAGAAGTTTTGGAAACCAGTGTCACTAGCAAAAAATTTACATTTCATACAATGCTTCAAAGATACTTTTAAAAGAGGAAATAACACTTGTCTGTTTCCTTGAAATGAATTTAAGTCTTCTCAAATAACATTTTTGATTAATTACGTGTAAATGAATTCTAAGTTTATAAAGGGATTTCTTCAGTTGTCAAGGTGATTTTTAATTAGCACAAAATGGGTGTCGCTTTCCTGGTTTGCATCAGTACTTATGATGCTACTGGAGAAACTACAGCTCATCTTTATAAGGCTCACTTAATGCTTAAAGTATTTATGTAGTTTATTCAAATATAGAAATTAGGAAAATAAACACTACTGAATTTGTCTGGTTTCATGTAAGAAATATCAATTCACAGCATCTAAATTCATGCAGGATGGATCATGAGCAACATTATAAAAATTTAGTTATTGTTCCTGTATAAGCCATAGATATACACAGCAGCACCATCTGGAAAGTGCAAACTTGACAGACAGCTTCAACTTCCTGATAAAACCTTCAAAAGTCTCAGCTCATCTTTCTAGGAAATTTTCAACTGGAAATTATCTAATTTGTCTAAAAAACCCCAACCCATCTGACATCTGATTATTGTGATATTTTCTTACAAATATGAATGCATTTTTGGTTTTTAGCTAACACAAGTAATAAAGGCAGATCCAGAAGCAGCTTTAATTAGCTGACAACATTACATACTGCTGAGCTCTGATCAGCAAAAAGCAGTCATTTTTTTAATGTATTTGGGCTATAATTTAAAAACTTGGGCATATGGGATGAAATTAACAAATACAAGGGAATTTTTGTCTTTTTCAGCAGACAAATATTTCATTCACTTTATTTTCATGGGGTTTAGATTCGCACGTCAGTTCCAAAATCTGTGAACTCTCCTTTCAGTGTCCTCTTCACAGAGGTTTAAGATTTAAAGGCCAGAAGGAACACTTACAGTCGTCTGGTCTTTTCATAACAGAGGCTATAAGAAAGTCATGCAGTAATTCAGGAATTAAGGGCTTCATTCCTTAGGGTTATTGTGTCTGAGAAAAATGTCGTGGATTGAATTCAAAGTCATGGTGTAACTACCATCTCACTGAACACATTTTCCCAGAGACTTCTTGTGATAGTATATTGCCTTTATCTAAACTGATTTTTTATCAAAGTTTCTGTTTCCATGTACATGCTATTTTTACTTGTGCTATATTACAGAGCTGTTTCTTGCCTGAAATAATTTGCATCAAACTCTTTTGTAGCCTTAGAATGAGACACCCTTCACCTTCTGTTTGTTAAACTAGAGAGCTATTTTAAATTCATAATATGAGAGATAAATCTGAATTTAACCATTCTTTTAATCCTCTCATAATTCATCTCTATCAACAGCTTTTACAGCATCATCACCATAACTGAATGTAGTACTTCATCAACAATGTCTCTGATGCTGAATACTAAGTAATACTCCATCTGTAGTCCTACATTGGTAACTAATTTTCAAAGCTGACCTCGAGATCCTTTTCAGTGTCATTATGTATGAGGATACATCCAGCAGGAACAACATTTAGTGTTAATTTCAAGCAACTTTTAAAATATATTTTACTGCACATAGCAGATATTCCTCAAATAAAACTGCAGTTTTAAGAATAAATATAACTGATCATTCCATGGTTATTTCTTCTCTTTATTTTGCACTTCTCTCTTTTTTTTTTCCCTTTTTTTTTTTCTTCCTGTTTCATTTTCTCCCAGGTTAAAAATAATGTAGAATCACATGCCCCATTTTATAATATACCATGCTTGTAATACCTAAGTCATCCAAATGCTATTTCAGAATTTATTAGTACAAAAAATGTTGTTTTTTTTTAAATAAACTGCATTTTTACGAGGACCTCTATAGCCCTTCTGCTTGTCCACTTCTTGGAAGGAATTTAATAGGACTCTCCATCCATGCTTTGTCTTTGTCAAAGCAACTTTTATGCTGAAACCCTCCTGCTACTGCAATAGCTTCTTCTCTCTCGGAGAAAAATCACAATCCACAGCCACCTCAATCCCCTGTACTGTCTGAGCAAGACAAGTTTAGAAGCACATCCCTTGCCTCAAAATTCAGCAAAAGAATATATTTTTCCTGCATGTTGGATCAAGAGGTACTTGAGAGAAAGATGACGATAAGATTCAAAATGAATGTGATTTGCTAAGTACACCAGTCTGCAATTAATCTGGTTGAAATACCAGTAATTTCTTCTTACAGGAAATAAGCCTGTGCCCATACACAGTATGACTGACTTCAGTTATTTAAAGAACTGGGCAACATTTCAGGTTTTATGTAACTATCTTAATTTACTATTTTTGTTCCATTTTTGTAATAGTCATCTCAATGGCATTAAGATGCACTTTGTTACATTCAATCACTTTGTTAAATTAGGGAAAAACTTTGTTTATTTTAAAAATATCCTGATGCCTTTTACAGTTGTACCATGACAAATTTCCATTTGAACAGCAGCAAATGTTCTATATATATGCCCCCTCTATAGGGGCATCTATGTAGCCATGAAAATCTGACTGTAGGATTATGGCCCAATTCCACTATTTATTGAATATTTTTTATATTTTCTTGTGGTTGCTTATTTTTTTTAATTCCCAATCTCAACATTTTTGAAGACCATTCCACAAAGGGAAATAAAAGAAAAAATTATGTTTGTAGGCACAGGTTTTTAGATAATCACCTAGGAAATGTTAACTATCAAACAATAGTAAGATGACAGCCTAACAGAAGATTTTGGTACCTACATATTAGATGTCATTATGTATTATTTCCCAAGAACAATTTTATGAGCTTTTATTCCTGTTACTAGAATATTAAAAGACAAGGAGATACAAGCCAGCCAGCATGCTGAAGCTCACTCTGAGCCAGGTTGTAGGAAACACTGTGCAGTGGGCATCTCTGCAGCACTTTCTCGACCTTTCTTGTTTGGAACTTGTATGGATACTATACTCTGGACTTTGTGAAAAACTCTTTGTTCATTTGCTTCCACCAGTATACAAAGATACCCTTGGCAAACCTTTCAGAGAACTCATTTTTCTTTTAAACTGGTTAGAAATGGTTATTGATTTTTATATTTTCTTCCATAACTGCTTTATGTAATATACAAAAGCCTAATTTTTGCATCAAGCACCACGAAAAGTCGTTTATTATAGATTCTTTCCTTAATTACTGTGTCACAGCTTCATGTTTCCTTTTATACCCTTTCTTCAGCTTAACAGCACTTGAAGAAAAATGTTAACAATGAAAGTTCTCTAAGAGGAGTGAAAATTTTCCACACCCTGCCTACATCCCAGTCGGCTTTTGTTCCCTCTTCTGACACCCTCATTCCTGCTAAGCTTCACTGCATACAAGGTGCTGCCACACATTTATGCATTACCAATCATACCTTTCTGTGTTTGAAACATATTCTGAGAATTTCTAAGGGTAGAAGGAGTATAGAGTCTCTGGAAAACATTTTGTTTCTTCATCAGACATGGAGGTGTATTTATGGAGTATAGATGTGGAGAAGATACGTGCCTATAAAGATCCTGCTCTGCACAGGCTGTAAGAAACTAAAGCAAACTGAACTTTTTTTCAGACTAGGGATTCAGATGAAAGAAGGCTCCATGCTCTCTGACACTGAGATTCCTTCAACTTGCTGTATGTGCTTGATAGGTCTCCCATGTGTCTAAAATATCAACAACAACTGAACCCCTCAGGAAGACAGAGCTCAGAAAATTACTTGATATATCTTCCAATAACTCATCTTCCCTTTTGAAAATATAAGAAGCATAACTTTCTATACTTTTAAGGTGACTGGAGAAAACCAAATATTTTCAGTGATGTATTTATGTATCAAGAAAAAGAGAAAACAGAACATAAATAAAAAATATTTTATTGAACTTTGTTTCAAATACTAGAGTATCTGTATGTTAAAGTCAATAAGTGCAGTAGTTCATTTCAGAAGCTAATTTCAAATACATGTATGGTGCAGCTGAGCAATGGGTACTATACATTAAAGGAGAGTAAATAAAATTTTCAAATGCCTGCTCTTTTAAATAGATAAAAAAATATATAGATAGGAAGATGCAGATACTGATCAACATTCATTCCTCAAAATTATATTTAAAATCTTTATCCTGAGTTAAGATGCCACTTAACTGTAAAATATTATACACTGAGGTGAGTCTAGTAGTTTTTATGAAAGGAATTGTGAGTTTCCAGATATTTTATAGTCCTTGGGAAAAGAAATGAGATGCCAAACACATAAAATAGTGGGATTTTTTTTTTTCTTTGAAA
The DNA here is from genome assembly GCA_018697195.1 of Certhia americana. Classification (NCBI taxonomy): domain Eukaryota; kingdom Metazoa; phylum Chordata; class Aves; order Passeriformes; family Certhiidae; genus Certhia; species Certhia americana. Next base: position 74,796,540 of record CM031857.1, on the reverse strand, counting down.
ATTCCCTTTCCTTCCCCTTCCATTTCCTTATTGTTCATAAAAGAAAACAGATATTTCACTGCCCTCACAAGCTAAAAAACAAAAAAAAACCAAAACAAAACAAAACTCATGGGACTTAAAAAAGCTTTGAGAAACCAAACTACATAAGATGCAGGGGAAAATACAGTATTTCAGCAGACAATTACACCTTCTGAGGTTTTGAAGTCAAAATTATGACTTCCAAAAGTCATTCTTAAGATTAAACCATAGGAAAATTAAGTAGAGAAAACCAAGTGGTTGGTGTTTTTTGCTTTTTTTGTTTGTTTGTTTGTTTTCTAATTGAAAGCTCACAGGGCAGTCTATATGGAATCACATAGATAATTTAAAGGATGGAAAAAAAAGGTAATCTAATTCAGTCAAACGTCTGGAAATAAAAATGACCTTGTGGTCCTCCAGATCTCCCAATTAAGTTTTGAAGGCTGTCTATTCAATGTTATTAAAACAACTAAAGAAAAATTGTATTATGTATCACCCCTATTTTTATTCTGAGTTGCCATGAGCAGAATCTGTCGTACTGAATGTAGCGGTGCATTATCTTTAATCCATTTTTAAACATAAAGACTTTTAAGGTCATTGTTAATTAGAAAAAGGTCCCAGTTCTTCCTAACTTGAGGACGTGGATGCATCACTATGGTTAAACAAATTTACTTGTTTGGATTAATATAAACATTTGAGAATCGGACTAGCTTATCCCACTGGGTTTCCATCATTTAACTAACACTTATTTTCTGGGCAGGAAGAAAGATAAATGTCTTTCATCCAAATGATAAGCAGTGCTGCTAATAAAACATAATACTGCAGGAAAATAAGAGGGGCAACCTGTTAACCTGTTAGTTTCTTCACAGAATTATAAAACTACCAAAGGGAATAATAAAATAAATGTCAGAGAACGAACATCAACAGTAGCATTATAAGGACAGAATCAAGGAGAAAGAAAATGTCAAGGGAATGTTGCACCTAATATACTCCTTTTTAAATTGCTTCACTACTAGAAATTAGGCAATTGAAAAATAGCCTTAAATGATTTGCCAGAAACCTGACTGTGGGGAATTTTGTTCTTCATAAGCTGCACACTAGATATTCAGTACAATTTGAAGAGTACTGTTCTGTTCTGAATCTATAACTTTACAGATAAGAAACTGTCACATAGTCATTGCCTTTCCACCCTGTAAAGTCGCAAAATACGGTGGAGTCTGTCCTCTCTTCAGTGAACTCCATTTGGTTTGTGATAAGGTGCTTTATATTTCCTTATTCCTCAGTGTCATGCTTTACAAATTGCAAACTCGTTTATATTGGACAGTGCTACCCAGACACAGAGAATGGGTTTTACCTTTATTTTTCTCTCAGTAATAGTGAAAATAGACATATATCTTAGCAAATATTTTCCTGTGCAACCTCGTTTCAATGCTCAGTGGCAAGATTTACGTCATAATACAAATCAAAATTCAAGCTAAATAGGAAATTACTGGTTCAGTTGTGGTCCCAAAGCTTTTCTTTCAAATATTCACCCAGCCTAGCACATATCTCTGGATGAATTTCTCATTAGTCCTTGACATTGCTACTTGCTGGAAAATAAAAAGTGACTAAAAGAAGTGGGGTTATGCAATGGAGGGAAGATAGCAAGACTAAACATACTTCTCTAGCTCTTGTGCCCAAAATGGAAGATTCAGTGACTCTCACAGCCTTACTCCTAAGAGGTCTTGCTTAAGAGTATCTGAGCCAATATTCATTTAACAGCAAGAGCTTAAAATACACGAAATACAAGAAAATGTCAGCTGGAAGTCTGTGGTGCTAAATCCTAACAGAGAAGGAAGGTCAATATAATATTCTTACCCAGATATTTCTCATGGATGACAGATCTATATATTCTTCTCCTCTGAATGATCGCACACTTTTGCTTTGACATTTTTACACTTGTGAAAATACAGTTCTACAGTTCCTCTTAATTTAATAAGGCATATATGGAAACTGGATTTTATATAACTACATGAAAAACTTGCATTAATTTGCAGAGACAAATGTCAGGTAGATTTTCCTCTCCCAGCCGTTCCACAAATGAAGCAATTTGGATCAACTTCAACAGAGGATTGATGAGTGAATTTCCTTCCACAGTATTATGCATAAGTTAAAAACAAATGTTATGTGTTGAAGAAATAAACAAAAAGCATTTTAAAAATATAGTGGGGAATTTTTTTTCTTTCTGAAACTTCAGAAAGATTCTTTAAATGTTCATTACCATGGATACTAAACCATGCAATTGAATGTCTTTCTTCCAAGAGAAAGAATATGCTTCTTCTTTGCTATGGTCTACTCTTTTCCACAGTGGTCATTCTTCTGACCAAGTTGGTTGCTACAGTCTGTACCTTCAATTAGTGCGAAGGAAGTGAATCAGGTAGCCAGGAAAATGTTTACATTAATGATATATGAGTCTGGCACAGAATGGGATTGTGTAGAGAAAAGTAACTTCCAATCCCGTACTGCTCCACAGTGTTTTAAGATGCACTGCTGGTTTCTCCACATTCCAGTAAAAGCCAAGCCAAGAAGTAAAATGATTATGCTTCAGTAACTAGATTTTTCTAGTTTCTTCAGGTATATGTTCAGCTTCTCACTAGCATTATTTTTCATACAGCATTAAAATTCTACCTTTTTCTTAACTACATGTATAATAAAATAAAATGGACAGGTCTTATTTAAATAAAAACTGCCTTGCAAGTAGATATGCTAAGAATGAAATGCCTTTAAAATAAAGTGCTCCCTTAAAACAGTTTCAACGATCACCCAGAGACCAAGACATAAACCACAGTTCCCACACTCAATCTGAAATTGTTTTTATGTTCAGCATTGTTCAGTAAAAGTAGAAATTTGCAAGAACAGTCCATTGTATTTTTCCTCACTTTGCTGTAAAACTTGCTTTCAGAAATTATTATTATTTAACAAAAAGTATCAATTTGCATCATTATTTGATGAGGAATCTTTCTGAATCAGATATAGTTGCTTTTCATCAATCAAAATTTTATTTTGATCCATCTGATCTCTTTAGATAGCTTTTCAGTTGTGAAAAACTGTTAAAATAATTCTTTTTCGGGATTTATTTGTATTATTTTATGTGAACAACAATTAACACAGTCCAATTAGCAAAAATATGTGGACAGAAGCCTATTTCATATGAAAGAGTATTTAAGAAAAAGAAGAGAAGATTTATCTTCAATAGGAACAAGGATGAACAGCAAAACTCTAAGCCATTTCTATCTTTAACCCCAGGAAATTTACTAACATAACTGGCTCAGACAGCCAAGGTATAGCTTCAGCTGCACTGACTTGTCATATTCTTCATATCTAAGGGCAAAACTAAAACTTTGAATTTTCATGTTCTGTAGAAATAAGTAGCAAAAAGTAATAAAATAAAAATTAAATAAAAATAACCATACTCACCCTTCCAACAACATTAAAAAAAAAAAATCCCTATTGCCTTACCTCTAGCATTTCAAAGTAATGTCACCAGCAGCACTGCTGGGACATCAGTGGGTTCCACATTATGAATTGTGGAATTTGCACTGAAGCAATGCTAGCCTTGCCAAAATTAATATAGGAGCATATGGTTGCCCAGCCCGCTGGCATTGCCCGAATACACACAGGAGGAGGAACTGAACTAATCCCAGACATTGTCAAAAGTCTGGATGAGCCAACATACACTAGCACATTTACACCTGGATTCAGAGACCATAGCAATAAATGTCAGGGATTTGGAAATCTTCCTGAAACCTCATCAGACTTACCCAACTTTACAGTTCTGAAATGAAATGAAAACACGAAAGGTTCATAAGGGTACGGAAGAGCTGTGTTAAATCACATTTGTACCCTTCTTTGTTTAATTCTCCATCACACACTCCATCCATTCAAAGTCCCTGAAGAGCTACTTTCCAATTTGGAGCAGCATTTTTAAAATTCCCTCTCTTATTGAGTAATTATGATCCCCATCAAGACTAATTTCATCCAGCAGAACATCATGGTACATGAAAATTAATGCAACATTGGTGACAGGAAAGAGCATGCAGATTTAATGCATGTCTGCAACTTACATTCCCTTTTTTATTTATATTTTTGGTATCTTGCTACCACCTACTCCTCATGCTAGAGACACAGAGGGAATCAACCTGAAAGAACATCAGGTTCTTTTGGGAAATACTGGGTGGCTGTTACCAGCAACAGCTAGGAGAAGAGTTTTTCCATACAGTATTGTTGGCTTATCATAACTAGGATGCTTGACACTGCATACAAATGCCTCCAAAAACCTTAAGTTTGTACTGGTTGCTAATTTGGGATCTGAAAGGAATCTCTTCCCCTCTCTAGGCAAATAATCTGGATTTTTTTCTTCTCCTCCTTTTCTTCCAAAAGGCAGTATTTGCCACCATGAAATCTTGCACATCTCATCTAAATAATCTTCCTTCTTTGGTGCGTTTCTGCCTGCAGACTGTTTTCTTCCTTTGGCTTGCTGCCTAGTCTCCTGGGTGTTTCTGTCCAACTAATGTCTTGCGCAGCTCCTATGGTGTCACACAGAGCTTCACAGAAGAATATTTGCACTGCATTTGGGGTCTAGAGATCTACTGAAGTCTCAGATATTGCCAGGAGAGAGACCTAAAGGCCAGACTGGGTATTTTACTGAATTCTGTGGGCTTAAGCTCTGTGATACTTTAGTAGACACACTGTGCTGTAACAGGTAATAGTTACCACCTCTCTTTCTACCAAAACTTGAACATCTGACACTAGCAGCACATCTCTATTCCACAGCAGAGACAACTCTCTTGCTTCATGGTTCAGTAACTTTAGGGATTTGTGGTGCTTTGCTAAAGCTGATGGAAAACAGACTTACTTAGGAGTCAGTTAAGCAGCCTTTAAATAATGTCTGTATGTTGCCTTCTTAATGAAAGAAATAACAGTTTATTTAAGAGTGGATTTGTAACATAATAGTTAGTTACTTTATTTATTTATTTATTTATTTATTTATTTGTTAGATTGCAATACAATATTTTCTACAGGTTACATATTCCTGTTGGTTACATCCCCTCTTTATAATATTGTTTGAATCAAGACTGTATCACTGAAGAAGATGAAATTCAAGCATAACAAAGATTTTAATAATACTTTACGTATTTGATATATCTAATAATTCACTGAATTAAAGTCTGCCTCATCGCATTGTGACTTACATTTCAACATACAGGGTACATAGCACACAAAATAATAAATGCATTAACAAATTTCCTGCTTACATATAGCAACGTAAAACAAACCAATACAAATTTGATTTAAAGGGAATGAGAAGACACTTCCCTCCTTCCATAAAATAACCTCAATAAAATACTGATGAATCTACATTTATCTCACCCATTAAGAGGGGTGATAGAGTTGGATTATATGATTAAAGCGGGAAAAAATTATTTTCCAGAACAACTGGCTAGTATCAAACATAATGTAAAATAGAGTGTCCAGTTTTCCAAGACTTTTGAAAGAAACATTCTAATACAAATTGTAATCAGGAGCTAAAGATCAGAGCTTTAGAGTGAGATTTTAATCTACCAGGTATCAAGCACAATGAATGTTCATAACAGGACACAGGATTAACACAATGAAGTATCTGATTTTGATTGACAAGAGGTGGGAAATGCATAAAAACACTATATGGGCAGAAGTGCCCCTAATCAGTAAATTTCCTTAAGGAAATTGTAACTGAGCCTCAAAGATCATTATTATCTTTATACTTTGGATTCCTTATGTCACATTATCCATACAGCTGGTACATAGATGAGGCATAGTCTGCTACTGCTACTTCTTACTCTGCTGCCTGAAGCTGAAGCAGTTTGTGGCACTGATTGGAAAAATGCTGATGATACTAATTCATTACCAACACAGTTATAGTTGATCAGATGGCAGATTGTTTTCTAAGAAGTTAGAAATATGCAGAATTCTATTACTCTGCAGTGTGCACACCTCTTTGTGAGCAGAATGTCATAGTTATGGATTCAAGCACTCAGAAGTTCGTCAGAAAAATTGCCTATGCATATGCAACTTTATAGCCTCTTTGACACATCCATCACAATATTTTAGTTACACAACTCCTTATATTTCTTCCTCTAGATCTTCAGTTGTATTTATTGCTATTCAAGGTAGTACCTTTTCTTTATTCGGTGTTTGTCTAACTCCATACCTTCTTTAGCACACATTATTCAAAGACTGAATTGAAAGTAAAATTTTTCCTTCAGGACTGCTTCCATGGTGGGTTAGTGATACTGAATGAAAACTCCATAACTATAAATTCCTAAGATTCAATTAGTTACATCCATTTTTCAGCTTGAAAATTAACAATTGTACTAAGATGCCTACTAGGTTTGTGTATATAGTTTTGATCACTTGAGACCTGACTTCTTCATATACTAATTTATAACAATGTCATCATTCATAGCAGTTCTAATTGATTTTATTTAAAACTGGAAACACAACAATTCTTCAAATCTGACCCCATATTTTTCATTGTGTACCCCGGAAGATGGAAACATCATGGTTTAGATGAAAAAAAATAAAGTATCTTTTTGAAATGTAGGTGTAGGTTCCAGGAATTTTCTTTTTCTTCCCTCCAGACTCTGTCATGCTTCCCATCTTTCTCTTTCCCCTAAGAGACAACTAGTTTACCACCTGTTATGGCTCTCTGCTCTGTAGCCCTCCTCTTCCTACAGAGATGGTCTGACAGATATCTGAGAAATTGTACATTCTAAGAAATCGTACATTCTCAGAAATCGTACAAGTAGTACAAATTCAACAGGAGTATTCAACTTTATAATCTTCAGTTTCAATTTAAGAATAGAATAAGAGCATATCTTCCTGAAAGCTTGTCTAATTTTTCCACTTATAGAGATATTACTTTTAACATGGCTGTATTAATGATAGTATCAATCTGTTTCACAGTCATCAGCTTCATCTCTAGTGTTACACATCTTCTAACCAGAAATAAATGAATCAGACATCCTACAGAGAACATTTTCTTTCAATGCAGCCTGAGAGAACAAGGCATTGGATAAAGGCTTCTGTTAAAAATGTAGATGATCATAAAGGCAAAGACTATATTATCATTCATGTGCACAGATCTTAATTTTAGCATTCCCTAATGTTAGGTATTCATGTGCACAGATCTTAATTTTAGCATTCTCTAATGTTAGGTATTCTAAAACCTAATTCCAAATAAAAAAACCAGTAATGCCCACTGCTATAATTTTATTAAATTTTTTATCTTTTCACATTTATATAAAAAATATATATATCACAAAGTATAAACATACCTATGCTTTCATTTGTATATTTATATTGGCTAGTTGTGAACATAAGCAAATCTCACTGAATCACATGGAAGTATATTTAAATAGATATTTTGGTTCTAATACATTCAAATACATTCTTATTGGTTAGCAGGAAATACATTGTCTTTTGAGTTTATAAATAAATAGCAAAAGAATTAAGTTAAAAAGGAAGTCAGAACACACTGATAGGTAGGAAGAGGGAACTGCTGTGTCAAAGAAAACAACTAACTTCCTACATGTAGCAGGTACCTGTACTCCAGCTAAATAAGAACTAGCCAGACCAGCTGACAGCCAACATCCTGTTAGCTTGTCCTGAATTTATATGTTATTTGCTACCCATCACCTGTTATTGCCCACTACCATCCTCCCCCCAACTTCTGATTTTGCTTTATATGTGGCTGGCTGAATTTCTTAGACTTCTGAAGGCACACAGACCTGGTAGATTCAAACTTCTATATTTCTCATTTGGTTATATGTACATGCTTGTTTGTTCTCCATAACTGTGGATCCATCTACTTTTCCCACCAGTACCCCAGCCATTGCCAGTGGGAAGGAAAAGCTGTTGTCTTCAAAGTGAGAGCTTTCTGCTAACATCGGTCACAGGAAAACCCCTCTCCCTCCATGTCACAGGCTGCTAATGTGACTGCTTTTTGACAGATGTTATTCTTATTTTATGTCAGAATGAATAGATCAGAGCCTGAGTAAAAGGGAAAGAGGGGATAAAAGTAACTAAGATACTGTAAAGGTTAAAGAGGAGGAAATTTTTTTCATTAAATGTTTCCCTCTGTGTCCTGCAATACTCATATAAATACCATCTGCAGGGCTCAAGTCTGGCAGAAATCTGAGCCCTGATGAACTCTATGACTCCAAGGGTGCATAGTTGTTGATATTTTTCAAGTGGGATAGCACCCAAGGGTGAAAGGGCTGTAAATACCACTGCATTACTTTGTATACATGTGGCAGTGATGGTTGATGAGGCTGGGAAATACCATGCTGCTCTGTGAAAGCTGAACAAGCCAGGGAAGAAAGAGGAGGCTGAACAAGTCAAGTTATCTTGTTAATCAAACCCTAGTTGAGCAAAGCCAGAATGCCATGTTTGAGATGTGCATAGATGTCTGCAGGCAACTTGTGCCCATTCTGATGGTGAAACTCCTGTTTGGAGGAGTCAGAATTTGACTGAACTTGTTTGATAAGAAAGAAAATATATTGCCACAGTTGCAGTCCAATACAAAAACTGGACAACAAGAGAAATAAAAATAAATATTAAAAAAGACGGAAGACATGGGAAGCTCATCAACTGTCAGCTGGGAAACACCTTCAGATCATTGCAACTGTTGCATATTTTAATAATACTAGATGATCAGTCAACATTTTCAATTTCCTGTACCTCAGAAACCAGGCAAAGCCCATGATTTATTGAAACTGTACATGTTTTAAGAACCAACCCAAAACATGTTATGTGATTTTGTCTGATTAATGCTTACAATTGCATCATAAATTAAATCTTTGATGTTCTCAGTACTAAAACCACAGACTTCAAGGGCTTTCTTCACAGTAGACATTTTGTACTTGACAAGCAAGAAAACTCATTAAAAATCTCCAGCATGCCTTCAGCATACCTTCCAAAAATGTAGGCTGGAAAGGATGGTGTCAGTTTGCTAAATTTGGATCATAGGCTAATTCTACAGTCAAAGTTACAGCTGCAAAAAACTAAATCCAGCTGATAATGAGGACATTTAAAAGAGCAGTCGGATGCATACATGCCTGTATGGAAACTAGTCACATGTGGTAAAAGGTGGTCAGAGAGCCACAGCATACCTGGAGCACTATTGTGGAAGCATTTGTAAGGAGGGAAGAAAGAGCCACTTTTAAGTCTGTAAGAAATTTTACAGAAAGCTAATACAGAGATTTTTTTGAACAGGTGTAATGTAATGAGACAGATGAATAATACAAGATTTAAGCTGCTGCACTTGTTATTAAATGATTCTCAATATGGCAATATTTTGAAGGTGAGAAAATGAAACTTAAGATATACCAAGCACCAGATTCTCAAAGATTATAATACCCACAGCTTTCAGAGAGAATTTTTATACACATCATACTTGGAAATGGTATATTGATAGAATATTGAAAGTTATTGGCTGGGAGTAAACAAAGCTGCGGCATATGTAATGGACATAAAGCTGTTTGAAGCAGAGTAATGATTTCCAGCATTATTTCAAATCTGGAACCAGGTGACAAGCATGCAAGACAAACAACTAGAGTGAAAGAGGGTGCTAGTAGCTGCATTCATCACTTACAGTCAGCAAACCCGTGTCACTTGCACAGGGGACAGATTATGTCATAGTTCAGGATTCGAGATAGAAAAACAGAAGGCTGAGAGTTCACCCATGCATTTCTTGTGGAAGCATATATTATAATACAGGTTTTGGAACTCAAACTGGTACATGATGATGAGACTTTTTGCAATAAATGAACTAAAGTTGGCCTAAATATTGTCTTAGGTTTATGTCAGCTTTAGTTGAAGTTTCTGGATTCAGTTGCTGAGTGAAATGTAATATATAGAAATTCAGACTAAACTGTCTAACACTACCTTCTACTTTAAATGATGGGACAGATTAGTTAGCCCTAGTTTAGACATCTCCAGATAAGGATTTTAAGTCTCGAAAGTCATTCTAGTCTCACTTTACAATCAACAACAAAAGGAAATTAATCTCATGTTAAGAAGGGCATCTAAGAAGAGTAAGATAAATTACTCTCTGGAATGTTTATCTCTGCTCACTTTAAAAGAAACCATGGGAACTGGCTGATATTTACACATCTATGTTGTCAAGACTGGGCAGATTAATTTCTCTTTCGAAGTTTTTTGTTTTCGGGTTTTTCTTCCCCGACTTTGTGTTTAAAACATGCAGAAGTATTTCCATTCTTGCTACTAAATTCTACACACTGTTAGGAACAAGTAAAACACCCATTCATTTTTCCTGTTCTTTGAAAAATCACTGTCTTTCCATGTTCTTCTTTCCATAATTAAAATATATATAAATTGTAAATATAATTCCAGTAGCTGAGAGAATAAAGTACTATTTTCACACATAAATATGTCAAAAGAATAAACCACAACAATGAAAATTTAAGAGCTCAATATAGGAAATGTACAAAAGAAGAGGACTGGAGAGAGAAAACTCCTTTTACAGCTGTCTCTTGATGAGCCTGGAACTCAACATGGGAAGGCAGAATGTGATTTGCATGATGTCAACAATACCTGAATCAGAAACTTCATAGTGAGGTGTTATCTCCATACTATTTGAAATCATATATTTTTTTCTTGTTTTTAATTATTTGTCAGTAATTACTAATATATCCTTGATACTATTATAACTTACACAGATAAAGATTTAACTGGGATGTCCTTCAACCAGAAACTGACCGAACAGCCTGCAAATGCACACAGATCACATACTAACAAGTAATATTTCTCTGCCTACATTTGGAAGCAAATAATTCCAAGGAAGAAAGATTTGCAACAGCATCTTCTTTTGTCCAGTCTTTTGCAAATCTAGTAATAAAACAGACTTGCAAAGGAAAAAATGCCCCAGCAATGGACTGTTTACACAAAAGCTCTCTGTTCACTGCTGTCACTCACCTGTCAGTCAACAGGCTCTACAGCTCAGTGGGTGAGTTGGATACGGGTTTCAGTCTGAATTGCCATGTTCTGTATCCCTGCACACTTCTGGTACACGTCACTTTGTTGGAAGGACCAACTACAAGTACATTCTGCTTTTCGAAATAGATATGGCATAATTTATAGCTCTCTTGCTGGTTTTTCGACCATCAAAAAAAAAAAAAAATCCCTTCTTTTACAAGAGATGGTCATTACTATACATTGATGCTCTTAACACTGATATAATTATCAAAAGATTATGTTACAATAATAAAAATAAGGTAGAAGTGTAGCATAAGTGTGCTTGAAGGTGTAACAGGGAATGATGGAATTACTGGATAAATGACCAAAAATGAAATTCAAATACAAGTTGCCAGTGCTCTTGCTATTGAGGGCTATGGGTAATGAATAAAAGAAGGGATCTGTTCAGATCAGCAACGGGTACATACCACTCTTTAGGCCTAGACAGACTGTGGACAATTTTTCCATGGCAACCAACTAATGTAAGAGCAACAGTTCTAACAGATGGAGGCTTATTAACTCATCAAAACCAGGGACCCCCTATTAAAGTTAGTCTCACAATCAAAACTGATGAAAAGAAAATTCTTTTTAAGTATGTAAATCAAGTTGGCAAAACATCAAATGAGACAGCAGATACAACAGATGATACTTTGGATAAAGTGCTTCTCCAGTCACCATTCTGTCTCATCTTCTGAGATCCCCCTGGAAGCCAATTGTCTAAATAACATAGCTAATGTTTATCTGGACTGTTTTTTCTATTATTTGATGGTTTATAATTATTATTTTAAATCTTAGACTGTTCTTGATATAATATTAAGCTACACAAACAGAACCTAGTTAGGAACCAAAAACTCACATCTGTTTCTTAAAAAAAATCTTATCTTGAACCTACCTTACCTTATTATTTTTTTGCCTCTGCAGCCCTAATCAGGTAAGGCTATACACCCAGCAAAATGTACTGATACCTAAAAAGAAGCAAACTGACCTACAGTGAGTTTCTTTAAAAAAATTATTGTAGTTTCATTCTGTAACCAGATAAACTTGTGTTACTCCTTATTTGCACACCCAGATCATTTATCATTAAAGGACTTTGTGGAAATTATTATGGAAAACAATAAATGAAACAAAATTACCCAAGTGTAGGGAAAAATCTTCTGATATTTTTATGCAACGTGAGATCAGTTGTTTCTTTGTTCATCCAAAGAATCATCAGGACATGCAAAAAAAATCAGATTACTACTGAAAATGTTCTGAAATGTTACATAGTATGGCACATTTTGGATACATTTTTATTACAAAATGGGGAAAATAATATACAAAATTCCAGCAACACACATCACAGGCATCTCAGCTGTAAAAGTCTTTTTGTCTTTTGTATTAATGACATAAGCCAAGTAATATTTAATGATATTTTATTTTAGATATTGTAAAGACTCAGAATTGTTTTCAGTATTGTAACATTTCACAAACTAAGTTTTTTACTCTACAAATAAAATACTGCACTTTTGCAATTATTTGCACTTGTAGAAATAAAAGTCAGCACTTTAAAGTTTGTGGATTTAATTCTCGGGCACTTAATATATTAGTATGTATGGATGACTTTCAGAATTTATGGCATTTTATTACATCCAAGCAAGAGAAGAGAAAGAGAGATTCTGAAATGTAAATTTGACAACTCATTGAAAATTACCACTACAGCTTTGATTTTTCAAAGTATGTTTCTTGTCACAAATGAAATTCAAGAAAATTTGAAAAACACTAAAGAGAATGCTGTACGCTTTTGGCTTTTGAATTCTCCCCAGTAAAGCATAAAGGTACCACCTCATGCCTTATTGTTGTCTGTTTAAATCTTTCATAAAAGATTAACTTGCAGTGTCAAGGCCACTGGCTAACCTCCATTTTGACACTGATGAAATTACCTGGAGTGACGCAGTCTCCCGAGGCACACTGTCACAATTAATGAAATATGAAGGGACCAAAGAAAATTTCTTGGCTCTGCATAACAGAGCAGGGGAAGAAAAAGGTAAACGCAAAAAGTAAAGTAAGAGACAAATAGGAAAACTCTTTGAAAAATATGAGTGAAGACACATTTGCCTCCAAAGTAATCGTCAAATTCCACAAAAGCAAAACATTTGCCAGCAGTCATGGTCTAGAACAGTATGCATACAGCCTTTTGGCATTTTGGTCACAGTACCATTCTAGAAAGGCAAGAACAGTAGATGGTAAATGATCCTGGATGACTTAAAGAAGGAAAAGAATAAGTTTCAAGACCACTTCTCCTTGCCAACACCTAAGTCCATCTGGCTTTCTCAAATCTCTTTCCCAAAGCAGTCTTCCTTTTTATTGAAACAGTTTGCCGACAGTCATCACACTTGAAAAAATGACAAATAACTGTTTTTCCTAGTTTCTTTACACAGGGACTTATAACAGCATATGAGTCAAATGCAAATGACACTAAAGGCAATGGTAACTCCAGTTACTTTATTCCAGTTACTTACATTCCAGTAACTCCAGAGGACTTCAGATCAAAGCGTATGAAGGAGCATCCTTGTGAGTCCTGAAACCACAGTCTCAGGAGACCTTCATTATTAAGCAATTTAAGGGACTTTCCTAGCAAGAAGAGTTATGTTCATACAAAAGAAGATACAGATATACACTTTTGGAATGATACTGGCATAATCTTAATGCTATAGGCAACTCTACTCTGGTTTCAGGATCTCTTGTTTTTTATGAAGTTATTCAGGCAAGAATGCAGTGTTAAACTCATCCTCATACTAGAAAAAAGAAGGGGAAAGGGATGGTGTGAATTCTGTACAGTTGGCTAAGCTTTTCTGGGACAAGAATGAGTGAATCAGTGCTGTCGACCTTCAGTTCAACTGCTAAAACTTTTTCCCAGCCATCAGATATATATATATATATATAAAAGAATGCAGTGAACAGACTCAAACATACAAGGTACTTTTTTCCTGTCTTTTCCCTAGCCATTTATCTATGACATTTTAAAGGTTTTTATCGTTATAACTTCAAAGGCCTATCTCAGGCCTTTATCACCACTTTAATCATTTAGAGAGATCCAGAGTTTGAAGAGTACTAGTTGTAGTTACTGAACATGGATATCTCTGTAACTGCCTTGAGCTTGCCTGGAAGCTCCTCATTCATTTGCTTACTTTTAAGCACTGCATTTTCTCTCTTAATTTCCAGAACCTTCACCACAGTAGATTTGTCATATTGAAATAGTAATTTTGGTAATTCTAAGATTCAAATGAATGGTGGGTTTTTCAATTTTCACTTTTAACAAGTAAACTACTTTTCATGCTTTTGTGACTAATATTCATTCCCTTAAATCCTCTAAAGCAATTGTGGGTAATGGAAAAGATATTCCAGAGATCTTCAGGGAGTCTTCCCTGCAAAGAAGAGCAAGTCTTCAGCTTCTGGGTACACTGCACTTCAGATACATACTAAGACCTGTGTAAGACTACTGAAAAATCAGTTTCACTCTTTGTGCTTACAAGCCTTACAGGAAACAGATTTTATGCTATCATTTTAGAAACTGGACCAAAGAATATTCAAAGTGACTAATGAAAAGGCTTAAAAGCAAATTTTTTGCCTCATTCTAGTTGAAAATATTATTCTCAGCATAAAAACTATGAATCAGGATTGAAACATACAGTTAAACTAAATAATAAGTCACAACCCATTTATTTATATCTAACAATTACATATTTTAGGCACTACCAATACATCATCATTAATTTAAAAAAAAAAAAAAAAGTCTCTGATAAGCTCCCTTACATTATAGCGTTTCCTCATCTGTAGCACTTACACCAAACCTAGGTAGAAAACTAAAGATAACTTCTGGGATATTTTTATCTATTGTGCTATATGGATACAGGCATTGCATTACCAGTGCTTCAAAGAGCTCTGCTAATTCCAGTGGTTAATTAAAACACCCAGTGAGACACAGCACTATCCCAAAAGTATTATTTTACACAGAGCTGCCAGCATCATTATCAGAGATATTTCAGTAACCAGAACATATTTTTTACTACTATTTCAAAACTTTCAACATTTCACATAGAGTGAAATGTAAGTTTTAATGTAAGTGATGTTGATTTCTACCAAATGATAAAATACAAGCAAATTTAGAACACAAAATAAGAATTTCACAATCTATTTCTATATACTAATTTCTAAATAAATTTTAGGGCACTAATGATTACTGAGTTGTTATGCTTCAAAGAAGAATGATCATTTTAGATGCCTTCATTTTAGCTAGTTAAGTATTTGCCATGAGGTTTTTCTGCATTAATATGATGTTTCTGCATTAATATGATGTTTCTTAAATTCAGTGCCCAGCTGAACACCTGTATGCATCTCTTGGAGTACTATGCAGTCATAGCACCAGCAATCACACCAACAAAACCAAGAAAAAGAGACTTACAATTAAGTTCTCAAATGTAAGAGCATTTCATTTTATGAAAACACTACCTTATTAGAACAGAGGAGGATTTGGGGAATTATCGAGCTGTCAGCCTCATCTCTGTGCTTGAGAAGGTCATGAAACAGATCCTCCAAGAAGCTGTGCTAGGGTAAATGGAGGACAGGGAGGTGATTTGAGACAGCCAGCATGGCTTCCCCAAGGGCAAGTCCTGGTTGACCAAGCCAGTGACCTTCTATAACGGAGTGATCACATCAGTGGACAAGGGAAGGGCTACAGAGTTAATTTACCTGGATTTCTGTAAAGCCTGACATGGTTCCCCACAGCATCCTTCTCTCTAAACAGGAGACAGGTAGCTTTGATAGGTGGACAGTTAGGTAGGTAAGGAATTGGTCACATCCAGAGGGTAGTGGTCCATGGCTCAGAGTCTCGATGAACATTGACGACAAGTGGTGTCTCTCAAGGGTCCATGTTGGCACCATCACTGTTTAATATCCTCATTAATGACAAAGACAAAGGAATTGAGTGCCCCCTTAGCAAGGCTGCGGACACCAAACTGATCAATGCAGTTGCCATACCTTAGGCATGGGATGTCATTGAGTGGGACCTGGACAAGGTCGAGAAGAGGGCCTGTGGGAATCTCAGGAGGTATAACAAGATCAAATGCAAGGTACTGCACCTGGGTCAGGGCAACCCCTGGTACCAACACAGACAGAAGATGAACAGATCCAGAGCAGCTCTGCCCAAAAAGACTTGGGGGTGCTGGAATGGCTGGACATGATCCAGCCATGGGCACTCACAGCCCAGAAAGCCAAATGTGTCCTGGGCTGCATCCAGAGCAGCATGGGCAGCAGGGGAGGGAGGGGATTCTGCCCCTCTGCTCTGCTCTGATGGGACCCCACCTGCAGGGCTGCATCCAGCTCTGGGGCCCCAGCACAGGAAGGACAGGGACCTGCTGGAGTGAGTCCAGAGGAGGCCTCCAAGTTAATCAGAGGAATGGAGCACCTCTCCTGTGAGGAAAGGCTGATTGTTCAGCCTGGAGAAGAGATGACTTTGGAGTGGCCTTCCAGTACCTGAAGGGAGCCTACAGACAGAGGGGGACTTCTTTTGAGGGCATGTACTGACAGGACAAGGGCAAAGAGCTTAAATTGTAGGCTTAGATTAGGTATCAGGTAGCTGTTTTTTCCCATGAGGGTGGTGAGCCACTGGAACATGCTGCCCACAGAAGTTGTGGATGCCCAGTCCCTGAAAGGGTTCAAGGCCAGGTTGGATGGGGCTTTGAGCAACCTGAGTTAGTGTCCCTGTCCATGGCAGGGCAATAGGAACTAGATGGTTTTTAAGGTCCTTTGTAACTCAAGCTATTCTATGATTCCATGATTCCAATGACCACAAGATGACATTCAATCAGTACCCCACAGGCAAAACAAAACTTGGAACAGACCTAAGTTACACATTAATTCTATATAGCCTTATACTATTGCCCTCTGCCATGAACAAATCTCCCAACCAAGTTTAACTGAGTATTTTTAGTGTTACCTATAAATTTTCTCTGAAATCTATTTTTAAGAAAGCAATTAAGCTGTAGCAACTGATCCAGAAGAGAAGCTCTTGCATAACAAGAAAATTTCCTGCACTCTGCCTTTTCTTAGACTAGAAAGTATTTTCTAACCTTACCCAACAAGATTAGAGGAGTAATTGCCCAAAATTAACAAATATCAATGACATGAGACCATTATGGAGTAAAACTTTTCAATTTACATTCTAAGCTAATTTTTAACTGGTTGGACACCTGAGTCATCAAAAGCAACATGCCCTACAGCCATTCATCCCAGACTGTAACACATTTCAGTCACTGCACAGAATGTCGTTCCAGAAGCCATACAGTTGAAACCAAGCGAACACTACATCTCAAAATCTCAAAGAGGAAAGCCAACCAGCAGAGGACAGAAACATCCAGTTGTCATCAGAAACCATTTTGTCATGGAACAGTCTATCACTGTTCTCTCTGTCCCTTGTGTGAGACATATAAAATACCTTCAACATATGAGCCTCGAAGCTAAACCCCATTATTATACTGGACAGTGAAAGTTATGGACTGCATAAAGATATTGCACATTCCATTTTTCCCAGTGACACTCTGCCAACTAGCCCTGAATGTTGCATAGGCATTCACTACCTGCTTCTGTCAGCTCCATGCAGAATAATGATCGTCCCACCTCTGCTTTATTAACCTCCCCTTCTTTCATCAACTGCCATATACCCTTTTGCTTCAAATTGCTTTACTGATTAGCAGAATGACACAACCAAACACAACTGCTTCTAACTGGTAGCTAATTGTTTACTTTTCTCTTTCTTGTTCACATCCAAACACATTTTAGTGCCCCATTTCAGCTAAGTCATTCAATCTAACAAAAGACACTAATTTTCTTTGTTTTTTTTCTGATTAAATTGTGATGACATATGGGCCCACCGTCCCACAAAAATCTTCCTGAATTAATTTAATAAAAGGTAATAATTTGCAGTTAGCTCTGTTCAGGGTAAAAAGTTAAATGGGAATTGAATATGATATGAAGTACCATGAAGGATGTACAGAAGAATTTAATTTTCAGTATTTTAATATGCAAAAAAAAAAATCTCCTTTGCATTATGCCTAACTAGGTTTATATTGATTAACCTGGACTCAGGTGCAAATACAGGAAAATACTTGGAAGAAAATGCTTTCACTTTATTTTTTGATTTGTTTGACATACTCAATTAAAAAAAAAAAACCAAAAAAACCCAAAATGTACTGGAAATCACTGGAGTTGTGGAACTGTTCAAGGCTAAGTTGGATGAGGCATTGAGCCACCTGGTCTAATGGAAGGTGTCCCTATCCATGGCAGGGTGGGTAGAACTAGATAGTATTTAAGGTTCCCTCCAACCTAAAACATGCTGTGATTCTGTGACACTACAATACTTGGCAACTCTGAGAATCAAGTCCTTTTTTTATTTATTACTGTTGATAACATCTTCAGAGTTATTTAACTATGTTTTAAAAGTGACATATCAGATGAAAATAAATAAAATGCCTGAATCCCCATTATCAAAAAAAAAAAAAAAAAAAAAAAAAAAAGAAAAAGTTGTAGCACCAGCTGTCTCCAGACAAAGTCAGATACAAAGTAATAACTTTCTCTCTGCAGCACCTGTATTCAATTTCTAAAGTACATCTGTCATTTTATTTTAACAAAGTCTAACAAGATCAGTTCACAGCCATCTGTGTCTCTCTACCTTGAAAGCAATTTAGGTTGCGTTGCTTTAAAAAATACCATTCAAAGCAAAGCAACACAGAGCAGAACAAAACAATTGCACAAGATTAGAGATGACATTCTGAAGTTCATTACAGCTGACAATAGATATCTCCATGCACCTACAAATGTAAAAGATAATGGTGCACTCAATGCAGAGCTTGCAGAGAACGCCCCAGTCTCTTTTCAACAGCAGCTCTATTGCATCACCACAGAGTTAAACCTTCTGGAAGGGCTTACACATTTTTGACATCTCATGGTGCTCACATACTCTTTTAGTCATCCTCTGCTATGAAAGAGATTGAGAAGGCTCAGTATCATCAATGCTTCTATTTCCTGAGAGTCCCTGTAGTGGAGAGTGAGCCGACAGAGGAGTCAGGCTTTCTATAGCAATGCAGCAGAAGTCTCCAAACAATGATACTCCAGCCACAGGTAACTGGGCTATAGGTTGTTCCTAAACAGAACAGGCAAAGAAAAAGCAGAAAATGCTGCTAAGTCGCTTAGGCATGGTTTTTTAAACTCCCACTTAAGAATAAAGAGTCTTAAAGACTGTGTATCAAAGCATAATTATTTAACTAAAACTAAATGAATAAGGATAAGCCTCTGAGTCTCACTGGATATAGTCTCCCCGCCTTCTATAAATAAAAGTCTACTTTGATCCAAGTCCTTCACACATGGTATCAAATCACATCTGCCAGAATAGCAGGAGTTTGGAAATACAACAATGTGTGGCATTAGAAACAGAATTTCTGATGCAGAAATTAGGACCAAGGGAGAGACAGCCCATTAATTCAGTATTAACAGAGCCAATTTAAGGGAATGAAAACAAAACACAAATGGAAAATTATCAGATCAGAGCCAAACACTGTGGATTTATTTTAGTCCCTCTGTAGTCAAACAGAGGATTTATTTTTCCTCATTTTTACAATAAAAACTTCGCTAGAAGTAAGGAAAATAAGTTGTAGTCTAATTATAAAAATGATGCTTTTTGTCTAAAGACAGATGGACAGTTTGTAAATCAGGCAGTTTATTACAAATGCCAGTCAATCTAAAGTCACCCACAGACCAGCAGCTAAGTATAGCTGAATCCTGTCTTTACAATGGAGGGAGCTCCTGTGAGGAACCAAGCTTTTGCACCAAGCTAAATGCTGAGTACCAGAAATCTCAGGACACATGGGAAAGATATCAAGTCCAAATCATTACTACAGAGTCTGTCTGTGAGATCATGACTCAAAGGAACAAAACCAACAGGGACATGGGAGCATGGAAAATACTTATCCAATCAATCAAAGCCAATAAATATGGCAAAGGCAAGGGACTGTTGAGAACCTAAGGCACTTTGTGCCAGGTTAACTGCAGTGAAATAAGCAGCAATTTGAAATGATGAGTAATGGATGGGTTATAAGCACATTCCAGTAGCTCTGTGCTGGAATGTAATGAAACCATAGACTCTTTCAAATTGCAGCAAAAGGAAAAGAACGTCTGAGTTTAGAATTCATGCTGCCAGACTTGGAATCTTGACAGTTCCTTATGGCAGTGAGTATTTGTGAAGTAAAAGATGTAGACCTTTGAACTCCAAAAAAGCAATATCCTTATACTCAAATCCATTTTTATGCATATATGATTATTTTTTTCCTTTCACAAATTCTCTATCTTTATTTCAACCTTTAAAGTCTCTGACTAGGAAAAAACATTATTCTTAGTTAGCTAACATCATGCCACTGACTGTGCTGCTATAAAGGCCCAACTCTATCAGGAAACATGAAAAAAAAAAAAAGGATGTGCACTAAATAGTGTACCCAGGTATCAATATTTTGTTCAAACACAAATTCTTTTCTTCTCTCTATAAAAACCACTGGTATCAGTGCTCTTTCTTTCCAATACCTACTAAGAAAGAAAGCTCATTTCTCCTATGTTCCCAGAGAAGATTCAAGTCTTCTTAAGTACTTTGACAGAGAATGCTACAGCAAACACAGCCGAGAGTGAAGCTGGCAGCCCTGAACACCTCATTTGGTGGGAAAACAATTACCTGTCCTTCCACTCCTCAGCTTGTGCTCTTTAAGTATTCCAGATTATCACTCAATTTTTTAAATAGTAACATTTCTGTAATGAAAAGTAGTCTCTTTCCTTTTGGGACCTTGGTGTTTTGACTTGATTATTTCTCAGATAATAGAATCTTGGGTTGTTTACGCAGTAAACAAATATGTGAATTTACATATTGTGTATGCCTATTTTTGTTGTGAAAATCTTAGTATATTTTACTTAGGGGACATCTGACCTATCTAATTTATTGAAAAGATAACACTTTCAAGAATTGTAATTACTATTGTAAAAGCATAACACTGATTTTATTTATTTTGTCCTGTTTCTAAATACCCTGAGGTCTTAACAAACTTACTTATACTTACAAATTACTCGCCATTGTACTTCAATTCTGGGTCACTTTGAGATTGTGAAGCTCTTGAAATGCTATCACTTCACTGACATATATATTTAAAGATTTCCCACAGTTGCCTAAAGTGTCTAGAGCCATTCAATATGCCCTTTTATCTGAGATATTGGCATGATCCTTGTTGAAGCAATGCAAGATCTCTGAGAGATTCATGTCCTTCTGGGCTGGCAGCTAAAGGACAGTGAGTCTCATATGACACAGACAACTACATAAAACCCCAGACATGAAAGAGTAGATTCATCTCTCACATAAAGATACCCATGTTTATTTACATGCCCTGGTTCCTACTATCATCATCAGGGATGAAAATTTTAATTAGGTTGCTCATTAAGTATTGAGTACCATTTCAAATTTAGTAATGTACCCCACCTGCCCTTCAGAAGTGACATAAATGCTGTCTTATATCTGACAGCCCTGGAAGAATGTCCCAGAAAGCCTACAGAGGCTCAAGCAACACTAAACACCTACATGCAGGAACCAGAAGGTGTCCTTGGCCAATTCAGTCAGGGCCTGGAGAGCTAATTCCTGATATTGGTTCAAAAGCAGTGTCTACTCCCTTCTGAGATGTCAAGTATGGACATGGATTTGATACCAATACATAGGTTGTTGAACTCTATTGTCTGTATTTGCTAGATGTCTTTTGACTGGGGTGGGAAGCCAGACACTTGGCTTGCTTGTAAGCATCTGTGTAGCACATTCTAGTCTGTGTAGCACAAATTCTACTTTGCAACTGAGTCCCACCCAAAGAATACCATCCCCTGAACATAAGCCACTCTATCCTTCTGCAAGAGAGTAATTTAACTTTGGTGGCTTTTTTTTAAAAATTGACTTTGGTGTCAATTCAGGTGACTAAATAAAGATGTCTAGTGTTACTTGGAATGCTCTATGATAGTCAAGACATGAGACATTATGTCATAGATTATACTAAAGTCTGTGCTTTTCTGAAGTAACAGCTGGAAGCTGATAAAGGTATCCTTTGGTATTACAACTGGTACTAGGTGACTATACACAGGTTCTTTAATTAAGCCATCTAAATTTTATTTTTCAGCATGATCACAGAAGTTTTAGTTTAGAAGCCCCCCAGAATCATGCATGGCTAGAGTAAGTTAAATGTTTCAAAATAAAGACAGAAAGCCTATAGAAACGGCCAGCAAAAAATCATATTTATCCTTACTTCCAAACAAAACTACTAAGAATATAAGCCAAATTTATTGAAATACAAGAAACAGAACCTCAATTTTTCCCATTTATTATGAATTAATTGACCTTGAATTATTAGTTATTCATTCTGAATGACTTGTTGGGACCTCAAACATCTCATGAGATTAAATGTACAATTCGAAGAGCTCTCTCCAACTAAAACCCTGCCCATTTGCTACCCTGTATCACTTTACAAAGAAGCATTTTGTTCAGACACTCTAAAATTGAGTCTTTTGGAAAAAACAGGTTAATTAGTTTCTTGCACGCTCTAGCTGAGCTGCAGTGACACGCCTAGACAACAAGGAACCCATTCAAAGCTCTGTGAAACAATTTATAAGTACTACTTTCTAACCACCTTAGAGAATTAAAGCAAAAGAGCACTAATAAAAATGAAGAATTTTGCTAGTAATAAAATATATTCTGTTAAAAAACCCCAAACAAACAAATAAAACATCTACCAGCTAAAACTAACCTACAGTGAAGTTTTTGATACAATCACTTCATATCACTGTAACATATTACTGATAGAATAGTTTTTCCCTCAGTCATGCATTTTACTGGATCTCAACATTATAACCTTCTAAGAAATTAAAGGGTCTGCATAATGGGCACTTCTTGATTTCTTATCCTATTTCACCCCATTTTGAAGAGAAATCATCCAACCAAGGGTGTCAAATGTGGCAGAAGCACTAGCTCCTCCATTCCCAGAGGCTTCAAGAACTTTCTCAATTTCATGCTTCTGTGCACAACTTTATTTACACTAAAACCATTCTGTTTTGTGCTTCAGCGAAAATACTTCGTCTTGATCTCCCAGCAAATCTTGGCTATATTATCTGAATACTCTGTGAAGATTTGACTCTTTACTATATACTACTGCAGCTGACATATCAGGTGAAACACAAGTGAACTGCATAATAGAAGTTAATGTCCCGTCAAAATGGGGTCAACAGGATACAATCAAACATGTATATCATCTATTCTGAGTGTGCAAGCTTTTCTTCAAAACTGTGTTTAAATTGGAAGTGGATGCTCTAACACAAATATTTCGTACACACTGATGGGGCTCTACTAATTATCTTTTTGAAATACAAGTTGGTGTCTCATAGAGACACTTTCAGCAATGGTCAGATTAATAACAATGAAATTTAAAATTTGATTTTTAAAAATTTTTCTTTTTAGATTTTAAAATATAAATTTAAAATCTTGTGGTTACTCAGCAACCTTTATTTCCATGAATAAACACAGGTACAAATGCAAACCCAAATACTACCAGGGCTCCTTTTGACATGCTTAATTACATAGCCTTTTTAAAAATTACTTTTATACTGTTTGTCTTTGTAAATTATCAACTCAAATTCAACCATTCAGTATAGTGTCTCCATAAAAGATCTTCAGTCATATATGTGAAGAAATAGATTTTCTTCTTGAAAGACACTTTCTTTAATTCAGTAAACACTGCTGAATACCTATCTTTTATGCAGAATTTTGAGCCTCTCTTCAAAGCTCTTATTTAAATAAGTTAACTACTTAGACACTTTTCTAATGCAAATTGGCATGAATTGAAAGACACACTGAAAAGCATTTTTGCTGCATGACATTCAAAGTTAAATGTACCTACTTTGTACTTCTATAGAAATACATCTATTCCTTGCTTGCCTGGAACTTCTCACAAGAATTTTAAATTATAAGATGAAAGAGAATACTTGGATTTCACAGTGTGATGGAAGAGATCTGGTTCAATTTCTGACTTTGCTTGTTCTGACCCAGCAACAGCTGTTTCATTCAAATTAATCAGACAAAAATCTCAGCTATACAGAAAACAACAGCAGTAGATTACAATTGTAGTACAGAATACTGCTGAGAAATCTTCATGGCTGGCCATACAACTGCATTTTCTGAAGCTGGTTGTCCAAATTGAAAATGCTGATGGAAGTTGCACTCAGTCTTTAAGAACTGAAAGTGCACCAGATGACTACATACTTCCATCTATGTACAGCTGTACCTGAAATTTTGGATCTCTTATAGCAACTTCATTTTGCACCTTCAAAATAATAATAATGGTGATAATATTGTTTTACATTTAAAGTTCCTTCATAATAAAATTCCAGTTTCTTGTTGTGATGTGGAAATTTTATTCAAGTGGCTACAGTTGGCAAAGACTTCTTATACAAGACTTACACTTCTTATACTTCTTTTAAAAACTCTTCAGAAATTTTACTCCTTTTTCTCGCATGACATAAGAGACAGTTGCATAAATCACCAACATTAAAGCATTGTGATCACAACTTCAGAGAATAGCTGAGGTTTAAATGGGCTGCTGGAGGTCAACTGGACCAACCTCCCTATTCAAGTGTGGCCATCTAGAGCAGGTTGCCCATGACTGTGTCCAGACAGATTTTAAGTATACCCAGGCATGGACACTCTAACCCCTCCATGGGCACCCAGTGGCAGTGCTTGGTTACCCTCACAATCAAGAATTGTTTCCTGATATCCAGAGGGAACCTCTTCTCTTTCAGTTTGTACTCATTGCCTCTAGTCCTGTTGCTAAGAGGAACTTGACTTCATCCCCTTTGCACCATCCCTTCAACTTTGTACAAGTTGTTACGATCCTCCCCCTGGACCCAGCCTTCTCTGCTCCATGCCAAAACAGTCCCAGCTCTCTCAGCTTTTTCACATATCTCCAATGCTCCAGCCTTCTAATTGACTTAGTGATTCTTCATTGGTCTTGCTCCAGTGTGTTTATGTCTTACATCTCCAGGTGCTTTTCTGCAAAGTTGATTTCCATCCAGTCCTTCCTCAGCCTGTACTTGTCCATGGTGATGTACTTCCCCAGGCACAGGGCTTTACACCTGTGTTTATTGTACTGCATGAGATTCGTGTTTTCCTTTATCCTTCTTAAAACAAATTTCAGTGGGATAACACTCTGGAGAAATACAACCAAAAGGTCAAAACTATCAGCAAGCTTAAACTTCTTTGAGTTTAAGGTACTATGGCCCTTTGAAATGGCTTAAGGGATTTTACTTTGTAAACCTTCTATGTTTGTGAAATTTCTTCCTTCAATATCAAATCCATGCCTTCTTTCTACTCTTAACTAAAGGTGAGACTGTCTAAACATGAACTTATATAATGAAAAACTTGAGTTAAGCAATGGAAAAGGAACCAAAATCCCATATGTGCAATAGCATAAATCTTTGCTTTTTTCATTGTGACTTAAACCATTTTTTAAAAGAAAAAACTTTTCTCTATAAACCAATGTGATATGTTTAAAACCACTCCACATCTGTAAATTTTCTATTTTATTTTTTGCTTTCTGTATGAGGCCAAGTGGCCATCATTTTATTATGTCATATAATCCCATATGACAATAAAAAAAGAAATATCCATCATGTAACAGACTTTCATCCAATTACATGAAGGAGAAAGAAGCCACACTACAAATCTTCAATATTTATAAAATGTAGGTGGTGTGCTAAATTGTTATATTCTTTCAAATCTTCTTTAGAACAATCTAACTCCATGCTCTGACTTCACTGCCTTGATCTACAGACCTCTCTGTATCTCTGAAAGCATTTTTCCAACATTTGCTTTTAGTTGCCTGTTAAGCATCTGCTAATTTGACATTCATTAGTGCAGTTTCTAAAAATCTTTTTTAATCTCTCTCTACTGATACCAAAAAAACACTAAAATGAGATACATTCTTCTTCAGAGGAGTCAAAACTGGACAACAGTCTTTTGTTCATTTGGGAGCCCTGGATTAGATTACAATTAACATTTTAATTTTTTCCTTTAGTGAAGTGATTGTAAAATTATTCTATTTGATGGGGGATTACCTTTCCAGCCTTGACCTTGGTTTGATTTATCTCTAACTAGCTTTAGATCTGTAGTGACACAGAAATATTTATCGTAATGTTGACTCACACACGCACATGCCTGTGATTAAGGGGTAGTAACAGCAAGCAGTAAATTCTGTACTGAATTAACATTATCCATGGTTTTCAAACATAAATGGCACAGGACAAAGTATCTTTGGCTCTAGAATAAAGCATTATGTAGAGTGGTGCTGATATAGGATGGTAGCATAGACTGTGAAGGTGCTGATATAGGAGGAGGATAAGACAGGCCCCAGAGTAACAAATAAATCACCAATGGTTTGCTCCTGGTCGCTACAGGGATGCAGTCTCGGGAGCTGGGTAAAGCTGACTTCAGCTCAAGGGCAACAGCATACAAAAGTCAGGAACACCTACGTAGAACCTTATGTACGGACCTGCCTTGGGAGCTAGTGAAGGAATCAAACCCAAGCAAACTCAGAAGATTTAGGAAAACTTGCAAGCTAATATCCTCCCAAGAAAACACAGGAACATGGAGAAAGCATTGCCCAAGCACCAGCAGTGGCCTTCTGCCTGTATAAAGCTGTAATGCTGATGTCATTTTTGAGGAAGATGAGTGCTGACTTCCCTTAGAACCAGAGAAGGAGAGGAAAGGTAAGCATTATCCCAGGTAATTGAGGCCCATTTACACATGAACACATATTGG
This sequence comes from Certhia americana, assembly GCA_018697195.1. Lineage (NCBI taxonomy): Eukaryota > Metazoa > Chordata > Aves > Passeriformes > Certhiidae > Certhia > Certhia americana. The sequence goes on along the minus strand of CM031857.1, from coordinate 74,769,563 downwards.
GAGAGTAGCATTTTAAATTGTACTAGTATTGGGCTATTTTTCTATGATTATGTTCATTTCTGTACCTGGAAGAGCAACAATAATTTGATTAACTTTTGCACCATATTATTTGGCAACCTTTGCACCATACTCACAATATATTTTTGGCTTGGTTTGAAAGGTATGGGTTTGCCCATTACAAAATTTTGCATGAAATACTGTATCTGTTTAAAAGGAGTAAAAGCTCTGAGCAGCCTTTCTTTGAAAGGCTGTAAGAATAATGTCCACATAGGTTTTGAGGTGGACAAGGTATCCTTCCACAGCCTCTTTCTAACTCCTTCACATACTTTCTTGCTCTAAGCATCTTTCTACTGTGATTTTCATGCTCCTGGTGTTCATCTGTCTTCTATTTCAATATTTGGAAATATTTTACATTCGATGATAGCACTAATTTTCATATTTTTTATCATTCCCAGAGAAGCTCCGAATTTCCTTCCAATGTCTTACTGCCCAAATACCTGGAAAATTGACTTTAGGATTCAATCCCTGATATATTTGAAACACTGACCCATCAAATTGGCAAACTAGTTCAGTGTGCTAATAGTGGCAAAACGTAAGCACTAGATTCAGCTTTCTTTTGTGAAAAATACAGGGTTTACCTAAAGAAAAATATTCTTTGAATCTCAGGCAAAGTAAAAAATTTGACTCAGAAAGAAAAGGAAAAAAATACCCAAATAAAGTGATATATTTTTCTTTTAAGTTGAGGTTATTTTGTGCTTTGTCATTTCTCAAAAAACTATTTTAAGCATTTTAAAATAACCAAATTCCCCACCGAATGTTTAATTCAAATTTTTCATTTTTAAGCTATCCATTTTCAAATCCATTAAAAATTTACAGAAAAAAAATACACTGTTCAATTCATACATCCTCCCCTCACATATTTTGTCTATCTTTGAAATAAAGGGAAAACTATGAATGTGATTAGAATGGGACAGGGCAGACTAGGCCAGAATTACACCTTTTTATCTTCGAGGAATACATGCAAGTAATACTTCCATCACCTTTCCATAGCCCACTGATTCCTGTGAGATAAATGTGCATGCTTAAGCAACACAGCATCCTGTCCTAGATGCTTTTGTCCCTGCACAAATCAAAACATCTTTAAACACTGTCATCTCCCCAACTCTGAAAGCTATCTGAATGTCTATGTAACATATTATACATCTATGGATTAAAAAAAAAATATGAGACAAAAGATCATAATATTATCAACATCATTATGACAATATTAAAAACAATCCTGCTAAAAGTACCATAGCAAAAAACAAAATTTCCATAAATTTCCATTCCACTCTTCATGGAATGGAAGAATGTCCTCTCCTGGTGATGAAAATAAAAAACAGGCCATCACAGTATTCTAACAGTAGTAGAAAAATATTTTAATAAATGCTTCCAGCAGATTCTGATTCTTCTAATTTTCTGTTAGAAAGTTATTTAATACATCTATTTATCACAATTTCATAGCCAGTGGGTTAATTGTGGGAAAAAATTCATTTGGCAATATTTTGATCTGCACTTATTTAGGTATTACACAGGCAAGTTTATAATACAATAAACAGATAATATATTAATTAATGCTATTCCCAGTGAAAATATAAACATTATATGGCATAATAAACATTATCACTGGCACTTGGTGCCATATTCCCAGGCCCTTCTTTCAACAACCTCTATATGTAGAAAAAATGTCTGTAGAGATATTTCATGGATAGTTAGAGGAATGTGGGCTATGTAAAGTACCAGTTACATTCTGAAAATAGTGTTTTGAACATATTATTTTAGATTTGCCTGTGCAATTTTGTCACACAGAAATATTTTCATTTTCTTCTTTGTCAGTGTTTCTTACTGTGACATGTCTTTAAAATACATCCAGTGCTCCTCAGGAAAAAAAAAAAAAAAAGGAAAAAAAGAGAGGAAAAGTCTTTATTCTTTTCTGCAACTATTTTCAATAAGCATAACTGTACAATTAATTTGTCAATGCTGTTCCAAAATTAGGATCTCTAGACACAATTTGTCAGTATTTGTCAGAGTTTCAGTTTTAGGCTGGACAAAGTTCTAGTGACTTCACTAGGACTACACTCATCAAAGAACTAGACTATGGAGGAATATAGGCTTGTAGAGGGCCTAGTTGTCCAAACTCAGCATTATTTCAGGCAGTGTGGTATTCTTCCTGTCCTCCAGCTACCTTCCCAGAAAAAGGCAACTCTCCTGAAGACCTTGTACTCGCTTCTGTAACCCTGAGCCCAGGCAGTCTGCTCTCGGTGAGACAAGTGTTTTGCCCCAGCCTGATGGAGAAAAGTTCATTAGCTAGAACATGCAATATATGGAAAGTAAAACCAAAGATCGCCGAGCAATTACTAAGCAATTGTTTAGCTGATGAAGGACTTGAGAATAATAAAATCTGACATATAAAGGTATAGATCACAAAGGCAAAAAACAGAAATGGTAATCCAGCAATGCTGAGCATCAATCTGTCCCTAAATGCTGAGTGGTCACCCAGCTGAGATACCCATTTTGGGTATCTCATTGCAGGATCATGCTAATGTCTAGCTCAGCAGCTCATGAGTTCCAGTTATCTGTTTTCCATATCAGTTAGTAAATAACTGCTTTGCACTCATAAATTGTGTGTATCATTCTTTGGTGTCTCTCTCTGGATACAACAGAATTTCACAGAATCACAGAAAGGCTTGGGTTGGAAGGGGAAAGAGGTAAGAATAAGTTGGTAAGAGGGAAGAATGCCTGGACTGTCTGTCTGTCTAGTGTCTCTAGTGTCTTGACATTACTCAAAATGCTATGCCTGGTTTCCAGCTACCATGGCAGAGTACTTTAGATATCCAGTGTATCTAGGGTTTATCTGTCAGTTCCATAATGATCTAACAGGTAATCTAAGGAATTTCAAATACTCCAACTGGACAACTGACTCTGCCCATCTTAGCTCCAAGTTACCTGCATAACACACAAAAAATATATATTTAATATTATTTTAATATTATAGTAATATTATTTAATAATATTATACTAATATTTCTGCTCTGAAATTCTCTTTGGAAGATCTTACTTTCCCCATTGACTACACCAAGATTAGCTTCAGACAAGAAAAATATAAATGTAGATGCCTCCACAGCAAGTGTCTAATAAAGAGTCTAATTCAAAATGCCCCAACACATCTGTGACATCGTCTGGGAATGTGGAAGCCTCCAGTTATATTAAATGAATATCTGGAAAGCTTATGGGTCTCAATTCAATTGTTGAAAACCAGTTGCTAAGCCCATTGAGATAATGGAGAATATATCCTGGAACAGGCCATCCCATACAGAATTTGACATAGGCAGGTAGATGACTGTACAACATTTCTATGTTGCTTAGGTAAGTTATGCTCAGGCAAACAAAGCATGGATCCAGAGAGCTACTCAGTTTATCTCTCTGTAGAGCTGAAAAAATGACAACATCCACTGATGGTTTTGGCTGAATTCCAATCTGAATTTGGCTGATTCATATCACAGGCAACTACTGTCATTTGAAATGCATTACTGTAATCTTCCTAGCCTCAGACTGTCACACCAGAAGAATGTGGGTCTCCAAAACATTCTGTGCCTTATCTTTCCATCCCAATTAATGGACCAATTCCTGTCAATTGCAACAAGCCTGGATCCCTGATCTCATGCAACAGACCAACATGAAACAAATCAGACTCATCAATGTCTCAAACAAGTCTTGTGTCATACCTACTACTCTGATAGATAAGTTTTGGGTATTCTGGAGGGTTTATTTTCCCAATGAAACCAATCATTGATGCCTACATAACAGATCTGTGCATCTTTTGACTTAATTGGAAGTTCAGACAGTTAAAGCACTACTGGTTGTGCCATTGAATAAGGTTTTTTACAATTAATGTAGTTTCCACAAATTACATGATAAAAGGTGTTTCCAGGGAGGTGGGGAGTGTGGGGATGGGACAAAACCATAAAGCTCCATCATAACCCAACCCATCAAGTATTTTGATGGCCCAGTTGAATAGAAAACCAGCACTGCACATTCATGGACATACTGTCTTTTGTATGTTTTCTAAAAAAAAAGTTGCATCGTTTCTTTGCGAACCCCTCTTTAAAAAACAGTCTACCTTATATACTGACTCACAGAAAAGAAAACTTAGAATAGGAAAGAGTTTAGTTCCTTCCATCTTTGAGCTTACAATGACAAAATCAGCACCAGAAAAAGGAGATTTCTTTACACTCCAAAGAGAACAAAGACTTTTAAGGCTTGGTTATAAAGCTGGAAAATTTTATTTCGCATTAATTTCTTTCCTCTGTCTTTCTTACTTCCCACAGTCTTGTACACATTTCTACAGTATTTTTGCAGAAGAAACTACATACATAAAATTAATCTTGATGACATCATGTGGTGCTACTTAGTCAGAACATTTAAGGAGGATAAAGCACTTTAGCCTTAAGGACTCTTAAAATGAGAATCATTTATTCTCTGTTGTCTTCTGTGAAATAGATTCTTGCTGTTACTAATGTAAAAACCTGCTGCTAAATGTTTTGACTGTACATATTAGCCAGCTGGTGGTTCAGTTCTCACTATTGAGTTGCCCAGAACTGAAATAATTAATTTAGCTAAGAAAAGTATATTGTGCTGTACCTTTTGGATTTGTGACTGTAATCTGTAATCACCAGGGAGTTTATTTGAATTTGCAATAATACTGGAGTTGGTAATTTATAACAGAACAGGAGCTCACTAAGCAGAGCTTATGAAGCTTGAAGTTTTTCGATAAGTTGCAGAACTTTCTGTAATACGGATGCTGTTAGCAGCTTACAATTGGCTCAAACATTAATCTGTGTTATCCTAATAAACTGAAAACAAACCCCATGGATTTGAAAGGTCCTTTTCTAAGTGTGGGCATCCTTAATATTGTCTCTTCATACCTCTTTGTATAGCAAGAAATAATTCAAAACTATAACTATAAAGACTCATGTTGACTGTAAAAAGATTGGACTCAAATTCTCAAGAAAAAGACTATTTAGCCCAAGGAGATCCATTAATGCCAACTTTTATAACTTTTCACTGCATAATTATTATTTCGTCTTGCTTCTGCTTACCCCTTGTGTTGCAATAAGCTTCTAAGAAATGTATTGTGTCAAGATTACCTGACACTTGAAAATTGTAGTAAGGCAAATACTGCTATTCAAATATATTCATTCATTACATGACCCAAGCAATTTAGTTTTTCTAAAGGAATAAGGTAAAAGTAGAAGGAAAAAATTACATACAAGCAGGAGATAATCATATATATTGCAGTTCTTCAAAAGACTGCTAGAACAAAGAATATTTGTGACACAATATTCATTATTACAGACATTGTTGGTCTAGCTTTGTTTTTTGGTATGTTTGCTTGGTTTATTTTGTTTTGTTAATCTTCCATCATGGTCCAATATTTATTTATCTTTCTTGCATAAGGAATGGACTCTCTCAGATATCTAATGGAGCCAAATGCTTGAAGAATTTGAAAGAAATGGAGGATACTGTTACAAAGGCTCTCAAAGCCATCTACTGAAGGCTTTGTTTTTTAAATAAAATGTGTCTCTGCTCACAGGAATGGGTGGTTGTCCTGGTGATTTATTGATTTTACACTAAAAGGATGTGCATTTATGAGACTTGGCATATGATAGATCCAGTACTGGTGCCACATGAAGAGTTAAAGGGAGTAGACCACCATATGTCACAGCAAAATAGAGAAAGTGAGAAAGCTGTAATGACATCAGTACTAATCCCTCTGAAAGACAGCTGGTTTTTTGTTATTGTTATTTTACAGCACTGAAGAATTTTATAGTTGTGCATTGCTACACTTTGTGTTTTAATGACGCTGTTCTATTTTTTAAAAAATTTCAATGCTAGTCTGTTAATGTACACTAATTCACAGATGTTTAATTACTGTTTACAGATGTAAAGCATCAAATTTAGCAACTTCATTCTTTTTAGTACCAAAAAGTGGTTCTTGAATCATTAAAGACAGGAAAAAGGCATTGGCAGTACTTAGCAGTCTCTTTCAGCCCAGGTGTGTCGTGAGTTTAATACAGTTACTAAATACTACCCCAATTTAAAAATGACAAATAGAAAACACCAGGTATGAGTGTAAGAAGCACACTGAATGAGTGTCATTATTAAGAACAGAACAACAGAATCGTTTAGCTTGGAAAAGATTCTTAACAGAGACCAACCATCAACTCAGCATTGCCAAGCCCACGTCTAAGCCATGTCCCTAAGAACCATATCCACACGTCTTATAAATACCTCCAGGGATGGTGACTCTAGCATTTCCCCGGGCAGACTGGACACATGTCTTGACAACCCTTTTCATGAAGAAACTTTTTCTAATATTTAATGCAAACCTACCCTGGCACAACTTGAGGCCATTTCTCCTTATCCTGCCACTTGTCACGTGGGAGAAGAGACCGATCCACCTTGTTACAGCCTTTCCTCAGGTTGTTGTAGAGGTTGGTAGGGACTTTCTCCAGCCTTCTTTTCTACAGCTTAAACACCCCCAGCTCCCTCAGCCAATCCTCATAACACTTGTGCTCCAGACCATTCACCAGCTTTGTTGCTCTTCTTTGGATGCAAGAAAAGAGTACTGAAAGTCGTATGTTACTTACATTTTAATATACCAGAAACTATTATTGAAGCATCTCTTTTTTTTTTACAGTAAAAGGAAATTAGAAAGAGAGTGGAGCACTATCATTTTAATGCTCTTGGATGAATCCTCTTTTGGGTTCAACAAGTCAAAACTCTTATTTCTTTAAATAAAAATGGATGAAAAAAACTCACAAGATCAACAAACAAACAAACAGAAAAGCTTTTCTAGCTCAGTGTATTGACACCAACATTAAGTAAACAATATCAGATGTCCAGAACAAGTTAAATATGTAGTAATAATTAATTGGGGGGAAATTTGGATTAAGACAAGCAATGCCCTTGGACCATACTCGCAGACATACCTATGGCAATTTCATTGATAAGTATCTCATATAACAAGGGCATGGAACATTCACACCTTTATTTCTCAAAGAGAATCCAAAATTAAACTAAAGACTTACAGAGCTATATTCTGTTCAAAAATTGCTTCTCATAAATAAAGATGTTTTGAGTACCTTAGTTTTTAGACTAGTTCAAAACTTTTATGTTAAAAGATATATATATAGAGAAGCTGAATTTTTGTTTGGTGAAGTGTTTATCCATTTTTACCTAATAACAGCATTTTGATACTGAATGAACTCAGAGATACTCTTGCAGTCATTTTTTAAAATTTGCATTTAAATAAAATATTCTGGTTTACACTTCATTCAGTATTAAGTGTATGTGATAATATCATCCTTGGATGAGAAAATGAAATTTTCCTGTGGTGATGTCGAAGGACTGCCATTTATATGCAGATTTGAGCTTTTACATCAGTGAAAATGCATTATTTCAAATCTGAGTAGGAAAATAAACATTGTTTTAAAAAAAAAGTCCTTCCAAAAAACTCAGGAAGAAGAAATATACGGTGTAATCAAGCATGAATCAGCTTCTTACTGATGAGCAACCCCAGATTCTGAAGAAGATTTATTTTATTGCTATTTTTTTACTGACAGACAAAAAAAAAAAAAATCTCAAAACATCCAATTTTTCAATGAATCTTCTTCTCATTACTTTTCTGCTGCCTTATCTCTGCTGCTTATTGCTCTAAGTTATTAAATCTCCTGACCCCACAGCACAGGACTCTGAGATAATACTTTACTCTCTCTAGGTTTAAAAGTAGTATCTAATTTGCCCCTCTTCATCTTCCACACCATGAAGAAAGGCACAATGACAAATGCCCCTGGATGCTTCAGCCCTTGAATATAGTCCAGACAGCTCCAGCTTGGATTCACTGCGGCATCCTTAGCATGGGACTCCTTGGTATTCATATTATTGTTCTGCAGAAATCAGCTGAAACTTTTACACCTTCCACACTCACCAACCCAAAACCGAAATGTCAATCCATTTCTGCTGTGCTGTGTCTGCCATGTGCTGGTAAAGCCACATGACACATCTGACTACTCCATACACACCTCAAAAACCCTGCTGACTGTGTTTTGAGATGCTATGTCCGTTCTTTTGCCATTTGATCACAGAGAAAATGCCTTTTCCATCTGTGCTGAAGATAACCATCATTCCTAGGTTTTCAGTCCATATCTCTTATTCTGCACTTGAAAAAGCTGATGGCTCACTTCAGTTATTGATGTAGAGGAGTCTGGTGCCATTTGAGGTGTTTTAGCACATTTAAGTTGTCCCCACAGAGCCAAAAAGGCTTACATGGGACCTTGGTCCAAGCCATTCCATTTCGAAGAGACATCTGAAGGCCAGGAGGAATAACTGGTGTGTTTCATAGAGCATGAGGAGTATTTATCAAAAAATGTTGCTCATAAGCAGACATCCAACATATGAATCAGTTGCTGAAATATAAAAATATGCTACTATTTTCAACACAGTGAGAGTGGTCCTTCTGACTGTAACATTTTTGCCTATCCTCTGCATGTGTCTTGAGAATGCTGAAACATCTAAAATGGAACATGTCTATTGTTAGGTGAGTGAATTCCCCCCTTGTAATTCAGTACATGCAATCTGGAGACGAAATAACATCCTGAGAATCTGAAAGAATAAAAGCTAGCCATGGGAATATTTTTCTCAACAAAATAGTTCAAATGTATTTGATTAACTTTGATAACCATTTAGCGTAACAGCAAACAGCAGATAACAAGACAGTTTAATTACAGTGTACTTTCCTAAATCCAGATTTTCATTAAAAAATACCAAGAATTTTCCTTAAGGCCAAAATGCAAATATCCTTGCAAACATTCTGCCACTTTAACAGGAGTGAACTTCCAAACCAGTGAAGCAAGAATTTCTCCAAAAACTGGCTCATCTCCCCCCACATTCCACGCCACTCATGATTATGAGTAATGTTGAAGGATGGGGAAACATGACAAGTAGGTACATCAAGGGGATTTGATTTTTGTGTGAGAAGAGCCTGTAATGTTGAATTTTAAAATATTGCTTGCTGAATGACACTGCCACTGTACTACGGACAATGAGCATTCAAGCCAGGACTGAGCTTCTTGTTTCTTACAGTATGCTTCCCAGAGGTGAGAGATTAAAGTACCATTTTCAAAAAGATGCTAGCCCCCCCTGTTTGTGCTGCAGAGCAACACCTTACTGTGGTTAAGTGATAACTTCCAGTCAAGCCACCTACAACAATATGTAAGAGTCAGAAAGGGAAGGGAAAATGGGCTTCAGGCTGGGGTATTAGTCATAGAAAGAACACCAGCTATTTTAAAAGTGGTAAGGAAGCAGAAGCTTGCTTAAGTCATAAAACCAGTGTTACAAACACTGACTGCCTGCCTTGCCTCTCATGAAATACTCACTTATCATTTTGTCAGTTAAGAGAATGTCCGTTCTGGAACACAGGGTTGTGCATGATTGTTCTGCCATTCCCACAGTGCAGACCACCCTTACAATGAACAAGGAAGGCCTTGTTCAGGAAGAGTGGAATCTTCCTGACAGAATAGGCTGGTGAAGCCATAACAGTAATGTTTAAACCCTGCAATACTTGCCACCAGCACTGCTTAGGGACATCACATTTGACTGAAAGTAGAAACATTAAAATACCATAGAATAGACTTATTCTGTTCATTTTACAGAACCAGTTGTACATGAAAAAAAAAAAAGCAAATAAACCACAAACCTCAGAAATTATTCATCCAGACAACAATGCTATGCAGAAGATATAAACACAGATTCATATATGCATGCTGCAAAAAGGACTAAGTGAAGAGAGATTTTTCTCTGTAGTGAAAATCTAAGTCAATATGATTTTGAGTATCCAAAACATGGGGCTAGCACAAATACACACCTGCATCTTTGTTTCTGAGAAAAAAGATCAAGTACCTCCAGTGTAGCATCCAGCATTACTCTACAGCACCATTACAGCATTACATTCCTTTTACTGTCACAGTCATACATTATACCAAGAAGCCAAATGCAAAATAGAGAGGCTTGTAGCCTTTAGTTCAAATATCTCAATGAGTTAAACAGGAATGGAACATGGTGAATAGTTTAGTCTCAGAGGTAAAGTTATTATTGTTTACCAAAAGAGATGAGAAATTTTCCTTTATGGGAGATTTTCTTGTATTTTCTGTGACTTGCAATCATCTCTGAATGTGTTGCTTACATGAAATTCATAAAAGGTAGAACAAAACTGCTTTTATCAGGCTGTTTTGTAAAATGCAATGTGAAAAGAGCTGAGTTGCTCTTTCACATTTAACTTTGTTTTCACTGTCACTGAAAATGGCTTTTATTTTAATGATCTAAAACATGCAATAACTTGCAGGCCAAGAATTGCTCTGAGTTTACTTTTTCAATTCCATACTCTTCAATAAAAGTGAAAGACAAATATTTTTCATATTTGTACAGTGTTCATATTTGTACAGTGTTATTTTACAATAGACCCAAGTTTGTGCTGCTCACACATGCATGCAAATCACTTGGGCTGTATTTTGTGCAGTAAGGATGATTTAAAAAGGGTGAAAACATGCCTGCAATAAAAAAAGTCAAAACCCCCCAGTCAGTCACCAAATTAGTAAAGAAATTAGGTCAACTTCTCCTCTTTTAAATCATAGTTTTAATGAAATCTGAAAGAATAGGAAGCCTGATACTTGATGATCTCATACACCTCTAAAGCAGATGGCTTCATTATCATTTGTGACTGAAAAAGCTCAATGACCAGAGATTTCATGAATATCTGAAGAGAAAAAAATTGAAGGTTTGCTGCTATATCTATAAAATTTACCTAATCCAAATTTTCTGTTGCATTAAAATCTGAAGGGAGTTAAGTTTAAATCTGAGGATTTTGAAAATAGTGCTACAGCATTGGCTATTGTATTGTAGATCAAAATAATTTCATTATATGTCCCATGTATTTGGGTTCCTTCATTGTCCTCAGTCACATATAAGGAGAATGTGTCTGAAGTCTTGATGCATTTATTACTGGAGTCCAGCTGTGATAAAGAGCCATTAAAATCTCATTGGCTGCATAATGTTATACTTAAAACACAGCAGAAGCATTTTGAACCAGCCGGATACATTATAATATCTGCCAGACTGGGGAGCATTGATAGTGTTCAACATAAGAGAGGCTAATACGTTAACTGGAACATAAAAGACTGTAAGAAAATAACCAGAAAATTAGTATTTAATCTATTCTGTTTCTGTTAACTGAAATCTGCATAGGGAAATCCAACAGTGAGATACCCAGTACGGTGACCCTTCAACCATTTTTGTGAGTATAAGAAGCAATTTCAGGACCTGAAATCTACTGATATTATGCACAGGTAGAAGGGGAGTAATGTCCCCATACACTGTATCCATAAATTGGAAAAAAAAAAAAAAAAAAAAAAAAAGAATACAAAAAAAAAAAGCCAGCACAGAAATTTAGGTAGAGGACTCTGAACATGGAAGGAATGACATGTCCTTAAAACATAAAGAAGAAGTAGCTTTTATTACCATGGGATTGTGGCAACATCCTTCTTTCCGGTTGTGATCACTCTGATATATTGTGATATCACTATACCTAACTTTAGATACCTGTGACATGTCTAAGAGGCTTCATCTTCATTTCTTGTACAGTCAATAGAGAAAAGAAGCCACTTGTAAGATGCATTCATCTAACCATTTCTAAATTAGGAAATACGCTGTAACTCGAGAGTTCCTATTCCTCTTCGCTGACTATCAAGGGAGCTAAGATAATTTGCTGAGATGAAGTCATCCACACACTGACTGACATCCCATTCAGGGAAAAAAAGAAAAAAGAGGGAAGAAAGAGAGGAACCAAAGGTACAGAGGACAAGGAATTAAGCCAAATGGAAAAGGTGTAGTGTCAGAAGGGTGACTGTGAGAGACTGGACTGCTAGTGATTAATGATTCAAACACTCGACCACTTTTTAGTAAGCACCCAGGTTACTCCCCTCCCAAGTACAGGGGCATTCAAACATAGGCTGAGTGTATTCATCTCAGCTGATGGGGTATTACGGGCCATGATCCACTCAACTATGCAGACATAAGAGATGGCTGCAGCAACTTAGCTGGCCCAAAGACTCACTGGGACATTTTCCACCTACCCTCAGCGAAATATAAACCCTATGAACCTGATGTGGTGTCAACTGTCCTTCTACCACTTTGTGGCCAGTCTGCAACCACTGAGAAAACTAGAAAAGGACTGATGAGATGTTAGAATTTATGGAGTGGTGGTTCTTTTCTACTTGATCTGTATCTCTCTACCTCACATTAACAGTTAAATAAAAATCTGTACTATAGACTTCGGCATAATTTGTACATCTCTCTAATAATTTTAATAATCATATTTTAACACTTACCTTTAAGTCCTATGTAAAGAAGAAAGAGAATCATCAGGAAGGGGGAACAACAGCAACCAACATAAATACCTTAATTAATATAAAGTGATAGGCCAGTGTTTGAACTGCTTCTGGGAAAAGTATGGACAGGTTTGCCATTATAAGCCTCTGGACTGGAGTTCTAACTCCTAATGATAGCCATTTCCCTTAACTTTGTGCCATGTAAAGAGTTTGTTCTGTGGCACCACTGAGGTCACAGATGAACACTAAGGGCCCCAACACCCCAGTGTGTTGGGTACCCTCTCTTCAGCAGCTGCCTGCTGGCAATCCAACCACTGATCACTGCCCTTTGAGCCTGATAGCCCAGACGATTTCCTACTCACATAGCAATTGCATTAGGCAGCCAGGGTCTCCTCAGCTATCAGATGAGAACACTGTGGGAGATAGTGTCAAAACCCTTACCAAAGTCAAGGTATATTACCTCCACGGCTCTTTTCTCATCTGCAGAGCCAGTCATTTAGCTGTAGAGGCAATCAGGTTGCTCAAGCATGATTTGCCCTTGAATGCCTGCCGTGAACACTCGCGGTGCCTGAATGCAGCTGGCCTCACAGTCTTTTAAATTTAACACCTGCAAACTGACAATCTCAGTCCTGCAAGGCTGTTGAACCCCAAACTGATGTTGAAATGACACAGCCAACACCTGCTGCACTTCAGGACATCCTAGATTTGTTTTTTTTTCTTTTTTTGCAGAGTGCTGTTTCTAGGGATAGCAAAAGACTCTGAAGAACATACTTGCAAATTAACAAGCAGAAAGAGAAATATTAAATTCTTTAATATCTCCACATCTCATTCTTTGGGAGTGCCTTTTTATTTCCAAAATCAAGACTTAAAACTAAATAAAACTAACTAGGAACTACTCAGTAATAAAGACAGAAATTGTTTTCAGCATTATTCAGATATTCTAAATATTAGTTATAAGACATATGATTAAACACATTTCTTACTGCAATTTTCTGTGAATGATAACAACCGTTCATGTTTAGAAGACTATACATCTATACGCAATATATTTACATCTGGGACAGTTTTCCAGGTCACATAAGGGTATGTCCAAATAATTAGTGTTGCCACTTTCGTTAGTGCCATCACTTTTAGTAAGATGTCCTTCATGGAGCATTTTCAAATACCAGGTTTAATTGTTTCCATTTAAAATAGTGTCATGGGTTGCAGTGCAAAATGTAACCAAAACTCTGTATTCTATCACCATCTGATCAAACTGGGGTGTGGGGGGATGGTGTAATTGTCTGTCAATGGCCAGCTGTCAAGAAACCTGCTGGGGCAGTTTTCTTATCTCTTCCACAACACAGCCTCCCTCCAGGGAGAGATCTTCTGCTAATGGGCCATTGAGTCTCACTGATAGAATTACATCATCCCATTGGGAAATGCTCCAGCCAGGGGGAGGAGCCAAGTATTCCTACTTGGATAAAAATCTGGGAGTTGGAACACCAAGCCAGCCTTTTCAACTGGACTCCCAGAGGAAGACCAGGCCCATCTATCACCACTGGACCTTCAGTGAAAAACTCCACTTTTCTACAGGAGCATCATTCAACAGAGCCACATCTGCCACTAGGACTGCAGCCACCATTGAATGGGACTGCCACCAACACCCTGACCCACAGGGTGTCAGGTTGTTTCCTGACTCTGTCAGTGGGGTTTGTTTGTTTGTTTGTTTGCTTATTTTTTTTCCTTTTCTCTTTTGTAATACTGCATGTGTTTTGGGTTTATTGTTTTTATTTTTATTCCCCTGATAAAGTACTGTTATTCCTATTCCCATATCTTTGCCTGAGAGCCCCTTAAATTCAATGTTATCATAATTCGGAGGGAGGGGTTTTAAATTCTCCATTCCAAGGGAGGCTCCTCCCTTCCTTAGCAGACACCTGTCGTTCAAACCACGACAAATAGTATGTTTTGAAATTGTGTCAGGGCTACATTATAAGACATGCATTTCTGTCTTTCAGAGGCAAAGAGAACCAGATCAGTAACTGAACAGTAAAGGTCAATATATCAATCATTTCACTAATAAGCCATTTTCCAGCTGAATAAGGAAAGAAAAACATTCAGCTTTGTATCCTCTGCACATTTAAAGAGAAAAGGCTGAAAATGACATCTGATTCCCATCAGTCCTCTGAGAACAGGGGTTTAAGATGCTGGATAGCTCAGAACTAAATGCTGTAACAGGCAGGTGCTAGGCCAGCCAGCCAATTAATGACACATATTTATGGTGTCAGTTCAAGAAACGGACGATCAGGTGTCTTTGTATTATCTGCAAACAAATTTCCTAACATCTTCATCTGTTGAAGACATAGAATACATGTATTTCTTCCATATTTCTGTTTGTTTGTTTTTATTTTTCTTAAACAATTCTGACCATAGGACTAGGTCACCTGTGCTTTGCTAGGTACACCTGTGCTTTTCCCTCCAGACTCACTTGTGGTCCTAAGGAGATGAAATGGTTGGTTTACCCTTTTCTCTTCTTACTTTCTGCCAACATTTTTGTTTGCTGCTTTCTCTGTTTGTTTTATACAGGTATGTGGAGATCCTGAGTGTGCAATCACAAGTATTTATGTCACTTCAAGAAAACAATTAATATAATAGTTCTCTCAGATAGTGTTCTTATCATTCAAAAAACATTATTTAGCAACAGCTGCCAGTTTTCAGTACCCGTGGTATGGGAATACATTCCTAGAGGAAAAATAACATGTCATAGCTGGAGAGGAGTGAAAAAGAATAAAAGCCAGAATCCGCTCTTTACTAAGTGCATTAGCAATTCCTTCCTTCCACCTCTGAAATTTATGGGCCAAGCTGGATCTTGGAAATCATACATCTACCAGAAGACAGCAGCATGAAATTTCTCTCCAGGTTAAATGCAGCTCTCCCTTGCCTTTATGAAAAAGACAATCTTAAGAGGAGTAATAATTAGGTATCACTGATCTAAACCTTTCACCGTTTTTAGATATAACATTGGTTTTCCAGTTCAATATATAGTAATATGGTAAATATAAAGAATTTGTCAACTGAGCAAAATTTTTAAAAGAGAAACTGTATTTGAAGTCCTTGCTTACAGAACTTGTAGTCAGGAGGTTTGCCTAGCAGATAGGAAGTGCTGAAAAATATGCTTAACTTCAATATTTTTAATTTATAGTTAGCTCACTACAGAATGGTGTCTTGGTGCCTTGGGTAGTGTGAAACAGGCTAAAATCAAAACCCAGACGGTCCTAGTGAAATACTGCATTTATTTGTTCGTTTTGGAGAAGTTTGAGGAAATCAAGTATGACTAGCATTTCACTGTTTTAGAGATATACAAGGCACTTTAATAACCAGAAAATAGAGTGGTCAATGCAGTAATGGCACTCATGGAAACATTTTCAGTGACAGGCAACCTTAAATGTTTTCATGAGAACTGAATCTAAAAAGGCCGCAAGTCTACTGCAATTTGGTAACAGATTTGGAAAAAAAAAGCTTGCTTTGTTTGATAAATAACTGGGGTTCAATGATCCACTTCAGCTGTGAGAAGCTGTCATGAAGTTGCAGAGCAGAAATTTGATATGAGAGCCGTGTTGTTTTGAAAGATCAATGATGAGAGGAGGTTATGGCAGAATTTCAGCAACCTAATTAGAGATGTTAGTAGAATATCCCAAAGAGCTTGTGTCAGATAAAGAATAGGGGATTGGTTGTTTTGCAAATGAATCATCTAATAATCACCTGGATGAGGGATTTAGCGGCACAGTAATTAAATTTGTAGATTATTTCAAAATGGGAGGTGTTACAACAACTTGTATAGAGAGAAAACAAAAAGCCTGTAATGACTGAAAATAAAAACTGGCAGTCACTAGTGAAGTAGGTTCTATCTGGAAAAATGCAAGTGAACGCATTAAAGACTAATGAGAAAAAATTCAACAGGAATACTTGTGGGGAAATTACCTAAATGAAATATGAAGATGGAACACTGTTGCAGCATGGGAGAAAAAACAGTTTCATTTCATAAAGTAAAAGATATTGTACACAAGAAATCTCTTTTATGGCAACATGGTGCACTCACTGAATATTGTGTATAGGTCTGGACATTTAAACAGCAAAAAAACTGAACTGAGAGGAATTTACTAGAAAGTGATAAAAAGTGTCTATGAAAGAAATTCAAACTTATGAGAGAAAAAAAAAAGAAAGTTTGCTTACAGCAAAAGCTTGGATCAATGAAAATTAAGAAAAAAAATGTCTTTCTCTAAAAATTTCATGGCATTAACATCAAGAAGCTTGGGTTATATATAAAGCCTAAGAAAATGCAGATGAAAAACAGACTTTGCTCCATTTACAAATTTGTCACTACCAAATTTTGTGACATCATTCAAGTCAGATTGCCTTTCTTGCCTCAGTTTCTTTATCACTTCTATAAATATATGAACATTATAAGTTTTTTCATTTCACAGAGAAGTTAGAAGACTTTAATTAACTGATTTAGATTTTTTTTTAAATGCAAGAGAAAATATAAATAATAGAATGAAAACAAATGGAGTGAAAAAATGTCTGAGTTACTTTCATATGCAAAAGAACTGTCAAGATCTGGGTAGGTTTAACTGTTTGAAAGTTAGCATCCTTGTGGTTCAAAGATTTAGAGATCTGTAAACTGCATTCTCATTTAACACCTATGATTTTCATCTCCGTCATTCTGGGAAAATGATCTTTTGCATATTCATCCTTCTGTGAATAATCTGTATGAAGGCTTTCTATGTGACTAAAGAGAATTATGTATTTGGTTAAAATATGACAATGCAGCACAGCTCTGAAATATCTGACTATAAATTTTCTTTTCAGTAAAGTGTTTTGAGAAATTTCAGAATTTCAGAAAGGTTGAAGTCGACGCAGAGTTGAAAGGAAGTTCTGCTGTTCAGAGAATCGATATACAATTCATAAAGGTCTTTTTAGATAGTGGATAGATAGGGGATAGTAATTTTCAGATCACATTTATTTAGCTACTGAACTATAATTGCCTGTTTTTTATAATTGCTACTGAACTATAAAAAATCTGTTTTCATCCTTTCTTCATATCTCACCAAAGAAGAGATGAAGGCATTAGCAGGAAATCCTGACAATTCACAAGTGCGTTCTATACTCAACAGATAAAATATTACAGATAGATTTACAGCAGCAACAGAAATAGTTCTGTTTCTTTACTGTGTGTGACTGTAGTCACACTGTTTCATACTGTTTCATACTGTTTCTTTAGTTTGTGTGTCTAAACTCTGAAGCGTGCTTTCACAAGGAATGTGGCCTTGGAAGTGCTTTAGAAATGTCTGTTTAGACATTTCTAAACTACTTTTTAAATTCCTTCCCAAATGACACTGAACTCTTTGGAAACAAATCAGATTATTTTCTTTGCCCTAGTCACACAAACTGGCATCATTAGTCCAAACTTTTATCTGCCCTGGCCCTGATTTACTTGATACTTAAGATGGCAAACAAAGAGAAATAAGACTCATTTGAAAGATAACTGCCCTCCAAGAAGGAACAGCATAGTAAATATGATAACTATTAACAAATATGATAACTATAACAAATAACACTATTGTCTTACTAGAAAATGTGGGCTGTTCCCATTGTAAAGCACAGTGCATCTACATAAAAAACCTAGATCTGTTTCCTGAAGAGACTCCAGGTCAATGCCCCAGCACCATGTGAATGTGATACTCCATTAACTCACACATGTTTTGCAAACAGAAGCTGAGAAGAAACCTTTTAGCTGTTGCAGAACTTGCTGCACTTGTTCGCAGATGGTCTATTAGAGAATTTGATAGTGTGCTGTTTTTCTGGGTAGTCTAATGAAGTCTTTTAAACAGACTAAGTGCTAAGGCATTGGTGGGAGCAATGTCTGGCCCTTTCCTAGGAGCTTGAAATCTGCTGTTTCTGTCACAACTACTCATTGACTCCCTCCTTCTCAAAATTTTGACCTCTTAATTTTGTTACTCCCTTGACAGTATTTTGTTCTCATCTCCAAGAGTTACTTGCCCTACTAGTGGACAGCTCACTCAATTTTAACCACAGTCTTTTTATCTCTTCCACACCCTTCTTTTATCTTAAGGAGACATAGTGCATTTTTTGCTGATTTTACAAACTTAGGCAGTTTAGTTGGTTTAAAGTTGACTAGTGGTGTGCATGACCATCACAGTAAGGTGGCATTGTGGTTGACCCTAGGCTTCAGCATCTACAAGTCTTGAACAACAGGAGTTTAACTAAAACCGGACTACACATTTTTATCATATTAATGATGGAAATTTCAAGTAGGGACAATATCAGGTCTGAGTAGCAAAAGGACATGTTAAATAGAATTTTCAAAAACTCTACACAAGTTTTAGGCAAGGAAAACAAAGGTCATTGGTACAAACAAGAGCAATTTCAGGCAGTATCTTATAAATATTTGCAAGCAAAAATATAATTTTTGGTTTTTGTTGGAAGTTTGTTATTTTAAATTATTTCTAATATTTTGATCTAAAAATGTACTTGTTACAAGATGACTCGTTTTTCCCTTGTATCTGTGCAGTCTTTAGCCATCAGAAAATTATCTTACTACCTGTAGGTCTAGTAATGATGCAACAATTAAAATGAAAGATCAATATTTATCTCCCTATGTAAAATTAACAGCACGGGGCAAAATCACAAGCAATATTATCACCTGAGTCTTAATTTGAGAACTGCAAATCCCCTGTCCAAGGATACCTTGTTTAGCACAACTACACCTCTGCACTAGGGATCATCCCTTTGAATGGTCACTGGTTCTGTCCTTTCCCCCCCTTATGCTGTATATGTTTGTATTCCAGAGATTACATAAAAGCATCTCACATCACTGCTATTCCAAAATTAAATATGGATAATAGCTTTCCTGGCTATGCTTAAAATAGCAATAAATAAATAAATACAATAAGGGCATTGTCAGTCTGCATATTAACACAGTTTCTATTTAGGAAATTTACAAAAAGCATCATTAGAGATGCAAATTAAGGAGATTAAGATATTTAGAAATTTTAGTCAAACCAGGGAAGTGCTATTGTCTTTATGCTATGCTAAGATTGTTTCCTTTCAAGCTGTGCTTTTGAAGACCCAATTACAGATACTTGCATTCTTGCAGTCTCTTCCTAGTTGAAGAGGAAAAGCAGGTGCCAGGAGGAGGGCAAATTTATGTCCTAGATAATATTCCATAACAACTACAACTCCCTGCTGGTAAACAGTCCTCAGGCAACAGGCAACTCCTGTTCATACCTTTAGACAATTCACCAGATCCTGACACTTTAAACAAATAAATCCCTAGGCTGCAAGGGCAATAAAGCCCTGTGGATTGCCCAGTGAGAGACCTTTGCTGAGGTGGCGTTCACGTTTCAACATTTTTCCATCCTTTCATGGGACTAATGACACCATAAAATTATAGTCAGGTCTCATCTGTCCTTTTCTCACCTCTGAACTTCCCTTCCTCTTCTGCATTGCTCTTCTTCCATGCACCTCTTTAGAAACAGATGAACAAAACCATTTCCTCCTAGGTACAGCACTACAACAGTGATAAAGTTTCAGCAAGCAACTTACTGATGCGTAAGTAGAAAACCAGATCACGCTTGAGAAAAGCATCTCTCAGCAACACAGCTACATAAATCACAGGCATAGCCCGGGTGAAGGTGAGGATAAGGAGTTTCATTTCAAAGGGCTTTTTCTGTAAATGGTGGGCACAACATTGCTTTGGCTTGTTGCATTTTATTTTATGCATTAGCTGAAAATGCAGTTGATCCCCATGCAAAGTCCTGGTATTAAGCCTGCATATACTTTAGGCCCAGCACAGGCTTATCCTTGGACTAAGAACAGAATAAGGATTTCTCTAGTTTGATGTAGACGTGGATTTCCATGCATATGAAAGAAAGCAGTTCAAAAAGCCAGTCACATTAAGGAAGAGAATATAGGAATGTAAGATGCCAGAAAATCCAAATAAATCACTATGCTTTTAGGGTTCCTTTTGAACAGTTGAGCATGATATTATCCTGGCATGTACAGTACTGTCTCTCTGGCCCTGTTGTTAGAACTGGTTGATTATTACTTTGAACAAACAGTAATATTTCTTTCTTTTCAAAGAATTATGTAAAATTAAAGAAAAAGAGAATTCAGGTACACTCAGATTCCTGAGACCAGTAGTACCTTCCTTCCCTCCACAAGAAGCATTGCTGATGAGCCATTTTGAAACTTTTCATTTCTCTTTCATTTTCCAAAATCTCTCTTATTTTCAGTGTATTTTGTTGTGGCATAAAAAGAAGTTGTTGTACAATGTACATGTTGTACATGTAGACATGTCCTGATCCAATGATCCTATCTGTACGGAGAGTACATGACACTGAAACTGCTAAAAATATTAAAGATATGCCCATATTTACTCAAGGAGTGTGATGCTATAAATGTGTGGGGTAGAAAAGTCTGTTGTAGGGTAATTTCTAATCTAAGATGTATAAATTCTTAATTTAAATTTCCTTATGTTCCTAATGTTCACCTGATATTTAACTCCTCATTAATATACAATTAGACTAGAATGGTTCAGCCTCTATACCTTTATTTAGATTTAAAATTTAATGCGTGAATAAATAAATCTCAACTTTTAGAAGCTGAATGCCAATATGCCTACAAGTGGCCTTTTAAAATGCTGTACCATGTACGCTTTGGTATGGAAACAGGAAGCTAATCAAATATCAACTACAGGCAGGAAAAGGATATCTCTGGGCATTGAACTAAGAAAGAGAGTAATTTCAAAGCTATAGCTCTCCACCAGCTGTAGCTCACTAGGCAGCAGATCCCACCTAGCTGGGTTTGGCCAGAGCCCAGAAATGATCCTGAGATGTCTGAGGCTCCAGGATACATTCCTCATAGCCTAAAAGCATCTTCAGTTCATGGCCTGTACTAAAACTTCACTCTAGAAGGTGAAACAAGGTCCCCCCTGTAAGTTACTTAATGAGAAATTAAATTATTTTGTTATTTACTTGTAGGAGCACTAGGAAAGTTATGGAGATACATACAACTGTAGATACTGAAAAAACCACTGCTTTCTTGGGATTGTTTCAGATTTGCTTGTAAAGCTGACCAAGTATTAACATCAGAAACTTGTAAAAATTAAAAATGCAGTGCTGATGTTTTTCAAAAATTCACAGAACTTCACTGTACCACAAAATATAGTATTGGAAAAGATTTGGTAATAATTTGTTTCTTCATTTTTAATTGCAACATATTCGGGTCTTCAGCTGAAAATAACCATTATCATACATTTGAAATCTTCCAAAATACCTGGTTTTACTGAAATTCAAAACTAAATCTGCATAGTATTTTGTTAACATGAAATACGCACTTCAGCTCTAAATCTTGTTCTTGCTCCATGGTGATTGAAACAAGATGTTTTCTTCAAAAATTTTTTCCAGCTTTTGAAAATTAAACAACCCAGATTGTCTATATTTGCTTAGTCTCAATGGCTACAGTAGACTTCCTAGTCTGCATACCTTCACATGCATTAATTTCTTGCTATGCATTGAAAGTTAGTTGCATTTTTCCCTTTAAGAGGTTTTACGTGCTCCAAAAAGCTAGTTCACATCAAGTAGAAATCACCGCGTCTTCCACCTACCTAATTTCGCTTCAACTTTTATACAACAAACTTGTATAAATTGATGCCTTCCTTAAGCTGCATATCCCTGCAAAACTGCTTCAATGTCAGAAGAAGGAAAAAGGAGATAACAACAGAATTGATTTCCTCAGCACAGTTTTAGCACCTGTGCAAACCAGTTGCTCTTATCAGGGTAAAAATTAATTCGCATACGTTGTACCCACTTGCTGATGTTAGCATTCAACAAGTACCTGCTGTTGCCTTTTCCTGGACATGATCTTGCCAAGATTTCATTGACTGAGGATGTCCTATATTTCTGAAATGAGTTGTTTTCACCTCCTTCCTGCTTTACATATGTCAAATGTTTTCACTTTGAGTATAGCTCTTCAAGAGCAAAGACAGCCTTTAAGCTGTGAGTGGATGAATTTCCTAACTCAGGAATAGCTTCTAGATGCTCCCATAATAACACAAAATAAGTATCAATTTACAGTAAATAATTTCACCCAGAAACGTTAAATTAAGAACCTGCCATATATTAAAGAAGATATATTTCAGGCCTTAAGGTTTGGTTTTCTTTTTATTAAGAGTCTTGGTAGAGATTCAAAGCAGACTTCAAGCAGCAATGATGTCCACCATCTTTGAAGCTGCATCATTACCCCTCTGAGATGCTTCCTGTAAACAATATACTAGATAGCTCATGACACAGTATTTTTGGTCCTCTCTCTCTCTATCCCACTCCCCACCACCCTTTGCCAGTTCATCTCCTGCTCTATGCTTTGCCCATGTGCTGTTAAGGACAGGTAACTGACCTGTGCACTGCTGAAACATTTGACATTTTAGTCCTGTGTTCTTCTGAATGCCTAAAGCACACGGGTTACAACAGAAGTTAAAGACTTTATGTCTGATAAAGCTTACAACCCAATACATATGTATCCCAGAGTAAACATGTGATGCATATACAATAAACACGTTAGGTAAAAACATTTCAGTGTAACTTTGGAAAGACAAGAAAGTTGAAAATAAAGATTCCTATTTATGTAAAAGTCTTAAAAATATTAAAAAGAATGAGTGGGAAGTGTATCAGAAATACTCAGAAAAAAAAATTTACAAAAAACTCCATTATGGAGAATCAGTAAAATTTAGAGTTGCAAGGTATTTAGGAAAATTGGAATATTTCAATAATACAGGTGCCATGCATTGTTTTAAGTTCAAAGTTTTCAGAAACAACACCTGAATGTCTATACACAATAAAACAAGCAAGAAACAGAGCAGTATGGATAATCTGATGGGGTTTGTGTCTTTGCAATCTGTGTTTATTTTACCCATGACAGCCTGGCCAGCAGAAATTGCACTTCTTACGGTAGTGTCACATTTAACACCAGCTTGGTGGTGACTGTGGTGTTACACTAGCTGGCTTTGCCAGCCCTCACCAGCACCCAGTGGGGCTGCCCACACAGAGAAGGATGGCTGCTACTTTCTACCAGCACCCACACAGACAAGAGAGATTACACCCTGGGACTCTAGGCAGAATGTGTTTATTTTTACCTCTCAGCTGTTGGTATAGAATGAGATGGAATGTCAGGCAAGTGAGGAAGACTTGAGGAGCATTATCTCTGTGCCACATCTTTCATATCTTCCTGAATATCTGGTAGTTCTGATTTATGTATGCAATTTTCATAGCTGACACACAATACAGCACAAGGGGACCTTCATATGCCTGTTTTTAAATTATCTCTAAAAGTGTTCCTATGGCACATAGACGTTTAGGCATATGGCTCCCTTCTGTCCCTACCTTACTGCTGAAAGTGACAGCCCTCCCAGAAAGTGACTGTCCTCCCAGAAATCCTCCACCCAGAAAAAAGTGACAGTCCTCACAGAGACTTCTCACAGAAAAAGATCCACTTCCATCTTTTTCTTGTAAACCATAAAATGAGGTAAAAGGAAAGAAAAAAAGGAAACTTTAACTAAAAATAAACTCTAAACAGTCTTTTAGGTAAGCAGAGAAACAGGGACAGAGATTCATTAAATCATTTTTCAGTATTACAAGAACCTTTTCATGATACACTAAGTTTCCTTTTAATTTCCCAGTTGTTTCAACACACAGGCAAAAGAATTAGGGAAAGAAGGTCAGCAAAAAGATAACAATGCCTGTTTATTACAGCCAAGAGATTAATCTAAAAAATAGTATTTCTGCATTTAATGAGGGTTGAGGACAACAAATGAGAAATTATAAGGCTACGGTTCCTATTATCCAAAGTGCTGACAATATGTATTTATACCATTTTTTCATGGCGTGTATTTTATATACAGTCCCTGTTTTTGATTCTCACAGCATGGTTTTGTCCTTTCTGTGTGACAGGTAAGCACCTACCCTCAGAGTAAGAATCACAAAGGGGTAAGAGAGTCTCTGATGGATGATTACAAGAAGATATCAGTATTATGGACATGAGGCTGAGTCCATTATTAATTCTATTCTTGTCCACATGCATATGAAGCATATTTAATCACAGGGGTTTTAGTATTTGTAAATCAGTAATTTTACTTATGGGTTGATATTTTAAAGGATTGGACCCTTAGAAAACAATTTTCATCATAAAATATTAAAAAACATACTCTGTTCAGAGCTCTGCTGAAGATTAAATGCCATTTGAATTCAACAGGATAGCGTTTTTATTTCAACTAGCATAAGATAATGACTGACCTCTATAGCGCCTACCTGTGCCAGGATTTTAAATGTCTTTTTCCCAATAGAATACTGAACAATAAAAAGAGGATGACTTCTGCAAAAGGGAAAAAAACCCCCAAAAAACAAAAACAAACCATATAAGAGAGCCTCAAAAGTGTTTTAGATGTTTCAGTCCTTTATTCTGTTCCTTGGGGTGGAATTTATCTGAACAAATGTACAAGTAAGTCCAAAGTATAGGCATCTATGTCATAACTAAATACCCTTTCTAATCCATATAGAGAGATACGTACTCCAGGGAAAGATTTTTCCAGACCTGTTTGAGGTGTCAGCTTTACACTAATGCGACTTGCACCCCTCATTCCCTGTTGACTATGAGGGAATCTACAGATTTCAGATACAGATGTCATGGACATCTAATCGACAGCAAGGCAAGTTCTGCTTTCTGTTGCAAGGGAAAAACACCATATCCCTGCCCTCTCAAAGACTATTTGGATTTGGCTACACTTGGACAATATGCTTTCTAACGAAATCTATTTGAGAGTGGGTGGTGCCCACTTACTCCAGCTCAGGGTAACAGCTTGTTCTTTGCTTTGCAGCTTCATAAATTTAATGCAGCTGGTTAGAATATTACTGTTCCTCAGACCAGCTGCACTTAACAAATGAAACTGAGAAAGGGCAGAGCCCATCCCAATGCACCAAGCAAATTTCCAGCTCCAGGGAGTGTGCGGATGATGCCCAATCTCAGAATCTTGCCTTTCAGTACTGAAAGGACCTTGGCCAGGTTACAGGAATTGGCATCCCTGACTGGAAACTGTTCTTATTGCTAGGAAAATCATTCCTATCCAGGTTTTGTAGGCTTGCCACCTCTCCTCTTTTAGTTAATTAAACAAACAAAAACATTGCTTTAATATAGTTCACAGATTTTAACACAATATATGAAATTGATAAACAGTAATTTCAGGGCAAATTTTAGAGGATTAGAGCCTAAAATTGTTTGCAGGCAATAGAGGTTTCTCTTAGGCTATTATCAGCTCTGATAGGATTTTGATCAGGTGCAGAATATTTTATTTTCAAATTTATGTTTCCTGTCAAATTTAAGGCATGGCATCTCTTATTAACAATCTCTAATTTGTACAAACTTGTGTCAGATGTCCAATGAAAGCTTACAAGCCATTACATGCTACAAGTCAACAGATGTTGAATTTCTTTAAGCCTTCTATTTGCTCTAAGGTCTGTATTTTGACAAACACAGAAGTTATGTAGTGTGTTAAACCAGTAGGTGAATTAAATGTAAACTGTGGCCCTCCTAGCACTGTTACAGCCAAGCAGTTGTGGATTTTAAAATCCACCTGTCCTGCAGTGGATTTTAAAATCACCTGTCCTGCAGTGGATTTTGCATTTGATGTGGAACATGTTGCAAAGCAGCACTGAAATATTGTAAAAGAAACCAAGAAAAACAAACAAACAAACAAACAAACAAACAAACAAACAAACAAACAAACCAACACCACCTTGCCCAGATGGAAGCCTCAAAATATCTGGTAATCCAGCTTTGGTATGGTATGGTATAGCCTACACGCTCTCTCAGACATGGTAGCATTGGAATAATATAAGTATATATTTATTTGACTTTCCTACACCCCAGGGAAGTCTTCTGCTTCCCAAAGTGATCTTTGGAAAAGGCAGTCCTTTATGACTTCCTGCTACCAGAATCCAATTACCAGCCAAAAATCTTCATGTGGAAACCCTGCCCTTTCGCTTTGGATGCATGGAAACTGGCCATGCAACTGAATTTCAGTGTATACCAACTTCAAGCACCTCCCTTATTTCACTTTTCACACTTTTTTTTTTTTTGCCAAATTTAATGAGACAGTTATACCTGGCTATAATAGTTCATCTCTCTGAAAAGATCTTACTTTGTTGAAAACCAACTTCACAAAACATCAACTCTAGTATCAAGGAAAGATTCAAACCTGCTATTTTTCTCAAAGTTCTTTCATAAAGTGTGCACAAAAAGGGAATAGAGGATGTCTGGGATGTTAGCTATTCTTGTAGGTATTATTATGGGAGATCATCTCTGAAACTTTCTTTGCTGCCCTGTAATTTACACCACTACTGCTGGCAATGACTGTAAGATTTATATGAGCGGCACTAATGGGTATGGATCACTGTTCTCCTAGACTGCAAAGAAAAGGAGCACGGGGAATGATGACACTGTATGATAGATCAATGCAGCTGCAGATTGGTCCTTAGGCTATTCAGGTTATTTTCCTTAAAAGGCATCATGCCTCACACATTCTGCTGAAGGCTATCCATAGCCATTCAAGTTCATGATAGCTATTCTTAGACATTCCTTCATTTTAAAAACCACTGCTAAAACTGCTAGTGTAATTTTTAATGAGAATGAGGAGACAGTGTGTCTTTTATCAGGTTCAGATCTATTTAGCCTAAATTAAAACTCTTTGTTATATTTTTCCCTCTACTTATTCAAAGGATTAGTGAGAAAATGTCACTGAACAGCTACTTGTCTACTCATTAACATTCATGACAAAACCTTCCGGCCCAGGCTGGTTTTGGTTGCTGATGGAGCAATACTTAAAAGAAATTGGTTTGTGTGTGAAACAGCTGCTCAGCAATGTCACTGTGCAAGTGAATTGGTGATAATAAGATGATACTCTTACAGCTACACTGGGAGAATAATATATTTTAAGCTGCTTTGAGGTATACAGTGGAGGTCCAAGAAGTGGAGCATGATTACTTGTCTGTTGTTAGGAATAGGGAACAGCTGATCATTACGTGACTGCTTATATGGTTTAGTCTTACACAAAGTCTTGAGGTGAGAGAAAAATTTGTGTCTACTGGAATTCCTCATTTCCTGTGTGTTTCATATCTGCTGGAAAGATATTTTTGTTTCTTTTCCTGGTGTTTGGAAGGGTGCGTGTGCCCCATTGCTGAAACAGGTATTGCACTCTTTGCTAGGACCAGCGAGCACTTGTTTCATAGGAAGTTTTCTCATTTTAAGGCTTTATTTATTTGGCAAGATTCTTAGGAGCAGATTCTATGGCTCCTCATACACCTAAATTCCAGATACTGATTTTACTTGAAATGACCATCCAGTATGTCAATGCAATGACAAATACGCAGATGGTGGCAATACAGATGTAAACATCTGCACATGAGGCTCAGCTAAGAAACAACTGGCAGTTGGCATTATGTTGTGTAGTGACTTATGCTAATGCACACCACTTGTTTAGAACGTGGAAACTGAATGAAAAATTATACTGTCAGATCTTTGGTTCTGAGACATCTTTGAACCTCATATACCATGAGGAATAAATGAGTTTAAAAGAATGGAGCACTCAAAAGTCCCAATACAGTGACAGCCCTTTAGAAATGTGGAGTACAAATGAATAAGAAATGAAAGATTATAAAGGGCTTTAGGATGCAAGAACTGATTGGCAGTTAAAAGAAAGGTATAATTTTTCTGATCATAGATGGTTCCAAATTACTTAGTAATTCTAAAGTTCTCTGTTACAAATTTCATCTTTAGCTTTGATTGCTTTTAATTATTACAGAAATTTATTTCTTGTAGAGATTTGGAAGTACCAAACTTCAGGTAAAGCAAAATCTAAAACTGACGCAGAAATTATGTAGGAACATTGCCAGCAGGCTGAGGGAAGGCAATCTTCATCTTAGCTCATCATTGACAAGGCCACACACGGAGACTTAGGTCCAGGTCTGCACTTCCCAGTACAAGAGATATTGACATACTGGTGCAATCCAAGGAAGGGGCAGTAAGATGATGAGGGGACTGGACTACCTATTCTAAAAGCAGAGGCAGAGAGAGTTGGGACTGTTCAGCCCAGAGAAGAGAAGGTGCAGGGGATCTCATCAATATGCATATATATCTAATGGGGTGATATACAGCCCAGTGACAGCAATGGTTACAAACTAAGAAAAAAAAAAACAAATCAGGAAACTTCATGTAAACACAAGAAAACACTTAATTGTGAGGATGGCAAAACACTGGCATAAGTTGCTCAAAGATGCTGTGCGGTGGCTATCCATTGAGATATTAAAAATACGGCTGCTCATGACTCTGGGTGACCTGTGATAGCTGAGCCTGGTTGGAGCAGGAGGATCGACAAAGCCACCCCCATCACATCTCAGCTATTCTGTGACTCTGTGTATGAATGTTTGTCTCATCAGAGGCTAAAGAGACAACGTTCAAGTTACAGCAGATTGACCTTTTTTTTTAGATTAGGTCATGAATAGGAACTTGGGAAAAAAATCCTGAAAAGGAAAACAGATCTTAAATTGCCTCTCAAAACAGAAATCATATCATTCTATCTGTGCTTAAGTATATGATTGTGGGGCAGAAAACAAATCAAGAAAGACAAGGCTTATGAAGGTCAGATCAAAATTTAAAAGAGTCCACATGCCTCTAAAATGTCTTGTTGCAAAAATTAGTATTACCCTAAAATGTCTAGCATAGCATTAAAAAAACCCTGTAAAATCTACAAGATAGCCCTTTGATAGCCTTTCAAGAGTTCTCAAAATTATACAAATGTCTGAATGAAAAATCTTGGCAGCAACTATAGTTGAAATTAACTCCGCAAGGGAGCAACACTGATATCTATCTTAACATTACTTAGATATTCGTATATTCTTTTATTGCTTACATATGCTGCTCTTGACAAACACAGGTACTGAGCAAAACTTTCATAAAATCACCACAATTGGCTGTATCTGTTTTTCTGTTTGTGGTGTACTAGCATTAAATGGCAGAATCATGTATCAGATTTCTTTTGTGCAATCACAGCACCAAATTAAAAAACAAGAAAAAAACCTGGATTATGCTTGAACAGTTAAAACACAGACCTTGGCTATCAATCTTAATATTGCATTATACTGAAAAACATTGTATTTTGATGTGCAAGAAATCTAGTTGCCTTTACAATGAAAGTCTATTAGGTGAATATATTTTTCCATTTAGGTCTTTGCCCTTCTGGAAAGAAGCAGTCTTTCCATAAAAGTGAACAAATTTTGAATAGCTTTAGAAGAGCATTTAAATCTTGAAAGCATACACGAAGTTGAAATGCTCTCTGATAAGACATCACATTGCCAATTCCCTTTAAAACTTCAATAATAAGATAGAAGAAACAATTTAATCTTTTATTACAAGTTTCTGTTTCTGTGGGGCAGATTCCAGAGTGGAGTATTTACACCCAATCAGGAACTTGCAGCCTTACCTCACCATCAGTATTAAGACACAGAACTTCAGATTACTGAGAAAGCCATAATGTCCTAAAGTTCAATGCAACACAGAAAGGCCTGAAGTTGACAAAGAATTAGCAAAGTGCTGTCTGAGCTCTGTGGTCAATGAGCCCAGTGTTTTCAGTGTGCTGTATGGTCATCGAACACCAGCGATCACCTCGGATCCCTTCTAGAAAAAAAAGCCCTGTGCATGCCATAGATGGTTTGAAATGTCTGTACTGCTTGCACACTCATCTTGTAATACTACACACGATTTCTAGATTAGGTTTTTTTAGATCCTTTGAAGAAAAATATTTTTTTTTTAAATCCACTACATACAAAAATTACGTTAAGAAGGGAAGTCATCACAATTCAGAGCAGTGCACAGTCATCCATACATTCCAAGGACATTTTCTAAATTACATTAGCATCTGATCTGCTAGGAGCTTTCCTCCAGCACATCTTCATTTTACACTTTTTCCATTCCCTTTTTTTATAATTCATTTTTTCTCTGTCACATTGAGAGAATCAATAAAAAATCTTTAATTGAATAATAACACAGAATTACCCTAAGGAGTTTGAGAGATCTTCAGTTCTTTCTGAATGGGACCAAAGAGTTTTGAAGCAAGCTTCCAAGTTCAGAGATAGCACTTCCACCATTCTCCTAAATGTGTGCACATGATTCATTACCTGGGGTTAGCCAGCTTTACCCACCTATTTGCAGGCTTTTCAACTACACGCAGCTCTGCAATCCTCTTTGCAATGCTGATTTACACCTCTTAATGCCAGACTATTTTTGATTTACACATGTGCACAAATGCTCAGGGTGACACTTTCAACACAAATACAGATTTCATATTTAGATAAATCATGATTTGAAAATATGGACACAATCATTAAAATATCTTAATGTTCATTATCAAAGACAAACACCTAGCAAATGGCGATACTGTAACCTTGATCTTGAAAAGATCACATAAAAGCTGATCACAAGGAAACAAACTGTTCTTTTCTGTTCTTTCTAGGTAGAAAAGATGCATTCAATAATGTTTAAATGGTTTGGATGATAATCTCTCTCTAACTTGAGGTCTTAGTGTTTGGAAGCCAGAAGCCCTCTTAGAGCCTCTGTACATCACAAGAAAATCATGCAGGATAAAAACAACAGCCTTAAGGACATAAAAAGGAAGACTACACAAATACTGCTCTGCAGTAACAAAAATCATGGGAGATCCACAGTTCATCTTGCAACAGTGAACATAATTACAAACCTAAATTTTGCATTTGAAACTAAGAGACAAAAATTATAAACCTCTCTATGCATATCTAATCTCTTTTTTCAACATTAGCCAAGCCTGCAGGCACTTAACAGTCTGATTCTTGATGTCATTGTAATTAAAGGCAGTACTCACAATGCTGATAAGCATACCAGCTGTATATTAACGCTTATCTTAGCCAAACTGACAATTGCAAATGTGATATCTAATTGTAAAGAAAAAAACATTGGAATTTATTATGAATATTATAGCTTTTAAATCCCATAACCTTGAAAATAAATAAATTATATCCAGCCTACCATCAAACTTCTTGTGCCGGGATACGAAAGTCGTGCGTACAAAGTGACTTGTCTCCTCCACTAAGTTTTCAAACTCCAGTTTGCTCTGTTGGCTTAACTTGTCCTCCATTTCTGAGGTGCAGCATGTATATTCCTGAGGGCAGATTCTCAAATGTTCCCCTGGAAACACCGGAAAAAATGGAATTAGAAATATGTGAATACAGATAGAAATGTGTCAGAACCAAAAATACATGATGTGTCTTCAGTTTTGGTGGGCTACTCAGGGAGCTCTTTAAGGCTTGACTTAAAGAGATTGACAGGAAACATCCTGAATTTGTATCAACAACTTTGCTATAGCTGGGTATTCCTCACATGGGAGAGGAGACACACTTTGAAGAGTTGTTTTGGTATGTCAGGAAGTAAAACTGCCTCACACCAGAAGTATTCTCCCCTGCTGCTGAAGCCTCCTGCATTTACTGAAGCATACCAAAAATTGAAAAAAGAATTGCTTGATTTCTGTTTGTATTCAAATTGCCTAGAGAAATACCTAGCGAGATGACCTATTCCAAGTCACTGAAGCTGTCAAAAATTGCAAAACAAAAATTATGCATTTGTTGCCAAAACCTGAAGAACAGAAATTACGCATTTCTGTAGATAGGTCCCTCTTGCCCAAGTGCAGCAAAACATTCTTCCCTTGTGCTTAACTGTATTTTAATGATTGTGTTTGGGTTCACAGGTTTTCTTGGGCAGCATTTCTTGTCAGACTGAGCAAGTGCTCTGCTGAATAGGAAAAAGCAACGAAGAGTTTAATTAATGCTTATGTTATATGGAAATGCAACGTAAAAGGTAATGAAAGCCTCTTATTTAATTCAATAGATTTATCTCTTGAAGCACTCTGCCAGTTCTTATGACAATATTGCTTTCTTCAGTACAATTTGCACGTGCAAACCAATTCTTCAGCTCATGAAATTAAAATGGTCTGTCATTACATGAAATGTGAATTTCCAATTGACACTGTACTAAGGGTGTCAGAAACATTTAGCTTGGTTTGTACAAAGGCAGAAAATTCGACCATTTCCTCTTGAGAAATAGAGAATGATCTGCCTGTATGATTAAAGTTACTTGTAAGGCAATGAAAACATTTAGCTTTCTGTACACTGAATCCTGATTAAATATCCCCCTGCAAATCTCTTAAAGGTGCAAATAAAATGATATACAAAGCCCAAGGGTTAAATAAATACTGGGGACCTGATTCTCATTTATACTCATGCTCCTTTCTACCGCTGCTGAGCCATAAAGAAGACTTAAATGCAATTTATACGTACTTTAAGCCTGCTTTTCACCATTCTTATTATATAGTGAGGAGAACCAGGCCCTAAGTTTTATGTTTCCCAGGGGTATAATACATTTAGCTGCTGCATCATTTTGAAGACAGCATCAAAAGAGGTTTGCACATGCTTAGA
The DNA here is from genome assembly GCA_018697195.1 of Certhia americana. Classification (NCBI taxonomy): domain Eukaryota; kingdom Metazoa; phylum Chordata; class Aves; order Passeriformes; family Certhiidae; genus Certhia; species Certhia americana. Next base: position 74,736,478 of record CM031857.1, on the reverse strand, counting down.
ATAAACACTGTCTTGAGTTTGCCCTCACCTTATTCCAATTTATGTTTCAGTTCTCGAATGAAGGCTTTTAATTTGAAATTCAGTCATTCCTCAACCCTGACTCCTCACCCCATCTTAATTTGTTTTTTCTGTAAGAGTTCATAATATATAAATTATAATACCATGAGACTTCTTTTAGCAGTCTCAAGACTTTTTAAAAGCTTACAGCTATACATCTTTAGAAAAGACCATTTTATTATTATCAGTTACTGTTTGGCAGTACTACCTACAAGTCCCAGTCATGTCCAAATGAACTATAATATAAAACTTTGTATAAACCTGGGAAAAATTTATATCCCATGACCATCAAAATATTGTAAGGATTTCTTCCCATGTCTGCTACACCCTACAACCACAAGAAATTAATTCCTCTCCATCCTCAAAGTCACACATCTAAGCCATAAACAACATATAGAGGGACTGGTGAGCAAGCTGCTGTCAAACATAAAAGATAGTGGTAAACTAATGTTTGCCTTACCCTCTACATCTCTGTCACATTAAACTGCAACTATTCAACAGGTAAGGGAGATACCATAACAAGAAACAATAAAGGTTATTTCAGTAACAGTAATGTGAGGTTTTATTAGATGTCAGAAAGACAAGTAAAGCTGAAATATTGCATCATTAGAAGCAGTGCTGTGTGCTTGATTAAATAAAAAAATACCCCATCCATAATGTCTGCAACCCCCTTTCCTCAATAAATCTAGGGTTTTTTCCTTATTGAAAATACCTACTTCCCCAGTTCCAGTCAAAGTGGCAGTTTATGCTTTTTATTATGTTAACGTCCTCTGGTGCCCATGCAACCAAGGATTTTTTTAAAATTCACTTTTCTTTCCTCTCTTCATCTGAAGTTTTTACTCTTTTTTGTCTGGCTCTTTGTCAGGCTATAAGCCAGACTAATGGCAATCATCATGGCACTGTGCTTAGTAAGTAACAGCCATGTGTCTAAATTTTTTAAGACACTGTATTATGCTAAGTATTATGACAAATTAAATTCTACTGAATAGTCATTTTTTGATGAATAGTAATTTTTTCTTTCTCTGATTTATTTAGAGTCTTCGTTTTGCTTTGCAACAAAAATTATTTCTCACTTTAGCTGCTACAAACTCATTCAGATTCCTACTGCATTGTTTTCTTACGCATGTATTTGCATTAAGTTTCTTCCTTTAATTCACTGGTTAATCCTTCATTCATGGGGCTCTTGACTGCAGAAACTCACATGTAACAGAAACACACAACTTCTACATTACCTCATTGCCTTTTTCTCCCAACGTCTTCCTAAATCATCTATACTAGCCACCCAGCATCATCACAAAAATTTTGCTGCACAATAATCAACCTTCTTCAAAACACATTTCCAGTTCTTCTCTACTCCCTGTCCATATATTCCCTGCATTTCTGTAGAAAGAAATAAAAATGGAAATATTGTGCTACTCTTCATATTCTGTTTCGAGATTTTTGCTTCCTTCTGTTTCTTGCACTGGAAGATCAGGTCAGACTACAGATAAATTAAAAGAAAAAGCATTTTCCATTAGTCCACATCAATGGGGTCTTTGTATGCCTAAAATGCTCAAGTTAATTTTGCAAAAATAAAGCTTTTAGAAATTTTTGATCATAAGCCCTGCAATGTTTATACTGACCATGACTGGCTGCAGTTTCCAGAAGTTCATAACTTGGACAAAACCTCATGTGCTTTCCTGGAAATGGCAAAGGGAAACTCTGACAAAGTAATTTCTGAATGCTTAATCCATTTTTTTTTTGCTTTTTTAAAAGCATGATTCTAATTTTGTGCATGTTCTTATCAAACCTCCAATTAATGTTAGAATTGCCAGGTCATTAGGGGGTTTATTTGTTGGTGTTTTTCTGTTGTGTTTTGACTGGGGGGGGACATTGAGGGCTTTTTTGGGTTTGGTGGGGTTTTTTTGGTTTGGGTTTTTTTTTGTTTTGGTTTGTTTTTTTGTTTGGTTTGGTATTTTGTTCATTCCTTGTTTTGTTTGTTGTTACTTTGTATATTTTTAATTAAGGGGTGTGTGCTTTATTTTGGATTTTTTTTCTACTTTTGTGCAAAAGAGGCTGTTTGGATTGGAAATAACTGCAGGCAAATTTGATTTTTTGAATTGGATCATTTACCATTTGCATTTTGTAAAACGTTGTTCTATTACCATAGAAAGTGTTTAATCACTAATTTGTGTATTTACACACCTCAAGTATTTTGCAGGCTGAAAATGTTCTCATAACTAATGTACCAGTTCTTGCCCTGGGAAACTCCATATGGTCTAGGTTCTTATGCTAATTTTAGCAACAATTTTTATGGCACAAGTGGTTATAACTGACTAGTTTTTCCTCGTTGCAAATGTTGTCTCCCCAAACAAGTTTGACATGAATATAGTTACACTGCACCAGCATTCTGCCAGGCTGTGCAGCTATTAACTCAATATTCCCAGCGACCTACCACAACTCTTCTCACCACTGCTTCCAGCTGAAGATGCTGACCTACATATCTCTCCTCATGTGGCTTATGTTATATAAATCAAATCAATTGCCTACTACAAATTCAGCTACCAGTATTCAATTTCAGTTTTATTACAGCTGTAATCTCACACCTGCCTTCACATGATCCAAATTGGCAAGTTTTGCAGTTGAATTTGGCAATCCTGCTAGCAATGCTGCTTTGAAGTGTGATAAAGCAATTTATAATGCACTTGTTTTATATTCAGACGTATTGCTGTTTGGTGGCCTTAAAACGTGCTACAAAACTCAGAAGTCTTTAAAAAATTGCAACTTACAGCTCTCAAGCTGAATAAATGCTTTTACTATGTATCAAAATGCCGAAACTGATCAGAGCGTGGTAACTACTTGCAGAAGATACAGTCTGAAGGATCAGTAAACCCTATGGAATATAACATTACCCTTAATAATTTAACCACCAGATTTCCTGTACACCTTGGTTATATTATTAGAAGTGGAAGTATTATTACATAACATATTTAACACCAGGAAGAATGTTTTATGGGTCATATTGCAAGTTTAGCAATTTTGGAAGCAATTCTTTTTCAGGCAGTCAAAGTTTTATAGTTCCTATTCTACTCATAAATTAAAAACCCTGATAGTGGTCCCTTCACAGAAATGGTAGGGCTAACCGTCTGACTGGGGAGAATAGAAACAAAGTGACCACCCTGCTTCATAAATCCATTAATGAATAAAAATTATAAAATAAAAGCAGTAAATTAAAAGTGTTCTTTCAAACTTGTTTACCTTGTATGCATCAACAAAGCCTAAAAGAATAAAAGATAGCTCTATATTCTTCATCTTGCAGGTTACATTGATGTGATTTGGCTTTGTCATTAGCTGTGCTCTTTGAAAGTTGAAATACTTGCTTCAGACCTACCCATATTCAGCCACTTGTGGAGAAAGCAGTGGAATTTATTAACAGGATGAACTTTAACAAAGAGTAGTATCTAGTCCAGCACCTAGAGCATAACAGCCAAAGAGCCCAGTACATGCTGACACCTGTGTGGCTGGGGAGCTGCCTTGCTGAAAAGGATGTGGGCTCCTAGTGGGCACCCATGAGTTAACAGTACCCTGCAGCAGCAGATGTAAATCTGATGCTAGGTTGCATCCCCAGGGACATTTTTAGCAGAGGTAGAGACATGGTCATCCCACTATACTCAGTGCTTGTCAGGCTGCACCTGGAGCACTGGGCCCCATTCTGGTTCCCACAAGTCAAGAAAGATGCAGATTGGAGAGGGTCCAAAGGAACATCATGAAGATGATCAAAAGACTAGGGAACCTGCTGTGTAAGGAAAGACTGAACGAGTTGGTTCATTTTCCCTGGAGAAAGAGAAGGCTCAGGTGGGACCCAAGGTATTACAGTACTTAAAGGGAAGGCACAAAGAGGATGGGGCCTCTCTCTTCACAAGGACCCACATGGGGAAGACAAGGGGCAAAAGATACAAATCGTACCAGCAGAAGTTTCATCTTGGCATAAAAAAGAAATCTCTTAAAGTGAGAACAATCAGTCACTGGGACAACCTCCCCAGGGACATGGTGGATGCCTCATTGCTGGAGGTTTTCAAGATTTGATTGGACAGGGGTTTAGTTAGCCCCATCTGGTCTCCCTCTTCCTCAGTACCTGAGACCAGATGATCTGTCAGCATTCCTTTCAAAGTGTGCTCTTCTATGGTTCTGCAGTTAGGTACTTCAGAATGTCTTACTTCTCAGAATTATAAAGGACTGGAACTGCTTGAATTCTGTTTCTAAGTTAACCAATTTTCCACCCAATTTTCTGTATTTTTTATTATTTTAAAAGATTATTTAAAACCCATGATGAATAGAGTTAAAAGAAAAAACTCATTCAACATTAACCCTTGCCCAGTGTTTTGAGATTTGGAACTTTTTCACTATGGGTGATTATGTTTCTGAATACCTACTTTTTGAAGTTTTCAATGTAAGTTCTCTCGTGAAATCACGAGCATAGGAAACTCTTAATAGTTACATTATTAATTTTCTTTTAGAGAAAGCTATAATTCTCCAATACAATTACACCATTCTGTCACACATCTGCTAAGAGAAAACAGTGCTGTAGAAGAATTTGACTGACAATCATCTTTAATTTGAAAAAAACCTGAGCATACTATCATGTTTTCTGCATTAACTTACTTAGCAGTCAAAAATAAATTAGAAACATGAGTTTTAGCATTTTAGGCAATATTCAAATAGGAAAAATTAAAACATCATTTTTTTGGACAAAACATTGTTCTCTAACCAAAAAGTCCTAAGGCTCCTTCAGGCTTTGTAATTATCTTCTCTGTGGGGTATAACAGCCCTGCAAGCAGCCTCTGTAAAACTGCACCTGACATTCAAGTCACAGATTGAACTTTCCAACTCAAACTAAAAAGAAACAGATTATGTTTTAAATTAATTCCATCGTAATATTGGCCTGACAAGTGATGACAGGAGCAATATTTGCACAGAAAATGACATCTGGGGGGAGGTAGGGAAACCTGTCTGTAACATATAGATCGTGCCATCAGACACAGCTCTCCTAATTTTAATCAAAGAAATACTGAACTTGAAAACCTTTTATGCCTGGTGGACTCCAATAAACTTGTGCAACTACCCCAAGAAAGAAATTTGTTTGCCTTGGACTCAAATCATCTTTGCTCAGATTCCTTTTGTTCCTTGAATTCTTTGAGGTCAATTAAAAAATGAATGCCTTCCAAACAGACTGATAATTAGTTAACAGTCTCTTCATTACAGGTCCCACAGGGAACATTCATTTACAAGAAGCCCTGACCCTGTTGTCCTTGGGAAGATTTCAGTAAGAAGTTACTGATACTAAGGCCAAGGCAAACTTGTTCAGACTAAGACTATACAGATGCTAAAGAAAGGACTGAGTCCCTTGAGTATGCCTAACTAAACTACTAGAAGCAGTACCACTACTCCAGCACTCAGGATCATTTTATTTTCCAAGCATACACAGTCAGACAAATTGGTTTTTGATAACACAGTTTGTGAGAAGAATCTTTAGTTACCTCTTGGAGAGCGTATTACTGGCTTTGTGCTCAGTGCCTTGTGGAAAGCAAACGGCAAGGCTGTGATTCAGCACCGATAGTTTCATCATCTCACTGGCTACATAGCTGCAATTTTCTGATTTCAAAGCATGCTCCCACCTGGAAACAGCAGCCAACTCCCCCTCCCCCTCAATTGATTTTTGCTGTTTATTATGTCCCCTACTATAATAGCAGAAATATCTTATATAGCATTATAGTGAGAAGTAGAATACAAGCAGCACATTGCTTTACCAAGACCATAAAATGCAATGCAAGGCAGGCTTTAGATTTAATCCGCCCTCAGAACAATTTTTTGATTAAGATAGCAGGATGAGATTGTACACATTCATGTATTTATAAAGATTTTAATCATCATTCTTCATGTAAAACTGGAATCCAAAGACGTGATTGTAGCACATGGTGTATCAGAGACAGATTTGCACCACTTAGGTCATATACGCACCAAAATACTGTCACAATAGGAGAGTATGTTGGACTTACTGGGTATGCTGTACTGCCCAAACCAGTCCTTAAGATAGTTATACCATTACTAATATACATACATCAAAGGTTAAAGCTGAATGAGATATAGTCGTGCCACTTAGTTGAACTGCCAAGTGTATTTTAAAGCTATGCAGATCCCTTGCTAATCACTGTTATGTCATGCATAAAATCCGTGTTTCTAAAATACTAAACTTAACAACAACTGTTTAAGAATCATTAATCAAAGTGCTCTCCTCTTATTCACATAGCTTCAATCAGCCCAATGAAACCTTTATGTGCTACCATTAAACAGATTAATCTACGTTTTTGTCTTCTGATTAATAATGACATGCTTTCCTGAAATGCCAATCACAGAAACAGCTCAGGAAGACAAACATGATAAATGCTGAGTTGGTCATAAATCATAGGTAATAATGGATATGCCAGTGGTAAGACTTTGGTGCCTCTGCCATAAGCTCTTTATTGAAATACTTTTCATCCTAATCTCTTTCTTAGTTCCTTCAGGAAAAAGAGAGTAGGAAAAGGGAGGCTACAATTTGTAACAATCTGAGAGTCCTGTTATCATACTGACTCAAGGTCTACCCATGAAATTTCAGGGCCAGAAATGCTGGCATTTGTCCTTTAATTTCTGTTTGGAACCAACCACTGTGAAAAGCAAAACACCTCTACCAGCTCCTAAGTATTAACCTTACTGTGACACAAGTTGTGAGGCAAGAAACAAAGCACTTTCTCCAAGTTTGTGAAACTTTGACTTTATAAAGGAGGGGGGAACACCTTTTTTTGTTCTTTTTCTCCCAGAGAAGCATGCTAAGAATACATCAACAAGTATAATGCCAGAGAAATCACTCAATGCAAGAGAGGCCAAAATGCTGCAAAAAAAATTGTCCTGTTACCACCATGCAGGAGTTCTGTGGCCAAATTTGGTGCAAGTTTATTTGTCCCTGGCTTTGTTGTGCAGATCCAGTCACTGTTACAATGTGAGAAAGTCCATGCTAAAGCCAAATAATGTAGCAGAAGCAAAGCACAGACAGAATTGTGGGAGGTTCAAGAAGAAAATTACTGACATGGGAAGCTGTAAAACCCTACAGGAAAAACGTGACAAACTGGAGGGTGGCAATGAAGCAACAAGGAAAATCAGCTCTTCCTGACCTAAATGATGACTGCCTGAACACCTGAGAGTTATCAGGTGACTTATCACTGGTGGTAACTAATCTATTGCTTAGCTTCATAGCTCGTTGGTCCTGGTTGGACATACTCTGCAGTGACTCAGGGAGCCTTGACTCCCAGGGGTGATGGGAAAACTCCTCCAGCTGCTTCTCCTGATGGGCCAAGTGGAAGAAGGTACCACAGTAGGTGGGTGCCTCTCTCTGCCAGTGGCATTCCTTCAGGTGGGAGGGTCTCAGAACTACATAAATAAGTATTTAGGTCTTTCCTAAAGGTGCAGAAGAGAATGTTCTATGACTTCCCACAGTAAATCTTATGCCAGTAAGGAACTCAGACCATTTCTGCCCACTCTTACAAAAACCAACACTGCTGAAATGACTCTCCTTCAATAACAGAAGATACCAGCTGACACAGAAGGAAGAAATACAGTACAGATATCCACTGAGAATGTGCCAGTAGAAAGTCCTCTCATGAAAGGTTTTTTTTTTTCTTTTCCTATTGACTGACTACTTTCAGACTGTTTTCATTCACTTATGTGACTAACATAACTTCATGGGACTGAAAATACCCATGTATTAAATTATGCATAAAAATACTCTGAACTACAAAGCTTCTAATTATCAATATGAAACAAGGTTTCTCACTGGATATTGTCAACTATATCGTGCAAATAAAAATTCTATATTATTAAAACCATGTATAGGCAAACGCTTGATGGATATGCAAGAAATTCTGAAACACTTTCAATAAATTATATTTCCTTAGGAATCTCAGGATTCAGGACTGATGTTCCTGAAATCCTGTTCATTACTGCTTTCATTTTCTCAGTTTCAATAACCAGCTGTCACATCTTGTAGAACCTGGGCTGGGGAATCCAGGTCCTCCCATCTTTCAGACAAGCTGGACTCATGGGCATCCTCTGAAGAGGGAGGTGCACACAGCTGGTGTGTGTGCCTAAAGTTGCCTGGGGGGTTGTAGGTTGGACTGAAGGTGGTACAGAAAACAGTGCTGTCACTCTTCAGCAGAAGAGGGGAAGTTTTGAAGGGCTTCTGAGCATGAACTACATGGTTTCTTTCCTGTTACAGGCCCCGTGCTTTCTCATAGCTTGCCAAGTTTCCTAACCTCTGAGGTTTCCACATTATAAGAGGTAGAAAATCTCTAAGCTACTAGTTCAGGTCAAGTTCTCAAGTTTCTGTCCCTTTCCATGTGTATCCAAAGGCTATAGCTATATCCTTCAACAAAAAGGGATAGCAACTGATACATATGCTTAGAGGAGCTTGTACCCATGCTTCACAGGGAAGCATGCAATTTATGCCTTTTATGAAATGAATCTGTGATCAAACTAGTTGAATGAGTTAAAAAGAGATGGGTTGTGACCTGCAAATTTTGAGTGAGGGCTTGAGCTAATTTCTTAGCCCATTTTCAAACAAAGATCCTGACAGGAAGGATTGTTGCTTTGTTTGACTTTAGGATCCCTCTGCTCTAGAGTGGGATCTGGACAGGCTGGATTGATGGGAAAGGCCAATGGTATGAGGGTCAACAAGGCAAAGTTCTGGGCCCTGCACCTGGGTCCCAACAACCCCACTCACTGCTACAGGCTGGGGGCAGAGTGGCCAAAGAGCTGCCCATTGGAAAAGAACCTGGGGGTGCTGGTCAACAGTCAGATGAACTTGAGCCAGTGAGTGTTCAGGTGGCCAAGAAGGCCAGTGGCATCCTGGCCTGTATCAGAAATAATGTGGAGATTCTTAAAAGATGTGCAGATATGGCTCTTAGGGACATGGCTTACTGGTGGTCTTGGCAGTGCTGAGTTATCAGCTGGTCTCTCTTCATGGTCTTTCCCGACATACATAATGATTCTGTAATTTTAGAAATGAATTAGGGAAGGGTACTTCAGAGCTCCTGGCAGAGCAGGCATGACATTGTCCTTGACTTTAAGTGGTTTCCCAGCTTGAAGGAGAACATAGGGCAGGTGCATCCTGCACTGCTGAGGCTGCAAGCTTGGGAATGTAGGCAGTCCTGCAGTGTAATAGAAAAACCTGTTTACTATATTGTGGTGTTTTTTTAATCAATATTTTCCAGCAGAACATCTTTTGCTATGAAAAAACTTATAGCTCACTCTAATGAACAGATACTATGCTTCCATAATATCATCCGGCCACAGTAATCACTGCCAAAATGAAAAAGAGGATAGCAGCTTAGCCACAACAATTTCCCTTTTCCACTATTCCCAGTAGTGTTTGAGATCTAATCCATTGTTAGCCCTACAGAGTAGGCATTCTGTTTTTTCTTCATGTGGGACTTTTTGTTTTGGTTTTGTTTTGGGGATTTTTTCCTGCATTTAGACACAAAATGAGTCCGAACAATTTATTTTTAGGTTTTTTTATTACTGTACTTCTGACAATACCCTCTATGGACTGTGATACTTGGTAAGGGTCAGGGTCTTCAAAATCAATAACTGAATGTTTCTCTCTCTTCAAGTGCTTTAATGTTAAGGGTTTGACCTTTATGATTAAAGATCAGCTTGAAAGGAAATCCCTATTTGTGTCTGAAGTCTTCTCTTATGTAACCATATTTTTGAATGGACATCTTTGACTGTGTAAATTAAAAGGCTTTGGTGCACTTTTATAGATTTAATCAAAGCATTTAAATACAGAAGAATAAAGTAATACACTATATTTGTTTTATATTTAGATAATTACTTTTACCTTCTTAATACCTTTTTTTGGGCCTATTTCTTGACTGGCAGCTTCCAGCAGTGACCAGCCTCCCATTAATTTGTGGTTATTTTACAACCCACGCTTTAAAAAAAACCCCAAAACTCCTGAAACAACAACCAAATTTAAAAGAAAAAAACAAACATTTATTTATTGAAAGAACATCTTCTTCAGGATTTGACAGGCATCATATTTTCCTTGAAGAAGATTAATAATTCTTCTTCATTATGATTAAATGGGTTATTTCCCTATAAAGAATACTAGGCACTCTTTGGTGCTATTTACTCTGTGTACTTTGGCTGACATTAACACAGACAGATACTACCCAAAGTGAGTACTTGTCTCTTGGAGAAAACTCTTTGCAGATCTACAGCAGAATGAGCCAGAAATAAAGTTGGCAAAGACTATGTCAAAGTCCTTTGTGCTTTTTGCCTTTAGTATAAATAAGACTCTAAGGCATCTAAATTCAGATCACCTTGAGTCCACTCCTGTCTTAGTTCCTTCTCTCAGAAGCTACTCAGAATAAAGTATTCCCTGACCTCTGCTGCATGGATGAAGCCAAATTAAGATATCACAGTAATGACAGGCAAAAATGTAAGGAAGTCTCTGAGGATGTCTGTACAAACCTCAAATGACTGCCCACCTTATCCCAAAAAGTCTTAAAAAACAGCTATAAAATTCATACACCCATGCAAGCCAGCATTGCAGATGTGAATATGAAGTTTTTATTATCACCTCTGAAGGTCAAAATGTAAGGATTTCTCATTCCCTGTGGAAAGGCCCATTGCCTTCCCCGGGTGCCTTGGGTTAAAGAGTTTGAATTTGCCTTCCCTTACTCCTTTCCTCCCTTCTCCTCCTCTTTGGAAAAAGCTCTGCCAAGGGGCTCTGTGATTCTGCCATCTGAGCAAAAGTAGTGCTCATTTACACCGTATATAGGGAGTGACTGTGATTATCTATAGATACCTCTGCAAACAGCAAGAATAAAGCTGTAGAATAAAAGCTAGGTCAACAGGCACATAATTCCAATATGAATCATGTGTATTTCGGAAAGAGCAATATTTTGGGATTTTTTCTTTTTTTTTAATAAACTATGAACTATATTTCAACCTGGGCTCAGCAGCAGCAGTAGTAAATATATTACAAGACTTTCTGATGCTCTGTTGGACTAATATATGCCTAAAATCTTGGTCCCAGAATATTCTGGGGTTTTTTTCACCTTCACAAAAAACTGTAGAAAAAAAATAGTCCTAGGCAATATCCATTTCTTTAAATATTAGCTACTAGTAATTTCTAAAGTCTATAAAGTTGACATTTTCAGAAATAGTATTGACTTTTACTGTCCTTACAATTCTTTAAAAAAAGAAAATATTCTAATAAAACTCACATTATCCTTTTCCTTATCATTCTCTTTATTGATTATCAAAAGTAAGTAATATATACTTTATTTTCCTAGTATATCACAAATATAGTTATAAAAGATGACTGACAAGTTTCAGTTAGGGAATACATCTAGTAAACTATGTGTGGAAAAACATCAAACTGTCTTACCCAGCCTTTGCAGAGTAAATGTCTTCAAGCAAAGGTAATGTCTGCAATTACCAAGGAGAAAAAAAAAGTTATGTGATAAAATGTGTAAAGCATCTAAAATAAGATCTCCACTCACTGTCATTTCTACATGTGTTTTAAGTTACTGTACAACTGTGTCACAATTCTTGAACATCAATCTGCAAAGTCTCTCTTTCCTGGTTTGATTCATGGGCAACAAGGAGATCTGGGAGATGGAACTTTGTTCTGAGGTGGTGATTTACACAATCAAACTGGAAATCATATGGACAAGTTATGAACATTCGCACAACACTGTACATGCAATTAAAAGCATGGAGTGACAAAAAAGATTTTTTCCTTGTGAAACTGTTGAAAGTCATTCTCTGAAAAATCGGGAGTGGCTTGGCTGCTTCTCTGACAAAAGGTATCAAGATCAGTCTGCTTATAGAGAGTTTATGAGATAAGGCAACAAATCACGTTCTGCAAAAGAAGTCATCAGCAAACAAGTCAGAATGGTTTATGAAAAAGTCATATACAAAATATATACACCTGCCAGTAAATAACCACTTCACTGAGCTGGCAGTTTTCTAAATTACAAATTAGGGATTCATGATCCTAATAAATACAATATACTACTGGTTGACAGGTTTCACAGCATTTTATGTTTCTGAAGGAGATTTATGGGTATATAATGAGGAACAATATAATGCAGGTGCTATTAACTTCACTAAAAGCTATGTGCAAAAAAAGGAAAAGGAAATCCTTTACATCTTGATTAAACAGAAAATACCTTAGTGTTTTGTAAAAGTTTTTTCTTGCCTACTGTTTTCTAAGAAAAAAAGTCCCTATTTCAAGGTGATTTCTAAGCAGTGTAATTAATGTGGTGCAGTTCAAAAATTGCCTAATGAGTACTGTGTTTAATGAATATTCTTTTAAAATTTATGGCTATTTGTTACGTTCATTCAGTGACAGCAGTTGCTGAACTGCAACAGTAGTTTTGAGCACTTGTTGCAGGTGCTTCCAACAATTTTCTGCCAAATGCAAATTCAACTACTTGAGTGATTGAATTATCAATGCCAATCTTAACTGATACTACTGTTAAAAGATTAATGTCCTAAAGAGAGAATCAGATTACTACTAGCATTCTTTTAACATCACTTTAGAAACACTCTAAATCCCCTTCCACAGAACAGAATGTTTTTTAAAATCTATACAGCACATTTAAATAGATTTAGCCTTCCTCACAATATGGTTACAAAGTATCTATGGCTGTGGCGGGTTGACCCTGGCTGGATGCCAGACTTAACCAAAGCTGCTCTGTCACTCCTTCCTGCAAGTGGACAAAGGAGGGTTTATGAACTGAGCTAAGGACAGGACTCACTGACTGCCAGTATAGGCAAAACAGACTCAACTTAGGGATGTTAACTGAATTTATCACTAACAAAATCAGAGCAGCTTAATGAGAAGTAAAATATATCTTAAAAACACCTTCCCCTAACCTCTTTCCCCTTCCCAGCTCTACCTCCTCCCCCCCACCCAGAAGTGCAAGGAGATGGGTCCGGAGACCCCTGCCAGGACCCTGCTCCAGCACAGGCCTCCCATGGGATCACAGCCTCCTCTCAGCACCCACCTGCTCTGGTGTGAATCTCCTCCATGGGCTGAGGGTGGATCTCTGTATCCCCATGGCTCTCCATGGGCTGCAGGGACACAGCTGCCTCACCATGGGCTGCCCCACGGGCTGCAGGGAACCTCAGCTCTGGCACCTGGAGCACCTCCTGCCCCTCCTTCTGCACTAGCCTTGGTGTCTGCAGGACTGTCCCTCTCACGTGTTCTCACCCAACTCTTCTCTGGCCACAATTACAACTGCGCAATGACTTTTCTTCCTTCTTAAATATGTTATCACAGAGGCATTACTACAATTCCTGACTGGCCCAGCCTTATCCAGCAGAGTGTCTGTCCTGGAGCTGGCTGGCATTGGCTCTGTTGGACATGGGGGAAGCTTTGGGCAGCTTCTCACAGAAACCACCCCTGGAGCACCCCTACTACCAAAACCTGGCCATGCAAGCCCAACACAAAAGTTAAATTCTATTTTAATGGAGTTATAATACAATATTAATGCTGCATCATCTCAGAACAAGTTCTAAAGCTACACAAAAAAAAAAAATTAAAAGCAAGTCACAAAACAGCTATTTAGGCTATTCCTTGCCGTTATTTAATAATTCTATAGTATCTGACAACTCATAAAGTAACTACCACAGGATAACATTACATCCTAAAAAATGAAAGCTATCCACAACATCCAACATAAACTCTTAAATGATGATGATGATGATGATGATGATGATGATGATGATGATGATGATGATGACAGTGATAAATTCTGCAATAACTTCTGCATCTGAAAGTACCACTAAACACTATGTGATGACTTACACACCTGAAGTCCTCTATCCATAAAAACTGCCAGCATTAAAATTCATTAGGACAAACTGCAGGAAGATGTATTTTTTATTGATATATGGAGTTTAAAATTTAGATTTGTATTATTACTCATCATTTATTGATTATTGAATTATTGATTTTCTGTTTATACAGCTCCAAAAATACAGGACGATTTAGGTATGATCATGAGCTCCACACTCATGATTTGGACAAACAGGATCTAAAATTAATCAAAATGTTGGCTAATAGTTAAAGTTGTATTTGGTATACAATGAAGTAGTAGGATTCATGTATCAAATGATTACAACCTTTCCCTATTATAACCTACAAATATGTGACAAATTACTCATAATCAGATGATAAATTTAGTCGAGACAACCTTAATGTACTGATAGCTAAGATATCTAAGAAAACAGCAAATTAAGCACTCACACTGTCTCCTTCATTCAAGTGATACTCAAGAGCTTCCAGAGCAAGAAACCAGAAATCCTGTGTGATCAGCTTCCTGTTGAAGTTCCTATAACAATCTGAAACTATTACTACTAACATAAAATTCTGTTTATAAGATTAAAAAATGGTAGCCATATAATTATAAAGACTTAGGCACATATGCTAGTGACAGAATCTTGTAAGGTCCCACAATAATTCTAGGTCGATTTGCAATATAGTAGATCTATGAAGACAAAGTAAGTAATACAAAAAATAAGTGCAAAGCTTTTACCAATCTCTTTCCTTTAGGAATGAATTCCTAAGGAATTCATCCTAAGGAATGAAGTTAAGAACTGAGCTTCCTACATTTTTAAAGGTAGATGCTGCATAGTTCATCTTCAGCTGCAGATCTGTAAGGATAGACTGCAAAGTGAAGCAGCAAGCAGTGATTTAATTCTAATTTGATACATCATTCAGAGTTGAGACAGCATCTAAGACTTGTTTGACAAGACACACTCAAAATACAAAATGATCAAACTGAAATTGTGTCAGTTATTTTATGAGCAAATCAGGTCTCTGAATGTTGCAGAATATCTTTTACATGGGGCTGTATCATCAGAACAGATTAATTAGATAAAAAGTAGAAGTACTACAGGGAACAACATCTACACAGGTAAAAGTGGGATTGATCAAAGAAATACAATGGTATCATGTCATCCCTGAGTGACTACATCTTACTTTATTAAATGTTCCAATAACATGGCATGATCATTTTTGTACTTTATTTCTGCTGCTCAGAATGGAACAAAGTTCACCCATTTTGTTTCACAGTCAAGCTAATGTAATCTTCAGTTCTGATCTGCCTAAATTGCCCTTTTGCAAGTTTAAATGATCCAACAATCCTCAAAAAAAAAAAAAAAAAAAAAAAAAAGCAGTCAAACTTGTCGTTTTTTCTTTACTTACCTACTTACTCAGTGCATAAGTTAGCATAACGATGAGGCTCATCTGTGACACAGGACTGGACTGCCACCCTTAGATTGTCTGAGTTTGATTTTGGATAGTGTAATTAAATTGTCAAACAAAGGTCTAGTGCTTTTGAACTATGAGAAGGAACTGGGACTGAAAGAAAGGGAAATGAAAAGAGAGGACAGTCAAAGTGTATTAATAATGAGGGTATAAATAATGTAACATTTGTCCAGAAAGAACCATATCATTGCTATTTTAATTTTCATAAGCCCTCAACTACAATAGAATATAAAGCAAATCACACTAATTATTTAGACAGAACAAAACCTCACATTATTTCAGATACTGTGAACTGAAATAATGTCACCTGAATAAGTGCACCAATAATGCCACAGCATTCTCCTATTATGGGACCACAGAAGAATGATGTTAAGGAATATGAAGTGTAGGATGAAGTAGGCAGCTTCTGCTCTAAAAGAGGCAGAGTAATGTCAGTATGAGCTTGGCTGTGCCACAAGCTTTGGGGCTGCAGATCAGTCTCCTTTTGGTTAGCAGTCTTTTGGTTAAGCCAGGCAGGCAAGCCGAAAATATCTCCCCATCTTCTATATCTTCCTGAGTCAGACATGGTTCTTAAGAAAGCACAATCCAGTGAAGGGTTGGATGAAGGGTTTGGATCTTAAAGAAGCTTTTTGCAGTTGGAGATCTCCAGGAAGCGACAGTTGTCCTTCCTGCAGGTTTAATCTGCAACACCCACGCCCACAAACACGCTGTAGCTGGTAGTTATGCTTTCAAGATTTTGCCCAATGTTGTACAGCTTTGCTGTGAATTCAATACATTGGTACTTTTCCACAGAACCCTTGCTTCTACAGCAACTTTGAAGAGGTTATGTCAATTAGCATTTTTTTTTTCATGCCAAAACCTAGCCAAAAGAGGATAACAGTAAGCTTGTATAACTGCATACGGGTGACAAACCAGACATATGGAGTGTGAAAAAGAGAAGTGAAATCATTGAAGGAGAGCTAGCAGATAACCCTTCATACAAAATATAGCCCTTTTTTGAAACAATGAAAAGTAAAAAAATGTGGTGATTTTTTTTTTCATGTAATCTGTAGCATCTCAGATTTCTAGAATTCATTTAAACAATCTCATTCAGATATTTTGACTTTACTGACTGATGCTTGTGCCTTCAGTTGCACTTAAATCTGTATTTCTATTTATCAGTGTACCACAATAACCAAACCAAATATACAGAACTTCAAATATACAATAAAATCTTCATATACAGTCCTCCTTATTCATGCTGTCCTACATACATATGCCTTCATCTTCAAAACTGACTATTCAGTCTCATTGAAATCTGCCATGTGGGCTAAGTTCAAGGACAATTACTGTTTTAAAATTCTAAGTTACAGAAGGGTAGCTAGCTGAAACTTAAAAAACATGAATTAAAGCTCAATTTTAGACAGACACTTGATAAAAAAATGTATCTTCACATACCCCCCAAGAAACTGAGCTGTTAAATTACACTTGAAGCAACTAGGTCTTCATAAAAGCTGTGGGTAAAAACACTACAGTTCATCATACAGTATTTTAAAATAATACACTTAAGCACTGCTGCAAACTAAAATTGCTTTTTTATGATCACAATCTTATGCCTCTAAGATACTAAAATAAAGATAGGACTTTTCGCTGTCAATCCATGGTAAGGATAGTGGCTTAACAAGATACAAAGATTTACATGCTGTTGTTCTGATGTTGGTATTATGTTGTTGCAGAAACCTTCAGGGGACAAGGTTGCCTAGGATGCTTCACTCAGAAGCTAAATTAAAATGCTCTTAAATTTCACCAAGAATTGATGGGAGAAAATAAAGAGGCATTTTTCTTCTCAGTACACTAACTTTTTTTTTTTTTAACTGAGTAATATTTTAATGCAAATAGAAGGAAAAGAGTTTTCTGGTCTGTATCTTCAGTTCAATTCTGTAGAGCAGACTTCAGATACAATGATGGGATTCACTTGAAAACCTGAAAGACTGAAAACCTTTTTCTCTTACCAGTTTTCAAGATCTGCAACTTTATGACACCCCTTCTGCACAATTATTTTCCATATGCATTTTGCTTCTTATGCCACCTTGGAAAGGCTGCCTTTCTGATTCATCATGCTGTTTCCATTTTCCTTTCAGAAAACAGTTTATATTTTCACTTGGGACTGGTCTGCAATTCATTCTAAGCAATACATTTAAATTATAGAGAGATCTGAACATTTTCAATTCTTTTTTAACTTTTTTACGTCTGACTAAAATGAGCTGTCTATTAAAATGGTAGTCTGGGCTCACCTCTACCCATGTTATGTGCCTCATAAATATTCAGAAACTTGTTTTGATGTTGAAAATTGTTTTATTGTTTTTGTGTTATCTCCCTGTCCTTGAAACAAAAGAGTGCATCATACTTGAGAAGAAGTTTTCACATATTGTCTACCTAAAGTATTGTATTCACTACACATTAGAGGATTTGGATGATTTCAATTTAATTGACAGATAATTCTCAGAAGTGTTTAGATAAAAGATTAGTTAGAGTTTTTTGAAACAGTGTCTTAAATGATAAACTAATATCTATGAGGACTTGCATCTTCCCAGAGCAAAGAGCAAAGATTCATATCAAAGCATTTTTGTCAAGAATACCAGTGCAAGAAAGTACAAGCTAATACTTGTCCAAAGTTTTTTTAAATAAAAAATTGAAGACGTTTTGAAGATAACTTCAGTTTGCAGTGTATAAAAATGGGTATTTAAATGACTTCTAATTGCAAAATAAAAAAATAAAAACCCACATAATTTTTCAATATAATTTCCTTCAGGCACTTAAATGCATTACAATAAAGTCTATTTATTTTGTATTTACTGCAAATTACTTCACTGGAAGGAAAACTTTGACAAGCATTCAGGAAAAAATAAACAGTAGGAAAAAACCCCAAGCATCTAAATATACTAAAATTAAAATTTTAAAACACAAAGTATGCTATCAGCAAGGAAGCTGATGAGAGACTGTGTTCTCTTAAAATATATCTACAAAGCAACTTACATTGCCCAGTTTGAATATACAGCACTTGAGAAGGTTATAATTTCATTTCATGATGGTTTGTGAGCCCATACAATTTGTGAGGTACTCGATTACATTTTTCCTCTGTGAACACTCTCAACAAACACTCAAACTCCTGCAAATATTGCTAGCTAGAAGAAGAACATCTCCCCAGGTAGAGGGTACTCCCCAGGCAAGAGTACTGTGGGGGACCCCAAACAGTTTAAGAAGTTCCCAAAGCTTCCTTGACATTCCTTTCCTGGACTGGGAATCATGCTAGATCACCAGTTACTGGCTAATTACTAAATTATGTCTCAGTCACCACAGGGAAAAAATACATTTTTGCTGTCATTTTGATAACCAGTTCTGTAAAAAAAACCTCAAATTTTTCATTTATTTCTCCCTGCAAATAATATGTGTTAACCTTGATATAAAGCTTAGCAGAAAAGTGGAGACTTGCTTTTAGAATTGCACAGAAATAAGAAAATTTATTTTCTGAGAACTTGCTCTTTCTCAGGAATTAGGTGATTGTTCATGTATTTATTTGCATTGGAATGGTAATAATATAGAATTACAAATGTCAAAACCTAATGTGAGCAAATTTGCATGACAAATGCAAAGTACTGGCAGCTGAGAGAAACCTACATATGTTTTTCTTTCAGTTCATAAGTGTTTACATGCAAACCTGGATATTCTCAGAAGAACAGAAAGTTCTACCAGTGGTAAACTGTTGACACTTTCCAGGCACAGTGGTGTATAGCTGGCTCATCACCTATCAGTACAGAAAGAAATAGTGCAGCCCAAAAACCAAAAGTTTATTCAGTAGATGATAAAAAAGAAAAGCGACAACACCAAAAGCCAAATGTATTTGCGGCAACAATCAGCACTTTACTGACATGTTTAAGTTTTTGTCTTGAAGGATGTACTCACTGTTTTGACAACATGGGATAAATTGTATAAATGAAAATGCTGAAAAGAAAGCAAGACACATGGGAAAAATGCTAAAAAATCGTTTGTCCCAAATAAATAAATTTAAGATAGATGCTAGTTACTGTGTGCTAATCCAATGGAAACATTAAAAAACCTCTCTTGAGACCCATGTGAAATTATATTTGCATAGCTATGAAAAACTGAGAATAATATTTTGTCTTCACTCATCTGCTATAAGGTTCGCTATCAATAAATGCATAAAATTTATTTTGTTAAGTTAAAAATTCAAGTAAGTCAGTTAAGACAGTTACACAGGTTGCCTCCTCGATATTACAGAAACCCCAAAATTTTTGTGTTTGCCTTGATTTTTTTTTTTTTTTAATAGGAAAAGTTCTTCTGCTTGGTGCAACACTACTTCTAAGTCAGATCTTTTCATATTGGTTAATTTATTTTATTTAACTTGCATTTCCTTAACAGATGTGAAACTAACTTTCTTCCATTAAAATCAATGGTATTTTGGCACTAACTCCTAACATCAAAAATAAGAGTTGCAGTGTAACTTAAAGCAGATTTTGAGAGCAATTTGAAATAATTTATATTTTGTAATTTACTGGTACATGACCATTTTTTTTCCTATTGAACAATTTTTTTTATTTTAAAAAGCTTAACAACTTAGTCTTACTTTAGGCAAAACATGGTAAATTACAGATGTTCACTGAGAGTATTACACAAAAAAAAGACGGCCCCTCATGGAAAATTAATATTTTCAGCCTTGTTTTGAAATAATATGTATGATGATTTCATGTTAAAAGTCTACCTCGTTGCTTGTAGGTACATCTCACTGTCAACACTGTTTAAATATAGAACTAAAACTGCATTTCTTATATTAGACTTTCTTATGGAAGACCAGTGCAGTCTGCACATAGAAATTGATTGAAATTGAAATGTTCTTATCCACAAATTTGTACTATCCCAACAAATGCCAATGGCTTTCTGCTGTTATAGATTAGGACTTTGATTTGAGTGTTGATGATGGAGCTTTTACAGCCATACTGCAAAATGACAGAGGAAAATTTTTTATATAATATTTTGAAAAATTATGACTAATTGTATAACTTCTGAATATTTAGGACTTTTTATTTAAAAATCGTGAAATATTAACATTACTACAACAATATTTTAAAATTAAAACCATGCACACATTTTAAAACTACTTCTATATGGCCATCAGTTACCTTTTACAACCTTCTTTTCCTCGGCCTGCCAAGAAATAAAATACCACCCATGTTAGCCAAAAGTATTGTGTAACAGTATCGTTCCTGATTATTGATTATTAGTTACAAAGAAAACATGACATATTATATATGATAAAAGAATTTCAGAAAATCTCCACTGGATAAGGGAAAAAAGTGCTTTGCATAAATAGTAAACTGTGATTTTACACATTTTACTACATGTGTTGTGAAGTGGCACTGGTTATTACGGAATAAAATATTTCTTTTACTGCAAAAACAGTCTCTGGGAACCTGCATTTTCAATACTTTCTTTGCAATATGGAATTTTCTCCCTATGAAGCACGTTTTTACATTGTCTTAAAAAGTTAACTAAGAAAAAAGTGTCCTTTTATGCGGCATAAATAAAGAAAGCACATTTTTACATCTCTCAGGTTTCTGCTTTGATTATTGAGGTAAAAGAGAATGTTCCACAGGCTTAGAAGTAGAATCCTCTATCTGGCACTTTGACCAATTTTCTATTGCATCTAGAACTCAACAGCAAACAGTGACATTAGTTTCATATGAGGGCATTAGAAACAAAAATATTACAAAATTGCAAAATACCATTTTCCCTTCCTGAGCCAGTTCTAAGTGCATGTAGAAAAAAAAAAAACCAAGCAAACTTAAAATTTCCCTCTCAGAGCTACATTTGCACAATGCTTTCCTTCATGGTCTCTCATAAGGCTGCAGAATATACATGTATCATTACCATATTAAGCTTCATCTACACGTTTAACAGATCCCTCAGATTATTTTCTATTTCATTATGAATCAACAAATATATTTTCCTGAAAACAATGAGATATATGTACACTTCTCCAGAACATCATAATTGCCATATCAGTTGAGGTTAGTGCATTGAAATTCTCAGTTTTTTATCAAGAGAAATATTTTAATAACCTCCTCTCACAGAGGGAGCATCCAAGCCCCACACAGCTGCTTTTTCACTCCACCACCAGTGGGACTGGGGAGAGAACAAGAAGGGTAGACTCGTGGGTTGAGATCAAGACAGTTTAATAGGAAAAACAAAAGCCACACAGGCAAACACAGCAAAGCGAGTAGTTAATCTGGCCCCAAAAAGCAGGGCCCCATTGCACATAACATGGGAAAATAAAATTCCATCCCTCCAAATGCTTCCCATTCTTCATTCTTCCCCTCACTTTATATACTCATCATGATGTCACAGGGTCTGGAATATCCCTTTGGTCAGTTGGGGTCACCTGTCCTGGCTGTGTCTCATCCCAACCCCCCCAGCACTCCCAGTCTCCACACCAGTGTAGCAGTAAGGAAAGCAGAAAAGGCCTTGGCGCTGTGTAACCCTTGCTCAGCAATAGCAAAAGTATCACTACATTATTAACATTGTGTTCAGCACAACGTTAATAATAAAATAAAAAACATAGTCCCATACCAGCCATGGTGAAGAAAATTAACCCAGCCAAAACCAGTGCAGCTCCCTAAATCCAAGAGGAAGTACCTTCTGCTTGCCTGCAAATATTGGCATTTACAACTTCCTCTTTCTTGTTTCCAGTGTATCGAAGGGTGTAAGTTATCAACTCAGAGACATTTTTTTTTTAATCAGAGGAAGGCAGAGTAGTAGTTAAAAATAAAGAAAATAAACACAGCTTTTTATGAATGTCAGTGAAACAGCCAGCAGCAGCAGTTAAAACAGTGAAGAAGCAGCATCGTCAGAAACATTGCTAACTGTTCTGATGTCCTTAATATTGCAGAATCACTGTCTGTCTCCAAAAGAGGCCTTTCCCTGTTTGTTGGCTGGACCTGTAGACACCTAATACCTCTCCAATATACTTCATTCATGCTTTGAAAAAAAGACATCTGTCCAAGAACAGGAGAACTGAAGTTTAGTCGCAAGCCATCTACTCTGATCTCCGCTCTTCAGAAAGCCACAAAGTTGCATATTTGCCGTTGTTAATTAAACAGAAAATTTTTAACACACATCACTTATGGGGTGAAGTGGTCAAGGAGAAGCCAAAAGAAATGTGTAGGCAGGCTCAAATGCATTTTTTCATGGATTGTTCTCTACCTCTGATGTTTCTGCTGACACAAACACAGTAGACTTCTACTTGATTTATTGTTTTGATTTATAGTCAGGAAATTCTCATCCAGTTTTCACCCTGAGCTCCACACATATTCTGGACTAGTGTCTACGAAGAGATCTTGCACAATGCTTTCAGTTTTTAAAAAAATTACTAAATAAAGATATTGTACTGTGAAACTTATTCCCCACTGCAAAATAACAGTCCTTATTTATGGAATATTATTGTCTGCTACACTAATACTTGCAAGCAGAGGAGAAATTTTAGGTTTTGGGGGTGTTTGGCAGAGATTGAGCAAATGGTGTTCAAACTTTCTAGTATCTTTGAAATGTACAGTACATCTCAATTCTGAGATGGATTTCAGGGATTTAAGATGCTGTAATGTTAATGTTTTTCCTTTATTTATAATTTTTCCAAGAGTTTTTCTACATGCATCTTCCTGCTTTTGGGATGCTAAACTAAACCAAGTAGATTTGCTACCAGTCATTAACTCTTCCTATCAATAAGTGCTCTTCTGAACAATGGGGATTTTGCTTTCATCAATATCCAAACCAGTCTGGATATTACAAGCACTATTTCCTTTGCATGCATTATTTTATTATAATCTTCTACTTCACATGATGATGATATTATAGATGTAATCTAAATTCTTCTTTGATTACAGAAATATGTGTTTCTTGAGGGGTGTATGGATGTATACATACATGTGTGAGCCTGTGGGTCTGTGTGTCTTTAAACATGTGTATATTGTCTAATTAAACTAGAGTTTCAGATGTAAGTTTCTGGTAATTCTATCATTCTATCATCAAGGTTTTTAAAGCAGCCTGAATTTAGTAAATTTCCTATTAGAAGGAGGCAGAAAACTGAAGCATAATTGGTCCATTAAGCACTGTTTGTCGAAGATAATCAGTTCACCATATCATCAATTTCTCATTACCACTATTAAAAGTTTTTAGGTCTAATTAGGGCAATAATAAGCACATTGAAACATACTTGCTTATTACATACTTTTCATTCAATATGAAAAGAACAAATTGTAATTCCATGACAGATTCAAGCTCACTGTCAATCATTTTTCTGCACAAATACTGTCAGAAGTCAAGCTGAGTAACAGAATTTTGACTATCAAAAAGATCAAGTAGTAGTATGAGACAATCAAAAGTACTCAAGAGACAAACAGAATTATCTGAAATTATATTTATATTTTAAAAGGCTTGATTGCTCATTACCAAAAACATTTTTCTTCACCCAAAAGAAAATTCTACTGGTAGTCTTTTAGTACTCAGCTTAAATTGCAAAATTTTAATATAATTAAATTATATAATCACTTTAACTCAACCATCTGTAGCTGCCAGCAGGGCTGGTTAAAGTAAGTAAACCCCAGGTTTCATGCTACTGACTACCTTTCAAATGACTCATTAAAGTTTTCAGGTTTGGTTCTTTTTCTCAGTAAGATTCAATTACCTTAAGTTTTAAAAGAAGTTTGGCTAAAATAGAACAAAGAAAAGGTGTTTGCTAATTAAGAAATACATTCTTAATCTTAAACTTTTTCTACAGAAAAAAGCATTTCCCAAGGTACCAGATGTATCTTTCACTATTGTGATTTTGTATGTTGTGGCTTTTTCCCTCCACATACTGTATTTTTTAAGCAGTGCAAAACAATTAGTGCAGATGATTGGTTTCTTTTACAGTTCTCAATTGACAGCTCCAGCTAACTACTCTGAAGATTTTGTTAGGGGTTTTTTTTGGTTTTCTTTTTTCCACTTAAAGGATTTTATTTCACTTTTTCTCTCCTTCATAGTTCTTTGAACTTCCCTTGTGAGATCACTGAAAAAAACAGCTTTTCTCTCAAGAGAAAAACACGTTATGCAAAATTCTCCTTATTATCACTATGTTAACCAGTAACCTTCAGGGCAGGTTCCCAACTAATCTAGATTCCATTTAAATGGAAAAAACCCATTTGTTGAGAGTATATAATTTTTTTCTGTAGTGTGTCTACAGAATATCAAATATATAAGAGATCATGCTTTAATGTAGGAACACTATATTTCTTTATTTGGCAGCCGAACAAGAGAAATAATAGTTTTCCTTCATTCATTCGTTTTATTTCTCTGGTGGGTTTTTTTGCACAGCATGAGTGATTCCCAGGTTAGATCAAATCTGTCATGCAGTTTTCACTGACCTACATACCTACTTTTACTGAAGTAAATGTTTCACAACAACAATCATAATCATAATAATAATCATAACTGAAATCATTATTCAGGTGTTGGACAGACTATTATCTGTCTTTTTTTTTTTGCGAAGCTTCAGCATTTTTGAACATTTTATTTCTCATTCTTTGCCACAAAAAACTGGAAATACAGTTGTTCAGCCACAGTGATATTGTGATCATTTTTAGGCATCTCACTCACATAAGAATGCATTAAAACCCCAAGAATTTCTTAATTTCCAGTGACCAACAATTTGTTTGTCACTCTTCTCTTGATATCTGCAAATGATAATGTTCCTGCCCTGGGTCCTCTATGAAAGGTTTGTATTGGTATACAGAAAAATAGGAATATGGAAATTTGGTTTATTTTCCTTAATGAGGGGTTTTATCTCTTTGCACAATATGCCAAACAAGTTAACTCCCTCTGAAAGAGTCAAAGAATGAGATTACTCCTTGAAGTTTGTACTGAAATGTTCTTTCAAAACGATAGCTGAAGGCTACTATTCTGAAAATCACTATCAATAAAAACTAAGCTTTTCATCACAGATGAATTAGTATAACAATTCAAAATATTACTACTACAGCTATTTTTTTTTCCATTTGTATTACAGTTTGAAACCCTTCAAGTTATTACTTGATTATAGATTTTTAAGACAGCAATTATCATCAAACTTTCCATTCCTGCTGCTCCCACACTTAGAACAAAGCTACAACCCTACATGCTTCAAAACTCATATGGATTACAAAGTGGGGATTTCAATACAAATAATTTCCTTTCAAATCTTTAACTAAAAAGTTTGCTTGATTCACCACAAAGGCGATGTAATAAGGCTGTGCAACAAAGAGTAGGAAACGTTCATCAACACTAATCGCTGTAAATATTTGTCAACCATGATCATGGTCTGAAATATTGTAGTCAGTAGGAACAAAACAAATTGTAACTGCAGGGGTTTGGGGCTCTTCTTCCCATCAAGTCAGCAAGCCCATCTGCTGGTGGGCTGGTTTGGAATTGCTCTTTGAAGCTGCTGAGAAGTATCTATCCCTGGTTATCACTGCTCTGAGAATTGCAGTGTACGGCTGCAAATGGCTGCGTTTCAAAGCAGGGCTGAAAGAACAGACACGCGTCACTCAGTTTGGTACTACAACTCTGTGCCACTGGCTCCCTAAATAAAATGCTGTAACAGCCGTGCACTATTTCATGAGCTTGAGTCCTTCTATGCTTCAATCTTGTTGCAAACTTGACCTCCTGAAAGACATTTTGAAAATAGTTATATAAACCCAAACGTTTGAAAAGGCTCAAAAATTCTGACTCTTGTGTCAAGGGGTTTTTTTTGCTTGGTAGGAAATCAAAATGAGACCCAGCTATACAGTTTCATGTCGAGATTTTGTAAGCATTCTGTATATGTAAGGCAATGAAAAATATAATTTAGACTAATTATTCCTGACATTTTGAAATTATGAAAATACTGAACTTCAAAAGAAATTTTGCTTGTGTATACACCATGTGGTATCCTTAATGAGGATAAATGTAATTTTTTCTACAGCACAATAACTTCATAATTATTTTCTAATTAAAAGGTCTACTTCTCTGATGACTTGTACTTACACTTAACACGTAATTAGATGTAATATAATTGATTACATAAAATAACAGAAACTGAAAGAAATATTAATGAGGAGAAGTAGCTAAAATAAAAAAATATGTATTGGAAACTACACTTTTTCTTAAAAAGAATAGTTTCAGTGGTAATTCTAAGATTTGCATTGGTTGAATGCTGAAGCTTGTATTTAAAGTCTTTTTTGTATTGTGAGATAATTCCTGCATCACATCATGAACTTTTCTTCTTAGTAGCAGGTGAAATCAGAATATCCCCTCACTGACCCCCGTTTCTTTTGCCATACCCTGTCCCTCAAAATACTTGAGCTGTCCATCCAACATGATAGTCTATTACATTTTTCCATTTTAAGTGTTGGGAAACAAAGTCAGCTGCTGCCCACAGGCCCCCTTGAGATAGGGATTTCTGGTCTCCACACAACTCTCCTGTATAATGTTCCTAATGTTCCATAGCAACTTTTCTGAAAACAAATGAGGTTCCACCTACGGAGGTCTAGGGTACCGCTTTCTTCCAAAATAGTAATGTATTTGGGCCTAACTTGATGTCCTGATTTTCTGTTTTGGGGATGTTTTCCAGTCTCAGATAATAGCAGTTCTTCACTCAACTGACCAGAGAGGTATGGAATCTTTTAAACATAAATAGAAGTGATTCTGTCCACAGTATTAAGGTACGTGACTTATTTTATTGGCATTGGCTGTATCAGAAAAAGCAACGCAAGCCAAAATATGACATGGCTGGGATGGTATAATCACCTGTACCAGGGTGTATTGGTAAACTTTTGCATATACAGTTGTTACGAAGATGGAGAGATTGATTTAGAGATTGATTTAGAATCACATATATTACGGAGTAACTTGAGGGAATAATAAATTGCTGCTCAAGTGACAGCGCAGTCCCTGCTGAGAGTCAGACTGGCCACACTCAGAGTATGAAAACTTTCCATCAAGAATGGACAAGCTTGTAAAACACTTTAAAGAAATAACTTGGGATTATTTTGTTCCTTTTCAACTCACTTTTTTTGCACAAACAGGAAGCAGAGACATGGTAGTAGAATTGCTTCAAGCGACAAGAAGATGAGAGAGGTTTTCCTGTTGTGTTTGCATAAGCAGATGGCTGTTCTTGATGTGTTTCATTGGGAACATAATCAGTGCATTGCAGAGGCATGCAAAGACACAACAAAAGTGACAGAAGAGCAGCTGGGCTTTAGGACTGACATCACTGATGAAACTGGGATGGCATGGCTTGAGATTTATCTGAAAGTCAAACTGTCAGGAGGCTGAAGAACAGAGGCATGTAATTAAAAAAGCATGTGCTTCAACAAAGCAGATTTAAATGGGAATTTCACATTACAGGAGTTTCATCAGGTTTTTTTTTTATAACAAATAAAGGAACACATCAAGACAAAAACAAAAGATAGAAAAGAGTTGTTTAAGAAAACTCGTGTGATGGTAACATTTCTTGTTAGAGTTAACTTCTTGTAGCATCTTGCTACAATACTGTCTGGCACTTGGATTATATATTGTTAGACAAATGGGTATATAACATCTATTTTCCCACAAAGATGATTTCCTTTCAATATGGATTGTTGAATTTGTTCACATAATGGATTGAAATGGGAAAAAACACACAAAATCAAAATATGGGGTTCTTTTTAATTATTATAGCTGAACATTGACAGTGAAAGAGCAATTAAGATTTTGACATCTTAAAAAGACACCCTGATACTTTGGCATGAGTGTGCTTACCAAAATGTTATCTTTAAGCTACCTTATGAAAGCATTTCAGTCAATATGTCATGAAAAAAATCAATGTGCTTATACCATCTGCAAACCCTTCTTTAGAACATGGTAACAATTCGAGCAGAAGTAACTATTATGCAAACCAGAAGCAAATAAAAAAGGAGCCAGTTGACAATGGCAAATTAAAATGAGATCACAGAAATTTCATCTCCACACAAAAAATATTTAGATGTCTTCTAATTGACTTACAAAGTACTCAGAACAATTTGATTTATAATTCTGTTCTGAAACTAAATAAACAAAAGATTAGTTAAACAATTTTTTTAGAGGTGTCTCTCTGAAAAAGCACATTATGTTTCTGTATCCTGTTTAAGAATTCTCATTGAAGGCCCCTTTGTAACCTGACATACACTGCATTTTACTACCCCCAAAAACCTCATTAGAAACAAATAATACTTAGATAAATTTGTGTGGGTATGTTTTTAATTTTTGTCCACTACAGCAAAGTCCATCTTGGGAACATTAATGCAAATTGCAAATTATAGACAACGGGAGGACTGCAAGCCAACACTCTTGGATCACTTTACCATGCTTAATCTCACTGCTAAGCAAAATTAAGAATTCCACAGTATGTCTGTAAACAGAGATTGAAAAATTGACATGATGATATTGTCAATTCAGATAATATTAGTGCTGGAAAAAATATCAGGACATAACAGAGAATCTGAGAACAACAGTTCCTTGCCTGTTTCTCTCTTCTCTTCCTCTCATTTTAGCTAGAATATAAATTACCATGGGAAGATCCCATGTTTAAGCATGGACACAAAGGGCAAACTTTGGAGGCATGATAGAAGGTGGGTTTTTTTTACTTAAAAAGAGATGACAGGCTCAGGATGGGAAGTGACAGTGGAGCCTATGTCACAGAAGAACATCAAACTGTGACCCAGCAGCAGCGCCCTCACAGCATTAGTGCACCATTCCACTGGGAGGGCAGGCATGATCACAGCAGCACAGCAGAACAACTTGGGTGTTATTTAGGGCTGTTCTCACTCCTGCAATAGCTTGGCTGTAATTCAAAAATGCTCTGATTGCAATATGGCATCGATTACCCTATGACCGAGAAGGTAAAACTCAAAGAGCTATCTGTTTATGCCTATGCCACAATATATACTCATTTCCCTGAGACCAGACATGCTCTGAAAGTGCTAGAGAACTAACACCAATTAGCACTTTGCTAAAGAGAAAGGAAAACCATCCTGTAGATTATACGCTACATTTTTTCTTAAAGCTGTGGAGCACCTGAGTTTTAGGAGCATTAACACTTTATATGTGTCATGTTGCTCTAACTGACTTGACTTGCAGCTGCGACTGCTGGGCACTTCTGCAGACATAATGCTGACATTTCCTAACATTTGAGCATGTGGCTTTCCAGCCTTTCCAGACCCTGTTTACAGGAGTCCAATGCTCTTTTAAAAGTCACTTTTTTTTGCTGTGTACAAACAAAGGAAAGTAAATGTCACATATGCTTTGTGAAACCATAATGAGCTCTGCACTAAATGTTAGATGCACTGGACAGTCAAGCTAATGATCAGTTGGTTTTGCAGGGTACATATATGTTAACAAGTAAATTAGAGCAACAAAAGATGATCAGCTAATCAAAACAGATGGCACTCTGGCCCCTGAAATGATATATCTGATACAGTTATACAGTTATAGGAGTTTTACCTCAGATGCAATGAATCCAGACCCCAGGACTGAGTGCTTGCACCAAGGACATGGGAACTGACTGATCTAAAGGACTGGTCACTGGTAATAACCCTTACTGTTCCAAAAAGGGGTGGACTCTATTTGGCTCGCACCTGAGCCAGACTTTTATAAAGGGGGCATGCTTTGAAGATTTTATTGCTTTTCTCTGAAAATACAAACAGCTCTGTGACTCAGCTCTCTGGTGTACAACACGTGGGGATGACCTGTGAGCTCTGCCCACAATTTCAGCTCTGCCTCAAAGCAAACAGTGAACATAGGCACAACCTAACAGAACCAATAATGCAAGCAGGATGCTATTTTGTAAGTCTGTTTAACAGATATTTTGCAGAGGAATATTGGGGTTTTTTTTCTTCCACATTCTGAAGGAAATACGTGACTTTAGACCTCCCTGCTCTCTCCTTTCCATTTCCCTTTTCTTTAACATACTCGAATTTCCCTTTGTCATTTTTGCTATTCCTTTAGTCCTGCAAATTGCCAGTGACCTGACTGCCTCCTTCCACTTCTCCATTTTGTCCCAGTATTTGAATGAGGCTTCTGCTCCACACTGACCAGGTACCAAGCTAAATAACAAAAACAGGATAAACCTTCATTTCCAGGGACAGGGACTGACTTCAGGGTTCCACAAGCAGGGCAGAGCAATTCACTTGTTCAACCCTGCTGCAGCACAGTCAGAGAGGTCTAGTAGTGGTGAAGGATTTGACTTTGGCAGTTCAGTTCCCAAGGAGACAATAAACTTAAGAAGGTGACAAAAATGGTAAAAGGAATGGAATATTTTCATACAAGGAGGAAATAGATAAACTAGGGCTCTTCAAATAGGAAAAGAGATTATTGAGGAAATTGTGAGGCAGATCTGGAAGATGACAAATAGCAGAGAGGAGTAGAAGAACTCTTACTAGCAATGTGAATCCACATCAGTGTTTTGTTTTGATCTGGAGAGCACTTCAACCAAATATCCTCTTTTGTTCACACTACAGAGGAGCTTCAATGCATATTAAATCAATTCCTTTAAAAGGAAAATAAACTGAAAGATGCACTCCATATACTCACCTAAAATGAGTCAGCCACTAACAGGTAGGTGTGCGTGTAACTAGACTACGGTTACCTTGATGTAAAATCCCTTCAAATGTATACTGTAGACTCTCAGGTCATCAGCACAAATCATTTCATTCTACATATTTCATTCTACATATTTCATTCTACATATTTCATTCCACTGTACTACTTGCTAGGCAAGGAATATCCTATGTTGCAAAAACCATAAAGCATCAAATCAAGCAGTGACCTTAAAAAGCAGATAGTCTGTATTTGGCTCATTGGTACATTTCATTTGGGTGGCAAAATTCTGTAAGTGTTCAGGAGTTATTGGACAAATAAGATGTCTGCAGAACATATTGACACAGTTGCAATTTCCTGCTCAGAAAGCACACAGATTGCAGACTATCAGCAAATCAAACCAGTGGACAGGCCATTCCATGCTTGTCACATTACTGTACCATTTTCGTCAAGCACATCACAAAGTCCTTTTCTCTTTTGAGCTGAGTACCCTGAATTCAATTTCAATAGATCTGGGAAATTCAGAGTTCCCTAGATACTTGATTTGCTTAATGACCATAACTTGCAAGATGGTTTTCCGGTCGTGCCTAGCAAACATTTTCTATCATCCTCAAGGCACAGCAAAACACCATCCACCAAGTACAGAGTTAAGCAAGTTTTTCAGTGCTGTTGCATGATTCTACACACAGCTGTACAGCTCCTTGAACACAGGCTGACATTTTGGAGTTGCTATGCTTTTATCAACAATCATGGGACCTTTTTTGTTCACAAAAAACCTACATACTTTCCCCAGGTATTTTTGCCTTGTTGAGGTCCTATACATGTTTAATCCTTGGGTGTGCTACTTTAGCGTTTTGGTTTGGACTGGGAAGGAGAATTTTGAAGAGAATACTGCAGACTCTGCACATGTGATGCTTTGGTTCATGTATCAGACAGCAGGCACAACTTGCATTTCCTTCCAATTAACCTGCAGCAAGTGAAAAGCTGTGCTTCAAGACTTTATCTTAAGTATATAGGACAAATACAGTCCACAGAACCACTACAGTCCAAGTGAAATAAACACCCTGAAAATGCATATAATGTAAACATTTGCTTACTGGACTGCACTTCTCACTTACCAATAATGAGCTGTTTTATTTCATTTTGACTCTGATAAAATTAAATGAAAGAAAAGATTAAAAAAAACCCTAGAAGGCTCAAAATGAAAGCACTGATACAAAAGCTAATGATGAATGTTCTCTTGGCAATGCTAGAAGTCACAAATTTAAAAGGCACCACTGACAACCAGGGCCAGCAATTACAAATTACAGACAAGATCCCAAGGGAGCAATTAAGGCATATGTGAACAAGCAGGTTGCAACAACCAAATATTTCCTAAACTTGAATCAAAATTTGGTACACAAGTTAAGAAAAAATGTATTTTATCTATACAAATTCAATTTAAATCTATTTAATTCAATTTAATATATGATAAGGTTTGACCTAATATTTTCATGTTGTTGCACCAGGAATTGAGAAATCAAGATCTACTACATATTCAGGATTTTACACTTTTCATATCAAAAGGAGCTCAGATTATTACTTTTCTGTAAGTACTCCACAGCCAAACATGCTCCTAATAAAGGTGTGGCAATATTACTTGACTGCCAATCCAATCAATAAGCTGAAGTTTGTTCCACGTTTTAGCTACCTTGGTCAATTACACACAGATTTCATGAAAGAAATTTGTCGAAATTTGAGGAAGGGAGATTGGTCACCACTGCTCCATGAGTATTAGAAATTTTACATTGCCTGTATGCATTGGTACGAATGCTAAAGTTTGTTCCTCTTACATAAATCTTCCAGTCTTGTAATTTACCCAGAAACTTGGAGAGATTTTTTAAAGACAGTTCAGTCTGAAAGACACGGATTTATAGTGATTAGGTGCTGCTATGCAAACTCTAAGACTAGAAATAAAGCCTTGTGCTGTGGACAGCAACAGGGGAGAGAGACTAGCACAGCTTAAACTGCTATGATTTTTGGAAATTTGTCTTTAATGTTTGGTCCAGAATATAAATTTGCACAGATGAAACACAGGTGATTCATAACAGCCCCTTTCTCCCACATTCTTCAGATTCTGTCTTTTCCAGCCTCCACATTTCGCTTTGTCTTTGTATTCTCGGATCCCTGGGACTCATTCTTTGTGCGTGTCTGCAAAACATCTCCTACAGCTGGAGCTGAAGCTGTACTGACATAGAAACAGGAGACTAACAGAGGTACAGAGGAACAAAGATACTGACAACTGAAAGGAACAAAGAAACAGGCACAAGTTAACCTGACTGTAATGTAAATTCCTCCATGTTGAGAAGAGGTTCCTTTCCTGTTCAGTGGAGTGCTGAATACTGTTCTTTCTCAAACAGCAAATGTAATATTCCTTTACATTTGGAGGATGCAGTGTATTTAAAGCTGGATTCCACCCATGACGCAAGACACATTAATTACACTTGATCAGCCTGTTCATTTAAGTGTTAAAGGCTTTTACTGAAAGCTTTAATTCTCCAACATTTGTTTGCGAAGCTCACCTGATCAAACAAACCCTCAGACTTCATCTCCTCTTGACTTACCCATTTAGCCAAAGTAATGCACAGGACATCAACATGATTTACTTTTTAAGTACAAATAAATCATATGCACTTGGGAGTCTGGATCTCAGGCTTCACAATTAGCAAGCGCACCTACTACAGAGAAACTGTACTCGATGCTTTCAAGAACCTGATTGCTAGCTCTAATTTAGTAGCTTTATCTACTTCTTTTACTGTTTCAGCTCAACTGCTGCTTTTCCATGCATCAGAATCATTAGCGGTCACACAGAGATACTTGTCTCTGGGTTAAAATGTCTACAAGCTGTCAAAGTGTTTTAGTCTAAACCTCTGTGACTGAATGTTTGGTGGTGCTCTCAGCATACAACAGATAGGCCTGCCAATATTATTTACATATGGTGATAAATGAGCAACATTACTTATTTTAACCTAAAGTAAGAAGTGCTTTTGGGATGCTAATTAAGAAAATTTTTCCCTATTGCGGTTTTCTGTTAAAGTGTTCTAGTTTTACTTTGTTTCTTTTATTTTAATTTTTTCATATTAATTTTAGGCTTATCACACATGAAGAAAACCATATGCTTTCTCAAAAAAAGGAAAAAGAGAAAGTCACTAACCTGAAAAAAAGGGATTAAGAGAAAAATACTTTTGGATGTTTTAATCTGCAGCAAGAGGAGAGAAATAATTCATGCCAGCAACAGCCATAGCTCAGGGATTTTTTTCTACCACTTCAGAATATATATTACAAATACTTTCGTTCATTGTATTACGGATATTCTCTGTTTTGTTTCTTTTATCTTATTAAAGATATTTACATAAAATTATGGCAGGAAAAAAGAGTTTGATGACCACTGAAAAAAGAGCCCCACATCTTAGAGAAATTTGGAAAAAGACATTCTTTTTAGAAACAATTGTGCTTTAATACAGTATTCCTTACCAAGGATATTAATAGTAAGGGAGAATATTTATTTCCAAGAATTTATTTGTTTCTCCAGCTGCTTCTGTACCTGAACTCCTAATCAGGTTTGTAACAGTGTAATTATTTCCACAGCAACCAGTTTAGGCATCACAAACAAAGGATTATGACTTCAGTCTACAAAAGAGCAGCAAGAAGATTAAGTTTTAGAAACATCTTGGTGGAAGGGTGGTCTTATTTAATTTCCCTAGTCCTAAAGAATACAGGAAAATAATCAAATACAGACATAAAACAGTTTCGGAAGAAAAGGCATTAAAGCACTTTTCATGAGAAGTAGGATTATTTCCAACCAGTAATAATTCTATTATTTATGAAATCTAGAGTGGGATTTAAGTTATACAACAGACACCGAAGATACAGGCTATAGGGGGGGGGGGGGGGGGGGGGGGGGGGTGAGTGTGTGTGTGAGTGGGTATATGTGTGGGTGTGTGCATGTGTGGGTGTGTATGGGGGGAAATCAGCTGCCTAAATGTAGGTGCCGGGCTGCACCTGAGACACCTTGCTGTGTCTGGGATATCTGCATGAGCTACCAAACAAGAGACAAGACATAGGGGAGATGTGTGACCACCTGAATTTGCAGCTGAAGTCAAGCAGGATGTAGTAGGACATTTCAGCTGGTACAATACACCTGAACTGAACAGACACTCAAAAGACCAAAGTCCTGTGTTAAAAGGGTGTTCTGGACTTTGCAGCATGGGTCAGAAAAAATCTGAGCATTTATGTTAGGCAGGTGGATTGAGTCCCAACAAGGAGGTGTTTGAATCACAGTCTTGCTCCTACCTTTAATCACAATTTAGAAATTTAGAAATGTGCTTCGTTTCAGTGACTGAACTTTAGTAAAAAAAAACCCAACCAAACAAAAATACCCTGAAAACCTAATAACAGCAAAAAATCAACTAAATGAAACCAGCAACTTTTTTTCAGAGACCTTGAGGAAGTTTCTTCCTGCTTTTAGAAAAATTTTTGATGTCTCTCTGGAGAAAGATTAGTCCTATCGGAGCATGAAAAGCCTCTGTAAGCAGGGGTTCAGATTTGGATTAAGGAGATACAAGAACACTGAAGATCAGTCTGTATTGATTTCCTAAGTGCCAGTCTATATCACAGGTACTGGAGAAATCACAAGGGGTTACTGCATTTACCAGGGACGTATCAGGCAGCTAACATTTTTAACAGAGGGACAAGTAATCAGGTGAGAACAGAGAAAGAACCGAGGAAGGAACATCTGGCTTAATTACATGTTGCCAAATAGACTGAATCTCAGGAAATTTGCCTCAGAGTACACGAAACACTGACTACAACAATGTCAGAAGCATTTGTAATTATCTTTCAGAATTTTGAGAGGACGATGACATTTCAGAAGATTTAAAAAGGTCAAGCACAACCTTTATCTCTAGAAAATGGCAAAAGGAAGAGACAAGGAATTATAAACTAACTACTCAACTTATGTTCAGTACCGGAAACAATACTGGAAGAAATTAGGAATTTTAGAAACTTGAAAGATAACACGAAGATGAACAGCAGCCAACGCGTATTTATCAAGAACAAATCCAATTCAATTTTCCTTCTAAGAATAAGGTCTTATAAAAAAACAAAACAGCAAGAAATACACTAACTTAAAAAATACTTCTGGCATTTCTTCAGGACATATTTTAATAAGCAGAGAATGTTACAGACAAATCTATTCTAAGATCCATGCAATATCAGTTTCAGAACTGCCCTCAGGGAGCAGTTATCAATACCTCATTGTAGGACTAGAAGGTATATGACAATCAACAGATATAGAAACAGCACTGCATCAATAGACTTCATACTTCATTGACAGCATAGTGACAGAGCATAGAATATATCTATTGAATTCACAGGCATCAAAATGAAAAAATGGTTTAGAAAACAAAACCAAAGAATTGACAAAGTGGTCTAAATGAAACAGGATGGGATTCATTATGGAAAAAAACCCCTCAAACCTATGCAATGTTCTTCTGTGAGGCAGAATAAACAGTTGCAAAAATCTTAGATGGGAAACAAGTAGTAGGATAGCAGCTGTAAAAGGAAAAATCTAAGGCTTATAATGAATTCTCAGGTGACAGTAAGCTGTCAATGCCAGCTGACTGGTAAAAGGCTATCATACTGAGACATATAAAGAGAAATATTTTTACAAGCCACATGGAATAATTCTTTTGCATTAGCAAAGTCTGTTCTCTCTACTGAGTCTAGTTTTGGGCCTTGCATTTAAAAAAAATTGGCCACTTAGAGAGATCCTACAGGGCAGCCCCTAGATGTCTAATAATCATAACCTACAGAAACAACCAGATTTATTGTTCATAGAAGAAAAATTACTGAAGCTGGAATAGAAGAATTTTCTTCAATATTAAGAAGCAATTGTAAAGGGAAAGGAAATAGCTACGTTCCATGTCCTTGGCATATAGGAAAAGAAAAATGGTACTATACTTCAGCAAGAAAAATTTAGTTAAGAAATATGAACATTCTCTAAGAGTAAACCTATTTGAATACAGGAATAGGTTGTCTGTGGAAATTGTGACATCATATAAGGTTAGATGTGCAATTTTACAAATACAGGACTCTGTTGGATCAAAATGGGGAACTCCTTCTAGGACGCTGGGATTTCTTGGATCCTGGGGTTTATAGGAGGGGGGGACTCTTGGTATTTATCTCTTCAGCTCAACAGCTATAAAGCAAGAAACTGCCCTTTTATCATCTTAGTTCCTTATTTTGAATTTGAGGAGGAATTTTGTCCATTCCAAATTTCATCTAGTAGATCAGTTTATTATTATTTAATGTCTTGCTTATATCATCATTTTTGGTATATTCATGAAGCTTTAGTGTTTAGTGCATCAACTGTGACTTGCATTAGGCTAAAAGACCTCTTAGAAACAAGCCAGCTGATATTTTCCAAAACATTTTATGGGGCAGAGAGAGAGGAGATGAGCAGAACTTGATGGATTTGTACTCATTCACTGAAAATAGGAAGGACACATGAGAATGGGAAGGACACAAACATTGCAGTCCCACTGACAGTTTGAGAAATTTAGATGACAACACCGTGTTTATATGTCAGGAATCCTATAATTTTTTCACTGCACAAACTCATGTTCTAAAACTTTGTTGCTTACCCAAAATGCACTTCAGGACTGGCTTTAAATCCAGCCCCAAAAGGTATTGGCATTTTACTGAAATTCCTGGCATAACTGTACTTTTCAGGTGCTTCCTCCTCCTGGAACATACAGGTTCCTAAACATCTTTTTATTGCATATCTCAGGTCTCTTTAGAAAGCCCATATTAAAGTAATTTTTTACTCTATTTATTAGATCACAGCTTTACAGACTGAGTTTACATTAATTATGGTACTATTGCAATTAATGGGCATAGTGTTACCTTTCTTGTTGCTTCATTACCATTTTACTTTAGTGTTTTCACATTTCCCAGTTTAAAGATATAACTCACATTCTTTATTCAATATTTATTTGTTGCTTCTTATGTACTGCCTCATCTACAAGATGGAAGAAATCTTAGTTGTCTCATTTAAATGTCTGTACATTTGTAAAGCTTTGAGTAGAGTGACTCAGCCCATAAATATCCAGAAAGTTTGAAAATTGTTGTGCATTTAATAGCTATTTATTAAATGGTAAAGGCAGTTTTCCTTGGGGCAAGAAAGAACTCCACCCAATGCTTCTGCAAATGGTCTAGGAGGGGAAACATAATAGCTACAGACAAAATACTGTCAAAGCAGTTCTTTGCTCCATTTCAGTATTATCAGCTGTTTAATGATCTGAGAGGGAAGATAATGGCATCAAATATTGACATCTGAACTGCTCCACTAGATATTAGTTTTCTGTTTGCTATTTTGTTCTTTATCACTCACCTTCCCACACTTATTTTTTTAGTGTTATTGGTTACTGGGGTCTAGGACTAAAGAAAATGTAGCCAGGGAAAATTTGGTCTCTGGCTTGGCAACAGAGACCAAAATTAATGTCAGAGATCAGGATTAGCTGGAGAATTTCTATCCTTCTGAATGCTCAGTATGAACTGATTTGAGGGAATAAACGGTATGGATCATTAATGAGGCTGTTACAATATTCTGCAAAAGTCAAGACAGGGGACGTGTGTTGAGCAACGGTTCCCAGCCCCACAAAACCCTTCTCCAAATCCATCACTGAGGACTGAAGAGTAAGATATGCAGTCACAAGCATTAAGCTGATATGCTTCTAGTTTCAAGTGACTAATTCAAGTGCACCATCCAAAATTAGCCCATTAGGTTTCCTGAACTCAGATCGTAAAGGTAACTCCATAAAGTACACAAGGTCTCCAGTATATGAAGTATATTAACACAATTTCAATGACTAAACCACAATTGTTGATTTTAGTGGCCAAAGCTAAGAGCTTTCCCGTTGCGTATTTCTTTATTAAAGACATATTCAAATATACTCAGTCTCTGGATATACTTCCTTAATGTAAAAAAAAAAGCCCACAACCCCCCCTCCCCAAAACAAACAAACAAAAACAAACAAACAAGCAACCTCCAAAAAAACCAAACAAAAAAATCCACCAAAACCCAACCAAACAAAAAAAACACAAAAGCAAAACACACAAAAAAATCCAACAAAACCCCCCAAAAAACACAACAAAACAAACAACACCCTCCCCCCATAAAGAACAAAACCCCCAAAACCCCCAAAAAACCCACCAAGGAGCAAACAAACATAAAACTACTGAAAAGTCCAACCCAAACCCAGAAAAAATCCCCAAACAAACCACGAAAAATATACACCTAAATAAAAGCAGTTCTATTTTTATAGGGCTAAAGAATATGATCATCCTTTGGGAATGCAATAAGGAATGGCAAGAATCCCACAACAAATAAATCAGAAATAATATGCCAGACAACAACGTTTTACGCCCACTTGATTTTGGAAAGA
This sequence comes from Certhia americana, assembly GCA_018697195.1. Taxonomy (NCBI): domain Eukaryota; kingdom Metazoa; phylum Chordata; class Aves; order Passeriformes; family Certhiidae; genus Certhia; species Certhia americana. The sequence continues at coordinate 74,696,920 of CM031857.1, read as the reverse complement.
GCTTGAACAGATTTAGTTCATTAGCACAGAAATCCCAAATGGGAGATAAGTGTTCGGGTGCCATTTTCTGAAATGCCTATATTGAAAACTAAGCTCCTCAAAACCCAGAGAGCAGTGCTGCCTGACACCAGCAGTACATGACTTCCCCAGGGCTATGATGTAGCGCAGGGGTGTTTCCAGCCTCCCATTCTAAGAACTTGGACTGTAGGTTCTGAGCAAAGCGAGCAGGCAGGTTTCTGGCACAGGGATAACCACTGCTGGGCTCACAAACTAAGTATTCCTCCCCTTATATTCCTTAAATGACTAAAGTGAGTATGCTCTCTTTAAGCATTTAAACATTTAAGTAAGAGATGCTTCTTTGTCAGTACTTAACTGGATAGTTACTCCAGATGAAAGAGAAGTTCTGTTCTCTACTTCTGCCTGAGAGAACCTGATCCAAATTCTTCTGGTACTTGTATTATCCATTCTGGATACATCTTGCCTGTATTCAGCTGTACAAACATTGTTAATTGTCAATGTCAACACCTACAACAGCAATCTATTCTTGATGACCACATTAGGATGGAGTCCTTTAACTTATGCTATTTCTAATTCTTTGCCATCAGCTAACTCTTTCTATTAACTAAATTACTGATGAAATCTTTAATGGCTTTTATTGCCTAAAGTTTCGTGAGTTGAATTCCAGGCAGGATATTTAATGCCAAAGGTTGGTTCTCTATCAGTCTCTCCTCCTAAAACTACCTTCTGTGGAATACCTTGACATATGCAAGATATGTAAGATATATAAAATATCTTATGTAAGACAGATAACAACAGCATTCGTGCTGCACCAGTTTATAATACACAGGAAATTCTATGGAGAAAAGGCTACTGATTTGAAAATATTTAGACCATTTTAGAAAATGAGAGCCTTTGTTTAAATAAGTGTTTATGGGAAATACTTGTAATTTTTCTCTCATGCTGAAAGTATTGTTTTATTTCTCCTACAGGTGCATACAAAAGACTGCTGTGAAACTAATTTCTACTGTTTACACATGACTATTTTTGTATGCTATTTCTGTGTCTACTGAATATCCTTTAAAATAATTGTAAAGCAAAAGAAACACTAACAATAAAGTTACATAGCTCATTTTAATAATACTTTTGAATAAAATGGGTAAAAAAGGATTGTTAAACCCTGTTATTTTCACAGTTGTTCTATCAGTATAATATATACAGCTCATCTGAAGTGATAGCAAAAAAAAAATCAAAATTTAACTCTTTATACAATCTCTCATAATCAATTGCTTCCTTAATGATTTACTTAGGAAGATAATGAAAGATGAACCTGTAAAGCAGCTGATCTCAGCAGTAAGATTATAGCATACTTATGATACAAATCAGGAGAGATAAGTGCATTTATCCCTTAAGACCTCTACTAAGATCTGGATTAGTAGCTTTGATACTTTTCCCAAAATGAAGAACAGTTCAAGTCTTGCTAGTCTTTATAAGCCATGAGACAAAAAGTGAATATGAGGATAACTCACTTAAAAATCATGTCAATCCTTCAGAATATTTCTCTAGAAAACACATAGTATTCTTCTAGTGAGGGTGGAGGGACAAAAATCCCGGGATAATCTTTTACATTAACATTAGAGTCAGTACCTGACCTGAAAATTTATAGGTACTTGCTCAGCCTTTTTGTTTGGTTACTTGTGGCAAACAAAGAGTGCAATTCCTGCACCATTCCTAAGAGAAAGCCATAAGAGATTTAATGGTTTCCCCATTATCTACTACATATTTGATACAGCTGTGAGTTAGCTTCTGCCTGTGCTTGTGTAGAATTACATAAAAAAAGGACCAGTGTTTAGATTTGAGTAAGGTGGATACTAAGTCGCAAAAAAAAAAAAAAAAAAAAAAAAAAAAAAAAAAAAAAGTTTATATACTTTAATGAAAATTACTATCATAAGAGAATAAAATGAACCCACAAGAAGTTATTTAAGAAACTGCTTACATTATTATTTGTTCTTTGGCTGTGAATTTATATAGAGGGCAAGTTCTAAAATCAGAACTTAATAACATTTAAAAAATCACGAGTAATTTAGAATACTGTGAGTCTTTCAACTCTGAAGACCCAACTGATGACAGATATGCCTATTTGTTTCTATTTTTTTGTGACAGCTATGGTTATATGATCACTTTCAATGGTAAGGAAAACTGCACCTTCATGCAGAAGAAAATTTATAGATGCTGTAAAATTTTCAGTGTTGACTGCTGCTTTTTCTTTTCCTCTCTTACAAATGAGAAATTACATTGTAGTCTGTATAATCCAGATACTGTTCTCTCAAGGACACTGTGCATAAGATGCAGTTTGAGGCATTAAGGAGGTAACATGGTGCTTTGGAGAATACATAGCATTCAAGATTTTTCTGCGTTTCTCCCTGAAAACAGAACTATTGCTAGCAGACTGAAGGACTACTATGACTTTTCTGTAGAAGAAAATAACGTGGTTTTAAGATAAACTAATATAAACTGAATGCCTAAAAAGTCTTATCTTGAAAATGCATAGTTTTTCAATGGTGGGATAAATATTCTGTATTAAAGCAGCATGTACTTCTTTAATCATATTAGACTGTCTTTCTAAAAAGAAATGAGCAACCGATTAAGGGGACTTGTTAGTTGACAGAAAGGTACAAAAGTTAAAACACTTTTCAACATCCAAGGCATCCAAGGATGGATTTTGACTGGAAATGCTTGGATTTCTTCTTGCTTGCACTGCTTATAAGTGTATGAATAAAGACAAACAAAACATATATAAAAAGACTAACATGTAAGAATCAAAATTAGTCATGATGTCAAAGTTAATTAACATCTAACACTACTGGGAAGCCAAAAGCAATGGCAAATATTTCTTAAAAGGAAATAAATTTCTAGTATTATCTTGCTCCTCAATTATCACTCTTTCCTAGTACCAGCAGTTTTCAGGTGTTACCTTTGCTATTTATGTATCGTAAGAGCACTTACTGCTACTACAGTAAGATTTTTATCAGCATGAACACAGATTTCTGTTTCAACAGCTCTTCATATGTGTTTGAACTAGGAAATTAGTTTACTTCTGAGAAAAAAAAATCCCAAAAGTATGCCTAAGGACTTATGTTTGCTGCTTATTATGAAAGCACTTATAATCTTGGATTAAAGTTGAAAACAACTTGAGGAAGAAAATGATGAAGGGGTTTTAATCTGCATTTACACTTAGGCTATTCTAATGGATTGCTCTTTATAATAAATTTCAAATAAAGAAACTACACAATGAAATTAAGCAGGAACACACTGACAAATTAGATTTTCTGAACTCTGCATGCATTGTAAATGGATGGAAACATCTTTGAAGCAATGTATCTTGCTGTTACATCTTGCAGAGCTCATGCAGATCTAACTGAATATTAAAGTCAGTATTTTTATAAAAACACTTCTATTTAACCAGTTAGGTTACTTACATAAATTCAATTTTGCACTGTAGAGTAAGTCAATCTCTAAAATTCAAGCTTCGGTTTCACTAGTAATATGATAAATACTGCTGATTTCTAGTTTCATCCAACATGACTTGAAAGTCTCGTTCATGCTCAATTTCAAACCCAGGATTTAGGTGCTTTAGGGTGGCTTGCCATGATTACCTATCCTACCGACAACTGGTCTGTCTTTTTCTTTCTGAAATGCATTTTCTTTTTGGCTCTCTGCCCAAATACTGTAAAGAACCATTAGCTCCCAAGGCAGGCCTCATCCTTTTCCAGTTAAATAGAGTTAAGAAGTGCTGATTCTTCTATTTTACTGAAATCCTCACTATATTGCTCTTTATTTTATGACTTGTCTCTGAATGCTCCCTGACCTAAGAACTTGCTGTTCATAAAGTGACGTGATTGCTCCTTTCACACAATTATAAAAGAACCCAATAACCCTGTTACTTTTACTTCCACTTCACTGATCTGGACACTGTTTGAATGTAAATGTGATAAGCTAGTATTTTTTCAGAAAGGCTAGCAAGGTAATATTGTTTTAGCCGCAAGGAAATGTTTTGATTTTTTTTTCAGAATTTCTTTATATGTGAAAATGAGATCTGGGAAGAGTCGCCAAGGCAATCCTCTAACATATTTTCTGTTCATTATCATTTACATGTTACACTTGATTAATAATTTCAGAAAAAAAAAGTGTACATATTTCAGTTCAGGTAAGTTCTTCAAAATCATGATGTGACTTAGCTTCTGAATTAAATGGTGACACTTAGCCTGAATTAAGGACAAAATGCTATTGCTGGTGTACTTGCACCATTGGTGTTTTGCTACTATAGCCGTGGGATGACAAGTAATGTAAATAGTTTGGTAAGCGTGGATCAAGATCCTGTCAAGTTTCAGGTGTTGATCTTCAGTGAGATATCCCAGGTACCCCTACAGACCTGAGATCTGCATTATAGCACCTCTCCTCACCCCTGTGAGGGCAGTTATACCAGTCCCATCTGGGTACTGGGAGGAGTCCCAGTTTGTACCCAGCACCTGTGTAGCTACAACCACAACACACTACTGTGCTACACTTGTAGGCACCCGTAAGAAAAGTTTGACACTCACACACACTCTCTCCAACCCCTAATCTTCTCTGGGGTCTGACAAAGAGGTGCACCCATCATGCAGGTTCAAAGAAGCTAGAGTAGTTCTCAGGCTTTCAATGTAAGTGAAAACAAGTCAAGTTCCTCAACAGATCTGACTTTTTTGACTGTGAGCAGATTTGCCTCCTCTTGCCAATGCCTACTGGGACAAAGCTGCCCCACTTCTTCTATCCAATCCCAGGTATTTTTCAGGAAGAAGCTTTGTAATTCTGTTTTTTTGGTGTTTTTTTTTTTTTTTGGTTTTTTTTTTTTGTTTTTTTTTGTGATGGTCTTACTTGTCTAGCAAGAAATATCAGTATCTTGCACAGTCTCTTATATGACTAGACATCATATAACCTACAAGAAAGAGAAAAGGAGACTTATAAAGTATGTATATGCCTTGAGGATGAATGTTTAAAAAAAGTATGTTTTAGAGCAATTTTTGAAAGAAATAGGATTTTAAAATAATGCTTCCAAGAAAAATTATTATAAAATGTATGGGCTAAGAATAGATGCCAGACTGGCTTTATATCTAGAAAATAAATTCTTTAGAAAATATAAATATATTTTGGAAAATATGGATGCATTTTTTCAGACTTCCCTAAGTACTAGATATGGTATCACTTTAAAAAATGTTAGTTTATATGAAAATGTTTAACATTTATTACTACAATAATTGAGATGGATATGAAACTAGTTCAAGGAAGGAAAGCAACATATTTTTCTGAAAGAAGGTTACTCATAAGTTCCTTAAGACTATTTTAAATAGTGATTTTGTCAAAAAGGCCAGAGACACAATAAAGAATGTTTTTCAAGAAACAAGACAGGAAGATATGAATACCATAGAGTGAGACATAAATCTTAAGGAATAATAGAATTAGGAAAAAAGGTAATACAATTAGGAAATAATGTTACTGGGAGGAAAGCAAAAAATATGACAGAAACAGGTTTACCCATGGAAGAGAGGATAATTGAAAAAGGACAGCATAATGAAGGCTACAACATGTATATCTAATGTGTCACACTAAGTATTTGAAGAACTGAAGGAAAGTATTACTGTAACTTTGTAAAGAAGAATATTTAACCTTATCTAGAATACTCTATGCATAATTCATCATTTACAAAAGGAAAAAGATGAATGCAAACTAGAATAAGTCTGAAGCAGTGATACCTGGATGAAAAAAAGTTTTTGGAAGAGAATTTTTACTTTTCGTTTATATTTAATCTGAAAATATGAAAGCCTTGTGAAGTTTATGGAACAAGTCCCCACAGATCCATTTCCAAGCTTATTAAGGACAACAATTGACTGTGAACAGCCATCACACATCTACAAAGAGCAAACTGCACTTGGACAACCTGACTGCTTTCTCTGAAGAGTTAACAGTCTGTGGATCATGGAGACGGAGACGAAACACTGGAAGAAATTTTATTTTAGTCGAGCTTTTGACAAAGTCTCCTTGTAGCCAAACTGGGTGAAGATGGGCTGGAAGAGTGAATTGCAGGTGAATGAAAAACTGACTGTGCAAATTAGAATCAAGGCTAATAGTTCAAAGTCTAACAGGCAACCAATTTGGGGTACTGTTTCTCAGGAGTTGATTCTGAGGCTAATGAATCAACTGAATGAATCAATGAATCTCTATCAGTGATGTGAATTAAAAAAACCTCCAGTACACTAACAAATGACAGGTGAGGGAACATCTGATTGCTTGAGGTCAGAGCAACTATTCAGAGAGATGGAGAAATTGCCAACATAAACTTCATGAAATTCAGCAAAGACAAATAGCAAGCTCATGCATCTTGGGGTGCAACAACAACCCACTGCTGCAGCAGCTCTGAAGACGGCTTCAGGGTCATGGTAGATGACATGTCAACATGACAATGTCTGGTTTACACTGGGTATCCTACAACAGGACACTGTGTTCCTTATGGTTGCAGAGTAAAGAAAATAATTATTTTCCATACCTGATGCCTTGCAATCCCTATTCTCCACAGTATACCTGAACAGCCTGTTCTGGCAGATTGCAACACAGTCTTCGTGTTATTTCAGATGCTCTTAGTAAAAAAACACATGCATGCACACAGACACAAAATAAGAATTGTGTGCTAGGGCCACAGGAGCACTACACAGGGCTGAGAAGACACTTAGCCAATCTGCTCTGGAAGGACAAGTGCAAAAATTGACAGGAGCCAGTCCATGAGCTACTTTAACCTTGAGAGCCTTAGGCCATTAGAGTAAATAGCAGATACACAGAGAAGTATGAGAGCAGGGGAAATGTACAGTGACGCTTTCCTTCAACGCTTTTCCAAATGTAAGAAATGTACTTGTGTTTCTCTCCAACTTTATGCCCAACAACTTAATTGAATGTCAATAACTTTTCCTTGCACAATAAAACATGATGACCCACAATGACCTGGCTATTTTCTCCATATATTACAGAGATCTCCAGCATCTCCTTTGACCTCAATCAATCATTTCCTTTCAATGTTGAATACTCTTACTCTATTTAATAATTCTGGTTGCATGGAAGTCTGTATTTCTAATGATCTTTTTCCAAACACCTTTGCACACTTACAAGATGTTTAGGGGTGTTTTTTTGGTGGGGGGTGTGTGTGTTTGGGTTTTTTTGTTGTTTTGTTTTTGGGTATTTTTTGGTGATGTTGTGGTGGGTTTTTTGGGGGGGTTTGCGTGCTTTTGTTTGTTTGGGTTGGGTTTTTTTTGTTATTTTTTTGGTTTTTATTTTTTTGGGGGTTTGTGTGGGGTTTTTCTTTTTTTTAAACTTAGATATGAGCAGAATTGAACGGAGTGTTCAAGATGAAGGCAAAACATTTGTTTGGATACTAGTACAGTGATGCTTCTTTTTGACTGGTCATTCTTCGAAATCCCATAGGTTTTGTCTTTTTAATAGCTGTTGAGAAGTGAGATTTAATAACTGTCCTCTAATAAACTCTTTCCTGAAAAGTAATATCTAATCAATAGATCATCATGTTCTTATTATTACATAATGCTATAAGTAAAATACAAATTAATTAGGCTTATTTTAATTCCATCACCCTTCATTTGAAAGGATAAACAACTTAAACACTTTAGTTTTATCTGACTTCTGCTAACTCTTTTTTTTTTTTTTTTTTTTTTTTGTGGTTTTGTTTTGTTTTGTTTAATCATAGAGAGATTAAAGAGCACAAGTTCATAAAGTTCATCTCCTTTAGAGAAACTGACCATTTCCCAACTTTAGTCTCCTATCCTTTAAACAGTTACTACTCACCTTGGAAACCTGAAAAGGACTAAGAGAAGTTTTCTTGTTGAAAACCAATTATATTTGACACCTTTATAAATACACCTTCTATGATCTGTAAACAAAATATACATATATATAAATATATAATTATGATATAATTATACATATTTTTATAACTTCTCTTCCAATAGTGAAGTCAAACTAACAGGTCTATAATCAACTCAGCCTTTTAAGGTCACCTCTAAACAGTCATTTTCCAATTGTAATCTCCCATTACTCTGTAACTGGGGAAATGTAAGCAGGAGAGTATACAATTCCTATTAGTTTTTAACAGTACTTTTTGCTAGCATGTTAAGGCCTCTCCTCCTAATGCCATCTCAAGAAAAGAAAAACAGTAAAATTAAAAAAGGAAAGTCATTTAGCCATTTAGTCAATTTTTGCACTTGGCACCACTCAACTGCAATTCAAATTTTCTCGCTTTTGGCTGTATTTTCCTCTGGCATGTTTTTCAAAAGCATGTAGAGAAATATTCCAAAGCAGACCCTATCCAGGAAGTAGTAAAACCATAATATACCTAATTTTAAACAAAAACGTATTCATCTTTTATTTCTTGTTTCCTTCACAGAATCATTGAGTGGTTTGGGTTGGGAGAGACCTTAAAGATCACCTATGTCCAAACTCCTAGCCATAGGCAGGGACACCTTCCACTAGACCAGGTTGCCTATCTGGCCTTGAACACTGCCAGGGATGGGGCACCCAAAATCATTCTTTGCTCTTTTTCATCACTTGGGCCTCCCAAAGCTGGTAGTCCCTGTTTGTCAGCCAGTAGAGATGAATGAGCTTACTGCCCATCAAAAGAGTTTGCCCATACCCACAGATGAGGCAGGAGCATCGTGTTATTGCAGTGACAGAGTATTTCCAAAATTATTTTCTTAGCCTGGAAGACCGATTTATTTGCAAAGGAAATTTCTTGAGTCAGCTGCATCTCATCTTACTGATGATGGCCATGTCATCTCTCCTTGATCCCAGCAGAGTACTCTGTTCCACTACATCAACTCCCAGGGACACAGGAGAATAAAGCTGAGTATCTGTTTACCTACCAGACTCCTTATTCTTTCTAAACAACTACTTATAGTCAGAGTTCAGATTTCCTAATGCCCTGCTGCCCCTGAATACAGCCTCCCAATCTCAAGGTGATGTTGCTGAATTAACTATATTCAGTTGTTTTCTTGTGATACTGATGTCATCAATTCAGCTCTCATTGTGTTAATATTGTCCATGAGATACCTTCACTTATTTAAACAAAAGTGAAACCAAACCAAGAAATAATCTTATTGCCAAGAAAGAAAAACATTTCAAAGCACAAATATTCTTTTTGATAATGTTTTTTTACTACTGAAACCTGAACACTCTCAGTATACGTAGCTTTTCAATCAAATCTCTGCTTCAACAGAGTGACATTTGGTTGGGTTCCTTTTAATGAAATAAGACTTACATATGAGGTAAGTTAATCAGCCCTTCACAGGAACACATGTAGAAATTATCTTTTAAAATGGATAAATATAGGAATTGTTAACTTTGATTTATTAAATTTTGGAATATTAATAAAATTTACACTCAAATACACAAATATTCAATTCTTCCATGATATTCTTAGTCTTTGGAAAGGGAAGTACTGCACTTGCTACCTTATACAAGTAACTTATTATTTTCTGAATTAAGTGCACCTGAATTGATTGCCACAAAACTGTGGTTGTTGGAAAAATATTTTTCAAACTTCTCCCAGCCTAAAGGGATGGACTTCCTTGTGAAGCATCTTTTCAATAGTGAGACTGGCTGGCTTGAGTTTGACAAGTTTGTTTGATTTTTGCTTCCTATTATAAGTCCTGAACCACAATTATATCTTGCATAATAACCATATTATATGTCCAGCTGGCATTGGTTCTGCCAGACATGGGTGAACAGACATGGGGGAAGCTTCTGGCAGCTTGACAGGAGTCACCCTTGTAGACCTCAGCCCCCCCATAACCTGGCCATACAAATCCCAAAAGTGCATCTTTTGGTTCTCTTCTACCAGATTTATATATATATAACACACACACACACACACACACCCACACATATATATATATATATATATATATACACGCACATCCATCACTGCCATTTCTCTGTAGCAAATGGAGATAACTTAGTTGCTTTTAGAAGTTCCTGACTGGCTCTGCTACCTACAAAAACATAGCTGACAACTTAGAAAAAATGAGTAATTTCAATGGATCAGAGATTAGATGAATTGAAGCATAGTGCTCATTTCTAGATAAGATGAGAAAAATATGTGTTTTTTGTACACGTGCTAGCGTGCATTTGAATCATCCATAACTGCTTCAGGCCCAAAGCCTATACTTCCACAGACAGTACCTGTGGAATCTGCTGATTTCAGTCGTATTTGAACTAGCAATTTTTGCTATGTAAAACAACATAATAATTTTGCATTCAACTGCTTAGTAGAAGTTGTTCCCATGTTTATCACTGCTGTAATATTACTCTGAATTTTCACCAACCTTTACTGTAGTGACTTAGATTGGGAAGAATATAGTTTAAAGGATTCAAGAGCCTGTTTTTAGGTACAAGCTAGAAGGATCAAAGCTTTAAATTATTTTTTCCATTGAAATTCCTAATGATGACTCAATTAATTCAGAATATCAAATTCAAATATTAATGCACTGAATTTAATTTGGCCTGAAGAATAAAAATAATTATTCTCCATGATGTCATGATAGATTAGCAATAACTTTTAATGAACAATTCATTTGATTAATTTTGTCCTTTTCTCTGGTCATACTCTTCCCAAAGTCTGAACCACAAAAATCGAGTCTGAGCTACAGAAAGTTTATAATACATTTTTGTTATGTTCTGAAAGATCTATGACTGATTTGATATTTTAGTATTTTTGCTTTGAACAAATTTTGACTAGAAATTTACATTCTATTTTATGAGTGAAGGAAATAGCTTGTGAAAAATTAAAATTGCAGCATTTTCTTTTCGAGAAATAATGTGTAACATTTGTACACAATTCAAAAATTGCATTACACTTCTTTGCAGTTCAGTTGCAGCAATAGTTAAAAATGAGAAATACCTAGTTAGGAAAAAGGTTTCTAGCTTTGTCTTTTTTTTTTTTTTTTTTTTTAAAGAAACTGAATAATTACTACAAATACCATTATGTTTCCTAATATGAACAATATGAAATAAAACTGATAATGGCAAGCAATTACCTTGCTCCTATAACATAAAATAATAAGAAACATTAAATGTTTCTTCTCATTCCTCCAAAGAATACAGAGACTTTTATTTCCCAGGGTAATCAGAAAAAGTAGCACAAAGACACAAAAATTCATGATCAGGCTTCTGGAAACTATTTCATCATGGAAGTGTTGCAATAAATTGTATTTAAAAATGAGCAGTATTCAATGTCAATATCAGAAAGAATTCTTAATTCTACCCCATGCCATTGTACAGAGAACTTAACAGAAGACTAAAATTCATGTAGACTATTCACAGGTTTCTTGGTTTTTTAATATTTTGCTGTCTTTGAGAACTCAATTGCAGATCAAAAAATGCCAGCAACATCAGTATCAGTACCCAGTAAGTGCTGATTCTCAGTAGGAAAGTACTGACAGACTTCTGGACACTTAAATAAAACCACAGTCTTCATAAAAGACGTCGATCAGAAGATGCCATGATCACAATGTGCAGGACTTTCTAGCAACTATAATTTAATAAATTTTAAAAAACAAAAAGAGAAGAAAAGAGAAGAAAATAGAGGAAAAGAGAGGAGAGGA
>CM031857.1:74656525-74685004 GCA_018697195.1 Certhia americana | reverse complement strand
AAAGAGAAAAGGGAAAGAAAGGAAAGAAAAAGCAAAGAGAAAAGAAAAAACGAAAGATAAGGGGAAAAAAGAAGAGGAAAAGAAAAGAAAAGAAAAGAAAAAAAAAGAAAGAAAAAAAAGGGAAAAAAGACAAAAAGAAAAAGAAAAGAAATAAAAAGAAAAAGAAAAAAGAAAAAAAGACAAAAAAGAAAGCAAAGGAAAAGAAAAGAAAAAAAAAAAAAAACAAAAAAAAACCAAAAAAGAAAAGAAAACCCACAGGGGCATGAAAGCTTTCAAAAATTTTAAAATAAAAAAAAATGGTAAAATATTTGACAATGTTTTAATAGAGTGGTTATTTTTTTTTATGACTTACATATATTTCAGGATTTTTCTCACTTTTTCAAAACTAAACACTGACAAACTGAAAACATTTAATATATCTGAAAATGCAAAAGAAAAAAGTATTTCTTTCAACTCTCTGCACTATTTACTTTTAGATTACTGCTATTGTATTATAATCAACACTCTAATACACTCTAGAGTACAAAACCACACTCATATAGGGACACAAACTCTCTATTTTGTGTGTTTCATGAAGATAGTGCCTAAATGTGTAAGCTGTTGACTAATTAGTTGCTGAGTTCCTGTTTCCACATTACAAATTGAATTACACCTATCTAAATTTCAAATTAATTCCATGTGTAAATCCCTCCATGACACCTATTTTTCTAGAGCAGGAAGGTCACATTTCAAGGACATGGAGTAGTTACTTCTTGCTACACCAGAAATCTGGTGGCCAGTCAAAACTCAGTTCTTTTATCTGCACTAATTTTTAGGATTTCTTTTACGCCTCTGAAATCTGTGATATATGTGGAATTGGACACCATTTATTTTAATATTTGAATAGTCACTAGAATTTACCAACATAAATATACACAGGCTTATATGCATATACATACACTAATCCACATAAATATACACCCATGTATACACTAACATAGTTTGCATAGTTTTTTTATTTCGAAGATTTTAGCTGTTTTCAAGTAAAGGCACATTTTTCTGGGAAAGTCAAGACCCCATCTGAAGCTGAATCTGAAAATGTGCAGGAAAGGCCACAAGGACTTTTAGAGGTCTATCAACAGCAAATGAAAAACTGCGGGCTTGCTGCCAAATGGGAATGGGTACCTTGTGACACAGGACATGGCAAAGGCTGAGGTAGTCAACACCTTCCTAACTTTGACAAGGTGATCTAAGCAAGATCAGCCTTCATTAATCCCTGCCCTGAGACCTATTGGAACAAAGAAGATTAAAGGTAGAGGAGGATCAATCCAGGGAACATTTAAACTGAATGGACAGAGACAATCTGGATGGGATGCAGCCATGAGTGCAGAGGGAAATGGCTGCCAGCATTCAAAACCTCTCTCAAATATCTTTTTAAGGTTAGGGCAACACAGGAAGTTTTCTGAGGCATGGAAGAAAGCACATGTCATTTCTATCTCCAAGAAGCAGAAGAAGGAGGACCCAGGGAACGGCCAGTCTCACCTCAATATCTGGGCGAGGGATAAAGCAAATAATGAAAGCCATTGAAAGCCATTTCTAAACACAGGGAGAACAAGAAAATGACAGGGTGAAGTCAGTATAGATTTCTTGGGGGAAAGCATGCTTGATCAAACCAATAACTTTCTACAGTGAAAGCACTAGAACTCTGGACGAAGGAAGAACAGTGATGTATTTTATCTTGACTTCAGCAAAGACATGACCTGGATGATGGGACAGAGTGCACCCTTAGGAAATTTGCAGATTATACAAAGCAAAGATGAATAGCTGGTACATCAGATGGTTGTGCTGCCATCCAGAGGGACTTCAACAGGATGAAGATATGGACTAACAGGAACCTCATGTAGTTCATCTGAGGGAAATAAAGTCCTGTATATGGGGAGGAATAACCCCACACACCAGTATGGACTGGGGCTGACTGGCCAGAAGCTTTTCAGATGAGGACCTGACAAGCAAGAAGATCAATAAGAACCAGCAGTATGCTATTGCAGCAAAAAACCCCAACAGCTTCCCAGGGCATTATTATGAGTGCTGCAGCAAGCTGAGGGAAAATTACCTTGCATTCTGCTTAGCCCTGGTGAGTCCACACCTGGAGTGCTGTGTTGAGTTTTGATTATCCAGTACAAGAAGATCATGGAAGTACATGAAGTTCATGGAACAAGTCCCCACAGCACTGGGGATACAGCAAATGCCCACAAAGATGATTAAGGAGTTGGAGCATCAGTCATATGAGGAGAAGCTGAAAGAGCCATAATTTAATGAGTGAAGGAAGGTTCATTGTGGATTTGACAGGAGAAAAGAAGACTGAGCCAAACATGTTTCAGTGGTGTCCAATTGTAGAACAAGAGACAAAGAACACAAACTGATACATTTTATTTAAATAGTATAAAAACCTTCTACTGAAAGGGTGATTGGAAGAAGTTGCCCAGGAAGGCTCTGGAGACTACAACCTTGACGTTATCCAAAGCCCTCTTGGAATCTGTCCTTGGCAAATTGCTCTTGTTGACTCTGTTTTGAAGCAGACATGTTGGACTAGAAGGTCTTTAGAGACTCAGTTCAACCTCAGTCATTCTGCAATTCTGTAATATATTGAAGACATCAGTAATTTAATTCAGGGAATTGCCGCTGCCACCAGAGGTGCAGTTTCTCTGTCTTGAGTTTTTCACCAGCAAGAAATGAACCTTACATCTTGAAACAGTCAGCACATATATATATATATATATATATATATATATGTGTGTGTGTGTGTGTGTATGTATATATGTAGGTTTGTATGTATATGAATATACACATATATATGTATATATATATGTATGCATGTATGTATGTGTGTATGTATATGTATATGTACATGTATGTGTATGCAAATGTAAATGTAAATATATATGTATAGATATATATTATATATATAAGTATATATAAATATGTATATATTTTTATATATAATATATACACATATATACACATACGTACATATATACTCATATATGTATAATATATATAAATATATATGTATATATATGTGTATATATATACATATAACTATAGCACAAGCATATATACACTATACACTAACATTTTCTTTTTTTGTGTGTCAACAGGAGTATCCATCTGAATAAAATCTAACAGTATTTCTTGTGTAAAGGTTTTTAAAAGCTAGTGGATTTTGTGACCTAGGACTATCAAGACTTTAAAAAGTGGTTAAAAAAATCAAGGCAATTTACAACAGAAATCACTCAAAATTTCATTTTGAAAGGACTTTAAAATATTTTCTGCATTCTGAATTGTTGCAATTTTGTCAAAGATGCAAAATAATCATTTCTTATTTCATTATAACTCAAGGCTATTTTTCCTCCTTGTTAATCAAATATCCCCTGATCTAAAGCAACAATCTTAAGTAGCATTTTTAAATGTAATTATATTATTTTAATGGGCTTTGACATATAGATGTCTCAGTAATTTAGTGTAATTTGCTCAGCTTGGTAAGGAAAAAAGAAAAACAAAGCTTTTCAATTTCATTATGCTGCCTTGAAAAGCAACAATAAAGAATGATCAAATTTATGTACATTCTTGTTACATCTGAATATGTTAATTACTTTTTATCAAAACAAGTTGATGTTACTAGGAAACAGAGTGTCAAAGGCCACAGGTGGTAATGAAAGAAGGATGCTTTATCAGAAGTGACTAACACTGCTTGAGTTGCCAAAGTAACCAGATTGTCTCCTAAAAATGTATACTTTGACATTCATTTATCAATGCTACTGAAATGCAGGTCTTATCATGACTGCATAGCAAATTTCATTTCCATGTAAGTGATGAATATGCAGATTCTTCCATTACTTGAACATCCCGTTTATTTCTGTTTCATGCACAGAAGAAAAGTTTCTTGTGGGTAGATTTCACCCCTTGAAAGGGATAGGCAGTGGCTTCCCTGATTTCTCTTTTGAACAGTTTTGCTTCTGGGTCTCGGGTGACTATGCAATAATTTTGCTTTAGATTGAGGGGCTTCTCTCAGTTTCTCTTTCAGTTACCGATTTCTTTTTGCTGTATTTTCATACATCTCATTGCTTCTTTTAGCCTCATACTACTACCTAGATATGAGAAAACATTCTGAATGTGCTGTTTCACAGAGAATCAAAGACTTTTGTTTCATATTTGTTTTGTATTTGTATTGCCATAAAATCTCAGAAAACTGTTTCTATCTGAGTCACTGGAGTCTTTGTTATACCTCTAGTTGCCATTTTACTCTCTGCAATAAAGACAAATGTTCACTTTTCTTAGCTTTCTCCTACAATATTATAGCAATTTATTCATGTTCTTTATGTTATCACAACATCTACATGACTGCACACAGGGCTCTAAATAGGGAAAATGCCTTTTTGTTGGTCCCTTGAAGCAAAACTGAGCTACAAGAAATGCCCTGGCAGCAGTATGGTACTTTATAATAATTTATTTCTTTATTGACTCGTATGGTATATGCAGCTGGTCAGCAGATCCCCGACCAGGAAATGCAGCATTTGTGCAGGGACTCATGGAGTAGGAGAGAGACTGTGGCACCACCTGGCAAAAGCAGTGCAGTGGCAAAAAGGTGTAGGGGTAAGGAAACACAAGAAAATAATCAAAACATCAGGGCAGGACTCTCATGTTCAGCATGTGTGATTTGACAGATCTGAGCAGCATAAAGTCAGCTATTTTGACTTGTTAAAGTTCTGTTCTTGGCACACATGCAAAAGACTACCAGTTGAAAAAGTCGAAAATCAAATCCTACTTCCTTTGTTGATACAAAACAAAAATATGACTACCTCATCTTTGGGTATTGGCCATGAAAAATGTATGTATAATTTTCAGCAACACAGGCATACAATATCATCTTGGGAATAAGTGACTTCCAATAGTTCAGAGCAGAAAATCAGAATGTTTCTCAGCTGTTGAATACTGCAGGTTGCTCTCAATATATGGTATGGTCTCATCAAAAATTCAACTAATGAGTAATGGAGTTCACCAAGAAAAACAGTTGAAATTTCAGATAAGGTTTTTCTGTTAAATAAATAAATATTTTTCTCTGTGCAGTACAGATTGTCCAAAGGGGTAAGATTTATCTCCTCTAATTTCAGACATCTAGAAGTTAAATGTCCACATTTGAGTGTTTGGATACATACAACAATGAAGAAAACTACATTTCATCTGAAGGAAATTTGATTGACCCCCACAGATACCTATTTTAGGATAAGATGAATTATTCTCTCTAAATACCTCTTCCTTAACTGTAAAGGGAAGCTGTGAGTTCAAGCTTAGACACTAAAATTACAGTTGTTTAAATTATGGTGCAAAATTATTCATGGTGACTGCAAAATACAAGACTGTTCAAACAACTGGCACTTGATGTGAATGTAAAATTGCTGAGCTGAAACAGTCTACAGTATGTGGCTATCACAGAAAGTAAACATTAATCTTGAGAGAAATTTTATTATATATTAAAAAGTCTGAGAGCAATCTGAATTATAAATTGTGCAACAGAGAGCCTGTTGTACAAAAATCTTGTATCAGTATCATCCACATTTAAAAAGCAGTATCAAAATGTTAAAAAAGACATATTTTCCCCTATGAAATCTGTCAGTTTTTGAAGACTTTAGTCTGAGCATGATCTGAAAACCTTATCACTTCATTACCACTTTGATATAGTCCTACTGAATGCAGTGTCAATGGATCTACTTAGAGAACACACAACTACTCAGTATCTCAACGTGGACAGCTCCAGTTTTCCTCACTGTTTTTTCATTCAATTCAGAAAGGTTAGTCAAAGGCTGAAACTGAACTTGCAGATCAGCCCCTGTCTTCTTCATGAAAAATTGTGAGCACACTGAAGGCACAGCAGAAAACTGGACTAAAAACAGGTAGGATTTTAGATCTCCCTGTCCTGACATACAGTAAATATTCAATCAAGGGTTAGTAAATACCTCAGGCTTTCCAGTCATCCCCATCCCATGTATCAATACTACTAATTTTTGGAAAGAAACAAATGGAAACAGACTGAATAATTGCAATTTATTCTTCTGGAATTCATTGTCTCCCCTCCAAATGCTATGTGCTATATAAAAGCCAAGATACTTATTTATTTTTATTACAGTTCAGATCCAATTAGAAAACTTTGCACAGAAGGTTAATACAATGTTATAAGCTTTAATATTCTTCTTGAATAATTAATTCTGATGCTTTACAGTTAAGGTACTGGTCAAGAATGCACCAGAATCCAGAACACTTTAGATGCCTATAATATCCTGCATGTTGTCCTACCTGAAAATTCTGACTGTGATTCACAATAGGCTCCTAAACAAGACACGTAAATCAGCAAAACTGATTTGGTTGAAAGAGTTAGTCTACTGAAATAATTCAGAAAAGCTATTCTACCTGAATATTCTACTGAGGGAACTATGTTATCCAAAAATTGTCTCAAGAGATTTAATCCCTTTCACACGCAGGCAAATTTTCCCTTACAGTCCTTGCAAATAATGGATCACTGCAAAGTTTATGTTTACTATGAATTATAAACTTTTAAACCAACATGTTATAAAACTACCATATCAACATTTCTGATTCAGAACAAAAATGCATGCAAAATGTAAATATAAACCTGTATGCATAAAATAGTCTGGAGATAATATGTCTGCCTTCTTTGAGCTATTACACAATGTCCAATGTTAACAGTTAAAGCATTAAGTTTGCGTGTCACATGAAGTACATATTGAAAAAGAATTTTATAATACTAGAAGAGATGAAAAATAATAGGACTTGGATTAAACAAAAAATAGTTGCAGACTACAAGAGCCAGTATTACAAAGAATTTCTTATTCAGTGTCTTTTTATTGCTGTTGCTGTGCATAACACTGCAAGTGAAGAATATTAATATTTTAAAGGGAATAAGCAAAAACCAGATTCTGGCTGAATAGTACTAATCTTTCATTTCAAGACCTCATGTTTAACCAGACTACATGTGTACTGTGTATACAGACCTTACAACCTTTCCTTTTCTGCCTTACATTGTTTTTGGTATTAAATAATAATAGTTCCCTAAAGTACCCAGTGGAACAAGGGTGGTCGTGTTGTTAAACATGCAGTGAGATGCACTCATTACACTACTTTCTAAAGAATTAGCCTAGGCAAAAATATTGCTTAAAATCAGTGACAAGAGCAAAAAGAAAACCAAAAAAAACTCCAGATCCCTTCAGTTTGATGTCCCTTCCTTCCAATTCATTTAACTCCATGTTATCATATGATATTTATTTGAAGCCTCTTAGTTTTCAATAATAGTGATCCTCTTTTGGTTAATGTGGACTGAAAATGTTGTACTCGTTCTCAAGCCATTTCACTGTGCTGTCACCAAGACAAACCAAACCACACAAACAAAAAAAACTTTAAAAATCTTTCACATAGACTTGCACAGTAACAAATGCTTTACTCCCATCTGCTTCATATACCTTATTTTGTCTCAAAATTTTCTAATGCCTTGGGAATTTGCATAAGAGAATACGTGACTAGATAAAAAAGTGTGTTCATCTCTCCATGTGAATACAAATTCAAAGCCACACCCAAAAAGCCGCTATAGCTACAATACTTAGTTCTTACTAACACATACTTCTACCATGAAACAATCACAGTAAAGTTTCAATGTCTCTGATTTATGAGGTCAAACGTTTGGGCACTCTAATCAATCCCAAGTCCATCCTGAAGTGAGACTGTTGCTTACTGTCTTTTGCAAGAAGAATGGTATCTGGGGTGGACAAGAAGTGCTCTTAGTGACAATGAATTCTTCTCAGAACCAAACACACCACTCTCATCCACCTCCCATTTCTCAGTGCCTTCATTGAAAGATTTTTGTCTAATCTGCTCATGAATTCTTACTCCAATGATTCAACTGCCCTAGAATTAGAAAATTAGTGATTTTTAATGCCTATTTAATTTTCCATTCATAAAATTTGAGAACTTATTTGAATTCATTAAATACTTTTTTTATACTCCAAGACTTTCTCTTAACTGAGAATTATTTTGATAATTTTTTTACAAAAAGAAATCTTCGTCTTTAAAATGCTACATAATCAGCCTTTCTCTAACCCGTACTTACACTGCCCTTTCTTTGTTTTTTCATTTACCTTTCTTTGTTTATATTCTCCCTACTTTCTTCCCAATCATTTCTGTAACCATTTCAGAATCTTCTCCTTTGATGTTGAAGGTTCAACTGTATGAAAGTTAGTGTCATTGGAAAACTGAAAAAGTATTGCTGCTATTGTCTCATCCAAATCAATACCATGAATATTAAATAACACCAGACATAGTACAGACGCTGCAGAACCCTTCCAACACATTCATATACACCAGCACTGAAGCGCTGATAACGACTCATTAAGAATGACTTTCCAATCAAGGTTATGTATAGCTGGGTAACAGAGCTGATAACCAGTAAATAAACAAAAATAGGATAAAAGCCCAGAATGGACCTCATGTGATTCAGACTGTGTTGTAAATTTATAATTGCATGCAGCTTGACAGCACTGTTATATATATATGATAAGAGAACATGAACAGAGAAAGAATCTTTCTTATCCAGAACACTAGTCACTCTTACAGCATGAAAAATTATTTTCCAAGACTCTCTTATTAGCAACATCATGCATTATACAACAGCACTGCTTGTTCAAACTGTTTTTCTGATAAGAAACACTGCATTTTAAAGAGCAACCTCTATTTTAATATTTAATACCTCAGCATATCTAGATCTCCAAAAGTAGCAAGCTATTTAGGCAAGTAGAGCACTTCGTGTAATGTTAAAAGCATTTCTGGCATTTTATGTTATCTACTTTTTAATGACTGTATTTTCCTAACATTAAAAATGAATTAATATCTTTCCTTAAGTAGTCTGCTGAATGCTGAAAGAGTAAATCTGACAGGGTTACTCATACCTTGCCTGTACTGTAGAGACCGACACATCAGTTTGTTTTTCATAGTGTTGAAAGAAAATGGGTTTGCTTCAAAACTCAGTATCTCCAAAGCTCATCAGTTATGCCTGATGTACCAAGGAGAAAAACATATACTTATTACCTTCAAATTTCTTTAAACTAAACTGTCAAATGCTAAGTCACCACTACTCTTACCAGCATTCAAATCCAGTGAGGGGTGAGCTGTATCAATTCTTCATAATTGCATATGGTCTAAACTTTGCAGCAAAGAAACCCTCATAGCTGTTCAGCGAAGTCCTAGGAAGACTATCGAACATGCAAAAACAAAGATCAAGTCTCTCTTTGTTTTATCCTTGTCTCTAACATAAGTAACTTCATTTTCTGTGTTTCAACTTTCCTTTTTCCTGAGGTTTTTGTCTGACAAGCACATTTTTTCATTGATTATAAAACAGAAGCAAAAATGACCATTCATAGACTTCCTAAAGTAAAACAGGAATTCTGAGAGTATAATCAAATGTTTTGTACTGTATTTATGTGGTTTCATATTTTTACATTTTTTTTCTCCTATATTCACTTCAGGTTATGTATTGAGATCTGAAAGCAGCCCTTCATTCCAAGCTGCTAATGGCCCTGTCTTTTATCAGCCTTTTTCTCTTTACACCCTCCAGTAAGAGGTAAAAGAAACTAAGGCCCATCTCAAAGGTTCAATTTTGCAACATTTTGTTAGACAAAAGTCAACATTACTCTAAAAATTAGAAGGATTTAGTCAGACAACTTATTTAAAACCTATCTAAGAAATAATTCTCAATGACAACAGAAGTGAGAAAAAATATGGGAGATTCTGTCAGAGCGAAATCAATAGTAAGAAATTCCCTGGCACTTTTTTTTACATATTGAGATGATCATGTTGTTTTCTCATAATTTCTGACTGACTTCCTAATTTTCTTAAGAAACCTATAATCAAATATAGCTGGTGTTGGAAAACCACATACCAGTATCTTTTCCATCAACTTTACATTCTGTTCTGCAAATTATGGCAGTGTTTAATGGGAAAGAAATGCTCCACTGATAGCACTATATTAAGCTACTCCCTAAACTAAAACTAACACAGAATAGATGCAGTGGCAACAAAAACTATGCATAATAATTGTAGAACCCTACCTCAAATCAATACCTAAGGATTCAAACACAGATCTGCTTGCCTTTTCCTCTTTGGAGACCACATGTCTTCACACCAGAGAAAGAAGAGAAAATCATCCTTGACTTTGGTATGCAATGGGCTAATAGCAGTGCAGCAGTTAAGGCCTAAGTCAAAAGCCTGATTGTCCTAAAGTTCAGTAACCCACATAATTCAGCTTTCTTCAAAATGCCCAATGCCACAGATTCAGAGAGCCTAACTCTATTATTCTGCTCATTTCTTAAAATGTATGCACAATATAATTAATTTCTATTTCTGTACAGCTACAAAGAATTTTTCCTTTTCATTTGTATTTACAGACCTACAGCTCACTGTGTAAACCCAAAATGCAAGAGACAAAAGGGTTTTATGGTGCATGAATAGCAAGATCAGATATAGCACCTATTCTTGGAGTAAATGTTCATTGTAGGCATATTACAGGCTCTTTGAAAATGTTGTCCCCCATTATACTGAAAAGAGGCTTTATTTCAATGGCTATATATTGATTTTCTTTTAGAAGCAATAAGTTCCTTCACCCACATGATCTGTTATTCTCATGCATACTGACATTTCTAATGCAGTATATTAAATAAAGTACAGTAGCCTATTCATCCTACTCACTGGAATTACTTTCTGGAAGCAATGACAAGTATTTCACAGTATTTCACAGACTTCCTCCAAACCATCTACATCAGCTTCTAAGAAAAGCAGCTATTACTTGCAGTTTTCCAGACTTACAAACAGTGCTTCATTATCTTGACCTACTAGTCTACAGAAACTTTCCCATAAGGGAAAGCAACTATTTCTCATACTAGAAGCATCACTATAATTAGACCCCTACTGAGCTGTCCTTAGCCCAAGGCTCAGTCAAGAAATTATATCTGGAAAACAGCATTTGATTAGGATAAACTTATAAATTCATTATGCAGGTCTCCTAGCCATCATTTAATGTGGATAATTCAAACTCCTTTTCATAAGTTATTTAATGAGACAATAAGTATCCATGGGACAGGTTATTAGAATTTCCCAGTAATACATTTGAGCTGGTATATGTCATATATATGCCTTGGCTCTGTGCTCAAAAACAGGTGTTTGAAGATAGTCTAGGAATTAAAAGCCATCAAAGAACATGAATATCTATGCAACTGTAACAACAAGGTTAATTTAAATCATGGAGTGGTACCTGAGTGATTCATGTAAAAATCAAATGAAAAAGACTTAGATTTCCTTCCAAGTATAATCTTTCCATCCTTAAAAATAAACAGGATGACTTTCTGCCTGTGACAGACTTGCTAACGCTCTCAAGAAAATTTAAATTAGCATTAATAAGGAACAAATCTCAAGTGATTCAGGAAACTGTTAGGGCTTAGTTCTGCATCTCAGAAACCGTGAGGCATATCCTGTTGGAGCAATTTCTGAGGCACCATACATGGGCCTGCATTGATTCATCTTTCTGATGTCAAAGAAAAGCAGCAGTGAAGGCTGCTTCACTACCATCATGGATAGCTCACCCTAGTTATTCAAGATGTAGGTGTGGAAAGAAAAGGATTTATCTTGCTCCTTATCAAGGCTGGTTCCCCTCCCACTCTGCAGCAAACACCTCTGTTACTATGTACTCCTTCCTGATTTCCATCTCTTAGTTCTGACCTGGAGATGGGCACTAAGAAGACAGCCCTCTCCAGGGGCACAGCAGTGGCTTTGCCTATCTGGTATTTGGCATAGCCATACCTCTCTGACAGCAGGGAATTCCCTGACAGCACAATCAGCAGTACCACCACACACTTTGAGGACCTGTACTGCTTGGCTGCTCCTCTGAGGTGACATTCCCACTGCATTTGTGCTCCTCTAGTAACACATTTGTCAGTCTGAGCCCTTGGATGGAATGGAAGGAGGTGTTTTCCATAGTGGTGAGTGGCACTCATGCCACGAAGTCTGGTTTCAACTTGCTGAACTGCAGCAGCCCCTGTATGAGAGAGGAGAGCATCTCAGGCAGGTCTGGCAGCTCTGTTTTGAACATTTGTGTTATTCCTACCACTCAGTGATAATAGTGCAAGCAGATGGGAAGCCCTATTTTGGTGGGTTTCTGAGAGTTTATGCAAATCAAGACTAAAAAATACATCCTTAAGGGTTAGGAAGGTCTTGCTGCCAGGAAAATATAGTTCCTGCCAGGAAGAATAAAGCTCTGTAGAAAGATTAGGGTGCTTGAAGAAAGAATAAAACAGGTAAAAACATGGAAGAGCCCCAAGCAGGACAATTATGGACCATTTTCCTTTATGCAGTGGCATGTATGGAAAAAAGGGAGTTAGGAGTGGCACAGGGCAGCCCTGCACCCATGGACATATTGTGTGAAGCAACACCTTGAGGTAGAGAATTGAATATAGAGGTGTGACGGCCCCCCTGCCAGAAGACAGCTCTGGACAGACCTAATTTGTCATGACTTATGTAACCAGAAACTGAAAGATTAGATGAAATAGTTTTTTTCAAACATTTTCTTTTTTTTCCTGTTGTCCTGGATGGTAACTGGATGTCGGAATGAGTCAAAATATAATTCTGACTGAGATTTCACTCTACCTGTAAACACAGCAAAGAGCATGACAATCCCTCCTTCCAAAAAGATGAGAAAACTGCAGTGACAACAGCAACACAATCAAAGGAGTGATAAAACTCCCTGTCCAAAAATCAGATCAAGTCTCTCTTCCCCTTACTGATCTTCATTTTTCCAAGTGCCCCAAGAAGCCCTGGTGAAAATTGAATTTACTCAGCTTCTCTGCCTGTCACTACTACCAGATCACTTTCCTCATGGTCCTCACACAATCATTATGAAAGTGTGAAAGGCTTGCACGGTGCCTTTCACCTCCTCCCACCGCAAGCAGTAATGTGGCAGCACTCTGGATTTAGGAGACAGTGAGAAGTTTTACATATGCAAACAGTCACTTCCCACTTATGTGATATATTATTGTTATTCAGAAAACAGCCAAGGACACTGAATCTGAAAGTAACTATAATTCTACCATGCAAGCACCATAACTTTATACTGTGAAGTTACCTTTAAAAATATGATTGGAGTATTATGTTTCCATGTTATTCTCTTGCTGGAACACAATAAATTCTTGTCAAGCCTGCTAAGATTGGAGGATTTTATTCAGCTAAAGCTTAAATCAGTCTGACTTATGCAAAATTTGAGAGGGATGAGAAAGGTGCCCTTTGCCATATCTCACTGGTACCTCATATACCTTGAGATCAATGTGCCTTTCAATATTCATTGTGTCGGGCTTTATTCTAAATCCCCACAGGCGCAGCAGGCAGTGGGAGTGAGAGCAGGCACAGTACCTTCAGCTTGGAAAATTAAGTTAGAGATGATTTGTCCATTACCATTTGCAGACCTGCAATTGGGGCTATTTTTGGTTCTAAGTATTTCTGTGCTCAGGCAATTGTCGTCCCTTTGCTATTAGCCTTTACTCTGCTTGATCAGGCAGCCTGTCATTTGGTACCTTCCTGTTGCTTTCTTGGCCTCACGAGTTTTGATGGGCTTTTATGGGCAGAAAGGTCTCATCATGCCTTCAAAATGTGAAATCCACATCTGCTAACTATAGGGGGAGGGAGGTCCTGACAAAATGGATAGCTGTAATTGCATGGAGAAGCTTTATGCCTTCAAATAACAACTGGATGGCTTAGTGACATGTAGCATGCACAGTTTGCACCTGAAATTTTAATTAACTGTGTAAGGAACAATCTGTCATTAATGCATGTGATGAAATGGTCTCACATTAAAAAAAAAAAAGGATCTCAAGTGAAAAATAAGGTTCACTTTTTACCATGAATTATTCCTTCATTTCATCTGGAAACCCTGCTTAATGCCTTTCTTGAAGAAAAAAAAAAAAAAAAAAATCATTAAAAACTCTGATGCTCTGTCTGCTTTCTCTATGCTTTACAATTTCTGAAGGATTTTTCCAAGGATGATGAGGGACAAGATGCTTGTTAAAGAACACTTTGACTCTCATCCAGTAAAGATGACAATAAATCTTCAAACCATTTCTGACCATATGTCACAACTCCTGAAGGCAAATGAAGGCTTTTACAGCTTTTAAATAATCTTTGGCAATGACAGCTGCTAAGACACTTACCCTCCTCCCCCCTCTTTCGTTTCTCACAAACGGGAGGAAAAGTTGTGTTTTCATTCACTCTGCTTCCAGAGTCACACATCATGACCTGGGTTACTGTAAACTAAACATTAAAAACAACATGAAAGGTCTACTTAATGTGTGCAAATTGAGAAACCTGTTATCCACAGAGCTCACACAGTTTTCAAAATAAAGATACTGACTTACATTCCTAAACCATAGCATTTTTCAAGTGTAAACTGTATTTACTTTGGTGTTTCTAGTACTAAATCAGCCCAAGACACAGAGAAATAAATAATTTTGTTAACCTCTGTACAGGAAACTTGCAAGGGTTGAACCCTATAAATTACTATATTTACCATACTTAATACTATGAAGGTTTGCATCCATTTTCTCCTGTTGAAAGGCTCAGATTAGTAAATTAGAGTGTAAAAGAGGACCTGAATTTTAAGGAAACAGTAGTCCTTGTGACCTCAATAGAACATTTATGTCCTTACAGAAAATCTTGTGAGTTATGCAGATCAGCCTAGCAAGCCTGGGAGAGGTATGCTCTGAAACGGAATGCATTACCCATGGACATATTTTCTTATATCACAGGTTTCTGATAGAAGAAAAATGCATGCACTGAATTTTAAAATATTTGTAGTAGCAAACAGTGTATAGAAGAGTCCTCAGCTGGACTGGTTGGTCTTCAGTTACTGGAAATAGGTGATTTCTAGAAACTGAAGACTTCATCAGTAGTGAAATGCTATATTTATTGCATTTTACTTATCTTAAAACTACACAGGGAATTCAAATACAAAATAAATTTTGTGTTCAACCATGTAACTTATTTTTTTATATTTCTCGGAGACCTCTTAATCTACAATCAGTTACTTAACTTCATAAACACACACACTATTTCTCAGCTTGTGTAGTAATATATGTGACATCTATGACTAATCTAGTAGCAATGTTCTAAATATTCTTTATCACACTTATCTGTCTCCAACATTAGCTTTAAAAACAAACAAACAAACAAACAAACCAAAACCAAAATAAAAAAAAAAACCACCAAACAAAACAAAACACAAAAAACCCCACCAAAAACCAGAAAAAAACAAAAAACAAAGAAAAAAAACCAAACAAAAAACCCGAAGTCCACATACATTGCTATATTTTAAAAATCTTACTTGACATCAGACTTATTTTGATTGTAATACAACAAATATCTACAATTTACTGCTGTGAATGGATGCACAAGTCAATGTCTTCCAAAGTCCCCTGTGTCTTTAGGAACAAAAGTTCTACAGGTATGAAATAGTGATATCCTCAGCTGATACTTGATACTTTATGTGATATTTGTATCCTCAGCTGTACAAAGCCTGATATTTAAATTAATCTTTGGAAAATACTTGCTTTCAAAAGTCTAGCCACTGAATTTTGAGAGTTTTAATTTCACAAGTCTGATGCCAAGTTGGTTCAGAGCATGGGTTGTGTGAGTTTGTAGCTACCTATTTCCATCTGGGCTTTCCCAATGGTGAGGAAAAGAGAGTGTCTAAGAATAAGGCACCTATTAATTGCTGATTGTGATAAGCTAAAAAATACCCAAAAGCAGAAGAGAGATGGGACCTGGAATCTATTTGGGAATTTATGAAGTGGTGAGATGAACAACTTGGAATTTCTGCAATGACACAATAATTTTCCACATCTTATTTGGGGTAACCAGTTGATTTCTTAATTTTTTTCAAGAAAGAGAAGCAAAGAAGCACCTGATGAATGCAGTGGTGGTTATCACCTTAGAGTCTACCCCTTAAATGGAAGATCTAGGTTTAACACTCTCTTCAGCCAGAAGAATATATCTAAAAATTTCTCTTTCCAAGAACATACTAATTCTGTATTTTGGAGTGAAGATTTCTGTTCCTTTTGCAAAACACGGCCTATGGTGACTAAACTGATAGGAATACATCACCTTCTGAGGTCTAGCTCAGTATGACTAAGTTAAAATAACGCTTTAGACCTAAAAATATGTTATAGATACACCCAGTTGCAAATTTATACATATATTTTATACATCTCTGCAGATATGTTCCTGCAAATTGCACTTACAACTAATGTGTTTGGTGAAACAGGTGTCTTCACTTTCAGGACACACACATGACATACATCAAGTATCTGCTGACCAAACAAGCAGAAGCTGGTGTGCATATGCCTATGTACTTCCTACTGTGAACAAAAAGTACATGCGCTTTCAAATCCAGCCAAGTTTCTCTGAGCTGTATTTTATGCCCCCATTAATTATATAAGAGAAATGGGAAGATCTGGAACTGGAGCAGTTTTTAAGGACAGAAGCAAATAAATAATTGAATACTGCATTGCTTTGGATAGCTTCCACATTCTTTTCCCTCAGATATCTCTTTCAAGCTTCAGGGAATTAATAAATTAGACCACTGATCCATCTATTACACCTGCTTTGGGGGAGCACAAAAAAAAAACCCAAAAAAAACAAAAAACAAAAAAACCCACAGGGTGGAAACATCTTGAAATTTATTCTCTTCAACTGCTACTTGACATCTTCCTAACTCAGTGAAACAGTAAAATGTCTGTTTAAAGACATGAATTTAAAAGTGGGTTTATTTATTTCTTTTATTGGATTACATGAAAATACTAAAAGTATAATGCCAAACATTCTCAGAAAAAAATTTATATCCACAGGCAAACTGTCTTAAATACATAGATATATTTTAGGTAATATTCAGTTTTTATCTAAGATAAACAACTTTTGATGAGTTATGCTAACCCATAAAAGTTACAGGAAGGAAAAGTTTGAAAAATAAAGAGTCTATATTCTTGAATTTATGAGAAAGAGCATGTCAATCTAAATTTAGCCAAAATTCATGAATTATCTTTTTTCTAAACCAAGTTTGCACTCAGGCTGTGACCTCAGAACACACACATGCTTCTATCCCCTCTTACATGCTGGGAGATAAAAGTTAAATTTCCTTCTCTTTTAAGGTGAGGCAGGTGAAGGAACAACTAATAGGACTGTCTTGTAATGTTGGCAGTTATTTATTTTTGATGAATAAACACCCTAATTTAGTAAAAGAGAGTTCCTAGATGTGAAAGCAGAATCTCAAGACTGCTTTCCCCTCCCCTCCCCTTTACAATCTTCACAGCCAACAAGTTCTCTTCTTGAGCATTTCCTTCAAACTGACATGCTGAAAATTCATGACCATGGCTCCAAACAAACTTTGAAATATATATTTCTGTAAAGATGTTTAGGCAGCTCTTGCACTGCCCCATTTTTTTAATCCCTACTCAAGGGAAAAAGAGTGTACCCAAGAAAGCACCGTGAAGGAGCTGTCCCTCCCTCATTATAAAACCCACCCAGAAATGCCTTTAAATACCATAGTACAATATGGAGGAATATGAAACGATTATTATTAAGCTTTCAAACTGTCTGGTTCCAGATTTTGCATGTTTCTTTCTACTGTTGTCATTTAATTATAAATGCTGAAGCTTTTATCAGCACAGAATCAGTTATATTTGGTTATGAATGATTAAGTGTGCATGAAGTTTTTACCAGCACATTAATCATCAGGTACAGAAAGAAGCATGACAGTGGTTAAAAATTCACTTCTTTACTGCCCTTGGGATGTGTAAAGTCTCCACATACAGTCAGAGATTGCTTACCTTTATGACAGACCAAGTGCTGAGTAAGATGCATTGAATTTGCATCCCTCTAAAAAGTACTTTCATTTGGTCAATGAAAGTACTTTGACAGTATGAATGGCAGCAGCAGAAACAACAGGGGTGGCAAAATCAGGTTAGGAGTTTTAATTATGCTTTATTTGATGCCTGATGCTGGAACCTAAGCCACACAATGAAGAACAAACTAGTTCAGGGGAATATGGGTATCTCCATGCATCTGTGTATTTACTTGTCCACCTCTGACCAAATTGCCCACTTCTACTCTCATGTGGTTCAGTCAGAATGGTTTTGTACAGCAGAAGAGCAGCACACAGAGGCTCAGGGCAAAGTGTGGCCCCTCTGCGACAAGTTTTGAAAATATACTTAGTAAAGGGCTGTATTTCTGTTTTCAAGTATGAACAACTGTAAGGACCTCTCTGGTTTGGGACATTCGTGTGAACTTTCTATTACTTTCACATTACAAGAACCTTCCCAAATGCCACCTATCTCTGAGTGAGAAAGTCCCTTCCCTGGCTTCTGAGATGTTAATTTTCAGACTGGGACAAGTTATACCTATGTGTCAAGACTGAAAATAACTTGTTACAAAGGTAGGTTAACCTAAAAAGTGTCTCCAGTAGTCCAGGTTTTGTGTTCAAGCCCTCCTTCTCTCCCAAATGAATGAGAAGCATTTTGATTTTGAAACCTCAAAACTTTCTTTAATTCAGTTAGGGTAGAATAAAAAAAAAAAAAAAAAAAAACAGAAAAAAAAAAAAAAAAACCAAAACCAAAAACTAAAGCAAATGTAAAATAGGAAACAGGAAACAGTTGAAAATGTTTACAGTAATCTACATTTAAGTTATAAGAGAACACCCAATCTAACAGATTTCTCTGTATATCCAGCTCCCAGATAGAGTCTCAGGAATCCTGCTGTCCTCCATTCCCACTGTATGTCCTTATTGAGCATCTGTTCCTATTTAAACATACTGGTTTTATAGATTATTTCTCTGTGTGCTCTCTTGGAGTTATATACACATTCACTTCTTCCCAATTCCCACATTTATTTGACTTATTGGAGAGATGATTAAGGCAGCCCTCCCATCCAAAGGAAGTTTGACCTGCTGCTGCTGTAGGTATGGAAACACTGTTGCTTCCTGCACTTGTATGACCCACTACAAGCCTTTTGACTTATGAATAATTCCTTTTCCAGCCTGCATAAAAATGTCAGAGCAGAAATTTCACTGAATCTGTTTACATTTATAAAATAAGATGCATTTTTTATGCTGTCTTGGAGATTATCAAATATATGTGATACTAATATGAAAGCATGACAAATGTGTTTATTTCACTACATGACCTCACAGATAAATATCAAACTCTTGAATTAACCCTGCTGAGATGGCCATTGTTTTGGAATGAATGTCCCTTAAACCTATCCTTGCTAGTTAGTAACTTGTAAACTGGATAATTTAGTAATGCCACCAGCTAGTTAGGCAAGATGCACTGGAATAACCTAAATACAGCAGTACTAATTTGAAAATTGCAGAAATCCAGACTAGCATTTTGCAACGTGCAAGCCTCTAGTGAAGCAGGAAGCACTCTGAAAATTCTGAAAGAGAAGAATATGTATATAAGAATCCATGTAGATTTTCAGTTGTTTGTCTGCATCTCTTGTTTGTAAATTGGATACAGAAACAGTTTGCTCAAAGATTTTTCATTTTCATGTGGAAAGTCTAAATAGGGGAATACAAAAATATCCATGGCTATGACCTGCATCAGCTCTTTTTTGATAGGCTTCCTATTAGATAATCATGTTTGAGTTTCTTTCTAAAACACAGATGAAGCCTGCGCAGTAGAGCTCCAGAAAAATATTAACAGAAAACAGGGAAATTTAAGTAAGTAACAAAAATAACCTTACACATCTTTACACAAGGTGACTGAACACTCATAAGAAATTATTCACATAAGGTATTACACAGACCCTTAATAGCAATCCTGATGATTATTCT
Organism: Certhia americana; assembly: GCA_018697195.1. Lineage (NCBI taxonomy): Eukaryota > Metazoa > Chordata > Aves > Passeriformes > Certhiidae > Certhia > Certhia americana. The sequence goes on along the minus strand of CM031857.1, from coordinate 74,665,044 downwards.
TCAATGGACAGGTGATGGTATTTGAGGAATCTTTATTGCTTTGCTTATTTGGATGAAAACATTTAGTTTTGCATGAAAATATGCTAAAGAATGAATATTAAGCAATTTCAGTAAAAGCAACTTTCATGTTCTACCAAAGTAACCATCTAAAGAATAATATAATCTAAGAAATTTCCCGCAGCACAAAATAAATATGGTATATATAATGATGATGCAAATTAAGGCTATCCAGTAGAAACCGTTACTTTAGCATAAAATTAAAACCCAACTACTTTTTCTTTCAGCCTCTCCCTGCGGGACCAGCTATACCTCCTTTAAAGTGAACTTTCAGGATAATAAAGCAATGGCATGATGAATATTCTAAAAGGTCAGTACTAATTAACCACATTAATGTACTTCACAGAGAAAATGTACAGCTGTTTGAGGACATAGTTTTTTTCTCCTGTGCCAGCAAAAGTTCCTGTAGCAAGATTTCTGTGACAAAACACTTGAAGAAACGCAGAGTAGACGGCTTTATGAACACTTGTTCATAAAGCATGTTTGGTGTGCATGTGTCTATTGTATGTGTGTTTGTGTGCATATTTACTCATACACATAAATATGTTTAGTTTGCTCATATCATTAGTTTAACATCATCAACATTTGAAAAGAAAACAAACCACATCTCCAGATGTACGCCAGTACTGAAGGAAGTCAACCAGTGGCCCAGATGCTGTGAAGTCAGCTTCTGCACTGACTGAATTGTAACCTGCAAGCTTTATCTGAACACCTGATGAAGTTTTAGTCACAAAGCAGCTGCTACTACAAATGATCCATCACCTGTTCAATGTCTCTCTTAAAAAGATGGGGCTTTCCTCCTTCAAATAGTCAGTCCATGAATGACAGAGAAAATTAGTTCTTCTGGGCATTGTGTCTTTTACATTAGCAATTCAGTGCACTGCAACAAGGTGTTCTGAAGAGCAAAGGACTTTCTGCTGAGTTTTTGGAAGCTTTTACTACACGTTCATTCTAGTTCATTCTTATGAAACACATAGGATTTGCAAAAAAATCTGGTTAAGCTTCATCCAAAAATCCTTCACTTTCTACAATCCAGCACTGTTTCCATGATCCATGCTAGGATCTAAGAGGCAGTAGCTGTATCTTGATTTTCTCTTTCTCTATTTCTGTCCTTTTCTGCTCCTTATTTCTTCTTAAGGTTGGATGGGTTAGAGTTTGCTAAGTCAATGTTTTATGAAATGATTTTTTTTTTTATGTAATATTTGCTTTAAATTTTGCCAACTTCCTGACCTTCTAAAGTTTTACAGTAAGGTTTGTTTTCTACCCTTCTGAAACATTGTTGTGTTTCTCCTGCCTGCTCACCTCAGGAAGTAGTGCCTTAAGCCCCTAATAAATAAACACTCTGAGCAAGAACCAGGGCTTTACAACAACCTTTAAAGGTGCAAAAAGAGATGAACATTTCTCTTGATATGAGTCTTACACATTTCCACCCTTCACAGCTTATTCTAAAACTCAGTACAGCTTGAAAAGGAACTAAGAAAATGTTTGAAAGAGCTTCAAAGGTGCAAATTCTGGGCCTTGCCTTCTTTATGAATTAATAATTTTTCCTTTACTTCCTCCCAGACACAAAAAGATTCTCTCAACAATTTCGCCCTGCAATTCTTTTGGCATTCCAAGTGACAAAAGACTGGCTAACAGCACCCAAAGTCCATCTGTACATTAAAACTTAATGAAGATATAGTTTGATTCTTGAAAAAGCAAGCATTTGAAATTTGGCTTACTCCTCTTACAGTAAGCCTATAGAATGGCTTTGACTATTATCTGTACATATATTCTAAAAAAAAAAACTAGCAGCCTGAAAGCTGTGAAAATGGCCACAAAAATGACCAAGGTTTTGGAGCAACTCTCATGTAAATAAAGGTTGTGAGAGATAGGACTCTGAAGAGATGAGGCTGTTGAAGAAGAAAAGGCTCAGGAGGATCTCACCAGTGTATGGCAATACCTGAAGGGAGCGTGTGAAGAGGACAGAGCTAGGCTCTACACAGTGGTGCTCAATCATGGGACCAAAGGCAATGAAACCTGAAACACAGGAGCTTCTCTCTGAATGTTAGGAATGACTTTGTCACTGTGGGGGTGATAAAACACTGGTATGTGCTGCCCAGTGAGTTTGTGGGGTCTCCCTTCCCAGAGATTCTCAGAATTCAACATCTGAGCTACATGCTGTAGCTGACCTTGGTTTGAGAAGTGGAGTTGGTGTAGTTGATCCCCAGAGGCATCTTTGAACCTCAAATATTCTGTGATTTCCTAAAGAACCTTCTAGGATTCATGGGAACTTTGGCCTTTTCTCTTTTTCTCTGTTACTGTTCTCATGCAAAAGGGTGTGAATTTTCCTTTCTCAGCAGATTAAGGCAAGCCCTGGCTCAGGAAATTATTTTGATTGATAATTTCTGTTTTCAGTTGACGTAACTCAGGCCTTACAGTCTCTGCTGTAGGGCAGCCATTCCTGAGGGCTTATCAGGAGTTTACAGTATTTAGTATTTTACTTATAGCCACTGGCATCGGCAGTCACACTATTAGATTGCATAATCCCTGCAGTTTTCTTTGAAGAAAAGATTAATCAACTCAGTTGTATACAAAACTTGGTATTGTGCATTTTAATTCCCTAAAAAGCAAATATTTCTCTTAATGGTCCGAATTGTTAAAAATTGTTCTAGTTGACTGGTAGTCTGATTCTGATTTCTGGAGACAGAAATTAAATGCCCAGGTTCACCAATACTGGAACCCTGCAGCTGTTAGTTCTTCCACTGAGACCTTAAAAAACTTTTCTGCACACAATGATCACTTAAGTTCCATCTGCAAGTAAGTTCATTTAGAGCAGTAGCCTTTAGCCTTTTAGCATGAGTTTTCTCTCCTTAGCTGGAATATCTTTTCCTTGCTCTGCTGTCCTAAGGACTACTACAGTTAGTTACTCTAAAAACATGGTACCTCAAGCATTAGAACTAGCATAGCATGTTGTGTGTCTGGAGGCTTCTGTTATTTCCTTTCTATTTGCAAGGAACTAGCAACTTTTAGTGATGTTTTTGGAAAAGAAAAACAGCAGGAAAACAGCCAATATTAATTCTTGCTATACCATGAGCATATATACGGAGGATGGATTTTACCTTTGCAACCCACTGTTTATTTTAGAGGAGGAAGGTCCATCTTAAAAAAAAAACCGAAAACGTAAGGAATGAACTATTATTTCAACTAAGGCAATAATTAATTTTCCTAAAATATTGCTTTTTCTCCCCTAATTTTTTTGGTACTTCTTCAGTTCACCACTGGCAATAAATGCAAACAAAAACAAAACGTAGCATCACTACAGATTGTTCAGAGACTAAACAAGCTTTCTCCTTAGATGATCACAACGGGGAGTTTCATATTTTTCAGACATCTAGTTGGCAAAATAACAATCAACTTATTTAGCTCATATATAATATTTAGCACTGTGTTTTAGGCTGACTAGTCAATAAAGCCTCCGTTTCATAAAAACGGAAGGAACCATTAAAATGATATAAAGAGGAGAGACATGACATAAAAAAAAAGTCGAAAAATCCTTCTTTTTTTCCCTTTGAGGGGAGTATATGCCACAGTATTCTTTAAAACATGAATCACTTTCCAGAAGGCTCCTCTTTATTGGATAAAAGTATAAATAATGCCAGTGTCACATCTTAAGGCAAAAGGAAAGTAAGAGTAACATTCTTCTTCAGAAATAGTACCTTCTTCCTAATGAAAGCTATTGAATTTAGAAGAAGCTAAATGTCAAAGAACAGAGAAAGAAGAAGAGAAAGAAGATTTACCATTAAAATCTCCAGACAAAAAGGACATTTTCATCATTCATTTGAACAAAGGGACTCTACTGTTTTCTTAAATTTTGGCTTTTCTAGAGAAGGGTATTTTTATTTATATATCACTATACTGGTCAATATCGTAGAAGAAGGAACAAAAATCAACTGTTCAGTGTCATGAAAATAACTGTTCCATAGTTCTTTTCTGTTCTCAGTAGAGAATATAAAAAAAGAAAGTAAGACAGAATAAATGGCAACCCACAATCTCATTGAGTAATTCAGTTCAAGAGATAGGTCGAAAGCTACTGAATAAAAACCTTATATTCGATTTCAGAGTGTAAATAGCCTCATCTTGCTCATTTCTGTGCAATGATGGTGTCCTGAATAATTTTCCTCGTGTATATAATGCTGTCTTTTTTGACATCTCTTCGTCTATACACAACTTTAAGGGATTTACAGTGACTTCCCCACACGCACACTAAAATTATAACTCTAAGAACTTTTTGATATCTGTAACTGTCACAAGAACACTTATATGCACAGTATGAATGTGTAGATCTTCTGAGATCTCTTTCTATCCATACTTACCTAAAAAAAAAAAAAAAAAAAAAAAAAAAGTGAAAACCAGTATAAAGCTTTAAATTCCACAGGAGGATCTAGATATTAGGAAATGGAGTCTCCATCACTAAATGTCCTTGTGGTATTATAACTATGACTTGCAGGGTGACAATACCACATCCACTTCTGCATGTAATATTTAAGCCCTAAGGAAAAAGGTAAAGGTGAATTTGCTGTTGCTCTGGCTGCTTCAAGTTTCATAGACCACAAACCAGCACTCCAATAACCAAACTTTGCCTAAAGCAGCTCAGAACAGTAGCAGTGGGAACACTCCTAAAGCTGATGGGTAGATCTGAAAAGATCACCTCAAGACTGTGTCATTTATTAAAGTTAATTAGAAATGTTAAATCCAACTACAATTCTAAACATAAAACCAGAAAATCCAAAAGTTTTGTGGTGTTCAACCTCATTGCTGGGAGGAAAGGGTTTAAACTGGAAGATTTGGTGAGGAGAAAGAAATAGTTTCACTCAAACTGACCTTGCAGCTGAGAATGCTAAAAATTGCTATAAATAAAAACGTTCAGGAAAGTGCGGGAAAACTCCATTTTTTATGTCTAATGTGGTTCATTCTCTGGCTGTTTTTGGAAGCAGAACTCTTGCAGAGAGAGAACAAATTCTCACAGACATGTGGAAGCCTTTTGCTATCTTAGGGCAGGCAGCAAGGCCTTCCTCTTCCCACTGCTTGCTGCCAAGATGAACTAAGTCTAATGGAGCCTGCGTCCCCCCATGTGTCTCTACTGCCCAGCATTGTTAGCAAGGTAATGAAATAAATCTACTCCTCGTATTTTAGCTCTGGCTTGGTGGTTGCCTTGGCTACCTGTATGTGCTGATTCACACACTCACACCCTTTCCCTCATATTATGAAGCCAAAATTATAAAAATTTGATGCAAAATGAATCATGAAGTTGCAAAATAAATTCTAGAACTCCCTTTTTTCCCCCCACAGAATTAAACTAATTATGTTTAAAGCTGAGTTCATTCTTACTCATATTTTGTCAAGACATTTTATCTAAAACGGTCTGTTAATCTTTCCTGATGATTTTCAAAGTCTGTCCTAATCAGCATTTTTGATACATCAGATTTTCTAGGAATATTACTAGAAAACCGTAAATTTACTTGCATTCCCATTTTATCTGGGTAGCGTTACATTTGCCCTACACAGGAAAGACAGGGATTTCTTGGCATAAAGGCCAGGAAGATGATCAGAGGATTGGAGTCTTATGAAGACAGGCTGAGAGAGCTGGGGCTGATCATCCAGGAAAAGACAAACCTCCCCAGAGACCTTCCAGTGGCCTTCCACTTCCTAAAGGGCCCCTGAAGGAAAGCTGTCCTTTTTAAAAGGACAAGGGAGAATGGCTTTAAGCTGAAAGAGAGTAGCTTTAGATTAGATATTAAGCAGAGATTCTTTACAGTAAGGGTGGTGAGGCACTGAAGCAGGTTTCCCAAAGAAGCTGTGGATGTCTAATCTCTGGAAGTGGCCAACCTCAGTTTGGATGGGGTCTTAAGAAACCTTGTCATCTGTAGAAGATGGCACTTCCCACAGCAGGGAGGCTGGAACTGGATGATCTTCAAAGTCCCTTCCAATCCATTCTGCGATTCTATGAAAAAAACCCTCCTTTCAGGTGCTGAATACAACAGCTGCACTTATCATGATCTTTGGCATGACTATAATCAGTGAACCCTGAAATCTTGAAAACATGCTGAATACATTCAGATAAAAGGCTAGAACTAAACCAAAAATTAAGATAAAAAGAACTCCAAACGTCAAGTCACCCACAGTGATAAGGCTGAAGAAATCTAAAGTTTGAATGAGTTTTCTCTTTGGTGCATTTGGTGAATTCTTCAACTCTATGATGAGTTTTGCAGCTAACAATAAGTAGCATTATTTTTTAATACCTAGTGGTGCTAAATTAATTGCTTCAGAATATGTAATTTTGTCCTTAAAGGAAGACAGCAACTTAATGCACATCCTAGGTGCACTGCACTGCAGTCACAGATAACTCTGCCGGCCAGAATTTTATCCTTTATCTTTAGCAATTACATTTCTTTTAGAAAACTAAAGATGTGCCACTTAAGTAACAATTTCAAGAAGTGAAGGGTAAAAAGAAAAATATTAACTCTATTAATAGCTATCAGAGTTAACAGGCCATATAATCTCTAATTTTGACTGAAGACACAGCAAATCTGTAAATTTTCATTTGCTGGGTGTCTGTTAGCACACCCAGCAAATGAAAAACCAGAAAATACTGTACCCTCCTTAAGCATGCTACAGGCATTTTGCCACTTGTTAACTCACCTTGAATTTTTATACAGAAAAACTATTTCTGAGGTATAGTGAATGAAATTTGTTGCTTATTATCACTAGGTCATATTTATGTGCCCTCCAGACACAGCATCTTTACCTATCTCCTATATTTGCAAGTCATCACAGTTGAAATCAAGAATGAGGGCTGCACTTGTCCAGCTGCAACATTCTACTCCTCTGGCAAAATGAGGATGTCTCAAGAGACAGTAATCATTTATGACACTGTTTACATCTTTCATTTCTAGGGGCTATCTAATCACGCCTTCCAAGCAGAGTCTCCTGAGTGACAGGTTTGAGAACTTCCCCAGGTTAGTAGACAAATAGCCTCAGTAATATGTTAGCAAAAAAAATGTTAAAAATTACTCTCCCAGTTAAAGCATGAAATCCAAATATCTTCTCAGTTCATCTGGAACAATCAGGATAGCGTGAAAGGCCTGACACAGAACATGAAAGATATTTTTACTGCTGAGATCCAGAAGACTATAAAGTCTGTCTATATGCTTTCCTCTGGCAACAAAGCATGAAACATTATGATACATGTGATCTGCCTCTTGCCACACTCCCAGAGAGCTAAATGATTTTGTTCTACATCATCCACAGCATTTCCTGAAACTTCACGAAATAATGTAAAAATATAGCATGTGGTGAACCTTTCAGATGTTGTGAGTTACATTTTACACCTTTCAGGCATCTTAGAACTGTCTTTCAATGAAAAACTCAGGGGAAAAATAAAAACCATTTATGAAAACTCCCAGAATTTTTGTGCCTACTACACGGCAACACAGTTTTCCTTATCTTTTCAGCCCTGTCCTGTCATTCTGAGTATTTTATTTCACTAATAATATATACATAACCATTCTGTGACATTTTTTCCACACATTACATGCTCTAATGGTATATCTTAGTGTATTTAGTAAAAAATCCTCTCTAAATAAATTTTTAAAAAGAGTTTTACATCACTATGGCGTTGCATATATGAACGACTTTAGTTTGAAGCCTTTTCTGGACCTGTTTTATTTGATATTTTGCTCACATGAAATAACCAGACATAATTTTGTTTGTCAGTAGATTCTCCTTCCTTCCTTCCTTCCTTCCTTCTTCCTTCCTTCCTTCCCTTCCTTCCTTTACTTTTCCTTGTCCTTCCTTCTTCCTTCCTCCTTCTTCCTCCTTTCCTTCCTTCCTTTCTCTTCCTTCCTCCTTCCTTATTCCTTCCTTCCTTCCTTCCTTCCGTCCTTCCTTCCTTCCTTCCTTCCTTTCCTTCCTTCCTTCCCTTTCCTTCCTTCCTTCCTCCTTCCTTCCTCCTTCCTTCCTCCTTCCCTGTCCTTCCGTTCTCCTTCCTTCCTTTCCTTCCTTCCTTCCTTCCTTCCTTTCCTCCTTCCTTCCTTCCTTCCTGACGCCTTCTTCCTTCCGCACCGTCATTCCTTCCTTCCGCCCCGTCCTTCCGCACCTTCCGCCCGTCCTTACCGCACCTTCCGCAACCTGTCCTTCGCACCTTACTTCCGCACCGTCCTTCCACACCTCCTTCCTTCCACGCACCTTCCTGCCTTCCGCACCTCCTTCCTTCCGCACCCTTCCACACCTTCCTTCCTTTCCGCACCTTCCTTTCCTTCCATTCCGCACCTTCTTCCTTCCGCACCTTCCTTCCTCCGCACAAGCCTTCTGCACCTTCCTTTCTCTTTCCACACCTTTTCCTTTCCCCGCTTTCTTTTCTTTTCCTTTCTTTCTTTTCCTTTCGTTCTTTCTTTCTTTTCTTTCTTTTCTTTTCTTTCTTT
>CM031857.1:74515621-74652702 GCA_018697195.1 Certhia americana | reverse complement strand
AAAAAAAAAAAAAAAAAAGGCAGCAATTGGATATTCTGGATCAATTTTCAGCATTATTTGGGGTACTTTGATATTCCCATCAATGACTGGAAGAATCAAAATTCCTCCCAAATCATGGTATTGAGGCTGAACATCTCTGTCTTTCAGGTGCTGTGATTTGTAGAAAAATGGAAACAATATTACTGCTTATATATAAAACTGAAGCTCACCAGCATGAAATAATCTAAAGCAGTTATAAATGCTGTAGGCCTAAAGCAGGCAACCTGAAAAAATGTACAACAAATCTCAGTCCTTTTCAAAGCAGTTGTGTCTGTCCAATATTTCTGTAATTTAGCTGCCTGATAATTTTCTTAGTTTTCCTAAACATGATGTATGTAACTGTATGCCTTTTCCTCATCTGCTGAAGTTCTTTTGTCATGCCTCATGACTGTGAGAAAAACTGTGCTGTAAAAAAACAATACAAACAATACAGAGCACCCCAAAATCAACCCGATGCATCTGTGACCAAGGCAGAAAGCCTGGCCACAGATCTGCTCCTAGAAAAGAGTAATGCAATGTGTGTCAAAATAATGCTACCTCAGGTGCAATTCAGCTCCAGTTTACAAACTCCAGAGCTGGATGATGTACCTAAACACAGGCATGAATGAAGTCCTGCTTGAGAGGCCCTGGAGTACCTGAGCCAGCCACAGATACGACAGAGGTACAGGGTGAGCACCAAGACTTTCTGGACTGGCAGCTGCAGACCAGCTGTGATGTTCCAGAAAATGCTGTCAGACTACTGTCTGCATATCTGAGTGGCTGACCAGCATATTCAGAGGAGACATCTCACACACATACATTGTATATATGTGTAATTTTATACGTATTTTATACGTATGTTTATGTACACATTTTAAACATATTGCAATATGTACACCTTTTATAGACACACAAGTATTTTACCTTTCCTTTCCATTAGTCATTTTATCTAAGTTAAATAAGGTTGACTGATTGGTGTGAATGAAATAAGGGAAAGCAAAAAAAAATAGCAGTTGCAAATAAATACGGTTCAGTGTTGTCATAAAAAGTTCGATGAATAAAATATTTGCTGCTCTGTTACAGCATGTATGGTAATTTCATTTGGCATATGAACCACTGAGGCATACAAAATATTGAAGGATGATTTTTCAAAGAACTTACTGCATTGGCAGTTCTGTAACAGTATTACAAGGCAAGAGGCCTTTAGAAAGTAATATGCTGAGATAGCATTTTTGTGTCAAGGCATTTTAATACAATTACGTTTGTGTAGCTGCTGTGATGTCTTTAGAAACAGACTGTATAGTTTAGAATACTTCTTAATGCCTCTTGATTTCAGGCTTGTATTTCTTCTGATCAATCAATTGTACTCTCAAAACATGTCACCCTCCATTTAATGGGTTTTACTTTTGATTTAGGAAAGTATGTCTAAATATAACTATATATGTAGTGGGTAAGAAATATGTATATAATGTACATTATATATGTGTGTCTGTATATATATACACACACACATTTTAAAAGTAGGGAAAGTTATTTATAAAGATTGAATTTGATACCATATTGCTTCCTTTTTTTTCTGATGAACAGCATGTACTCTGTGAAGGTGATCCACCAAGCTGCTGTAACATGAAAAGAAGCCCAGGCCTTTCAAGACATTTTCATTTTTTTCAAGGATCTGCTTGCTGTGTATTTAGTTATGCTATCACTTTATAACTTACAAAAGGAATCTGATAATTGGTATTACAGATTTAATAATTTCAAATACGTAGCACATTTCTTTACTGTGTAGTTGAATTACAGCTGCTGACACAGCTCCAGTGACAATTTGTCATGAATGTAGTCAAAACTTAACAAAAGTCTTTGTTTTATGCCAAGTTTTTCAATAAACTGCCAAGTTTAGACAATGCTGATAATAGCTAGTCCACTGGAATAGATACTGTATTTTACTTTTGTCCTCCAAAATAAAATACAATCCTGCTTATGTTAGCAGTAGAGATAAATATGTAGAACATCTGGACTTGGGCACATTGGGCTAGTGCAGAAAGGAAATAGTTACTCAGAATCTGGCTCTGCATCAGAATCGCAGTAAGTTCCAAAACCTTGTATGAGATCACCTGCTGCATCATTTGTCTTACCTAGGTCACTGCACCTGGGCAAAATGACAAAAAATTTTATTACTTTACAAAGATCTATGCTTCAGGGAAAAATACACCAACTTTTACGAAGACTTTTCAAGATGCATGGAAGTTACAAAAAAATTTCACGAATAGTCAAGCCCTGAAAATTAAAAAAAAAAAAGTTACAAATCATCTCATGTCTTTTGAACTCTCTTGGCTATGCATAACAGTAATTATTGTGCGATCTAATTGGATATTCAAAGACATGATTTTCATTAAATAAGTAAACAGTATGGAGTTTACAGAACAAGCACACTTTTAACTGTTATAATTAACACATTTAGCCTCTCTCTTTGAAAGTCAGTTACTTACAGAGCTACTTTTGTCATTAAGTCACTCCTTCCATTAGAGAAATTTCTGCCCTTCGATTGTACATTTTATGACTGAAAAAAGTTAGAATAAAGCAAAAACATTATCAGAATATGAACTTTGAGACCTTTTATAAAACATCTTTATCTTAGAATTACCAAAACTTCTTAAATCTAACATACTGTGAGCACAGCAGTATATTCTACAATTTTTGTTCTAACTGAATGCCTCTCTAGAAATATTCTTCAAGATCCTGTTTTTCTTTTTCAGCTTACAAGCTTCAGCAGAGATTCTTTTATAAGCTTTTATCATAACCCCTCTTCCACTGCATTATGTGCACTAGTGTCCTTTTATCCCAAAACAATCACTTTTATTCAAATAGATGACCCTTAATTTCATTATCTTGCAATTTATGTATTAAACAGACTATGTAATTTTCTACAATTACAGAAAATTTGGATTTAGTTGCTGAGGTGTGTTCATATGGTTTTGTTATAATTTCATTTTCAGATTAATGGTTTTACGTTGTACAAACCTCTGATGCTTTCCTAATTAAAACCTTTTCAGGTAAAATACGCTTCATTACACTTTTAACAAACACATTAATCCATCAGGATTACCTGCTAGCCCAATGTTCCTCGACAACAAACCATTTGTCTATAGTACTTTTAAGGCACTAATATGGAACATTGCAACTGAGGCTTACAAATTACATTTACAAGTACAATATGCATTAACTGAATCAGTACAATATGAGCTGAAACAATTTCCAGGTATTACTCTTATACCTGTTTTGACCAAAAAAAGCTTGCAGTTAATATACACTGATCATGGATAAGAAATGGCTGAACTGACAACAAGCAGGTTTATTTTAAGCACAACTACTACTAATTCTATAAAAGAAGAGAAATGAGTACTAATGCTCTGGTAAACCATGGCACTACTTTCCAGTTATTTACGACAATGGTCTATGTTTCTGCCTTTTGAGCAGTGTGAAGCCTAGAGAGACAGAAAAGTGTTGGGTGATTTTGAGCCCAGGCAGCTCAAAGCATTTCTAATCCACACGACTTGCATCCTTCCTTTACTGAGGAACCAAATACTCACTGAGTTAATACCAGGGATCAGCAAGCAAAAGAGAGCAGATTTGAGAAACCTGATTTCATGTGCTGGAGACTCCTTGGTAATACCCAGATCCCTCTGAGGTGCCTGCAGGGCCAGAGGCACTGCCTGGGCTCTGGAGGTCCCACCAGAACAGCAGAGGAATCAGCACATGGAGACAGTCTGGTGTGCTGGCTGCTGAAGCATGTTTGTAAACCTACCCAGCCAGCTTGACTTAGAGATTCCAATAGCAGAGAAACAGTTTAGAGCTTTCCTTTTGAGGCAGGGAAAAGGCTGCCAACCAAATTATAAAAAGCTCTTCACTGAGTGAAGCCTGCAAGGGAAGCAGCGCTGAACAAAAGAATGTCATGCCACACTTCATATATTCAGAAACATAATTTTTACAGTATCTCTGCTTTTTTTCCTTTAAAATTTACCTGTCATTTACAGATATTTGAAAAAGTCATAGCTTAATGCCATTAATAGTTTGAGCTTCTGAGGCAATTCATGTTTCCTTGTCACTGGAAATCTACTCTGGTTACTACTGACCTCTCCCCTGGCATCAACAGATACTGTCTGCTGTGAAAATACATCGCAGCATCTAGAAACTGCTTGGAATAGGCAGGGATGTGCACAGAACAGTTGCAATCTCATTTATTCCAGAAAATAAAGCAGAGAGCATCACAGTATGCAAGAAAGAGGCTACTTTTTTTTCCCCATTAAAATATACATTGCTCTCACAGTCTGAATAATAACTCTTCAATTTCTTTCTACTTTCAGATTTGTTAATAATATGTTTAAAACAGAATAACGGAGATAAATATCTTTAATTTTCTACTTCATTTTGCCTTCAGAATACTCAGGCAACCTGCACCTTTCTTCTTTTTGCTACTAATTCTTGACACGTTGCAATCTGAATACAAAACTTGAGCAAGGAAACCATTTAAACATCTAGAAAGACCACCGAAACTTAGAAAGAAGAAATTTTAAAACTGCACAGATGCACAATCTTTGAGCAGTGAAATTGCACCCAGATTCACCAGCCTAACCCTCAGATTCACCCTACCAACTGCACTTTCAGATCAGCTTTCATCTGAAGTCACTGCCTAACCCGAGACTGCACCGAAACCTTTGACAGCAATATGTATTTGCACTGGTTAATTCATTCCTTGTATTCCACAACTGAAATTTGTCCATCTGGTAGTTGTCTTTTGCATATTTTGGGGACCTGCTTTTTCCATCTGTGTTTTTACAGCACCAAATTAAACTGGATCGTGATGCTCAGTTCATGCTACTAAATACTCTGAAAATACAGATACAAATTTAGTATACTAAATAGTCATGGGGAACAAGGTCAGGCCTCCAAATGGATTTTAAAAATGGAAAAGAGGAAGAAAGGGGGTTGGGGAGTTCTGTGGGTAATAATTTCCACAAAACAACATTTTTGAACAAGCATTTGAACAAACACTTGCTGAACAAGGAAAGAAACCTCCCTAACTACCTTGAAATACTAAATGCATTCTGATCTAAAATATCCAGTCTGCCAGGATTTAAGAGACATGAGAACTCCAAAGCAAAGGTAGAAAGGAAAAGACAATACCTACACATTAAGGCATTGATACTGTGAGTGAGATCTTTTGCATCTCAGCAGACACCTTCCTCCTTCTGAGCCCTCATAAAACAAGAGTTTGAACTTCATGGTTTGGGGATAAACCAAGAGAGGATTTTATGTGATATGAAAACAAATGGAAATTTCACATATACTAACTTCTATGCATTTTTCAGGAAGGCACTTTCCAAACTCATCAACATTGCAGTGCTGAAAAGAAGATGCAGAACCTTCATATTCCAAGTCTGAATATGAAGGGTTTTATTGGACCTTACTAGAGCTTGTAATTTATGATACCAGTCTCTAGGATATGAAATGTTTACCTAGCCTTTCCTCCTCTTATGTCAAAGAAACACTATCTGGATGGATTTTAAATTGTATTACTCAAAATAAAGTAAAATGGAAACATGAAAACAACCTTAGATAAATTGCTTCAATGACCAGTTAAACTTGACAGCATAGCAAAAACTTTACAGCCAGATTTGGTTCTCTGACCCACTGCCTGAGAGCATCTTTTTCTTGATTTTCTAAATTTCAAATGAACATTTTTAAGGATTACAGGGAAAAAAAAAATTAAAATTAAAAATACAGCTTCTCCTAGATTGGCACAATTGCTTCCAAAGAGTGTTCCTGGCCTGTACTCACATTTGTATTCTCAGGAAACTGTTTTTCTTTCCTTTTTTTTTTTTTTTTTTTTTTAAATGGCTTGTTGTAAATACATATGTATAATTATATTAAAATTACATTATAATCTCTTGTTCTTTATACATACTTTTAAATTTCCTTTTAAATACACAAATAAACGGCTACTTCAAAAGCACATTAATTTATTATTTTATTAAGTCTTCACGGCTATTAACTTATCTGAACATCTGCATTAACTAAAGCAAGCTAGAGCTACATCCTCTGAATATTAAAAGTAAAGCAGCATCTCATCTTATGAGGCAGCAAATTAAAGTTTGTTCCAGCCCTTCTCAGTTCACGTTTTTTAGAGCAGGTTCTCTCTCTGACAGTCTTCTCTGTGTTTACTGTTGTGCTCTGGAAACTACAGATATACCTTCATTTACTGTCTCCTCGATCATGGCTAATTGTATCTATCCATCTTGTTGTCTGTTGCAATCATCTTGAGTTTCTAGTGAACCAACCTTCTCAGAAACCTTCATTGCATGAAATATGTTTTTAGAATTCTAATCTGAAAGTTTCTTTTTCTCTTTTTTGTCTGTAGTTTTGTTTTTTTTTTTTCCAAAGCTCCCATGACTTCCACATTAGTCCAGGCCTTCCGAAAGCAAGGCCAGATATATTAGTTGTGGACAAATGAAACGTCAATTGCTACCGCAATTTGTTGAAAATGTTTGTACCATGACTTTAGGGATTACTTTATACATATATCATGCCTTCTTTAACTCTCAAGAGTACATTAGGGTACTTATGATTAAGTACTCTAATACTTAAGAGCCTTAGAAGGCTTTTGACTATTTTGTTGGTCCTGCCGTGGCGACTACAAAAACATATCCAGATGCCTAATGACTGAGGAAAACTTTGAACAAGATTATTTTACCAACCTTTCTGCAGTTAGCTGCACATGTACTCTACTGAAAAAGTATAAAAATTATGTCCTCAATAAGACTCTTGATTTTCATGTGTGCTGTACATATGTATTATTCCCATAGAGTTATGACAAATGATTATTCAGGATATTTCAAAATTCATGAATATAAGGTGCTTTGCCTAATTCTTTTTTCACCTTTTGGGATGGCTTGAAAAAAATTATTTCAGAGGTCTATGACTGCAAGATAGCCTTTGCTGTAAAATTATGTCACTTTTCTATTTTAATCAATACTGAACATTACATAAAGCTTTAAGTATAACTTAAATCTACAACTGCTACCACAATGAATGCATTTAAAAGTATGTTAACAAATATTTTGAGTTAAAGGATATCCTGTATTTTCAACATTATAATTGAGATACTTGATTTAATGCAAAAGACAGAGAGAGAGATCTTTCCCTGAAATTCAGTCCCAAGA
This sequence comes from Certhia americana, assembly GCA_018697195.1. NCBI lineage: Eukaryota > Metazoa > Chordata > Aves > Passeriformes > Certhiidae > Certhia > Certhia americana. Next base: position 74,645,464 of record CM031857.1, on the reverse strand, counting down.
ATACGATTGCTAGTTCTGTAAAATTCATGTCCCTTTACCTTTCCTCTTCTTAAAACTCATTTTATATCTTTGGAAAGCAGATTTTCACTTTTGTTGCCCAAGGGCATACTAGAGTTGTTACTGACCAATTGTTGCTTTCCCAGCATCTACTCTTCATTTAAGTCCCCATGGGGGACACCTTTCTGACTAATTTAAACAACCCTCTGCTCCCAGAGAAAACTGAGAACTACAGTTTCAAAATTCTGTAGCCTTTTCAGTACAGCCCCTTTTAGTGAGAAGGGTTTACCCTTCATACTAAATAATTACTGCGGTATCTTCTTCTGGATCATGTAGATAAGGAGTTTCCTCTTAAATTCAGCAAAAAACAAGCACAGGTAACAAAGGTCACTTCCACCTGAAGAACCAAAAGACACAGGAGGAACCCTTGACATGGTTGGGCATAGCAACATAAGCCACTCTATTTAGCTGCTTCCAACAAGGTCCAAAATCAAACTATATGACTCAGTAAGCACACAGGGCAACACTCGTAGCCCTCATTTGGTCCTTGTGTTTGTGCAGCACTTAGGTTTGCCAGTTCTGGGATGACACCTCTGTATTTAGAAACTCTTGAAGGAATACATTTCATCAACTTTTTAATGAAATTGCTCCTTGCACTCTTGCACAGTCTAGGTATCAAAAATGGCCCATGGCAAAAACAGTTTTACAGTTTATGAGGTAATCCACAAAGAACTATTTCTTTCTTGGTTTATGTTGAGATTTACTAATTTTTTTTTTCTCTTTTTTTTTTTTTTTTTTTTTTTCACTTATCATCTTCCACTGACACCTCCATTTGCCAGTGAAGTCAATAGGATCTCCCTTTCTCCAGTCCTGGAGGACAGATGACTGGGATGGACTGGAGATGCGGCTCCTTTGCTCTATCCACTTTGACGTTTTACCACCAGACATTTAGCTACTGCCCTTCTCAGGACACATCCCAAGACAGGGAAGGCAACACTGACCATTCCACTAAGAAAACAGAACTTTTGCTAATTGCTGAGCTGTAATTAGGCCTTCATTTTATTTCAGGGACTTCAAGAAACATCTGTAAGACAGTCATTGCACCTAAGTACACAGGTCCCACGGCACAGATGCCACCTCTGCAGCAGCAATGGAGTCCTCCTGGTCAAACTCAGTGGGCAGACAAAGGGTCCCTGTATCACTTGTCTAGAGAACAAAGATCTCTTCATGATGCAGACAGCTGTGGAAATTGAAAGATGACTACAGAGGAATTTAAAGAAAATAAAATAGGATTATATGGGTTCTCCCTTTTACTGATCATGTTGAACTGCTGTGCTCTCTTGTGTAATTTTACAGCTATTTCTTGGACAAGGAACACAAATAACTTCCAATTTTGACATACCATCACGAAAAAAAATATTTTGGCTTTTTTGCTTTCAGTATTTCATTCATGTTACAAATTCTGGAATTGCATCATGTAGATGCACATTTTTACATTAAAAGATTAAATTCCTTTGCCTTATTTTTCAAAACAATGACCTCTTTGTAATTTTAAACACCTTCTAACACAATCTGCAAACGCACATGAAGATGGTCTTGTGAGATTCAGCAGCTGGGGAGCAGACCAAAATACTTTTTGAAAAGGTCATGCTACTTCCTCTGGCAAATGTACAGTTGATTAGTACTATATTGCACCAGGCACATAACTTACATGATACAAACTATCCCCAGTGTATTTACATGGCTTCATCTTGAAATCATACTGAGACCTCTTTCTCTCCACTTAATCTGAAAAGAAAACAGAACCTACTCCCAGTTCTTGTAAAAATTACCATGTGAGCCATGATAATTTTCAGGGTTTTTTTACCTTTTTCTTTGTGCCAGGGTCATTAGAGTAAAGTAAAAAAGTCTTTTGCTTTAGTATACGAAAATCTTTTTGTCAGTGATCATTTGTACTTTTCAGACAAGCCAGTCCATAATATGTATTCCCTTTGAAGAATTTATCTTCAATGCCTACTCACATTCCCCTCTCATTCAGCATTTTCTCAGCTTTCATGGTTTATAAACCACAGAGATCAAGTGACTCCAAAGGAGACACTTTATTTTTTCACCATGCAGGGTGTTTCAGAAATGCTTTGGATTGTGATGATATTACAGGTAGCACTTATAAATCTGGCTTTGCTTCATGATGCCTATGCTTCGAAAAAAATCAAAAAACTATTTCAACATTATTTCAGTCAATTAATTACTGTGCAACACTTTGAGAACTCTTGCTTTTAATGCTTTTTATTAAAAGATATCACCACTGACTGATACTTAACAAGAATACAATCTATAACACAGCAATGTAACAACAGGGTTTTTTCTGCTACTTTTTCAGTAAACAAATAGGCAGGTTCTCCATCCATATGTACCTGACAATATAACATGAATAATCATTCAGCTCTGTTGATTTTTTAGAGCCAACAACATCACATTTTTCTTTGGACTGATACAGTTTCATCTGTGCTATTAAAAGGAAAAAAAACCCAACATGTTTTGAACAGAACTGTTAAAAACAAATACTCTTTGTTCAATGTCTGGGGTTCACTTAAATAACATGAGAAAATATCTTCTGATTATAAATTGTGACACAAATAAAGACTCCCAAATTCACTCTAAAAGACAGAGAGATGTATTGTTAATCTTCATAAAGCATAAGTGAATTATATTACTGTATTTAAGCCATTTTTAATTTTTGAAATATCTGCCATCATTGAAGCATTTATTACCTTTTCGAGGTCAGTCAGTTGAGGAGATGGGAATACAAAATACAATTCTACTTCCAAAGAAGAAAAGGCTAAATTTTCAATATTGAGATCTCACGATCCAATTAAATTGAAATTTACAAGCAACAAAAGAGACTCAGAAATTCTATTAAATCCATAGTATCAGAAGAAAAAAAAATAAAAATCTAAGAATGTTCTAACAGTAATATAATAGCAGGACTGATGAAAACTGTTCTATTAGCCTGAGTGTGAAAATCAATCATTGGCAAAGTGTATGGAGTAAGCTGAATGAACTTCATTTAGTATTCACTTTAATTACAGTTCTCCACCAGGTCTTCAGGCTATGAGCTCCCTAATATGTAACTACCTCTTTCACCAATAAAGCTTGCTTTATGAATAGCACAATAGGAAGATCTCCAATAAATGACAGAGGCACAGGCATTTTTTCACTGGCTTCTCACTTCTATTAAATGACATGAACTAGCTATCAGAAAAATTGTGGATATATTTGTGTATGAAGGCTGCTTCATCCCTAACCACGCCACCATTTTTATTGCATATAAAATATTGTGGGGGAAAAAAAAGGACTTTTGTTTGGTTTGGGGGGGTTTTTTTGGTTTTTTTTTTTCTTTGTTTGTTTGTTTTTCTTTTTTTAATTTTAGGAAATTTTTTTCTGACCTTACTCTTGATTTCAAATGGTGATCACCTATGGAAGACCTACAGAATGTGACCCATACATTATTTTTAAAGAGGCTTTCAGTTGACTACCCAGAGAGGCTGTTAAAATTTGCAGATGGTAAAAACAATAGTATTTGAGCAGAGTGTTTTGGTGCTCCCACAATCAATTCTGTGGTCAGGAACCAATTATCTCCTTGAATTTCTCACACCAAAATTAATAAACCTCTGCCACTTCAGTCTTCAATGGGAGTGCTCTATGCCTATCATATAGTCAACACTCCAAAGAACAGACTCCATATAAATCCTAGAGTCAGGTGCACCTCTGTGATACCTCTGGAAAAAGAGCAAACAACACTAACATGTTGTTTGCATGCAGTAGGAACTACAGAATGTTTGTCCTCTTCTTCAGCACAGCAAGCTTTACCTCCTTCTCTACGTCCACTGGTGAGCTGTGGAGATGGCAAAACTGCACAGCCAGACACTGCCTGGCTGAATTCTCTTCAATATTGCACTGATGTAATAAATTTTGGGTTGTCCCTTATTGTCTATCACTGAATTCCCCCCACACATATACAAATTTGTGTATTTGACTGTAAGACTTTTGTTATACTTTAAACTCATATGGAAATTAGCAAGTGGGCTTCAGACACCAGTGTGAAAACTATGTGGATGCATAAATCTCATTTCAGAGTTCTCTAAAATCAGGCTATCATCTTAAACCCACCACAATTTTACTACAATGAAGCAACAAAGACATGATCAAGTTAGATTTTTGAAGGTGGCTGAAGCTTCTAACAGACACAAAAAATACTGTTGCTACTAATATCCCAAGAATATTGTGAAAAACTCTACTTACATATTGTTTTGCAGTATTTTTTTTAATTTGTGAAACAAATTGTGAAACAAAAGAACATCCTAGTTAACTGAGGTGTAATTGCATCAGAGAGTTATTCTGAACAGCTAAATAGTGCAGTGTAGATATTACTTAAAGATATGGCTCTGAAAAAGCCTTAAGAACAAAGGTAAATTAGCTTTTGAATGGCTTGAAAGAAAAATAAATGTTAGCCATAAACTGAATTTTTCCCATTATTTTATTTGCCTTAGTCTTCACACACTGCCAAAGTCCAGAATACAACATGATTTAATTTTGTCCCTCATATGGCAGCCGGATAAAAGATCTCTACAAACAACATTTACACACAGAAATAAGGTTTGCTTAACTAAACTCTTCTCACAGTAGAACATAATATACAAGTCTCTGTAACTGCAGCTACATTTTGTATCTATTGCACTCTTGGACCCACTTTGGTCTCCTGCTTTTTCCAACATTGTGCGCTGAGAGATCACACAGTCAAGCATAATGCCTTGATATAATAAATGATAGTTTTTATTTGCAAGCATCAAGCCTAATTGGTAAATAAAATGAACAATGAGATAGAAAATAGTACAGAGAAGGGAGAATGTTCAGCAGTGCAACGTGGGCAGTCGGTCACTTTTATATATGTAACTTCTGATTAGTGCCTTAAAGACCAAACGTCTGGTCTTTTTTGGTTTTGTTTTTTTTTTTTGTTTGTTTGTTTTTTTGGTTTTTTTTTTTCTGATGTGCCTGAAGATGCTGGCAAAGTAGGTTTTAAAAAGACAAAACATGAGGGGTTGTTTTCCCCTGCTTCTGAGAGTTAGGAAAAAAACTCTGCACAAAATTTGTCCCAGACAGAAACTGCCCTCAGGAGGTAGACCTAAAGTCTCGTTAGTGATTTCCTTGGTTTTTTTGTGTGTTTTTAGATTTTTAATACTTGATTATTTTAAGAGGTCTTTGGTGGAATTTATGTAATTGCAATTACATCCTCACTAGATGCATTGAAATCTGCTAATTGAACATTCTGGGTAGGAGCTCAATGTATTAAGCATTGTGATTCTAAAACTGGGAAAAAACAAGCACTGCTTAGTTTTCATTGCAGTAAAATGATAACTTAGTCTTCAGTTTCATGACTAAAATCCTTTTCCACATTCTTCATTTCCAATCAACATCTGGCGTAACTGATTTCCCTAAAAAGTTTTTGCAAAGATTTTTAATGAAGCAAACTAGTTAGTTAGTTAGTTAGTGGCTAAAAACACTGATATGGAACTTACAGACGTCTTTAGAAAATGAGGGGGTTTTAATTATTTTTAATGTCTTGGGGAAAACTGCCTACCAGTTTTGACCCATATTCATGAATTCTTTCACTGAGCTCAAAAAGCCTATCTAAAAATAATAAAAAACTAAGCATCCCAAAAAATTTGGGATAAAACCCAATATTATTAATTATCTACCTATGATTAAATAATTTTCTATTTACATATATTTTTATGGTATAACAAAACCCAGAAGCACACCAGAGTGGATTTATATTAAAAATTATCTATTTCAAATGAATAAAAGATGTATTGTTATCACTAATGTTATTGCAATAAATTAGAGAATGCTTACTTGTCAGAATAAAATAAAAAAAGCTCGAAATCGTCTGATAAATAACAAGGTGTCAATAATAATTGTCATAATTTGCTAGAACAGGCATGCTACTTTCTGTACTTTTGTAAGAGTGCTCAAACAGCAATGCCATTTATAAATATCTGTCTTAACTCACTCTATGCATTTTCCTAGAACAACAAATAAAATTATTCAAGAATTATTGCACTTGTATCTTGAACTTCTGCCCCACAGTAGTAAAGCCATATGATCTTGGACAGAGAGTTCTGACACCATTATGAAACCAAAAATCTTATAACGCTTCCTTCAAAAGTTCTCAGTAAAAGGGAATATTGATCTCTAAAATACCTGAAAGCTGAGTCTATTTAAATAAATATTTTAAGCTTTTCTCTTGAGTTATGAGAACGACTTCAGCAAGGTCTATAATCTCAAATATAACAACTAGTAGTTTAGAGGTAGTTGTTTTTTTGACTTGATATTCCCCTATACAATTAATTAACTCCTAAACACAGATTTCCATAGCACCATTTTGAAATTTGTTTTTTTAATGGTGATGACAACTATTTATTTCATAACCCACCATTCTCTAGTGATGAGAAAGAATCTCTGAAGGTAGTAGGCATGGCTTTAAAATGACCCAGCTTATCTTCCTGGCCTCCTGAGATCTCTACATGGCAATCCTTACATAGCCCTTCTGTGCACATCTTGGCAGAATTGCTGACATCAGAAACGACCAGGAGTGTGAAACACCTCTACTCTGTAAATACTTAAGTATGCACTATTTGTTTCTGCTGACATTTTACTGCCTTCTTGCACAATGTACTACCTTGTGTTTCAATTTTTTTACAGTTGCAGCATTCTTGCTGTTTTTATTGACTCAATTATTTGCAGTGATTTGAGGTAATTTTTTTTTTTTTTTTTTAAGGAAATAGGTTTACACTTTAGCTGCAAGTCAATTACAGACATTTAAAAATTCAGGTGTGTGTGTTTTTGAAAATATCAACCCACTCTTGACCAAGTTATTGCTCAGCTAAAAAGAAATGAACAGAAGGGTGCCACTCATCAAGTAGTGATTAATTAACTAAGCATATCTGACTGGCTCATATTGGCTGTATTTTCACGATAGGAGCACAGTTCAATTTAGTTTATTGTCATTTCCTTCCAGGAATTTTTTCAGCTGTATGATGGCAATCCTCCTCTAGGCACTTAAAAGAAATAGTTAGCAAGCTGTTTATCTGAGATAACTTTTTGCAGCAGTGAGAGGAAACCATTACTGCTGACCAGTGGCAGGTCTCGCTTGTGTTTTCTACAGTGCCTGGGTGGACTTGCCAACAGAGACTGGAAAGACTGTAACACATAATTCTGGTCTCAGTGGAAAAGCACAAACCATTCATTTCAGTCTCCCAGCAGAGGGGACGAGAGTGGTGTAGAATCCGTGCATAATCTCAGAGTCACTAATTTCACTTATGCATAAACATGAGTACTAAAATAAGACAGGCAGGATTGAAGGACAGTCTCCTGTAGGAATTTGAACTCTAAGCTAATACCCAGGAACGTTAAAATCTCAGGAACATCTCCGTACTAGATATTCTGTAATCAGAAACCAGTGCAAAAGCAAAATTTAACTTCTTTTCAGAGGATCCCATGATAATTCAGTTTGGAAGGAAACATCAAAGAGCTGTCCAACCACCTGCCCAAAGCAGTGTCAGCCACCAGCTAAACACTCCTGGACCTCAATGGTCATTCTTTTTCCTCAGTATTAACCAAGTGTTCAATTCACTTCCTTGCACACATATGTCTGGGGCATGCCCCAGGGTACCAAATGCTCACGGGCTCCAGCTGCTGGTCCCAGAAAAACTGTCTCCTAAATGTCACCAGCAACTTTCCTAAATGCCCAAGCTGAATCTACAGGACTACAAAGTGCTGCACAAAACTACAGTGCCTCTGGGTTGTTTGATGAACAAGGTGTGTGTAGAAACAGCATGCACAGAGCATCATGACCCTGCATGCTTCTCTCATCTGAAAGACTAATAAAAAGTCCAATGAATAAATAAATAGACAAAATATTCTTTATTTTGAAATAAGGAGATGAGGCAGGGTGGTTTTTGTTTTGTTGGGTTTTTTTTTGTCAGAAGACTAATTTCTATTTGGCTAGACAAATTCATTTTCTTCTGAGAAACTCATAATATACCATAATAATTAATATGTAAATATTTAATTATTATAAGAGGATACTTCTATTAATTATTCTCATCACTTATTCCATTTTACTCCTTTTTTCTTCCTCATGTATATATTTTTAGCTATTACATTTATTACTAATTACATACAATGTGTGGTAGTTTCAATATTGCAAGTCAATGCTTCCTTCACTGATTATAATTGCCTTCCTCATACAAAGGAGCAAACACATTTACTGAGCTTCAACTAAATAAAGCATTTATTAATAGTGAGCTATTGTCTCAACTCTGCAAATTTGCCTTTATCTGCTTGCAGGATATAATCACCACATTTATGTTACAGAATCACAGAAATATATAATCATTTTAGGCTGGAAAAGACCTCCAAAAGATCATGAAGTCCAACTGTTCACCCAGCATTCCCAGGAATATTTGTTCAATGTTTCTAGTTAAGTACTACCTGTACCTTTTAATCTGGAGATGTTAGCTGTATTTGCAACACTGTAAGCAGATTCACAATGGAAACTGCAGCTGGGGTAGCAACAGAAGAAAAATCTGTGCCTTTGTTGTCAATCTAACATGTCATTTTACCAAGGCACAAGCAAGCCTCTATGTGTTACACAGGCACCATGAACAGAGGTAGCTTTTTCTGAATAAGAAATATTTTTGTAATTCTCAGACATCTCTCCAGAGTGTGAGTTTGCACATGTTTTTGGAAAGCATTATGAAGAGTCAAGGAGACACCAGAGGGATTTTATAAACCACTGGATGCCTCAAACAAATAACTACTTCATCAGGAAAAGCAGAAGCAGACTGTGATAGCAGCTGAACAGTCCCTTTGTCTCAATATGATCTCCACAGATTTTTGTCCTCAACTCGTATAAATATTTTGTCTGCAGCATGGCCAAAATCTGAGCAGAAGGATCAATCCTCTTGACAAAAGAGTTTCACTTTTTTTCTAAGCACAGAAGTGATGGGGGAAAATGTTGTCTACATTGGTAATATCCCTAGGGACTACCTGGGAAGGATTCGTAGCAAAACAGCTGTTTCTGAACTCTACATATAAACAATATTTTTCTTTCTTTTTTTTTTTTTCCAAATAGCCAGTCACTAATGTGGTTACCCATACCAAAGTATAAAATTAGGTGGTTACCCATACCCCAAAGTATAAAATAATCCAAATACCTGAGAAATCTTAAAATTCTCAAAAATTTTCTTAAAAATTCTGAGAAATGTGGTTGAAAAATGCTTGGGATTCTTGGTTAGAATAATAACTCCTAGAGAAAAGAGAAATATGTTCCTATATTTCATAATTATTTAATAACTTAATGTTTTATTTTCATGGTTTGAAAGTGAAACAGAAGATTTTCATTTACCAAGGTAGGAAAGAATGACCAACTTATTTTTATTTTTTTCTCAATTATCTTTCATAGGTAAATTCAGCATTTTCTAATAAACTCATTTTATTTTAAAAAAATTAAAAATTGGGAATTTTCTAACCATATCTGGTTAACTGTGGGCCATAATTAGTAGCAGTATATCGAAAAGGAAAACAATTATATTTTTCACTAAGGATTTTTGATTTAAGCAATTTGAAATCTACAACTGTTCCTCATTTTTCACATCTTTCTATAATAGTGTTATTCAATAGGCATGAATCACTTATAATCTCTGCTTTTTGAAACCTGTGTTGCACTGCATTTTTTCCTAAAACAACAACAATAAAAAAGTTAGGGAAATTCACCAGCATTTGTGCATATCTAGAAGGTAGAAGTATTTAATTTCTCACAGCACAATAATGCTAACATTTTCAATTTAATTTAATTTAAAGTAAATTATAGTTCAGCTCTCTAATGTCATTGTTTTACTTAATGGCCTTAATTCAGGCCTGATGTTCAGATTAGTAGCTTTGATTATTCTGTTTATATCAGCAACTGTTTCAGTTTACATACAAAGGACTACAGAGCTTGGGGAAATAAAATTCATCATTCAGTACACTTATCACATTAAATTATTATAAATAGCGAAATGATGTCATTAGGATCAAAGTAAAGGAACACATATTTATATGGATAGCAGAAGCAAATTACAAAGACTGCACTTCAAGAACAGTTTTCTTTGGAATAGTTTTTAAAGAAGAAATAACTTTATAAACTTGCTAGTTTCTTGCTTTATGTTCCATCAAACTGCATGAACTTGTGCATTCTGAATTGAAGCATTTTTTTTCTAAAGTTCCTTTGTTTGACTACAACACCAAAATAAGAAAACTAATCTGAACATGTTCTAGAAAATGCTTTTCTGTTTCCTTTTTGCTTAGTAGACATATTTTTCTTTTTATGCATCAACACCCACACACTTCTGTTCATTGCCTTCATTCTTGATAGCTGCTTTAAACCAAAACCTCAGTATTAAGCTTGATAAATACTACTAAAGGTCCCTAATTGCCAAAGAGGTCCCTAATTGCTAGTAGGGAACTGCAATATGCACATGGTGGCCCAAAGATGCTACACTGAACACACCTCACTATCCATAGAAGATCTTTTCCAAGATACTGCTTTAGCAACAATTTTAAGCAGATTTAAGAAATTTTTTAGCAGACCAACCTGTGGACCAACTGCTGTATAGGAGTTGAAAACCTGCTAGTATATCTGTAAGAAAAAAAGTGTTTCAAAATTAGCTTAGCATTATAATTAATAAAATAATTAAAAGTACTGATAATGCATGGTAAAAAGCACTGGAAGAAGTAAATAGCTGGCAGTAATTCTAAAGATCAAACTTCAACATCCTGAGTACTACTACTTATTGTCTGATATTATTTTAAGCAGCAGTGGCTGCTGCTTTAAGAGTCAATGGCATTTTTTCTCCTTGGAGTTGTAACCAAAAATCACCATTTCTCATTAATCTTTGGAGGCAGAACATCAGTCTACCATGTTCCTGCAACAACATCTAAGTCCAGTCCCCTAGAAAGTACTCTGTTATCTGCAAATAGTTAAGCTGGCATCACCAACTTGAATAGTCAATTGGGTCAAGTCATTTAAGGACTAGTAAGTTCTTTTGAAAACTAAATTTGGTTTTGATAGAATATTGAAAGGTTATGTTAGTGTAGTGGAATGGAATTATAAAATAATTTAGCAAATTGTATTATCACAGATTCACAGAATCAAATAGGTTGGAAAAGAACTTTGAGATTATCGAGTCCAACCTATGACTGAACACCACCTTGTCAACTGGACTGTGGCATTAAGTGCTATGTCCAGTCATTTCTTGAATAGCTTCAAGGACAACAACTCCACCACTTCCTTGGGCAGCTCTTTCCAAGGCCCAATTACCCTTTCTGTGAAGAAATTTTTTCTGATGTACAATATAACCCTCCCTGAGCACAGCTTGAGTCTATGCCCTCTTGTCCTTTCATTGATTGCCTGACCCTCACCTGGCTACAAGCAGGAAATTGTACATTGTGATAAGGTCTCCACTGATTCTCCTTTTTTCCTGGCAGCACAACCCCAGCTCCCTCAGTCACTCCTCCTAGGACTTACCCTCCAAGCCCTTCAGCATCTTGGTTTCCCTTCTCTAGACTCACTCCAGCACCTCAATGTCCTTCCTCATTTGAGGGGCCCAGAATTGGATTTGACACCTATCTAGACACCTGCACCAGAATCTGTACAGCCATACAAGTGAAGGGTTCATTTTTGTGACTGGGATGTCTCAACTAGAATGCCAAAAATGTACCTGTGTTTTGAAATGTCCATCAGAAGTGTCTGGATAGTTTACAGTGGAATTCAAAGTCATGTCTTTTTGTGAAAATGAGAGGTTAAATTTATACTGGATGGGATATATTACAAGCTGTCTGAATGGCTGATGCAGTTCCTCTTACAGGAAGAAAAAGCTGAGGCTACAAAGCTGAAATGCCTGTAGTTTGAATACAGAGGGAAAAAAAAAAAAACAGGAAGGTATTTATCATTAATATGATTGTCTGTTTTCTTCTGCCTTGTTTGCTTTTACATGATGCTGTATGGTGAAAGATGTTCCACAAACCACTTATTTGTACATGGAGTTCCTAATCGTAAAGCAAGTCTAGATGCAAATGTCTATAGGGCATATTTAATGTAGAAAAGCCTTCAAACCTCTCCAAAGTACAGAAGAATTTAAAAAGGTACATTTCTCCTTTGTAAGGTGAATCAAAAGTGATCAGAGTAGTAGCTTCTCCCAGTATTTTCTTTCAAGGGCAAAGAAACAGAACATAAACAGGAAAAGATTACAGACATAGGAGGAAGTGTTGCCTGGCAGAGCTAAAGGGCAACAGGAAAAAAAAAAAAAAAAAGCTTCAATTCAAGTGAGACGTTTCTATTCCTAAAATTTATGCATAACTCACTGAAGCATGTACAATATGACAACAGGTTTAATATGCTGGCTACTTGTTAGACTAATAAAGCTGAATTTGAAAAAATCCTGTATGCATGTATTTTTTAAAAGGTGTTGCACTATTGATGTACTAGGAGCAGAAGGACAGTAACCTTCATTAAAACTGGGTTATGTGGTCATCTGCATAGCTCTTGGCTGCAGTGCAATGTGTGTTTTCTGCAAAAAAAAGACTTCTGAGAGGGCACGACCTTTCTGAAGAATAGACTGGTATCCTGCAGAGCCAGGATCTGTGGTCAAGAATCAATACAAGCTTCTGGAGGTGTCTCGTTTGGTTTAATGGAGAGCGAGCAAAACAGCACGATGAGCGGCATAAATCCATAAACACTATTCAAATGTCATTTAAGGTGCCTTCAAGGTTAACAATCATTGCTATCAAATAAGCTGTCAGAATGGCAGGAAGCTTTCATTTGCCGAGAGGTCTAAGGTCTAATGCGGTAATTAAACTCAGAATATAAAATAAACTGTTCCCATGCAGTGTACCAGTGAGCTGGAGAATCCTAATGAATAATCAGCATTGCTGCTGCTAATGGTCACAAACCTTTACTTCTGCTCCTGCAGCTTTGCCTTCTTATGCATAGAGTGCATTAAGTGCTTCATCGTGTTTCTAGGATCGTTCCTTTGCAGTTTTGCAACAAAAAAATCACTAACAGCAATAAATTTTTTGACTTCTCACAACCTGTACCTGGATGAAATACATCCACTTTTCATCCAGCTCAGAGTGGCTTAAGGGCTATAACACTGATAGGAAGAGAAAAACACTGGTTACAGCACAGGTGGCCCTCATATGTGCTGTATCGTGCGAGTCTGAGTTTGGGAGTGTTGGCACACTATGACCCTACAGGTCTGTACAACCTTGAAAACACATTAAACACCTTCTCTACCCTGGAAATCACACTGGTCGCTTATGAAAAGTCTACAAAATAGCCTAAAAGCTACTACTGCTCTTTCCCTACTACATTTCCTGGAAAAAAAATAAAAAAACACAAAAAAACAACCAACCAACCAAACCAAAACAAACCAAAACAAACCAAAACAAAACAAAAAATCTGCTAAATAATGGCATAGATGGCTGTGTGGGGAATATTATGAATAAGATTGCTTGGTGCATTCTCAAACTTAAAGCTGCCAGTAGTAAAGAAAAATACCATCTTTAAAGGCAAGTCCAAGCACCCTTGGCTGCCCAACAGCTGTCAATGGAAGCAAGGACTGACTGATGTCTCCTATACCCAAACTCCAATCATCACACTCACTGAAGCAACAGAAGGTGACAGGATACTATAAAATGTCTTAATGTTTTAAGAGCAAAGTACCACTGAATAAGCCTTTGCTGAGCCTTGTTTTACTGCCTATCATTTTACGTTACTAAATCAGGCTGAATTTCCAAAGTGTCACAAACCTGGCTGCAACCCCTAGGAGGATCAGGAAGTATCAGAAATTATTTTTCAGAGCTGAGGCAGTGTTATTCAGTGACAGAAGGATTTCTGAACCTGAGACATGGCTTCATAGACCTGAAAATGCTCACCATAGTCAGACACGGTTAGCTTAAAAGCTTTTGTGATTGAATAATTGAGTACATTCATATTGCAAACTACGAGAGGGCAAGGAGAAAGCTCAGTCACAAGAACTCTCAACACCCATTTAATTGCTTAATTGCTAGCTCTCTCCTGGCTCTGGTTGCCTACAGAGGACTTGATACAGCAATTGTGTTTAGTCACAAGACTGGTGGATATCAGACAACAGTCTAACAAATACCCTGAAATACAGCACTCCAAGAATAAAATTACTTTCCTATTTCTGGTCTTTGGCCTAATAAACTGTATTTGCCTTAGGTCCTAAATCAACTACTGCATTATTTAGTTCCTCAAGAATTTATTAAAAAAAAAAGATGAAAAAGAATTAGAGAAAAAAAATTACTAGACTAGACATTTTATTTTTTTGAAAGAAGCAAAGTCTCAAAGTTGGAGAATGTTAAGCTTTTAGAGAAAATGATTTAATAGTCTCTTTAACTGTGAAATATACAGAGCAATAATTCTGACAAAAGGTGGCTTATCTTTCTGGGACACCTATCAAATTGATTGTGCAGATTAAATACATGCCCCAAACTATATGCATACAGGCACTAAAATCACGAAGTACTGCTGAAAATTTCCAAAATCATCCCTTGTGTAACTCTATTGAAGCCAGGGGAATGATGCCTGGGAGACATTTGTCACATTTATAGGCAGGTTTCAATCTCAGTGACATCAGAACAAAGGCCCCTGTCAGCAGAAGCTCTGCCAAGAGTTCTCTTACAGAGTGAGCAAGTGCAAGGCGTAGGCACAGGAGCCCCATTACTGACTGATGCAGGCCCAAAATGAGATTGAACTAGAGTTAGTAGGACAGGTTCAACCTATTGCCTCTTTCCTACATATGACACATCCCTGTGGGATCCCAGGTGGGTTTTAAGGTTCCTCTCCTGGTGCGCCTTAGAAATATTAGTGCAACCTACACTACTTCCATGGATTCAATACATGCAAATGTCACGACTCAGATCAGCCATATACTGGCATGAGGTAAAGAAAGAAATATCTGGACATTAAACTGTCCAGTCATTTTTCAATTTTTCATACAGTTCCCACCCTTCATCCATGCCAGTTAGGACACATTAAATAGAAAATGTAATCCAAAAAAAAAGGAGTTCTAAATAAAATAAATCGTACATTAGTTTCATATCATTTGGGCAACAGGCTTGCAATTTCTTTCTAAAGATTTCTGATGATGCCTGATTTTGAGTGACCATTAGGACGTTAATGAAAACAAACTGCATATAAATCCAGAGTTGCTTCCATTCTAAGAGAAGGTATTGCTCCAATGAGAGGAAATTGCATCTGACATGAACTGATAAGTTAAAAAGTGAAAGATGGAAGTATGATGACAGCAACTACAGCACATGCTTTTACCTTACTCTGTTCTTCCTTTAATAAGGAGTTTGTTGCTGAGCACTAAAACAACTGGCCTCACTTCCTATTTCCTTCACGTTAAAATCACTGCACAGACTGAAATTCTTAATGAGCCCTGCAGTAGAAAGGAGAAAGTAAAACTGTGCAGACATGGATTCATCAAGAGCAATGAAGATCACAAAAAATGGATGTCACAGCTTACTGTATTGAATAAGACAAACAATAAGACAAAACTAATGGCAAAGTAAGTTTGAGAGTTTTTTTAAATACACCTGGGAAAATACAGTAAGTGACATTCAAATGAAGAAACACTTATCTAAAAGAGATGGTTAACAAGCACAGTGGCTGGGTTTTTTTCCTGTCAGTCTTCAACAGTGGGAGAGGAGTTGTATGATCTCTTAAAGACATTTTTCAGGAACTTATCCTTAGAAATTGAAATCCCTAGGGAGACTCTTAAGTGCAGCAAATCACTGAGTGCAGATCAGATACTTGGATAGCTCTTTAAAAAGATTATTCACTACAGATTTAGTTATGCCATGAAGCCACAAATCACAGAAGGAATATAAGGGAGACATCATTACAAAGGAGAAGTGTCCATAGTTCCTGAGACAGGACATTGGAACAAATTAGAGCAGTTCTTGCGCTTACAGTTGCAAAAAACCTGAAATCAAACCAAACCAAAAAAGCATTTGTTGACTCATGCAACTATCATGGATTAAGGGCCTTATTTCATTGAAATTCCTTTTTGTCTATTCTGCACAAGGAAAAAACTATTTTTCCTCTGCAGTGAGTATATACACCGTACTTTAGATTACAGAGTCAACAGTAGAGTTCCTGCTTCTTTTTAGAAAAAGATTGGCCTAGCATGCAAAAGAGTAATAAAAATCATAATCTTGTGAGAGAGTCACTTATCAAGTAAATAAAAAAATAAATTAAAATCCTGTGGTATTTAATAAAGACTGTTCTGAAAAAGACAGTTAATGTCAATATGCTAAGTAGATCTATTCATTAGTGTGCTGTGAGAGAAAGTTGACTAAATAGTTGAAGCCTGCAGGTAATCATTTCAGTTAATGAAGTATGGAAGATCGTAAATAATTTCACACAGATTTGCACAAGATAGGAGAGTAAATGAGAAATACCTATTTCTGGTAAAGTATATGATAATTTGTATCAGGAACAAAATGCTTAATACTTCTAGCTTGAAATAGGACATTTATCTAGAAATTACATTAAAGTTATCAGTAAACAACATGTGTAAGTTTTTAAAAAAAGTATATTTTGTGTAATTAAGATGTATTACAAAACTTCAGTGCAATTTCAGAGTTCCATAATTTTTCAAAAAATGTAAGAGAAGAATTTGAAAGATCCAAATTTCATATTGATTTTTGTTTCAATTTGTAACTAGTTAACAAGCCTTTCACTGACATTGCTTGCAATAGGATTTTTTTTTAATGAAATTTGCATGCTCTGAGGCCCTTTTCTGTGTAGCTTGTTTTGGTTCTTATAAAGATGCAAGATAACACAAATGGGATTGAAAATAAACCCTGTATATCTTCTGCATTTTATGAGGAAAGTGTTTAGGAATAAAATTTGCATAAAGGAAAACTATCCATTAAGGATGTGAGAGACTGGAAATAAACACCAATACTGTACATGTAACTCCCAAATATCCAGTGAATGCAATACTACTGAAGCCCCTCCTGTTCCCTGCTTTAAAAAAAAAAAAAAAAGGAAAAGAACATCACATATATATTTATATGAGAGTTGAGGTACTTAATTAGAATGTTCATGTTTTATTACCACAACAAATGTAAAAGCCCCATACTGTTAAAGCAGTTATTCATATATTGTGAATTATTTTACTAATATTCAGAGGGATCCAGCTACGTCACAAGACGCCTACTTATGTATCTTTGAAAATTCAAACATACAGATGATCTACCACAGCAAGCCTTAGCATGAGAGTCCCAGGGGCACATGTTTTAATAATGCCTATTCTAAAAACACTTCTTTTTTTCTCTCTGCATTGATAAAGAAAATACAAAATTTAATGTTTACATTTAAGCATGAAATGTCAGTCTGTTAAAAATTACTGTCTCTGTCAGCTATTTCTAAGCAAGCCTAGGGCAGATAACTTCCTCATTTGAGAATATAAAAAATATTCCTAAAGCTAGGTGTGATGAAAATTTCTATTAAGACAACAAATAGAGGAGAAAGCTAAGTAAATCAAGTCACATATTTTCAAGGCTTATCTCCAAGTAGTCTGAACTTCAGTATCATTGATGATCTAGGCAGTCTTCCACATCATGTTATCTTGGTGGGCGATCATGCATTTACAACAGGTGATCCAAGGACTTAGAACTGGTTGTCTGGAAGTCCCAACATGGCCTGTTTCACAAACACACAGCAGTACAGGAAAGTGTGAACTGTATCAGAAAGCAGGGTCTAGAAATTTGCAAGAACAAGTGAACATTCAACAACAGGGAAAAGAAATTAGGGGAGCTAGAGAATTCTTCCCCCAGACCCATGTTTAAACAAAATGACTCTAACATGGAGTCATAGGTTGGACTGATACATCCAACAGTACTTCAGACTGAACAGGCTATCTTTCCATTTTTAGTGTCAAGCAATCAAAGTTCTGTTCCCTGTTCCCTGTTCTAACTAAATGGATGCATGTGGGTTGTATGCTGGGACAAATTGTGCCCTCAGTCTCTCCCACAGAGACAGAAAAACCCAGACAGATTGCTCACATCATGCCTTGCCATCAATATGACCTGCCCTTCTATCTGTACCTTCCCAGAGCCTGCCAGTCCTACCCAAGGCATGACTAAAACCTATTGTTCTCATCCCATCCATCAAGTGCAGTGAGAGAGTGAACATAACCTTGCAGTGGGTTTGTACAGGAACTGCAGAAAGTAAGCCCTTAGGTGAAGGTTACACATGGCTGGGTGGTGCTAAGTAGGGGTGGTAAGCAGTAATTAAGTGCTCTGACTGCTAAGGGGGCTTCTGCCAGAGAGAGCCCAGATGGGACACCAGAGCTGGGGCAGTGCAGCAGGGCAGGCAGGTCTAGAAGAGTAAGATTTCTTCACTCTCCAGCTAAGCAAGTTTTATCTGAAAAATCTGGGAGACACTTGAAATATGGAGGTCCACAATACCATTTTTGCAAAGTCATTGCTGAGGTGAAAATGATAATTTAAATAATCTGTACTTTATGTCATTATTACACAGGTTCTTTTTTGCCCTAGTAAACTACCATTCTTTCTCTCTATAATCTGAGATGCTTCATGGAGAGCTGTACCCTCACTATCTCCCTAACATATCACTGTATGGATAAAACATTAAGAAAGAAAACAGGGGATTGGGGGGGGGGGGGTGGGGGGGGGTATACCACTGATTTGACTCAAAAGGTTAATCTTCAGCTACATCTTGTTCATTAGTCTAAATATACATTTAAAACATCAATGTGCTTTAAAGTACTTTGTCAGTACCCATTAAGAATGTGCATTGCATATTTCAGACATCTTGATAGTAATAGGTGCTGAAAAGCAGGCAGTGTTCATCTTTTTAATGAGTAGTTTTCCCTCTGAGTGCCCTATGGGGCTATGATGCACCATAAAGTGACACTGGTATGCCCTGTGGACATGCAAGAGCAACCCATTCTGTGAAAATCAGGCAATTAAAAGGCGTAATGTGTGAGCATGACTTCAAAGCAGCTATTCTTTCAGGT
Organism: Certhia americana; assembly: GCA_018697195.1. Classification (NCBI taxonomy): domain Eukaryota; kingdom Metazoa; phylum Chordata; class Aves; order Passeriformes; family Certhiidae; genus Certhia; species Certhia americana. The sequence continues at coordinate 74,626,286 of CM031857.1, read as the reverse complement.
CTTGATTGCAAGCCCTACTTCTTCCCACTGATACAAGGGAGGTGAAGAGGTCTAAGAAGATCTTTTCTAGTACTGGCCACCTACACTGGAATGTGGACAGCTGAAAAAAGAGGAGCTACTCTAAGACTATTATTCCCCTCTGATACATGATACACTTTTTCACATCATTCTGCTAACAGAGCTACGCTGTGCAAGTAAATATCCTGCAGCAGATAGATTAATTGCATCTGTCAGTTAGGGACAAAACTACATCTATTCTGCCAAACATCCCTGTGCCCCAGGCCATGCAGTGAATAAACTTCTTGGTTGGGCTGGAAGTACGACAGCCGGCAGTCCAGTCCCACTTGCTCATGCCGTCTTTCTGTCTCTTAGAAATAATTGTTTGGGATTTAAGATGTTTCAGTTTGAATACCTGAAATAACAGGAAGGCTGTTGTGCAATCTGTCAGCACAGAACGGTGTGTACACAGCATGCTGCTAAGGGAAGGAAGGATATGGCATCAGAACATATGGAGTGTTTCAAAGTACATGGCCCATTGAGATGGTGTAGAGGACTGTGTAGGGCAGAAGAAACCAAACCTGGCATGGTCCTGGCTGAGGAATGATTTGTCCCCAGGAAGAAGCATGTCCTAACTCCACCTGCGTTCACCTTGGAGGGAGGAAACACTTTGATTTGCTCCACCAGAGAGCTTAAGAATGAAGTAACGTATCACCACTTCACAAAGAAGCATTTGATTTATTAGACAATGCCAACACATACAAGGCATTCTTTTTCACTGAAGCTGAAGGAACCAGCTGTGTAAGTAATGCATCTGTTCTGCCAGCAGCTCTGTAAAACGTGAGGGTAGGAGCAGAGGGTTCCACATCAAAGGTCAGCAGCAGGGGAGTGGTGCCGCAGTAGGAAAATGGTGTTTGCTGGTGATGATGGCCATGAGCTTCACCCAACGGCTCCAACACTGCTCACGCTGTTACTGGGGAAATGCCATCTCCTGTTGCCCTTAATCATGCCCTATGGGAGTGAGTGTATATAAGGGATGTGAAGGAGCAGCCCACCTGGGAAATATGAGCATGAATATAGCAGTCCACTGCTGTTTACTTTGAAACACAAGTACCAGGAAAGCAACTCAGTGCCTCTAGCAGGGGTTATGCACAGTGCACAGTAGCACATGAGCAACTGGATTCTACTTTCTACTTATGGAACAAGAGGATTGCCAGGCTTTTAGCATGATACCTTCTACATGTTGCTATAAAAACGCTGTATTGTAAAACAATACCTTAAACTGGAAAGAGCTTTTGCCTCCCACATGCACACATGCTTATACACACATGAGTAAGTGTAATGCTAGCAGGATCAGGGGGCACAAGTGGAGCTCAGACAGCCCCCACAGCCAAGCACTGTCTCACACGATATCATCACTCCCCTGCAGTGGATTGGCCTGATTGGCATGGGCCAATCCACCCTGCATTTCTCCTCTGGAGGAAGTCCAGGAGGAGCTGGGAATGCTTCAGGAACATGTGCATTTACCCTTGCAGATGTAGCCTACAAATGACAACAGCTGAACAAATGAATATGTGAATATGGTTAGCAAATGACTGTTCCTTGTCCTTTGGAAGATCAAGTAATTTAAATTTTAAAATAGTTATCATTCTACCTTTGACTATACCTCCTATTGCTGTTCCATAAACTGCCCTCAAGGCTATCAGTAACATCACAAGAAACCTCTCCTACTGCCTCTAAAATTGTTTAAAACTCTGCAGATGAAAGAAGAAAGGAAAACTAGAAGAAAAGAAGAATGGAAATGTATGCCCTAAAAGCCAATGGTGGAAAGAAATGTTTTTAAAAATGTCTAGGCAGTTATAGAAGACATAAGTTCATGCCTTGTGGAAATACCCAATTGAAAAGTTCATATTAATTGTTTCTTCTTAATAAACCAATTAAAAGAAAAAAAAATGGTGCCAGAATCTTTGTAATTCATTGGATAAAGCTGATCATTTAATAAAATGCTTGGGACTGTGTACTTCTGTCTGGACTAGAAGATTTGGTATATTGACCTCATTAAGAGTTCATGTTATAACTATGGAGCATTGCTGGGCAGGAAATATATCCATGAACAAGACTATTTTGTGTATCTGGAAGTTCAGGGGTTTTTTTTCCAGATAAATGTCATCTGGAAGTTTGGGGTTTTTTTTTTCCCAGATAAATGTCATCCGAGACTTACTTTGCTAGAATTTCTAGAGAATTTAGATTCATACAGCAATATTTCAGTAACACTACACTTTTCAGGAAAGAAAGCAGTATTTGAATTCTGGGAGTAAACCTTAGAGTGTATAAACAGACATTCATTTAAAAATCCCCCTTTTGATTCAGTATTAGGAAAAATGGGTTACTTGGTCTAAATGCACACAAATGTGTGTAACTGTCAACTTATATTTACTTGTGTAAATAGTATCTACGTCACAATAAGATCCCATATATTTAGAATACTGAGTGGTAACCCAAGTAACATCAAGAGAAATACATGTCTCAGTCCTAGGTGACCATTTGAATTCACTGTGTGACTTTTTATCTGAAAAAAACATTTTTTTTTCCCCAGATACTTTCATATTCATCTATGGGTTTTAATTTTCTTTCTCTGAAACACTTGCATTTGCATTTCCTGGTAAGGAAATTGCATGCCTATAAAGAGGATCAAAATTCAAGGATTACTTTCATTTAGAATAAATAAAATACATGCCTCAAACACTCCTGCAACACAACACATACACAGGATATGTGAATTACGTAAGAGTACTGGTGACATGAGCTTTAGAAATTGCATCTTTACTTAGAGTCATCTTTCACATCCAATATAAACTGTCTCCTAAAAAATTATCTCCCTCTCTCCCATGTCTACCTTCAAAAACTCAGAACAAAACTCTTGTTTCCATTTTTTGAGCAGCACTGATTCTTTCAGGATGAATGTCCCCTGCATTCACAGCTGGATGAATATATTGCTGTCAATCTCTTTTCCAACTTATCCTGTCTTCTCATGCCTTTTAAGTTCACATAATTCATTATTCAAAGCAAAGACCAAGCTCTCCTCTTGTGTTCAAGATGCCTATTACATTTCAGGAAATGCACAAGCAATAACAACTGCTTCCTACAAAGTCAAACTGGAATGTAACAACTTGGCTGACTAATTGACTTTTACAAACCTTTATGATATTTGCTTTGGAGTTAAAACACTGGAAGAGTCTATTTTACCAGAACTACCTGCATTTTACAGCAATGAAGGAAGAAATTTCACCAGATCTTTAGCTTCTGAAGAAGTATAGATTTTACTGTTTTCTTCAAGTCTCCAGTAAGACTGTGGGCTGCTGGCACAGTCACTACACAAAGTAAGATTGGTTCTCCTGGGCCACACTCCTATGAATTGTATTCCTGACAAGAGGAGCAAAGGCAACAAAAAGTCTAGGAAGATGTACTAGGAAACAACAAACATAGTATTAAAAAACTTGCAAAAGGAGAATTACCCACTCTGAAGCACACAGCCTCTACCATATTGTACCCACCTTCTATTCAAAGGCAAATAAATTCTCCATGACAGCTCCTAATGGTCTCCACAGTTGTTCACTGAACTTGCCCTCAAGTTACAGGGTAATAAAGGGATAACAACCCTTGGCTGACTAAATGAGGGCGTGGGTCCTCTCATCAAAGCCCATCTTTCATTACTTGCCCTTTTCTTTCATTCATCTAGTGAAGTAGTATTTCAGTTAACAATTAATGGCCTAATACATCTTTATTCCATCTAAATCCCTCAGTGAAGCATCACTATGGTAATGCTCCAAAACTACGTTATAGTTTGTTTAAAAGTCAGCAATGCAGTAATAACAACAACCCTTACTTCAAGTAAACATATGGAGGGCACCTTGGTATTACTATCCCTATAATATCATAGTATCATCATATCATAATATCATTTTTTTCCAGATTACTAAAATTTTTACACAACCTATAATTGCATTTCAGCTGAATGCCACTTTTCCTATTCATCTGTTATTAGCTTGTTAAATTTTGGTCCCCCTCACAGGAGGGCACCTACGTACATCCTGAAAATTTGAGAATTACATCTGTGAATACATGTTCTGAACTGCTTTCAGCTTGACATCCCCACAAAGAGGAATATAATCTAAATTTATTCTATACAAACAGACAAGAATTTGCCTGGATAACCATATTCTGCAGCAAATTTCTACCAAAAATAACTATTAAATTTAGATTAAATACTGTTTCATCTGTTCATAAATACTGTTATTCTGTTCTGCTATCATATATGCAAGCTTCTTTAAAGGACTTTGTGTATAAGCTAGGGATCTGATCCTTCTAGATTCTGAAGTCAAAGATGATGTGACCAGTTTTTAAGGTTACTGACATCCACTGCACTTCAACATCACTCCAAAAAGGCTCTCAGTGCACTAAGCACCAGCCAAAAACTCATGAGGTATCAAAAGCTACCACACAGCCTCTGTTCTCACTGGGCCAAATATTCTTACCACAGCTGTCGTTAACCAGTTTTCCAAAAGTGATGGAATGCCTTAAAATTATTATTACACAGGTGTGTGTTGTTATTGCCTTACATGTTTACAGTTGACTTACTGTAAACCAAAACCAAGCCAAACTTTAGCTGAAGTCAATAGTCAGGGAAGTAGAATTAAATAGATGGTAAAAATCATTACAGATTCCTCATATGAAGAAAGGCTCCTTATGCACACGCCTTGCACAGAAAAGTAATGGAGATGCCCACCTCCTCTCCAGGCATCCACTAACTGGGATTTTGTCAAGCTGTCAAGTTAACAGCTTGACAGGAAATTTAGAAAATGAAAGAATGGAAAACAACCAGAGAAATCAACTTTTACTAAGCTTTGCTGATGTTTATTTTGTTCTCATGTTGATGAAGTCAGCAAGTTGAAGTTCATTTCATTTACCCATGTAGATCATTGATTTCACCACATCCTCTGCATATTAATGTCAATGACATCCATTATAAGCAGACGTTCTAATAACTTTTGTGTTTTCCTCTAATTAGTTAGTATGTGAATAAAGATATTTTTTAGGCTTTCTGCAATTAGTATTCTATTACCAGTGGTCCCTTTTGTGGGTAAAAACTAGACCTGTTTATAGTTCTGGATGGAAAGATTTTCACATGTATATGCTTCCTTCCACCTAGACAATTCAACTCAGGGATTTACAAAAGTATTTCACTGAACTGACACATGAACCATGTTTTATTTATTCTATTTTGTCAACTATTTGATGTATATTATAAAATAATTCTGAGAACAAGCCCACTAAATTTCCTTTTTCACTTTCTTTGGTGCTTTTTTGTTTTAATTGGGGTTTTGGTTGTATTTTTTGGTTTATTGGTTGGTTGCATTTATTGTCATCCTCTGTGAAATCAGAGAGTCCTTTTTGCATAAGCGTAACAGGGATTGCGATACCAAACTTGTAAGGAAATTCAAATTTCACAGGAGTAATTTATTTTTCTTGGTAGATGCTGATCAGCTTTGTCATTGGAGCGCGGATATATCTTTTCTCAATATGTTTTAAAACAGAGTCTCTGACACGTTTTATAGCCATGATAATATGATGGGACATTTGTTTCTAATTTACAGTTCTTTTCTGTTGACTTTGTAACTGTTTATTGAACATGAATGTCTTTAAAACCCCTTTTAATTAAAATACTATTTTCATTCTACTTTCTATCACATGAACTCGCATGAACAAAGAATATTGCCCTACATTTTCCACGCTCCAGGAGTATGTACACTCCTTAATGGTGTTAAGGAGTATAGGCTGCATTATATGCACTGGCTAATCTTGTTTTACTGACTGTAAAACAGTGTGTTGTAAAATGTACATATGTTGGTTATTAAGGTATTTTTACAAGCTCCAGATACATCACAAAATTCATAAGAAAACCTTCAAACAAACAAAACCAACAGAAAACATGAGTCATTAGGAGGCATTTTTGATTCGGTTCTGAGGAAATGCCCAGACGGATGTTCTCTGTTGCTAGAGGCAGAGTCCATCATGTCAGATATGGAACTGTGGTCTTGGTTGTTTATAATTAGATGGTCCTAGAACACTTTTTCTGAGAAATACAAGGAAATAAAGGTCCGGCATCCTGGCAAGACTCCAGCGCTGGTAATTCCATTATACCTCTATTTTTTTTCCCTTAAATTGCAGCTGGAGAAAAAGAGTCCATGCTCTTCCTAATGATAGGAAGAAAAACCAACATTCCATTGTTCTCATGTTGCTGATGGGCAAGAATGTAGCGCTTCTAACTCAAAATAAGAATGTCTGAAGGACCTGCAAATTGCTCTTTGGGCATGCAGGACAAGTGTGAGGTGCTGCTTTTAATCAAGAAGAGAAAACCTGGGGGTTTTCCTATAACATAGTTATATTACCCATTTACTTTAGAAAAAACAGCATGCATTTATCATAACAACCCAAAGCAGAAGAAGCCGCTAAGATTTTGCAGACTCTTCATAAAAATCATGTACCCATTGTAGGTCTGGTAATTCCTGAAAAAGAGATTTAATTTTAGGGCATACTTAAAGTACTTGCCAGCTCTTAGAAGTATATTCCTGGGATTCAGGTCTTCACTGCTTTTAATGTAGGGAAAATACTGTGGATAGTCACCCTAAGAGAGCTGGCAAAACTAAATTTGAGTAGCAGATGGAAATCTTCCTTTGTTTAGCTCCTTTTAGGGCTACTGTATCCAGCAGCTACTTTTCTTGACTGCGTATGTCATTTTAACACTTCTGTCAAAGCACTTTGTGCTTTCCACCAACCTGAATTTTTGATACAATTCTCCAGGAACTAATGAGAGCTAAGAAAGGAGTGCATTTAAAACACACCACTTGAGCAGCACATTTTTCAGGAAAAATTTGGTCACTTTTCCATGAGGAATATAAAGGAAAAGGAGAATGGAGCTGAAAGACAAAGTTATACTTACGGCTCTGGATTCAGGGTCAAGGGACATGCCCTGGCCTGAAAGGCATCTTAATGCTGCTGAAGAAATTATCCACACTGTCCACATGAAAAAAGAACCTGGGTCAGGTTTCACCCTGAATAAAATCTACTACCTTCCAGCATTCCAGATGGTATTATTCCAAATCCCAGAAATACAGAGAGATTGTGTATACCTCCTTTATATATGTGTCAGCAACAAAATACCTCTGTTTCTTTGCATCCTCCATGGGTGGAAGTGTCAGGAGAGCCCTACCTTGCTATAATTCCAACTAGAATCAGCAGAATATCACTGAAAAGCACAAATATACACAGAAAGTCTTACCTTGTCACCTCTACTTTGGTATTTCTGTCCTGAATTATTTTTAATGGGTATAGCTCCCACCCTTTTGCTTTCTGTGTAGGTCTCTATTATTTGAGGGGTATGAGGACATAAAAGTCATCTCTGTAGTTTCAAGTACTTGAGAAGAGAACAAATGCATTTTTAAAGCAGAAAAATCTGAAGCTTGTTATTCTAGAGGTAAATTGTTAACCTTTTCACTATGTAATGGTCCATGGACTTGAAAAAAAGAATAGGATGTGGATCACAGTTCCTTTTATTTTTCTCTCTTTATTCTTTGGAGATTCAATTCACCTCAGATTAAACTGAAGTTCTTTCTTTGTCATTAAGTTTCCCAAAAATAGATCCAAGGGTTTAAATATCATTTACATCACAGTCAGAAGAATAATCACATAAATAAGAATTTATGAATGATTAATCACTGCTGTTATATTAACACAATACTATTTTTAATTTATGGGGGCCACAATGGCATTTTTACTAACCTGTTAAGGGGCAAGTAGCAATTAAATAAGCACACTGATTAACTGATGAGTCACTGCATAGGCATACAGAGATGGATGATTGATTGATGAATCCTTCCACTGTGATCACACCACAACATACCTGAATGACAAGGAAACTCTTGTGTGACAAACAGCGTCCTCAGCAACAAAAAGATTATAAAAGTATCACAAATATAGAGTATTGTTAATGCTATTTTCGCTGAAAGGGAACTATTTTGCTCTCAACAAAAGGGATGAAATCTAGACCCTGTTTGCAGCTGCCATAATCTGCTGAGCACTTACAATTCAACGGGGAGAAAAGAGCTGTGCTGAAGTGTCCCAGTAATGATCCTTCTGCCTGAAGAGTAACTGAAACTTTCAAAACACTCAAGATGTGCCCATTTTTACACTCCCAACAGTGAAAGGAAACACAGTGTTTTTCTTCTGAAAATGTCAGATAAGATACGTGCTCTGGTTTTGTACCTCCTTTCTTGTTTCCCTACCCAGATATATACTAATTCATACAGCTCCATGGAAACAGAATGACTGACTAAAACCAGTTAAACACTGAGGAGAAGCTACAAAAGGGAATTTGAAGGAGCAGCTTTTGGTTTTGTCTTTCTTTCAGGTAGTAGCATGTGAAACTGATACTTAAAATGTATTTTAAAGCAGCAAAAGATAAAAGCATGGATGTCCGTTTTTCTATGATAAATTAGGCTGGCATTTCAACTCAAGATATTGCAGATGAAGGCAGTTGAAATTCTCAATCAAAACTCAGTTCTCATTTGGCTTGCAGAACCGAAACTTTCCAGAGAGATGAGGTGTTACTTTCATCAAAGTTAGAATCACCTGCAAAAGGGAGCACACACAGACCTACAGCCAGTAAGCAGCTGTTCGCAGAGCTCATATGGGCTATTTGAGACAGGTTGATACTGCTGCTCTCCCTGATTCAGACACATAACTTCATCCTTGTACTCTTGTTGTCATTCCAAAAGTACTGGTTTTACTCCAGCGTAGTACTAGAAAAAGCTTTGAAATAACAGAAATAACAGAAGTGTCATAGGAGTGCAACTTTTTTTCTTCCTTGCTTTGCTTTCAAGACTTAAATATTACCTATAGATACAGAAAAATGCATAAGACTTACAGTCTGCTTTCTATTCTCAAATTACCAAGATACGGCATTATAAAAAAGAAAATCATGCTATGAATATTCATCTAAACTATGTAAATTTATACTCTAAAATGTCTATTAAAGACAGAGCATATCTTTATTCTAACATTCTACAGATTATATAGTATTTGCTTTTTATTTTGTTCCCATACTCACCAACTAAAAGAACTTCTTAATACCAAAAGATGTGTACAATACCAGAAAAAGAAAACAAACGTTCTAGCAGAAAAGACTAAAATTCAGGTATGAAGGAGGGGATGAAGATATATTTATTTAGTCATCAGACCAGATGAGAAAATAAATTAATACAGACAGCTCCTAGGTCCATTATTTTATAGTGTAATTGGAATCGTTCAAACAAGTCTCTTAAAATCAGATGTTGCTTTATAATTATGCAGATATACTACTCCAATACCTACATCTATACCTGGAGATCAAGGGAGAGTCATACAACCTAAATGAAGTGCTGACAGGGAGGTAGCTGGGACATTTCCACTGCTGTCAACAAGGAGGAAGTTAGTGTTTTGCAAAGAGCAATTAAATCTTCAGTAGGTCATTCTCTGGAGATGTGCATCTGGTTCCACTTTTCATAGGGGTAGCTGAGGGCCACATTTCCCACCTCTCTACAGTGTTTGATCACAATCCCAAAATTAGTTAGAGACTGGTCGAGATTGGAAGGGACCTTTACAGGACATCTTGCACAATCCCCAAATAGGTTCTCAGGCAGGTTATGCTTTGGTGAAATGACTTGGGAATGGAGAGGTGTTCTCAAAGCTCTGTCTCCCTGAGAGCTGGGACAGGCCCTGAGCTGCTCCTGGGAAGGAGAGTGCTGAAACAGGAGATTCAGGGCAGAACAAACCCAGGCCACTTCCCTGCACAAAGGCAGGTGCCAGGCAGACATGGACATGGTGTTTCAACAGCTCTGCTGGATGGTATGAAGGCCTGCCCATCTCTGAGGTAGGGTGATTTAAAAATGCAGAGTGAAGCAGAGGCAGCAGGCAACAAAGCAACCAGGTGGAAGAACGGAATCTGTGAATAAAAGCAGATCTCCTTACATACTGTGCTTCATGAACAGTACTTTGACACAACCCTATTTATTTCACAAAGGAAGTACAAAGAGAGATTCAACCTCATTGTCATTTTCTCCTCTAACACAAAAGATCCTCGGGACTCTAATTACTAGCTAGCTTCTCACATCAAGAAAGGGAAACGCTGGTAGGAGACATGGAATTTATTTTTAAGAAGATAAAACTGTGAGCAGGTTTTTCTGATGAACCACAAAAGAGCAGATGACAGCATGTTTAAAAAACTCCAAAACAGACACAGTAATTTTAAATAAGACTAAAAGACAAGAGGTGCAAAAGGGGATCAAAGCTGCATCTGGTGATTTCTGAGAAAAAGAGAAGCTGACTTTAAAAACAGTGTTAAACCTTTGTTGGATTAGCTGCTATCAAAGGCATCAGTAGAAAAGCATCAGAGGAACTGATGAAGTGACCAGCAGACTGCCTGCCATAACTTAAAAAGTTTTCTGTGAAGTAACCCATGCTAGTCAAACTTTTGTTCTGAATTTGCTAATGGAAGTGACCTATAATTTGAACTTCAAAGCTCAGAAATAATGTTTCATGAATACAGTGTAAGTCAGTCATCTGGATACAAAATTGAGCTTGCCATAGTTCTTTAACAGATTTTATATTTATAAAAGACATCTATTCATAATATACTGATACTCAAAGGAAGAGACATGAGGCTGTTCCAACTGAAATGTTCTTTTTTTTTACTTTTCTTTCTTTTTTTTTTTTCCTTTTGACAGAGGAAGAGCTTTCTTTGAATTACAGCCAGAACAAAGGGTTGTAGGGATCAGGAATGGGGTTCCTAACAGTCACTCCTAATCAGCTAAACATGTTAAACCTCTAGTGCACAAGGCAGTCTCCAAAACCTTGCCAATAATACGCAGATTTGGCACAATCCTTGAAAGAGATGCCTCAGTCTAAGTAGCTAATTTGAGTTGGCCAAAGACCAAGCAAGAGAATGAAGCTGCTGTCAGGCAAGAGAAATGAATATGAAGGCTGTACTGATAAATTCAGCATGGTATACTCACTACCAGACTATGTGCACTCAAAGAATTAAATGAAGAATCACTGGATGACTTGCTACTTTTAGCCTGGTTAGTAATCCTAGACAAAGCTTATGTACCCTATCTATATTAGAAGCAACATAGTTTAAAATTATGTGAGGCCCCCATCTTCAAACTGGATGGAGATAGACCCAATTTGGTTCAAAGTACTGATTCACACTGACTTCATACAAAATGAACACTGAGGTGGTACAAAATGACTAGATTCAGGGGATGCTTGCAGAAATGAAGATCCTTACATATTCTAGTCTTACTAGTGTGGATTTGAGTTTCCATACTTGCATCAATTTCAGCACAGACTGCATGAGAAACCACTTCTGTTATGAGCAGAGAGAATTCATTCCTTACAAGAACTCTTGCAGGTGCTTCTGTTTCAGCATTTCTTGCGTCCGAGACCTTTCTAGAACTGAATGCTCCAGAGAATGAAAAAGAGCTCAAGGATGCAGGGATTATATTTGAGTGTAGATTTTTTTATTTTGTTTCAGGGACTTTTCTACTTGTTTTGAGGGGGTTGGGTCTTTTTTTTTAATTTATTTTGTTTGGTTGTTTGGGGTTTTTTTTTCTTTTTGAGAAGAAAATCCAACACGAGATGATGGTAAGGCTTAAGTTAGTACACTGCTTCACTGTTTTCGGTGTTATCTCTGTTGGGAGAAGCTTGGGGCCAGATTAGCTCTATTCTCTTTCAAGAACTCTCCGGACTGAAGACTCTTACAAGGAACTTAACAGAAATTTTATCGTGTTGCATTAATGTAACCAAGTAGATAAATGCTAAAGCTTTCTTTACCTACTGGACAACCACAAATATTACTGTAAGTAGAAGAAAAAATATTTCATCATTGGAAGAAACACTTTTTACCTCTTAAAACATTGATACTTGTCTCAACAATCATAGAACAGAATCTTTTTCCAAAACAAATGCAATTATACTGCAAAATAGGCATGCAAGAAAAAAATAGACCAAGCCAACCAACCAACCAACCAACCAACCAAACCCTCAAAACTCTGACAGATTTGTTAGTAAATATATTAAAAAAAAAAAAAGAGAGAGAGAGAGAGAGAGAGAGAGAGAGAGAGAGAAATCCTTAGAAAACACAGTGACTTTAATCTACCAGGAGTAACACAAACCAAAATTTCCAACAGGGAAAGGAAAGTTTACTAGGGATTTTTAAACAAACTGCTTAATCCACTCTTAGACTCCCTGAAGTGTCTCAAAATTTGTCTTGCATCGCTATAAAAGGTCTCTATCTGACTTCCAGATGGAGAGCATTTTTCTGGTTTTCCTTAAGTATTGTGCAAACGCTCAATATCCTCCTTGGCGTAACATGCTGAAGATTCATTTTCTCAAAGGCCTTTTTATTTTAAATGCTATGAATGTATTTTCTCTCTCCTATATTTACAATGTCATCAAGACTCTTCAGCAACGTCTTGTAGAAATAACAAAAACGGGGCTTAATATGAGATAAATTGTAATATTTGTATTTATTCAAGGGCTTAATATGAGATAAATTGTAATATTTGGATGCAAAATCTTAATGATTCATGACACATCAGGAGAGAGCTTAAAGCAGAATTAAATATTTAGAAGTCTTACCTAGGAGTAGATGAGAGGAAGCTCTGTTTAGGGCTAAGGGTACTGCCACTTGCAACAAAAAAGTGTTTGAACAAAAAATGCTATTAACTTATATTATGATTTAAAAATTGTTGGTGACTTAGTCATTCCAAAAGCCATACTCGGGCTTTAGGATAAGCACCTTTTTCCATTGCGTGAAATGCTAACAGGAAGTTGATTATGAAGACACTGACTATTATCATTAAAGATTTTGCTGCATTCAAGTGTAAGGTTATTAAATACTTATTTATACAACAAGCTTTCATACACTTTCGTCTAGGCTGTCATCCCTATGCTACCTTATAATCAATAGAGATAAATTAGCTCCTCCAGAGGGTTATTAATTGTATTTTGTCTGAGAAATGTGAGATGACTTAACAGCTTAAGACAGAGCTGATGCAAGAAGAGTGATCTAGATCTTTCCACAACATGGCTCACAATAATATGTGAACAGAATTGCTAAATTTTCACAATGACTAAGAAAAGTAGGAATTTTACACAGGACATCAAAGGTCTTCTGCGCTTTCAAAATTAGGTCATATCCGGGGTTTCAAGCCCCAGTTAAGTTTAATTCTCAATAGCGCAATGCGCTGGGCATTCAAATTGAAATTCAGATTCAGATTTAACAACATAAATGAGTTAAGACTTCTTGTCTAAAAACAAAGTGACTGATCCACAGTCTGTTGATGATCTTTGTCAGAGATCAGGTCATTCTGTATAAGCACGTATCAGATTAAGGTGTTTAATCAAACTCATCTCTTTTTCAATTACAACAGTCTGCCCAGGTACCTCCTAACAGTCAGACACCTATTGGTGTAGCTAAGGTCACAAAAATTTCAGGGAGATCCTCCCAGCTGAAAAGATATTAAAGTTCACAGGACAATGTATTTCTCTTTACATAAAGAACATTAAAGAAGAGTTTATTTCTGACTTAGATCCTTACTGGTGTTTAACCACAATGTCATCCTCCACTGCGATGCTATTACATCTCAATGAGAAGCTTTGGAAGAAACTAATATTTCATCGAAGTTGTACATCAGTGTATGTAGTATATTGCAAAGTGAAATGTACTCTTTTGCATTTAAATGGGCAAGGAGATGAAAACATTAAATTGTGGCTCATTACAACTAAACATAAGACTGTCCATTTGTTATCCTCTCTTCCCCTGACTCAGCTGATGAGCAACCGAATCACTAATACAAGCTTGATACCATTTGATAGGTTTGTGCCTTTACCACACTTACAGAAAGATGTCGATTTGCATCCTGCAGAGTAACTAATATTCTGTAGCTAATTGTGTGCACTGCCATGACAGAACATCTAAAGAAGGACATTACCACATACATCTCAGAGGGAATAGGAAGATACTTCATTTATAGCCACCCATCTGTCTAGTCACAGCACAATTACATACAAACACAACGTACAGATTACTATGTCCTTCAGGAACCACTCTCCCTTCACAAGAGCCTGGCTCTCTACACAACTCAATTCATATACCAGTTCACTGTGTTGCAAGATTCTCTACATTGCATGTTTGATGACAGGCACAGAAATCTGAATTAGAGAGTTAGAGAGGAGAAGATAAATGCAAAGCTTGACATGAACATAAGGAGAAACAATTTAGCTTTATTTTTTTACCAGTACAGTATTTATGTTGCTGATGTCTCCAAGTGGGACACTGTCCTGTGAAAGTGAAAAATACTGCAGAGGTCATGTCACAATGCAGTTGAGCAAAGATGAATGTTCTGCTGTAGAGCAGAAAATAAGTTTAATTTAGATGACTTTTAACAGCAATTAACTGTTAAGAACATTGATAATTTATAATTCATCATAAATGTGAGAGTAAAGGGAAGTGCTAGTGCACTGACTTCTCAGTGGCACACTCCATAAGCACATCTTTTTTGGAAGAGTCAGAGAAAGCACTCTAATGTATAAGCAAGGGACTCCACAGGGCATCCTTCCACCATGCTGCAAATCACTGAGGTCCTGAAGCTAATGCTGACCAAGCTCCTATGTCTGAACAAGGCAGCTCAGCATGGTGCACATGTTCTAACAAAAATGCAACATTACACCTAAAATGTAAGACTTCTCAGTAGGGAAAGAGTTTTGGTGTGGCATCATACAAATTCAGTTGCATTGTTTTTAAATTACTTAGTTGTCTGTTATATGCCGTGACTCCAGAGCTGGTGTTGATGTTGCCAGCTTCAGCATTTCTGCAGTGGCTATCATTATTCAATGCAGTTGTACAGTGCTGTCAATGCAAGATTAGATTAGGTTTGGAAAAATGTATTTATTGCACTTAAGATAATCTGCATTCTGAGCAACTGCCCTATCATCAATTAAAGAAAACAAAGTTTCTTCTGTTATATATGCTGATATATTTGCTTTGATGCATTTGCAAGTATAGATGTGTTTGTGGGAGGCATTGCTATGTTTATGTTTCTGGCAATAAGTGTCAGATCAATTCCAATCACCCTATATGGATTTCTGCTTTATGTAGTTTTAATCTACTCAGTGTCTTCTTCTGGCTGTTCAATCCAGACCAGATTTCCTCCATTTCTTTATAAAAAACAACTGCAATTTCATTCAAATATTATTACACTCATAATGTTATTCAGTGAAGACAGCTTAACCAAAATACACTGACAGAAAACAAAACCCTCATTTTTGCTCCTATTTCCAAAATTTTCATGGCTTTTAAGAACTTCCTGTACAGACTCATCAGTTATACCTCAAATTTTGTGTCTATAATGTGGATATTTTTGACGATCTTTGTTTAGAGAGAAGACTTCTGTTCAATAAGGAGAACTGTCATATGTAAAACTAGAAAGCACTAACATAGACTTTTGTCTCCTCTTCCCAGCAGAAAAATGGGGGGAAGAGTGTCAGAAAAGGAGCCGTCCAAAAACAACCTTTTATCCTTTACCTGGATGAACCTTGAGAGACTAGTCTCCATGGCCACCATCACTAAGGAGATGGGAAATAGGATATTTCCACATGACCCAAGTGAGGCAGACTCAGGAATCTGTGTCAGAAAGCTGTTGTATGGAGGTACATCTGACTTTCTGGTCATCCCAACAGGGGAATAAAGAAGACCCCTGAAAAGAGTTGGGGAAGTTGAAAATAGAAGGGGAGGGGTTTAAACAGCACTGGGGGAAAGGATGCATACATGGAGCTCCTTGCCTGGGTGATAGAACCCCAAGGTAGAGAGAGGTGGGAATGGAGGAGGAAGAGTTGGGAAATCAGAAGATGCTGCACTTCAGCAGGATAAAACCTGGTGGTGAGTTGGAGGGGTGACACATGAGGAATAGGGGAAGAAGGGGGAAAAAATGAATGCAAGGAGGTCTGGCTATGGGCTGTGAAGTTGAAACCACTTACGAGACCTTATTATCCAAGTTAGGAACTGTGGGACACTGGGAATATTTTGCATAAACTATTGCATAACTGGGCCACTAAAATTTAATATTGCTACACTGACAGTCATTAGAATTACCTATTTGGAAAAACCAATCATGAAAAAAGCCTCAAAATCCAGTAAATATATTCTGTCCTAATTCAGAAGATTTTGGCAATTAAAGGAAGTGTTTGTACATGTTTTAAAAATGTAAGGGATCATGTCCCTAGAAATAGTGAAGCATATTTGAGAGGTTCTTGTTTCAAGTACAGAATGTTTTATCTTAGATCATGCTACTTCAGCAACAAAATTATTGTCACAACAGCAAGACTGGGATTATCTATTTAAAAATAATAAAAAAAAAAATACAAGGAGACTGGTCAGACAAAACAACACAAAGAAAAACAAAACAAAAATTTTAAAAAGTTATGGAGGCCTTTGGACCAGAAATACAGACACAGCTAATTGCATAAATATATCACAGACACACTCTGATACAAACACACTCTTAATCTAGGCAAACACGTGTGTAATTCCTATCAACTTATATTCATTGGCAGACTTTGTGTTCTTTCTCTGGCACACAAACTACAGCATCTCCGAGGCATATCAGCCAATTAGAAAGAGGTCAAATTTCCAGGTTATGTTTAATTTATACTTTGTTCAGATTAAAAAAAAAAAAGCTACTATGTCAACTAAAAAATTGTTGACGGGAAGGCATGCACTTAACCAGCTTTCCTGTCTGACAGTAATTCAGCTGTGGCATGTTACAAGCCTGTTTCTGAAGCTCAGTGTAGTGAATAGGAGCTCAGTCCCAGAAGAATACATGGCTTGCAAGATATCTTTTGAGATAACAAATATTCCATACATAGCATCTTACAGTTAAAGAAGCATAATTTTAAGGAGCAACCTTGAGTAAATGGGAATTTGTAGGTTTTCATACAATCCCCTTTAAAAACATGGGTCAAATTTTAGTAGGAAGGCAATTGCCTGAAATAATATGGAGGTTTAACCCCAGCAACCAACTAAATATCATGCAGCCATCACATCAGGATGAGAGAGAGAATTGGAAGGGTAAATTTGAGAAAACTCATGGGTTAAGACAAGAGACAGTTTAACAGGTAAAGCAAAAGCCATGCAGAGAAACAAAGCAAACCAAGGAATTAATTCACCACTTCCCATGGGCAGGCAGGTGTTTGGCCACCTCCAGGAAAACCAGGCTCCATCACACGAAACAGATTATTAGGATGAGAAAAAGCCATCTCTCCAAATGTCCCCCCTTTCCTCCTTCTTTCCTCCTTCATATGCTGAGCATGGTGCCATATGGTGGGTGTCAGAGTCTGGAATTATGAGAAATATTTCTTTGCATGTTTAAGAGATTTTAAGATCTCTGACAAACAGTGTGTTTAACCTTTGTTCATGGAAAAAGAGCTTTTAGGCTCTGGAATGAAGCAGAGTTTTCAAGAGTGTGTATTAGACAGTAGAATAGTGTGTAGTTTTATCACAGGGTGAGAATTTTAGATATATGGGTTTTTAGGATGGTAAGCAGGTGATGTAGAAGTAAGATGAAGAGGTCCACGTGGCTTTTGGGTTTCCTACTTTTTCCTCATCTGCTCCATGTTCTGCTCTGAGGTGACACATTATAGTTAGCTTAGAATAGAGTCTAACTTTCTAACAAAGATCATAGTTATTGTAGCAGTATTATAAATACTGATTATGTGGATTGTAGTATACGTATCCATGCCACTCTGAGGGTGAGAGTAGTTAGTAGTTAGTAGTTAGTATTTGGTAGTTAGGATTTGGAATTTAGTATTCGGGGGATTCGAGGTTTTGCGCCTTGAACTGACCTGCAATGAAGAGCTCTGCAGGTCAGGAACAGAACGTAATGATAAGAAATAATAAACTATGAAGAAAACAAAAGAAGAAAAACTGCTGGCCAGCACAGAAAAACAAAAAAATAATTTTTTATAATCTGAGAGTTACTAACACAGTTTTGGTCACAAATCCAAAACACAGACCCATACCTGTGTTACTGTGAAGAAATTTAATTCTACCCCAGCCAAAACCAGCATAAAGAATGGACATTTTATTCCAAAGTTGATTTTCAAGGCAAACAAGGAGACATGCTCTCAGTGGTGTAACAGCCCTAAAACACTGCTGTTTCTCATACTCAGTTTTCTGCATCCACCCAGGCTGATAACTGGCAGAACTCAATTTAGCAAAAAGAACCATTCCAACCATTATCTAATTAATCCTCTAAGCCTGAAGAGAGACCTCCAATAACGCCAACACAACTATTGGGAAAGGTGTTCCTTCCCATGGCAGGGAGATTGGAACTTGATGATCTTTAAGGTTCCTTTCAACCCCAGCCATTCTATGATTAAGAGCAGTCCAGAATTTTCCCTTTAACCTGATCGTTCTGAGGAAAGAATTTGATGGGATAATGCATCTTTTTACAGCCACTAAAAATAGAAAAACTGTCACATTAGTGAGGAGAATGGAAGAAACCAAAGTATTTTAGGTTTCCAGAAGGACCAGCCATTTAGTTGCAGATATTAGGGTTTTTTGCAGGTATTGCAGTTTGCAGGAGATACAAAGGAGCAGAAAGCCCTGACTGTTGCATTTCCATGTCCTTTTATGCTGAGCCACCTCCCCTGTTGTTTTTCTGGGGCACAAGCTATGGAATTTTAACTCCAAATATGAAGTTCAAGTTTGGTCAGTGTTGCAGCAGTGGTGTGGCTGGCTATCACAGCTGTGACTTCATTCACACTCAGCAATGAATTCCCTGAGAAGCCCAGGACTTGCCAAGACCAGTCTTCTACACAGAGGAGCTAATGGACTGGCTGGAGACAAGGGACTGACTTCAAGCTAAGTGACTGACTGATCTTCGAGCCACCTTCTGTCACAATTAGTTATTTGACTAAAGAACTACAGATACGTGAGCTCTCCATGCAGGAATTTTAAAGGGATATAGAGATTCCCCCTGGCAGTTCCTTCAGCACTTCATTCAATTTGTGAACTTAAATGTCTTGATTAATGTCCTGAGTATAGAGTCCCAGTCGGATCCTAGTGGGGAATTAATCCAATCATCTGTAGGTAAGCCACGTGAAAAAGCCTGTAAAAACTAGCTGCAGACACAGGAATGTTCATGTAGGACAATCTTTTGCACATACTTTTGCAATGGTAGGAGGATGTTTTCTGTGTCATTTGAGATAGCTCCTGAAAATGCACGATGCATGCCCTGTGTTTCCCAAGTAGTACCACAAGCCAGCATAACAGTGGTTTGAGGAGTCTTGTCCAAGCTAACCATACCAAAGACTCTTGCAACAGGGACTCCCATTTCCATCCTGACCAGTTGTTTGGGGTGATTTCATTCCGAACGTGAGTATTATACGATGTTTCTTTTTCCAACAAGTATGCTGTCCATTCTACATGTCACAATACTTAGCATCAAAGCACAGTTATTCAGAGAAGGTGTGGATCTTGCTAACCTCTCCAAAGAGCTGAGGGAGAGTGTTAACACCACTTCTCCCACCACACACCCAAGAAGGATGTGTTGTGGTAAGGAGTCACAGCAAGGTGGGAACTGCAGAATGACTAACTCAGTTTCTCACCTTCCCATAGTTTGTGTTTCCACATAAAACTGGAAGATTATACATAGAAAGAGCAGGCAATATTGTATTTAAAATCCAGTTCAAATTTGGAAACTGAGAGCTTAGTAGTATTTGTTTAACAAGATTCAGCACAAAGCTAGGAATTGGGAAATGGCAAATCCTGCATGACATCTGCCAACAAATGTAATCTCCCTAATTCTGCTTTACTCTGTATTGTTAAAAACCCCCAAACCTTAAAATCCAATAAAGTCGGGGTTTTTTTTAGTCGTTCTACTCCCTTTGTTAATTTCCATCTACATTTTCACAGGAACCATGAGATTTTCCATGTTCCAAACCATGTTTCCAAAATATGAAGTCTGAACAACTGAATTAAGTAATAAAGCCCCTGTCAGTAACATCAAGTTTGGAAGTGTCACTGTTAATAAATGTCAGTTTAATAAACTTCAGTGTATGTAAGGTAATGTTGCCCTATTTAGGTATGTGCATATCAAGGGGAAAAGTTAAGGGACTCTCTGACATTTTTTAAAATTTTGAATTATCACAAAGACCACATTTGAATCCTAGAGACCTGCTGTGTCTTATTATCAAACCTATATTTCTAGGAAGAACTAAAAAGAGCAGACTCACAGATGTATACACTTCCTAAATGAGCACTGCAGTATTGAATAAACTTCCAATAAGCAATACCAGCTAATGCTTGGGAGAACTCTAGAAGCCATAAGATGCCTTCAATTCAGCTTCTTAAAATACACAGCTTTGCCTTCTTGGATTATTAATTTTTTACCTAACGTATTAGTCTTCTTCCTACTTTTATGTTCCTGGAACTACCAAACAGTCAAGGATGCTTCAAGCTGGATGAGAGCTAAATGGAGGAGAGAGATATAACAGAGGTTTCTTAACAATTTGAAGAAGGTGCTTACAGACTGTTCTTTCTTTCTCATACAGGGAGTGAGGGAATTGCTTACTACCAGACCAACCAACCACCCAAAAACACAACCCCAGAAAAAGAAAAGAAAAAAAACCAAACATAACTTGAATCATACCACAAATTAAGGTGAGAAAGTACTTGTAAATTTTTACAATGTTTCAAAATTGATAGAATATAATTAATGGAAAAAAAAGCTTGGTTTGTGATCATTAAATACAAAACTACCATTATGCTCAGAAAGCCCTGGAAAAATTTCTGCGCAATGTTACTTCCAGCTTAGACTCAGATTCCTTAGGTTGTCAATACCACATTACTAATCCATTTTATTCAAGATATGAATTAGCTGAATATTAGGTCCAATCTGATATGAACCTGAATATGTTCTTATGCCACTGTCTTGTGCTATGAAAACTTCAAGCATTGTAAAACTGTATCTCTTCTGGGTTTTGCTATTTTTAAATAATTATCTTTGCCTAATACATATGGAAACAAAATAAAAATAAGAACTTTTTCTGTTCTAGAATTTACATGTGAAAATCTCAGAGATGATGGATACATCCTATAGCTAAACAGATACACCATACTGAAGAAAAACCCCATAAACCAACAAACAAACAAACCAAAACAGTCTCAATCATTAGATGTCATCTTTTTAAATATCTATCTCCAGCAGCTGTTGAATAATTACCAGCTTCTCTCCTCTATGGTCACTGAACAAGAAGCCTTTTCCTGTAAAATACTTTACTGAAAATTATAGAAATATAATAACATGAAAACAAAAGAGGGTTTATTTCTAAGAGCTTCTTTGCAGCTTAAGTAAGCATTGCTAGATTCCTACACAAGGTGCAACAAAGAAGACTCATAACATTAAAACTGAAGATGCTAATTTGATATCAGAAAAACCTGTCTTTTGTATTGCTAGCAGTGGACTCACCAATCTACTGTTTTCATCTTCCTACATATAATACACTCACCTTCTAGAAAGGAAGCATTGTTATTATATGTTCCATTATTTTCCTTTTTTCCTTGCCCTGTTTTTTCATTTGGATTACTTTCTCATTTCCGCTTCTTGATTACTTCTCTCCCATATTAAAACTAGCTTTTAAAAGAACCATCAGCTTACCCTGGCAATCCTGCAATATCACTCTGAGTACAGCACTTGCATTTGTATTTCACAAACATCCTGACACTTTTACAGGTGCTTGAAAGAATAAACTTTGAATAAGACTGCGTTCAAGGTAGGGATGTTTAGGAAGGGGAAAAGATTTACGTATACTCATTAGAGTGCTTCTTCCAGATGTATTTAAAAAAAAACCCAAAACACAACTGCAATGTGTTCAAGTTGATTAACAGCCAACACTACTACTACTACTACTACTACTACTACTACTACTACTACTACTACTACTACTACTACTAATAATAATAATAATAATAATAATAATAATAATTCTATATATTTATAAAGAAGTGTGGCTAGGGAACAGTGACCTGTAGAGAGATGCATTAAACACTGCAGATTTGCAAAACTTTGCACAGGAAGTGATTGTGGGGAGCCAGGCTGTGAAAGAATATTTCAGTAGGAAATTAAACTACACATTTACTCCCATTTGTTAACATGCACCAGCCATAGCAGTGCAATTGCATTTCACTGTTGCCTTTATGTACTTAGTGTGCCGAAGGCAAAGTATTCACAAAATGTTTCCACACACATTGTATTTTATTTAAAAAAAAAAAAAAAAGTGGGAAAACCTTCAATTTGCCATGTCAAATGAGAGACTGATACAGCCTGGAGATGCTGAGCCTTTGCACAATTTCTCATCTGTGAACTCCAGACTAGGTAATCAAAAGCTACACAACTCATTCCTGCACCTATAACCATCTCTGTGGCCCCTCCAAGAAGTCGATTCCACGTACTGGTCTCAACATGATTATTTTATTGACATTGCTCTGCTGAAAGACTTTTGCAAATACCATCCAATTTTCCAGCTCTTTCTAAAAGATCAAAAGATGCACCTTGCATAGTAGACAAGAATTTACACTGATGAGTGCCTATTGTCTTGAATACAAATGCTGCTCACAGTGTTTGCCCAAAGCTAAACGTGTATGACTGTAATAACTAACTGCAGTTAGACCCTGAAAGCAGACTTGTATTGGAGATAAAAATATGTTTGTGTTGGAGAATAGCTTTTGCTTGAACAACCCCTCAGGCTAAGATCTTCAGGGCCTCCTAATTAGGGAGGATGGCACTGAGCTTGAAACCTGTAATTCAAAATGAAGCAGCTGGAAAGGGCACATATCTTCTGGTTGGAAGCAGTAACAAGCGTGCTAGGCTACTGCTGCTGGTAATAGACCCTGCAGGTTGAGATCCATTTCTGACAGAGACTTGCAGGTAGCAAACCACCCTGGTCCATGGGTTCATTCATGCAGTGGGAGGTAAGTTAATGGACTTCACAACCAGAGCACAACTTGGCCAGAACACTAACTTATATTTTTTCAGATTTTTTTTTTTTTTATTCAAGTACAGAGATAAGTTCATATTGTGCTAAAGTATCCTGATAGTGGCCCTTTCTCAATCACCCTGTTGTATAGCCTTTACTCTTTTAGCTTTCCACATGAGACAGATTGCTGCTCTTTTACCTAAAGGTCACATATTGAGGTCAGCAATAAAGCTCATTTTATCATGCTACTCACTTGAACAAGATGTTAAAAGTTGTGAAATTAATTCATAGTATTTCTTCAAAATTCTGCTAAGGAATAAATTATTTTCAAGTATCTCTCATAATCTCTCATATTTTTAATCATGAAAAGGAAGGAGTAATTTTAAAATTACTCAAAAAGGAAGTTGTAGGAATTCAACTATCATGTGCTCACTAAATTATGAGTGTATAAAGAGAAAAACTTCAAAGTTACTTAAAAAACCCAAAAAACTGTATTATGATCCCTGAGCTGCATAACACAGAATTGAGATCCCAAGAACAAAAGGGTGAAAAAAAATTCCAATAGGATATGTCTAGTAAACAAGATACTTGATGATTTCACGTGACAAAGCATGTCCTTCATGAATAACTTTCTGAAATTACCATCTCCTTCACAAGGTAAGCACAAAAGTATTAAACGTGCTTTCATGTAGAAATGTATCTTCAGTGATATTAAGATTGTGTTATATATGTCAGATCAGAAAGCAGCTATACTGGATGCAACATTTAAGCACATGGCCAACAATGAACCTACAGTGATTCTCACTGAAACCACAAACATGAAAATAAATTGTAGGCACCATAATGCTTTGAGGCAATTTTAGTGGCTGGGCGATACTCATGTCAGATGTAAATATTTTACACCAGTACTTTTCATTTTGAAACATCCAATTGTACTGAACAATAAGGCAATTCCCAGAAATACATGTGTTTTAAATATTCAGAAAATCTGAACATATGCAGATATTGTAAAAATATATGCATTATTTTAAAAGTAGACTTTTATTTCAGCACATTCATAGTAGAATAAAATTACTTCTTTTTCTATTCTTGTTATTAAACCATTGCAGAATTATTTTATTCAAGCAATTCACCGCAGAACTATTTTACTTTTCATTATAAGTTCTGATTTATTCTACTTAAAAGCATCAGTCCAGAAAAAAAAAAATCTAAAAAATCATACAAGAAGGTATGCATGAAATATTTTTAAAGTGGTTATTCTTTCCTAGGTACTAGGAAAAAAATATTAAAGTATTTGCCAGCTCCTGAATATGCAGAAATCAAATAATCATTCAGTTTTCTTGATGGAAATTACAATGCAACGAAGTTACCTCAAAAGACAATTTCACTGCCTCGTCTCATAACCCATATCTGGATTTTGTTTTGTTTTCTTTTTTTTCTTCAGATCATTTGTTTTAATAGTACTTGATAGTTTTATAACTGCAAGACAAATTAATTTGGCTTGTCTAGATCTATTTGCAGTGTTTTAAGCACTTCACCTGTATATGCCCATATATTTAAGACACATCTTGCAATTTCAAACAGGAACAAAAAGGTGGCAAACTATTTTCTCAAAGCTTATCTTCTATTTTAAGATGGAGATATAAAAATACAAGCAATATCTAGCATTTCCACACCAGGGTGACTCTTTAATAACATGATTTTACGCTTCTCAGAAAATATGCAGAAGCAACTAAACTCACCACTTAGAAGGCTTTTTTGTATTGAAAACCTAAGTTTCATTAATGAAAGAAACAGAGAACTGCTTATGATAGCTGTGATTATGGCGTAGTAGGGAGAGCCTGAGAATTCAGCAGCCTTCAAAACCAAAGCCATGTTGCAGGTGTTAAAAACTAGGACTTGGGGAATCCTTGCATGGGGAATGCTTGCAAATGGGATGTGCTGAAATGGCTGAATCAGGGACCATCCTGGCTGTGCATTCCTCTCGTAACTGGAGGTAACACAGGAACAGCAGAAAGGGAAACCTTCCTACCACACTGGCATTCACAGTCCTGTGCCTTTTCTAATTTAAAAAGTAACAGCACTCTACATTAGCAAAGATGAGTGTTAGGTATGGCAGTAAAGGAAAGAATAAACATTTTTAGTCGTCCTGAAAACTATCTGTGAACATGAGCTAGGGGCCTTAATACCTTCCTTCAGACCACCATTGCGGTTCCTGCAGGTTGTAAAATAATGCAAAAAGGGCATAAGCAAACACAAAATCCCCTAGAATTACAGTTTCAGATCATTCCATGAAACTGGAAAGTTGCCTGCCTGGAGGAAACAAGTTACATGTGTGGTAAGAATCTTCACAGGCTTTGGCAGGTTCTCTGCTGCCTATAAGGAGCTTCCAAGTGATTTCAGGATTTCCTTGAATTGTAGGTTAGCAGTTTTAGAGATTCTGTATATAGCAAAGTTAAATAATGGCTTTATATAACTCAAAAGCCCTCCAAGCAAACAGTCTATAACTGTCATGGTGTTAATCAAACAGCTCCTTATAAATCAAGCATATTCTGTGAATAAAATACAACCAAATGTTATGAACTTGCTTAAACTAATTTTAAGTGTTGTCTGGCAGCTTACATAAAAACACCCTAAAACAGGCTGAACACTATGAAAATTATTCAGTATCTCCAAAGAATGACCTTAATAGACATGAAGTAAAGGGGTCCAAATACCATTTTTCTTGTATGCACAAACATTTACTAGAGGCTCTTCAAATTACTTATACACGTGGTAGAAATGACCCATCCTTTGTTTGCAACAGCTTCAGGAATTATTTTGCAACACCTGCTACATTGCAGCACTGATTTTTATTTCTGCTATTGGCAATGTGTTTTTCCAGCTACATAGCTTGGTTTGCATTCGAATGAGTGAAACATTTGGCTGTTGTATCTTTCATGATCACTTAAAGAAAATCATGCTATTCACATAGTAATCTTTAGTGTCTATAGGTTTACTTAGTCCCATCAGATTTGCTTTCTCTTTACTTCTACTGTTACTGTTTATCAAAAATAAAGATTCCTACCCTGAAATCACAAAAAGAGGGTTTTGGTTTCTTTAAGAACGAATAAATCCCATGGCATTTCAAAACTTTTGTGTCCTACTATATTTGTGTCTCTCATTCTGATTCCCAGTAGCACATTAAAGCTGGCAGTCTGGCTGTTGGTGGGAGAGAGGTATTTTTCAAACACATTTACTTTTCAACATGGTGTTTCCCTGTATCAGCTTACTTAGGCCAAATGTTGTGTATGTGGATATAACTCAGCTAAAGTCAGCCCTCTTATTTCATGACCAAATTAGTATTTATGGGAGTTCATACCAAACCAAACCATACCAAACCAAAACAGACTTCTGACTGCATTAGACATATCAGTTTTTTGAAGTAGTGGGAACAAAGTCAAAATTGGAAGTGTATGGCTCAAAAACATTTCATAATCAGTGCGACCAGATTTATCAATACTGAAGTGAATTCAGTAACTTCACTCAAGTACAGGCCTATCTGCTATCAATGCCATGGATTAGTGCTCTTTCTGTCACATCTTGCTCAAAAAGGATTGACTGGTTTTATGGACTTAGCTTCTTTAAATGTAGGTCACTACAACATTCACTGACAAAACACAGGAGATCCTAAGCAGCTCTTCAGATGTTGTGTTGGACTGTCAATATATCCTGACTTTGGGAGCATTGGATACATATTTATTATGATTCAGCAAAGATGGCACTAGCAGAATTCCAAAAGTACTCATCACTCTTCACCTCTCCAATTCTTTTCCATACAATACTTTCAATGAAATACACAAACTTCCCTGTAAAAAAAAGAGAGAAATCCACTCCACCAAAGTAAGATAGAAGGAAAAATTTGCTGTTACATGATATTCAAGCACCATGGGCTCAGAAAGCACATTAGATGCTTCACACTGTGGATTGTTAGGCACTGGAATGGACTTGAAAGCCAGTTGTTTTAAGAAAAAGTAATGAGCTTGCTTTTGCAAAAAAAACACTCAGAAAGTCACTCCCAAGAAATTACTTAGATTAAGTTTTTAACAGATTTTTAAAAAATAAAACTAACTAAAACTAAAACTACCTAAAATAACACACTCGAAATCTCTCTTAAAAAAAAAAAAAAATCAAAGGACATTCATCCTATTTCCAGACTAGAGCAGTATGATGTGTCTTGCATCATTCAGCTGTTTAGGGGTTTTATTCTGAGATTTGAGGAATAGGTTTTAAAGTCCAACACTAAAATATTGATTCTTAGATCAAATCCTTGAACTATAACAGGTATTTAGCTGTGTAACCACAGTTATTAAAGTCCAAAGCTACAAAGATATAAAAAAGAACATGCAGTGACACAATCTTTTCCATAAGAACTCTTACTTTCTCTCATCTTTCACAAAACGGAACCATGATACCTTTCTCTTTTGTCACCCTTTGAAATTCTGTTGTCTCTCCTGCCATTTCTGAACGTGGAAAATCATAGAAAGTGAAAAGAACAGTATTTTACACACGGAAATCATGCAAAGACAAATGGACTGAATCAACATCTTTAAAAGAAAGTTCTCTGCTGCAAGAAGAAGTTAGGGAGGGCCACGAGTGAAGTGTATGTCAGTTTTTATCTGTAGCTATCATTTCCATAGAAAAATGTCAGGCTATGTCAGGCTATTCCCATCATCAAATCCACTGAAATGTGAACTGCAATGCTGCCTAAATCACAGAAGATATTATTTAAGAAATATTAGTAAAACACCAAAAACAAAGCCCTGAGACCTATAAATTGCTGGAGGCTGGGCAAGTACGCAAACATCATTATATGCTCCCTAGAACTTCTACTCTTCCTTCAGCATCTGATAGTGGTGGCTCTCAGATGTACAGTATTAGAATAAAATTTCTCTACAGATTGATCCAGTGCTACCACTCATATGTTCTTACTGCCAATAGAGTTCTTGTTATTGTTATCATCATCATCATCATTATCATTATGATTAATAACAGTAGCAGTAGTAGTGTACTTAATAGTGCTCTGGATCCTAGAGCTGCAATATTTACATGAAGGAAACTAAAACTTGCATAAGCTATTTTCCAGTCCTCTTCATAGCATTTGAAGAGAAAAGACTGATATGATAACTTCTTTAGGCAGAGCCTATCTGTCCAAATGCTCAGTCATTTCAGTTTGATAAAAACCGCAACAGAAACAAGTCATAATTAACCACCTACATTGCTGATGCCAGCACCTTAAATATTTTCTTACAGTTATCTCTGAGTTCTTATTTTTCTCTAATTACACTTAGTGTCTGTAGCTTCTCTACTTCAGCGTAACTACCATCCTTATATTCCATGGACACAACTTTCTCAGAAAGATTCTTTACGTTTTTTCTTATCCAAAAG
The DNA here is from genome assembly GCA_018697195.1 of Certhia americana. NCBI lineage: Eukaryota > Metazoa > Chordata > Aves > Passeriformes > Certhiidae > Certhia > Certhia americana. The sequence continues at coordinate 74,597,729 of CM031857.1, read as the reverse complement.
CAAAATCAATGCTTAATTTTCACCTGCCTAATCTTCAAATGCTTCTGGAACAATTTTTTTTTTTCTTGAATACAGTGGGATGACTCCTTCCAGATTTTATTCCTACTTCTCTAGTTTTGTTTTAACATAATATCAGTACATTTCAAGAAATAATAAGATAATAAAAGATAATAAAAGAGAACTCTTTTTACTTTCTGGCCTTAGAGATGTTTACTTTCTTTTCTCTATATCTGTGAATAACTCCATCCTCCTCAGATATAAAGCCTGTAACTTATCTCAAGTGGTGTGTCTAGTTCCCTACACTCAGGATATATCTTCACCTTGAAGACTATTTCATCAGATTTTTTAGGAGATGCAGCCCTTCCAACCCAAACACACATCCTGTGCATTCCTCAGATTCTGACCCTGTGTTCATTGGTGCTACTTCATTTTCTTCATCCCTTATAAGTGCTGCTTCATCTGCTTATTCACCTCTCTATAATATAACTCTTTCCACTGTAAAAAATATTTATTAAAATAATGACATGCACTTTACACTAGGGAAGGATGAGTTTAAACAGTCAGTTTCATATATCTCAAAGCTTCTTCCACTAAAGTGCTAAAGCCCACATATCAATTTGACAGAAGGGCATGATGTAGTGGAAATGGTCATGAAACAGATTTAATTTTTTTTTAGCTTTAGTAATCAATCCATGAAATCCTAAAATTCTGTGGACGGGAAGGGTCCCCGTGAAAACTCTCTGACAAGATGTACAACATAAAATCTATCACTCCCGTTACAGGCAATCAGAATGTTTATAGTCTTCCTTTAAGTACAAATTCATTCCTCTACTTAGAGCATAAAGTGAAAAGTACAGATAGAAAGCACTACAGGAATATGATTGACTGGCTTCCTAAAGTATGCAATTTAAGAACTTGGGCATCTGATGGCATTCATGAGAATTCAAAGTAACTTCAAGAATTTAGTGAATCAGATCCCCAGAAGCATTCCTTTCTTGCTCTCTTCATGTATAAATATGAAGCAATCATGTTTCCAAGTAGTTCTAGGTTAGCTCATTCATTTCCCAACTTTTCTGGCACAGCAAAAACCAGGAAGTATCTTTCCAGCCTTGTAGTCAGACATGAGCTTTGACTGCAATCCCCATAGGTAATAACCATATTGTCCTCAGCAAATCCAAATTAAAATCTTATCTGCTACTTAGGAATGGGTACATGAGAACATTCTATGAAAAAAAATGTAGCTACATTTACATTTTCAAGTAAGGTAAATATCCACGGGATAACCTACTCAACACCTGGCCTACGGACACCTGGTACGACACACGGATCTTAGAGCAGAGAAGGAGCTCTAGCACAGGAGCCACGTCTGGCTCACTGACAAAGCTTCAAACTAGCTTGGAAGAGGTGAAGGGACTAAACCAGACTAGCCAGCGCTGAGCGATGACAAACAGGCATTCATGGGACCCCTTAATCTGCTTCATGAGGTGGGCCCCAGGGCTGCACAGCACACTCTGTGGATCCTCATGTTTTACCTATCTGGTTGAGAAAAAGGTGAAAAGGCAAGCAGGGACAGTAGAAACAAAGATGCTGTAATCTCTTTTACTTTCCAGCTGAACCTTACTGCATTTAGTGCTGTCATTCAGCATTACTCTCCCTCACCTGTCCTGTCAAGACAACCATAACCTTCTTATTCACTCTCTTACTACTTAAGTTAAACTATGGCTTTATTTCATGTCTAATCATTTGCAACACCTTAAGATTGAATTATGGTTATTCACAACAGCAGTATGAAAACTGCAACAATTTGTGTTAACACACATTCGAGTGTTATGAACCTTAGAGCTATTTCTTAGATTTTAGATTCATTACTGGGTTATGGGATTCCGAATGGTATATTTAGAAAAATCAGGGTGGAGACTGACAAGGAAATTGCTTGTCCTCTCAAAGTGGGTAGCTACCACTGTGTCTAGGAGCCATCATGACTCAGAAATGACTACATACATTATTTCCCATGGATACATTATATCCATGTTTGCATCAATTGCATTCTTAGTACATGAACTCACAGATGACTTAAGTGGACATAGAAGAGATTAAGTCTCTTGGCTGGAGGCACTTTTTCCCAGGTCACCAGACAGGAGGGCAGTAAAGGGTCCACCTCATTCACTCAGAGGTGACAGGAACTGATACCTGACTCATCAAAGTTATTTTTGCTCCCTTAAGGAGATGTCTGTTTCAGTTGGAGGAAGAGTAAAACTACATCCTAACAAAAGCAAAAGTTAGTAAGGCAGGAGGAACTGAAGGAGAACAAGTAAATCTATCCAGAAGCCTACTGACATTCAAGAAAGATTAGCTATAAAGCTAACACTTCTGCTGGGAAGCAGTTCTCTCCCCAAAGGAATCTGAATGGCATGTAGAAAGTATAATCCACTATGTAATGCATACAGATGTACAGACACTTTTCAGTTTTAATGCTGATATCAAAAAACAAACCTTTTTTTTTCACTTACTGATCAGTTTTTAGAAACATTTACAACATGCAAAATAGGCAGCATGGGAACCAACTCTTTTAAACATTTTTAATTTACACAGATTTGAGCTAGGCAAGCTTGCCAGGATTTTTCATCCAGGACTGCTTAGCAGATTTATAAGTGGATATTGTGACACGCTAACAAATGCTTTATCCCTTCCACACAATTTCAGAATATCCAAAGTACAATAAAAAAAGGCTCTCCTTAGCAAACACCTAAATCAGCTTCAGAGCTTCCATCAATGCGGTTGAGGGATGAAGATATATCTTTCAGTGACTATAAAACAGAGCTTGACACTGGGGAATCCAACTAAGTCCAAGGAGCTGGTTTTGGACCTCTTTCTTAACAGATGGATTAAGATCAGCTCACTGCATTTCTATAATTATGGGTTTAATAACCACAGAATCATAGATTGGTTGGGGTTGGAAGAGACCTTAAAGATCATCTAGTTCCAACCACTCTGATGGAGGCAGAGTCACTTCCCACCAGACCTGGTCATTCAAAGTCCCATCCAAGTGGACAACTTTTTTTGTGCTTGAAATAAAATTATATTTATGTGTGAGTATGTTTAGTGAACTGAATATTGTGAACTCATTTTCATGAATCCCTAAAAAAAAAAAAAAAATTAATCTCACAAAATAAAAACAAAACCAAAACCAAACAAACAAAAACTAAAAAAGCTTTTCATACTTTATAAATGAGACACAACTGAATCATTAGTTAACATATTTGTAAGCAGCTCTCTATGTGATCAATGAATTTTTATGTAAAACTGTTTACCTGTGCTGTAAGAAGTCTGCAGAAATATATGGAGTTTAGCAGTAGCAGCAAAAGCAAGCTACCAGTGACTTTCAATACCACTTCATCAACATTTATATATTATTAATGCAATATTTCATCGATGCAAAATGATCTAATTGCTTCAGGTGGCTGACCTTGAAAACACTAGATATGAATTTCTGATTTTAGACAGCAGTTTCAGAAGTCATGCAGTTGCACAGTTCCACTGAGGATTTCCAGCATGACCATCTCAGGATTGTATTCTTATTATTAAACTAATACATAGACTATCACAGCTAAACAGAAGATTATAGGAAGGGTAAAAATCTTCTTGAGACCCACAAACTATAGATTTTGAGTCAGCCATGATAAACACTCCTTAAATGAAAATGAGCAGAAAAGTAGCAGACATTTTGGAACTTATTACTGTAACCCCATCCCTAAATGCACTGCAACAGGATAGCATGCTTTAACAGTACTAAATTCAACCTGTCAGTGCAAGGCTAACCTAAACTTCACACTGAAACCTGTTCTGAAAGCCTGGACACTTATCTATAAGTAAAAATGCCCTTATGTTCCCACTCAATATTTCAAGATGGAAAGAGAGGATCAAAATTTTTTTTTTTTTCTTTTAATCCAGGTAAAGTTTGCATGGGGCAGCAAGAATTCAGAGGACAATTGAAAAAGAAACTACATTTATAAAGTTTCAAAAAGTGTCAAGTATTTGAACACACAAGCCTTTATTATAAAAATCTTCCACATCTTTTCCATGTGTCATCACAGACTGTCCAGTTTATAGGCCCAAATTCAACTCCCTGCAGTAAAAGCTTCCTTCAAAATTGGATTCAAAGCCTAAAAATTAACGTCAGCATTTCTGAGAGATTCAGCTCTCACACAGGCAGATTCTGTGAAACTGGAAGTCAAAACAGGAAACTGAATTTCAGACACAATCCTGAGATACCAATTAATACACATTTTTATAAACAGGCTCCAAAATAAATCCTCTTCCTTCCTAGCAGACCTCAGCATTACCTTGGTTACGCATTAAATTGTGCATATATTTTTTTTTAATCACACTGTTAAATTATTTCTTCAAACAATACTAAACGACTGAAGCAGGAAAATAAATGTATATTGTTTTCAGCTATCTGCTTCCAAACCATAGGATTTTTTGCATATCCCTTTGTTTAGCCAGCTACATTGCTTACAGATTAATGCATAAAGCAGCAAAAACCACAGACTGACCACAAAGTACTTGAAAATACAATAGGTGCTTTTTTTTTTTTTCACTTTCTTTTTTTATTAATGAAGCTTCACCTGCATGCAGTCAAAACCAATCTAAAAGAGACTTCATAAGCAATTAGCACAGCAGACTTCAATAAAGGGATTCAGTCCAGTTCTCAGAAGACAGAGCTCCTATGTTTGTCCATGCTCCCCACACTTTTGAGATTGTTATTTGATCTGGATTCACATTCCTTAGCACTACTCTTTTCCTAGGCCATCCTCTGATTCCCAGCAAATCCTTCCCTTTTGCAGCCAGCAAGCTGATTTTATTTCTTCAGCTATTCAGAAAGATTGTATGAGATCTACTTGAACAAAAGGTATCTGATGGTAATTTTACAAACACAATGCAAATGCTAATACAGCATCCCTGCTGTTCTGGAAGGCTTTAATGTATTGGTGCTGGAAGATAAGGAGAGAAATGCTCCAGAGACATTATGCAAACTTAATAAAAAGCCCAAGAAAAGTTTCCATGTGTAAATATCTTCACTGATATTAACACCCATTTGCTGTTCCTTTACAGCAAATACAATCTTCAGTGAAAATGCTTCTGTTTAGCATTAAGAATCTTCTACAAAAATTAAAATCTGCTCAAAGTAAGTGTAAGCGTGTAGAAGTCCAGAACGTATAACAAGCTAGACTTCAAAACTTCAGAGTATGGATAAACGTATTTTGGAACAGAAGTACAATTATGTGATTATGAACAAAAAGATTTCTGCTTCCAAACTGTTTTATGGTACATTGCATAGAAATGCCTTCTGCATTTTTTTTAAATAGTCATGAGGACCAGATGACAAAAACGTTGGTCTCATCCCCAGTGGTATGCAAACTTTTTAGAATATACTAACCTTGTGCCTGATGTACCCATAGGCACTATTTTTTATCATTTGGTTTGGGCCATTTCTCATTTACACATTCAAAATAAGGTATCTCAGTTAAAAAGCTATAAACTAGCAAGAATACATTTTATTTCCAAAAAACAAACCAGCTTAGCCATTACTACCATTTTGGAAAGTATCTTTCAAACCCTGCCTAAAAAGAACTAGAAATTAAACTACACGTGCCCCAATTTTTCAAACTAACTGCACAAAGCTAGTTAAACCTTCTGATATCTCTATATCAAAAGCATAACCACTGGCTCTTGCATAAAATGCTCAGAACTAACACAACTGTGCTAAATTCCACAGCAGAGGGAAACAGGAAACCTTTGCCCCACAAAATAACAAACACTTTATGAAGAAGAACATCATTATTATGCAGTGACGCACTCAATTTAATTTGGTCTCCTGATCCAGAGGACAGTACATTCAATGATTACCAGCATTTCACAAACACGGAAATGGGAAATCAAGAACAGATTCTTTAAAAGACTTTATCATATTTTGCGGTATGTAATGCAAAATTATTATAACGCATGAAATTTCAGAGTTGTCTCAAACATTATTTCATTAGCTTAGTGATTTGGAAGTGTTTTAAATTATGTGGGAGTTTCCTGTATGTTTCCCTTTTGATTGCTCCCTCCTCTCATTTTCCTCATGTTTCAACTAATACAGTGCTTGTATTGAGACTTACTGTAGCATGAGCCTGATTTTGATGCAAAATCCTCCCTCTCCAGGATATAGAGGAGGACTGTTTTTCAGGGCACTGTAGAGCACAGCTCTGTCCTTTTTTTGATTCCGTGAGATTTTTCAAGTAAAAAAGAAGACAATGCCCCCCTTTGTGAGATTCTGTATTTCTTTATATTTTCAACTTTTTTTCTTACTCTGAAACCTTATTTCTAGGTCTGCATATCTTGAGAAAAGTAGCAAGAAATATGGATTCAAGCCCACAGCTGGCATAAGAAAATTATTACTTAATTATTATTCTTCCTTTTTAGTCACTGTAGTATTCCAACCATCCTTAGAGCATAAAGAAAAACAATTATATTTAAAAAGTAACTTTTCACCACACACTAAATACATGTAGCAGAAAAGCTACAACTTAAGTTTATATTGGAAAGCAGAATGAAAAAGTAACACTCAAGGACAGATCCTTACTTCATTTCAAGGGAGTGTTTTTGTTGCTTCTGGATTTCATGAAATTAGAAGATTCTATTTGCAGAGCCTAGTAACTGTTCCAGCTCAAATCAAGAGACATTGTGAAACTGCTAATTATTTCATGAAAACCAGTTGAAATTAGAATGTCCAGACAACTAATTGCATCACCCTTCCCCTTCACATCCAACTCCATTTGATTTTACTGAAAAGTAAAATCCTAACTCTTAGAAGCCAAATCACTACTTCAACACTCAAAAAGTAATAGGTATCATCCACTGGGTCTACCCAAAGAGCACTCAGCAAAAGAGGCAGCAAGACAAGTATATCACAGCTTTGTGCCATGGGGGTTGAAAGGGGTTACCTTGTAATAAATTATGGTTGCAATAAAATAACACAGGAAGGAAGGTGCCTACAGCAGCACACACCAGCCTATATTCTTCTTCAGTACTACTTTTTGCCTCTTACAGTCTCTAAGTGCCTGTGAAAGCTTTACAAAAATGGAAGGCAGATGGGCAAAGTCTGCTTGACCATTTGTGGAATTTGGAAGATTTTGCAGCACAAAAAATGCATCCATATTATAACCTCAGCTGCTGAACTCATAAAATTGATGTATGTTCCCAAAAAGGTTACATTTCATTTTTCTCCCGTTAGCAATTTTTTTAGGATTGATGTTTTCCTTTCCCGAGTACGGAGTAATGCAGCTATTCTTTTCTTGAATGTGGCTACTTACCTTACACCAAACTTCTATAAACACCATGTACTTTCACTTGTCCTGTTTTATGTATGTGATTATCAGTATGCATTTCTTGCAGCTGCAAGTACATATAGGACTATAAATGCCTGTATAATGTTAGCACGTCTGGCCTTTAGGAGACGTTTGTCACTCCATCACATTTGATATATGTGGGTTGTCACTGTAATAGCAAAGTCTTGTATATTGCACAGAACAACTTGCGACTACTGAGCACAGGGCTGGGCTGCACAATGCGGCCCTTAACATTTGTATCTCCTCCATATTTTAATGTATCTGAAATCATGATGAATTTAAGCACAAACACAGGGACTTCCACTCATCACCGGTGTGCTCATACTTGTCTGCTGTTACTGAGAGGCCTTCTTTGTCCTCCTGAACTAACAGGCTGGTTCGTCAAATGAAATAATCAACGGATGTTTTCATAGAAATCAAACTACTGTTAACACACTACACATCCCAAAAAGATAAATCTTTGCAGGGAAAGAGCGTTGACAACATTTGTCAGTTTAAACACTTCCTGGCAATAGCTCAGCTTGTTAACAGGCAATGAAAGACTGCTCTATTAAGCTCAGGGTGATGTTAAAATGGTTTCATATAAGACGATAGCAATTTTCCTTACCACCAAGTGAGGCTGCCTGTTGAGAAAGGCCATGGCACGCTGCAGGTCTTTGCTATTCATAGGTATTGATTGTAATGAGGAAGACATTTTATTGCTATCCAACATCATAGTGAATTACACGAACAGCTATGTTTTTATTAAGAGCTAGGAGTCATATAAAAATGACTTAGACTGCTGCTTAATTTAATGGCATTTCCTTTTAATTTTAACTGAAGCGATATTCCATACAAATAATAAAATAGATTACATAATCCTTTGGCTTTAATTAGACCCAGACTTTGAAAGGGAGAGGGTTTAATAAATGCTACCTCTTAGAATTTACCAAACTACCACCTCCATGAATAAAATATTTTTCCTGATCAGAACTTAATTCAGTTTTGGTGCTTAAGTGAGATTCTGAATTTCTGGAACTCAGGTGTGTGAACCTGGCCTCGGTACATCTTGCAAGAAAAACCTATTAAAGCATAAAAGAATAAAAAAGAGCAACAACAAAAAAGTGTCCACAAACAGAAAGGGAAACATAAACTTGGTTAGCGTCCAAAGGTGAAGAGAGAAGCGGCTTTTTGAACTCATTCTGTATTCTGCAGACTCCAGACATCACACTGCAGAGTAGTATTTTTTATTTGGGTATCAATGTTGCCAGTCTAACATAAACCTCTGCTGGAGGGATGTTTTAAACTCTGCAGTTTAAATATCCTGCTAGACAAAATTTGATAAATTAAGGACAAGAGATGAGTTTTATTCTATTTCATAGGGCAGTCGTATTTTAGTGCCTAAATACGCCCCTCTGCTAGAGGTGGGGGATCTCTGGTGAAAGAAACCTCAAAAAAGAGGTTCCTGGTGGAAGACATTGAATACCAGCTCTCCTAGCTGTTGGCTCAGCTATTGTTTTTCCTTTGCATACACATTTCTTGAGAACTTGTCAGGAGTGTTTTAATCCTTTGCCTTCAATACCCTCCGTCTACTAGAGTGCAGATTTCTGGTTCTAAAAAGGACTCCACCAAGTCCACAATGAAAGGAAGCCTTTTCTACAGAAAATTACAACATCCACAGGTACAGAGAATTATGCTAAAAGATAAGCCACTCTTGGTCACAGAATAATGATGCCTGATCATTCTCATGTTTAATATGAAGTTATCTGTTTTCATTAAATACCTTTGTATGATTTCAAAGGACTGTGTTTTTTGCACGTGTGGATTGCACCGGTGCTGATGCAGTTTAACTTCAGTTTAACTTGATTTAGCAGAATCAGACCAGTGTAAGGCTGTTGTAATGAGAATGTGAAAGAGGGACCAGCAATATCCATAAATTAACAAGCTTCAGAGTCAGTCTAAGTTTTTGTATGACTGGATGTGCATGCTCGTTTCTCCACTCATTAGTGAGCAAAGAGATACTGCACTTAAGACTTCAGTCTTGAAGAAAACTGCACAGTTTTCATTAAGTCATCACTGTGTATAAAGATGCATAGTCTTGAGACTGGTAAATAAGATTTCACCTATATATTCCTGTATTCTCTCTTCCTTGATCCTGTGATCACAAAGGTGAACTTAAAGAGGTGGCAAATGTAGAGAATAAAAGTCTCAATAGAAAGCTAGAGCCCGGTGTCCCAAATGTGGCTACAATGACCAACATTTACAAAATATGAGCCATCTAAGTTTGAATTTTAATGACCTCAAGTTCCTTCTAGGGCCAGTGCAGATGGATACACACACCTTCCTCAGAACATCTCAGGCTGTAATTCTCTACTCTAATGGTAGAGAGCTCACAGCAGAGTACCCTTCTAGAGATAGTGATTCAGGCAGCTGCCTTAAGTAAAGTTAAGGAGGAGAATGGCCTCTGTTGGCAAGAATTAAGAGTTCATGTTTCTTTATATATGCAGGTTGAGTACTAAAATTATATTTCAAATGTTAATTCATACAGGAAAAGGTGAACTAGTATTTTCCCATGATTACAGAACTAGACTAGAAAATGAAAGATCTTGATTTACTCTTCAATTACTATTTACTACTCAATTTACTAATTCATAAATTACTAAATAGCACTCTCCTATTATTATTTTTTACTATTAAATAGTAATTCTTATTTACTATTTACTATATCATATTTTCTTAATTACTATTCATTATGGGTCTTCTTTTTTTCTTTTTTCATCACCGCAAAAAATAACTTATTCCAGCCTTTATCAGTGACAATCTACCTACACTTAACCATGTGGTCTCTTAGACCAGATTGTGGATTTCAAATCCCAAACCCAAACATTTACTAATTCAGGAGTGCAGAAGCTGTCCCCATCCAGCTCCTGCCCCATGGCTGCCTTGAGCAGAGCTGGGATAAAGAGCAGTTTCTTTAAAAGTCCCTTTTCTTCCTTAGTGCATAGTCTCCTCCAGTGAAAAAACTTTTCAAATATCCCTAGTGGCACAAAAGAAGTTCCTCCAAGGCAGAGTATACCATAGCCCATAGTATTATTAGACCCCCTCACTCTCCACCTTCAGCATTATCTCCACCTGAATGCTGAAGGTATCTCCACCTTCAACATTACTAGCACTAGAGATTTATCTATACTCAGCAGTTTTTCTTCCTGCAGTATTATTTCTTATTGCATAAGACTGCTTGCACAATTTCTTTAATTTCAATCTATGGAAATGTACCCTGCATAGCAGAAGGCAGATCAAGCTCTGGTTTTTAATAAATGATCACACTGACAATTAAAATTCCTGGTGACAGATGAATTACTGTTAAAATCTATGACTGATTTCTAGCAGAAAAATCTGGAACAGCAGGGAGTATAGCAGCTAGTAAAAACCTTATTAAAAATCAAGGTAATAAACCTTTTACAAATATCAATTTTAATTATTTTTTAAATTACCTTTTCCTCTTCCATCTCTTTCATATGGCCCAATCATGTGAAAAGTTAATCATATTTTATAATATAAAAACATTTACTGTTCTTTTTTTTTCATCATCTTTAGTGGAGTTTTTCAACAATATGAGTCATTACACTAAAATGGGAATTTCTTCAGCCATCAGTGCACACAGCTGTTTTATAGTTAAACTGTTTCCATCAGTAGAGGTTTTTTGCTCAAATACTGCAGGTTCTGAAGCATTATTTTGCTACAGGGTTTTTACTTATAAAAAACAATTTTTAATTTCTAATAGTATCTATACAATGACTGGCTAATATTTTTGCTCTTAATAGCTTCTTTACCAGTAACTGAAAACAATAAAAGAAAACTTTCTAAAACACATATAAAGAAGTTGTGGAAATGATGTGCCCAGCAGAAAGACATGTGAAAAGGAAAATTCTTCTTAGAAGACCAATGTTATTTATTTTTATCTCTTCCTCTCCCACAGGTTGAAAAGATTTGTTCAAGAAAAGGCTTTCAAGTTCATTTTTTTTGGTGAGCTGAGATACAGAGCACTGCATCTTCATTTTCAGAGGTGAAAGATGCAGCAAAGTTTTACAAATGATTTGCTTAATGGAAGAAAAAGTGTCCTAAAGGCCACAAAAAAGCGTCACAGAGCAAGCAAACATAAAAACCACTGGGTGCTTGCTGTTTTAAGTTTCAGTCATCTCTCTTTCTTTCCAGAAGTCCTTTTTACTTACACTGAAATGATCATTAAATGGGAGGTAATGAAGAATGATGTAATCAGTGATGGCTGGAGTTGGTCATCTCTAACTCGTGAGTCACCATGGACAGAATGTATATTAAACAGCACAACACAGTCAGGGGTTTAATTTCAGCTCCTCTTATTTATTTGCCTGGAGTATGTACTGCTCTTCTCACGGTTTGGGGAGACTGACCTATTTAGAGGCAGATAAAGGAGTAACTTCAGACAGCAGCTGTATCACTGCTCTGACATTTGCAGGGGCTTAATGAAAGCACTGAGCAGTCTGGTCTTTATACTGTTTTTTTTCTCCACAGCAAATATTTTTTTTCTAGATGGGACATGAAGCCAATTGAGTGTATCTTTAATATATATTGAATACATATATGCATGCAACCAGACGGATATAGACCAAGTTCTTCAGAAGAAAGATTACTTAATTTAACAAACAGGGACTTAGCATTGTCCAAATTATGCATTTTAAATTCTTATTCTTGGTTCAGCTGCTTTGACTTTCAGTCACATACCTCCTTATCAGTATCTGAGGGTGATGGGTTGTAGCCCCTTTCCTGACACAAAATGAAGGCTGCAGCAGACATCCAGCACTGGAGAGCACTGGAGCTGTTAGCACTGATGCTACATATATATATATATACACATATACATATACATATACACATATATATATATATATGTGTGTGTGTGTGTGCTCCCCACAGCACACATGAGCAGGGAGTGCCCATAATATAAGAGGGCATTCAATGGAATACTACAGCAAGCACAATTCACCTGTACCACAGCATCCTCTCTTCTCATCTTAAGCAGCTCCCGGGAACTGGAGGACTGACTGGTTTGATGCACTAGATGAAACGTCTTCACAGATCTCAAAAACTAATGAACCCGGGCTCAAAATCCTGTGCAACATGCTCACAAATTTCGGGAAAAAACAACTTGAGGTTGCACAAGGCAGAAAACCTACCATTTTACAGGATGAGTTCATCAGAACTGATGTTTTTTTCTAGTAAAAGCTGTTGTACATATGAGCTCAATTTGATGATGCATTGTTTAGTGGCAGACAGAGATAATACAAAACATAATGCAATTTACCGCTTCATTTCTTCATAAAGCCTACCCTGAAACATTTATTGCTCCATGTAACAGTAGAGAAGAAGTTTGGAAAAATGAATAAAGTAGGGAATCTGGAAAACTATAAATAGTGCTCTCTGCTTTCCTAAATAATATTTCACAGTATAGCAGATCTGACCTGAATTAATTGTCTAAAATTTCTAAATGCAAGTTAGTCACCCTACTTGACTACTTGATTTATTGTTTTATCTATTAATGAAATGGACAGCTCAGTCTACTCTGCCCATGGACTTTGATAGCTGAGAAAAATTTTATTTAAAAAGAGTAATCTTAAGCTTCAGATTTTGTTGTTAATTGCAACATTGTAAGTGCAGAATCTTGCTCAGGTTTCTTCTGTTGCCAATCACATGAGATTGACAATTGCACAATTAAAAGCAAAAGATTTTAAAACAAAGCAACACTAATGCTTTCTGGGTTTAGCTGGCTTTCCAACTTTTATAATTGCAAAAGTCACATTCTATTACTTCAGCACCAAAACACAGAGCCCCACATATATTCTTGCTCACACACAAAATGTAGACTTCCTTTCAAATACTGGAGAGGAAAAACAGATAACCTTTCTGTTTTCTGAGTAAAACGGCTGATAACCTCTTATTTTTGCCTCTCTAGTACCCTCCAAAAATCCCCTTAATGACTTGCCAAGCATGAATCTTGGGACTGACTATTTTTATATTCCCCCCCCCCCCCCCCCTTTCAACCTCAGTTCTGGGAAATACATTTCTCTTTCAATACCTCTGTTAGAAATGGTGGCTATTTTAGCTATTGGAGTTAATGTGTTTTGGAATACCAGCTGGTGCCTCTGTAGAGTACTGCTCTGTGACATGTGGTAGATGCAAGTCAAATTAAGGGTAGTAGTCTTTGTTCTATATTCTGTTGGACAGAGTAGATCTACCTTTAGCTAGTCTATAAAAATGGATAGAATTCAGACAAATGCATACATTTCACAATTCTCTAGAAACTATAGAAGACAGAAGATGAATGATGACCTTAGAGGAAAATGTGTCACTTCACAGGAAGACCTCAAACTTCACTGAAGATTTTCCAAAAAAGAAGTTGAAAATACGTATTTACAAAGACTTAAATTTGCACAATCTGAGATATGATATTTTCAGTAAGATGTGAGAATGAGATAATCAAAAGAAGGTGGTAGATATAAAACCAATATGCAACCCTAAAGATAACCACTTGCAGTTGCTACCACCACTGTTCCTTTTGATTTCAGATCATCTGAATCTACTGCTCATTGATAGGCACCCAGTACAAAAGAAGCTGATCCTGAATCAAAAGGACAATTTTCACAATTCAAATATCCATAACCCCATAATAACCCTTTGTGGCTTAGTTTCAAGTCAAAGTTATTCAAAGCAAAGCAACATTCAAAAGCCCATGGTTGCTATTATGTATGTAAAATGTAGGCAATTTAACTGTAAATGCCTCACTCCTGCTGGTTAAACTTACCATCTCTTTGTGCACAGGCACTCACTGACTTAAACAGTTCTACATTAATTGATCCAGCAACTTCAATTAAGTTCCGAGGCAAGCCACAAAGGATGTCACATGTGGATTGCAGTTTGTGCAGTAAGGATGTAGAACCATCCCCAGATCTCTATCACTCACTACTCATAACTCTGTAGCTCTAGAGCTATCTTACAACCAAATCATCTTTACAATGATGCTCTCAAGCTCAAAATTCATGTAGGGACGTTTCAATGTGATGGTCAATTAACACTGAAATCCTGTAAGTACTTCACCCATAGTAATCCCAACTGAGTATTTCATGATTAATTTTACTAAAGCAAATTCCTAAGGAATTATCAATTAAGTTATCGCAGAGCAACACTTATATTTTTATGTATTTATGTGAGGGTTCCTGATCTCTATACTGCACCTTTGAAAGATTTTTTTAGATATAGAAGCCAGGCTGACTTAAATGAGGTGTGATACCTTTATGTCTAAAATTCAGTGAGGTAAATTCAGAGTCTAACCTGAATGTCACTAATCTGACAAAATTCTTCTTGACTGTACCAGTGAGCTTTTTGTTTCCCTTCCCAGTTCTCTGCATATCCTGCCCAAAGATTTTTAAAAATGTTCATCTCTCTGCATGTACATACATTCTGGAATAGGAAAGTGGGAGGGAAGTGCCTCATCCTTTTTTCCCCCTCCCCTGGCTTCAAATATGGAGCAATTAGAACTGAATGCTTTGTCTCCTCTTAAAGAATATGGTGGTATTTAACTAACAAATATGAACCAGAGACAATGCCTCTTTTCTAAATTTATCATTTGTTTTGAACAGAGATTGAAGAATTCTTAGGTTGACAGTTTTCTTAGTTTAATGATATTACAGTACAGTTACCTAAGAATCAATAAAATTTAAGAGCACCAACAAATTGCATCACTTTATTTGATGTACCTTTTTGAGTCTGGTGAGCTTAATATGCAATTTTTACTTTCTCTTTTGCATTGTAAATCTGACATCTCTTAGAAATACACTTTCAAGTTCAAGCTGCCTGTATTATGAAAATAAGAAAAAAAATGTAATGATATTATATATATAGAAGTGGAAAAATGTAAGCAGTAGAGTCTGAAATAACCAGATATATAGAAATATTTGAAAATAATTAATACTGATTCAATTAGTAAAAGACTGTAATGATGTAGAAGGTTATTACAATCTTTTACTAATGGTGAAAATCCAGGCCAAAAAATTTGGGTTTGCATCCACCAGAGAGATTTTCTAGGGTATCTCTTAAGATTTGATAAAAATTCTAGGCCCTTAAGGCTCCTCAGGAATATATTTTAGAAAACTCTTGACTGAAAACATTATGAAAGTTGAACTTTATTTTTTGTTAGCTATTAAAAATATTATGATGCTGTAGTCTGAACTCATTGACTATAAACCAAGCCTAATTTTTCAAGAGGAGCACGGGAAAAATTTTAATAATCTAGAAATAAAAATGCTATGAGGGTAGGATGAAAATGTACTGGATTCTAAGTTTTGGAAAAAGGTAAAGCATGTTTTTCTAAAATTCAAAAGCTTAATTAGCTCTACCTCTCTTATACCAATACCTTGTAATAAAATCAAAATTAAGGACATTGGACAATTTACATGTAATTTTCCCCTATTTACCTTCATAATGAATTATGTACTGTAAAAGTATTCATTTACATTACTTGAAACTTTTCATTAAAAAAAAGAAGAGTTATGATTACAATCACGGATAAAGTTAATGGCTGCAAGACAGAAACCCAGGTCATCTAAAGTTCAATTATAAACATATTTGTATTTTCATCAGGATTTTTTTCACTTCAAATAAACACTTGCCTTTGTCATCAGAGAATTGTGGTGTTTAGTGGTTTGGTGTTTTTTTAAATTTATACATTTTTGAATTCTGATACAAGTTGCTGATTCAGCTTATCCTTCTCTCCCACTGATTTTGGCAGAAATTTCATTAGACTAGTCTTTATTTCACTGTCCATACCATTACGAAAAGTGTGCAATAGTACAAGATTGAGGGCATATTTCTACAGGACACACATTAGCTTGACAGGGAAAAATATACCCTAAGCAGCTTCCATACTAATTCTGTGATCACATAATAGAATGTAATTTCTATTTTTATTTTTAATGCTTATGAAAATGCCATGTGAAATAATGGCAGAAGATTTACTTGTCAAGACAGATGATATCTCCTGGTTCATCACCTTCCCACGAACTGTTAGTCTGTCACAAAAGGATATGGGAGTGGTATTAAACAATTTCTCCTTGATAAATTCGTTTTGGCTATTACTCATCTCCCCACTATTCTGCAGGTGCCTACAGTTCATTTGATTTATTTGTTCCAGTTGTTTGGTTTTTTTTTTTTTACAACATATAAATTATGCTGATGGGTCTGTAATTCCATAGCTCTTCCTTCCTCTCTTTTATAAAGGCAGGCACTGAGTCAGCTCTTCTTGAATTTTCTGAAACTTTCTCCATTCTTCAAAACAGAGAACTGCTAATGGATCTTGAGAAGGTTTCATCTAGTTACTTAAATATTTTACAACAAACTTCATTAAACCTGGACTGTTTTCAAATATGTAATTGTTCTATATATTCTTCAGGAAGCTCTTTTATCATTCCAATCTCACATCTAGCCCTTTCATAGGTTTAGTAGCTGCATTAATGCACAGTAGCTCCAATTAAGGAAAAGTAAGAAAGATATAAAACATTTTTAATACCATTTTTTAAATTTATTTCCTTCACTGTTTGATAGCATATCAGCCTTTTTATTTACCTTGCTCTGATTATTAATGCATTTGTCAAATTACTTAGTTTCCTCTTATGTCCTTTTTCTTATGTCATGAATAATTCTGTGTCTTGCCCCTTCCAGTTTTGTCACCCTTCCTATTAGTGCAATTCATCTGCACTAATTTGGTAATATGACCTAGTTTCCACTTTCTGAGGGATTCTTTTTTCTTTTCCTTTTTTCTTTTTTTTTTTTTTTCCTGGGCCTTAGGCCGCTGCAGGCAAGGCTTACTTATAGGAACTACTTCCTAGGCTTCACAAGTATTGAGATGGTTTGTGCTTCCCCCTTAAATATAATTTCTAGGGGGAACTGCCAGTGCTTGTAAATGTTTTTCTCTTAGATTTATTTTCAATGAGATCTGACTCATCAGCCCTACTAGTTTGTTCTCTTATAATTTATTGGTTTTATTATGATCTGCCCTTTCTGTTTCTTGATGTAATAAATCATGTTATGTCCTCCCTAAGCAGGTTAAAGAAAGTGAGAGCAAACCCCCTTCATATTTTCAACTATATTTTCTAGAGACTTCCTGCTAGCTGCCTTCAAGAACCAAAGTGAGACGGAGGCTGGGAGGGACCTCTGGAGGGGATTAGTCCCAAGTTTCTGCTCAAAACAGCACTTAATGGAAAAACTGGATGAAATTGCTCAGTGCTTCAAGTCAGCAGGCTTGAAATTCACCAGGGAATAGACTGAAGTTGATTTCACCACCTCCCTGTCGAAGTTTCTTTTCTTACTGTATACCACTTTTGCTCTAAATTATTGTTATTCGTTATACTCGGCTGAAATCTTTTGCATTTCACTTTGTGACAGCTGCTTTTTGTCCTTCCATTATGCACTGCTGAAAGTCTGTTTTCTCTGTAATGTCCTGCAGGTAGGGGAAAACTGCAGTTGCATCCCAGAATCATAGATCACAGAATGGTTTGTGCTGGAAGGCACCTCAAAGATCATCACAGCCCAGCCCCCTGCCATGGGCAGGGACACCTGAACAACCTG
This sequence comes from Certhia americana, assembly GCA_018697195.1. Taxonomy (NCBI): domain Eukaryota; kingdom Metazoa; phylum Chordata; class Aves; order Passeriformes; family Certhiidae; genus Certhia; species Certhia americana. Next base: position 74,579,700 of record CM031857.1, on the reverse strand, counting down.
TGAGAAGTGAGAGCCCTCTGAAGTGTGGCCGTGCCCCCCAGCCTGTCAGCTGCCTTTCCTCCACCTGGGTAACATCAGCTGCTTTAACAGGTAAACTAACATTTATTCTTCTGCACAAACACTGAACGCCGTACATTTCGGAGTCAAGCTTAAAAGGGAAACTGGGATCCTGCAAACCATCTACTCACAACACTGCACTCCAGAAATTTCCTCTAGGCAATTGCAATACCTGCCAGGGGCCAATATGTTTAGGATCCATAATTAATATATTCCTCTTATGGCAAAGAGAAACTTAACTTTCTACCTAAACCAAGAGTTAAGTAAGTATGTAAGATAGAAAACTTTACTCTTGAAATATCTTTGTTAAAACGTAACCTCTACGGCATAATCCCACATGAAGGATGTAAAACTGAAGCACCCATATCTAAAATGCATAACTACCTTTGCAATAAAAAAATACTTTATTTTCTTTGCAATAGAAATATGTTGCTCTTTTCCCTTGCAAAACTGAATCTTTACTACAGCACTAGAGACAAATAAGGGTCTATAAAGCCATGATGTAACTGGGGCTTTTTAGGAAGCATCATATGAAGTTATTTTTTTCCTCACCCATGTACAACTTTAAATATTTTTCAAGAATTTTGCAAACCACTGGAAATGAGTAAATAATGGAAGTCAAAACAAATAATGGGGGTTAGACTGGACCCAGAAACCTGAAGATAGCCTGTGATGTTTTTTAACTCTGTCAGGATATGCTGCATCCCAGAAGGCTCCCTACCCTACCACCACCACCAACTGCCAGAGTGTGCAATCCAGTGTCTCCAGACAAAATGATTTTTTGAAACCTCTGAATACAGCAACATTAATCCACTTCATCAGTCCTAAGTCATACTTTTCCACTACAGCTCACAGAATACAAATCAGAGCTGAAGCCCACTAAGGCAGCTAGAAAATGTCCTTTGAACTCTTGGTCTCTCTCTTTTTTTTTTCCATGAATGCTTCCCCAGCACATTGCAGGAAGGTCCTCAGAATTTGCTAAATGACAACAGTGTGTTTTGGTTTGTGTCTGCTGTATAGGTGCTTTAAAATGTCTATAAATATTAATTTCTCAGGAGAAACAATAAAGACAATGCAAATAAAATTCAGCCATACTTTAAAACATACCCAGAAGCACAGTACGAGTTTACCTTCCGATGTCCCTCTGTGATTTTTTTCTTAAAAAAACTCCTTATATCGCGTTTCAACTCTTGAATGCAAAAGTGATTTGGGAAGGTAAAAATTTCGTTATACGGATAGTAACTCCTGATGTTTGATAAAGCTTTCTCAGGTTCAATAATAGGAGCTCATACAAATATTTAAAATAATCCAGCTTCTAAGCCTCAGCAGTATCTACCCAATCTATAGCTAGCTCATTTAATCCCAAACACATTTTAACAACACTGCTCAGTCAGAAGGAGGAATTTCACCAGAAGTAAACCAATGATTTCCTTTGAAATAAAATTGAGAAGAAAATGAAAGCATAGTAGCAAAAGTACTTTTCTTCTTTTTTGATCTTTGTTTTTTTAAGCTTTATTCAGCTGAATAAGGCCAATGCAATAATAAAGGCTAATTTCCTGTGGCAATCATTGTCAAAGGGATTTAAAATTAATGCATGTATTCTGGAGCCTTACTGATAAAAAAGGTTCAAACAATCCCTATTATTTTAAATAACATTGAAAAATGAGTGGCTTTCAACTTATTTCTTGCTATTCATTTTGGATTAACATAAAGTAGGCTACTTCAAGCATTACTATCCTTGTGCGATGTATTTATATCAACATGATTAGTATCTTCAGTGAAAGGTTTAATATCAACATACATGTAATTACTGGAAATGTTTCAATTTATATTAAGAAATTAAACTGTAAGATCAGCAACAACTGCCTCAACTAAATCAAAAGGTTCTTCCCACAACCCACATATAAATTTTCTCATTTATTGAAGTTACATGTCTTCCACAGCAAATATTGAGCCACTCAACTTCACTTCTAAAATTATCCTTACCAACTTTGCTGACTGTCTTTACAACACAGGCATTATACATAGTTTGAAAGGATCTATTCTGAAAACACTTAATCCTTTGTAAAGGTAAAAAATAATTAAAATCAGAAAATAGAGATTTATCTTGTATTAATTATTTCAATCTTTTACGTCTGTGTAACAACTGTACCCAAGACATTGCAGTCTAACAATAATTCAGTTAAGTTACTTAAATGTTGTGTACATGATGATTTCCTTATACACATGAGATAAAATACAAAGTGAATTTCTAATATCTATGCCAAATAATTTTTATTTTTATATAATGTGGCTCTAAGTAATTAACGGAAAATGGAAAATCATTACCAGTTGATCGTAACAAAATGTGTAACAAAAGATACCTGGAGCAAAGGCTTCTTTATCCACTTTTGAGGAAAATAGGAAAAGATTCCTAGTCTCTCAAATTATACATTTGTATATTTTGACACTGTGAGAAAACAAAAGTCTGTTCATAGCAAATATTATTTGTTTCTAAACAGGGTCATGTATCCTGACACATGTTATGTTTCGAGACACAAGGCTCACAGATATGACACAGATTTACTTAGGAGCAGCCCACCCTGCTTGGCCACCAGATTTAGAATATGGAAGCCAGGCAGAAAACACAGGACAAGCGAGTGTAGCCTCATGTGTTTCAAAACACATTGAAAAACAACATAAGAAATGGTGCTGGGGTTTCCTTACTGGGCTGTGGACAATGGGATATGCAATAACTACCCAACTCTGCCCTGGACCCAGCTTCATTCAGCAGGGGTGCAGAGGAGACTTGGCTTGCAGTGCTCACATGACTCTGGGGAAAGTTCTACAAAACTGTGCCAACAACCAGAATGCCATGTGAACCTGGTGAGCCTAAAAAGTCTACTGCCATTGCCCCAAGTGTGATACTAAAGAAAAAGTGGGCTAGGGTGTCAAGTATCATACCAAATGATCAAATGCCAACAGCATGGACACTCAGCAGAATGATAGGAAGGGTCTGGGGATTTACAATGGCTCCCTAAATGCGAGAGTCATCACTATCTGTACATGCCACTGCTGCAGAACAAAAGCAGCAGTCACTTTGGCTTTGTTAACTAACAAATATTTCATATGACACACTGGAAATATTGACTTTCTTCTGCTTATCACTGGTGGACCTTATACAGAGAACTGTCAGTGTTTTGGGGCAAGTTAGCCTAGACAAATTGAAGAGCCCAAATGAAAACAAGAAGACACTAAAAGACCAAAACATGAAATTTTAATGAAGGAAAGCCAAAAATGAGCCCACAAGGTGCAGCCAAGGGGAAGTGGGAGCAGGAAGGAGCAAGGGGAAAAGTGTTTGAGTAGAGTAACAGAAGCCAGAGTAGAAAACACAATGATTATTTGTTCCTTGTGACCATGGCAGATAACAAGAGATTATCTTAATTTGCAGCAAAGAAGATTAATGTTTTATCTGAGGAAAAGCTTTCTCACTTTAAGAACAGAACATACACCAGCATCTGTCACATATGGATGTACTTGATCCTGCTTTCAGTAGAGGTGATGAATTAGATGATTTCTTCAACACAGTTTGAGCTTTAGATTTCTCTGATTTAATGATCTCAGCTGCCTGAGAAACTTAGGAATTGCAATATGAATATTTGCTTACAAACAATAGTTTCTACAGAAAATTAGCCAAAACTCCAAATTATATGGTACCAGTAAGAAGTACAAATAATAACACATTCCTGAATAATTAATGCAAAGCTTACTGTTCTTTATCCCATTTCTAATCCTGTGAGCCATTCCACCTCATGCCTGTCTGGATGCATCGAAGCAGGATCTCTGTTGACAAATATTCTAAGTACTGTCATCACAAATGTTAAACTCATGATTTAAAAAGTAACATCACTGTCAAGTTTATTATGGAAGTTTTATAAACTATTATTCCTGTGTGGATGGGGATAAACTATCATCCCCTTCATTGGGGCTGCACGTAATTTCCGATGCGCTTTCTTTCATTTGTTTATTACTGCAGCAAGTTAATGTCTGAGGTGGAATTTCCACAGAAGTATCTTAAATATTAGAACAGTATCAAATAAAACTCACACATTTTCCTACTCCTCTGAGAGAAAGATGATGGGGGATTTAGAGTACTGCAGTTTCATGAATTTAGTGGGAGCAATGGCAGAGTTTAGTGTCTTGAGAACTCCTCATGGAGGAGAGTTTTCCAGGAGTTGCTTGCATAAATTAGGTGTGGTGTTGACTGGCATGTTTTTTCAACAAAAGAGTGGAGTAGGTTCAGAAAAGCATAAAAAGCTTTTGAAGGCCAAGACCTCCACAACAGTCTAAATCAGTATTAAGGAAAGTGAACCGGTTTTCATTTGTGCCACTGAACTAAAGACCTGCATTGTACCAAAGACTGAATGCGTACCAGCAGGTTGTCCTCTCTGTCCTAGGACATAATCTAGTCCCTTTGCAGATTGCTGCCAACTAAGCAGACTCTCTTTCTTTTGCTTCAGGGTTGAGTATGTTTTAACTTCTGTTCTCATGCATGATCCCAGAAAAGAAATATAAAATAATGAAAAAATCCATGCTATAATCTCTTATATCTTTCTCTCTGGGAATAAGTACTGTTTCTGTGTTGCCTGGCCTCTCTTTTTCTCCTGCCAGCGTTTCTGCGCTTCTCAGATGTTGCTGCTGGCCACCATGCCAGCACTACCACTGCCCCTGCTCTGCTGAGGAGGCGACAGTCATTGGTAGAGATGACACTCTTCTGACAGTGGATCAGCACATTTCTTCTGCAATAAGCTAAATTTAATTCTGAAATATATACCCATATGGAAAGGAGAGTACGTAATAGCCATTTTACTGCCCACTGCCAGCAGCTAATTGCACAAATATACATGCAAAGCATATATACACGCCAGTAAAATCTGTTAAAGGATGTATGGTTTATTGCTATTTCCCAGAAGATTTGGAGAACTAGAGTAATAAGTATAAAATAAATGATGTATTTTCATCTTATCAGGCAAAATTAAGGTCTGCTTTCTACCATATTTGTCATTTTCTTTCAGGAGGAAAGGCTATTCATTTCAGTAAAATGGCTTGAGAATTAAGGCAGCATTCATCCGAAGCAGCGGAAGTATTCAGCTGTTAATAAAACCAACAAGCTTTTATCAATGAGATCAGATGCTCCTTTCAATCCTTAACCCAATTTATCATCAAGGCATATATGAACAAGATACATGCTTGAACCCTCACACAAATCAGGTGAAGAAGTGCAGAGTTACATGCAAACGATTATTAGGAAGCACATCTCATTCTATAAAAAAATGTTTAGGCTTTGATTGATGTTGAAAGAGGGGGTGAGAATGATCTCTAAAGCAGGTGCATTTTTCATTCAGTAGGCCAGACTGCATGAAGAAAATTTCGGTTGTATCCTGTTCATTAATGACATAATCAAGAAATAAAATTACAAGTAAACATATATTTAATATATCATCATTTTTTTTCTCCATCAGAGAGCACCAGTCTTTCCATCTCAGTTCCCAAAGAATTTTGTGCTGAATATTTTTGTTTGTATTAAGGATTTGGGGAATGTTCTGTTTAGCAGGCCTAAGTGTTTCACAATGATTTCTAGGTAAACAATGCTGATAAACATAATATTTTTCATAATCTAAAATAATCATTCAATTTGCAACTCAATTCAATAAATCCTTTTTTCTTATGCACAGATTAGTCACCACCAAAAAAAGTTATTATTCTGTAATTAATTTTTAAAAATATTGACCAAATTTATTGTCATGAAATTAATAAAAGAACACAAAAATAAATAACATGTAAGAAAGAGGATGTGAATAACCTCTGAAAGCTAATTCCATATAATATTGTTTTGCACTTTAAATATTCTACGCAAATATTCCCCAAAACTACATATGGAGCATATTACAGCCACCAGAATGTCACACTAATCACAAGAAACCACACTATTAGGTACCACTGTTTACTCCTTAGACTTTGTTTCACTGGATCAAAATCCTGCATTTTATGCTAAACCTAAGCTTAATAATGGCTTTCTCTTGTATAACTGTCTGTTTGTGACTAGTACGTTATTTCCCATTTCAGCATTCATTTGTTGTAAAGGAATAGTTAGCCACAAACTGGTTTTACGTCTATTTTCAAATATATATACTGTAAGGAATTTCAGATTTGTTAGTTTTTCTTTTACTTGAACTGAAAACTACTCAGACACACATTGTAAGTGTTTCCTATGTTAACTGGTTCCTAGATATAGGTCTGTCAAAGACCTGCAGTGTCATAATTTATGTAATAAATTTATGTATGCCATTTATATATAACTGATGCAAAATTGTGAGTTTACAGTATATAACTGTTAATGAAAATAATAGCAACATGGGGATAAACTATGATCATAGCATATCCATCAGAGTAAGAGCAACATGGAAATAGACAAAGGGACAGATAAAGAGAGGCAGATGCTTGAGCACACCTCAAAGGAGTAAATCTCTTCAGAGCTGTAGGCAGACATGAGCTAAAGGTACCAGTACAAAGGAAGATGCAATGACCAGTTCAAGCCAGGTGCCACATGAGTCACACAAGGTGCAATGCCAGAAGTAGAATGGTTTTATCACCAGAGTGCTGCAAATGCAACATCTGCCCGGGGAGACCAGCAATGGAGAACTAAAGTTTATCAGCTGGGGCACAAAACTGACCCAATGAAGGTTTCAGAATGATGGTGGCACGGCCACATGCTGCTACACAATTTTGTACGATGCTACCAACTCGTGTTGGATCAGGTTCGTGTGGAAAATCACCATTCTGGGATTCTGTTACTGTGAAAAGATGCTGCCCCAGAGAGCAGTCTCAGTCTTTTCAGTTAAAAATCAGTCAATAGGAGTGTTTATGATAAGGATCAGTATTACAGGTCTATAGAGAGCAAGTAGAGCAATCTGTGATTCTGCTAAAAACTGGACCAAATGGTCTTTTGAGGTCCCTTCCAACCTGTGATGTTGTATTACTCTGTGATTTAAAAAAGACAAAATCAAACATGAACCAATAATATCAGGTTTGATTTAGATACCTAAGCTCCTTCCCAACCCAGAATTTTGTTACATGGCAACCAGAAGGCCAAGGAATGTCCAAATGAAGTAGAGAAGTAAGTATGACTGCACACTCATTTATTCCTTCTTCCAAAAGCTGATACATCCAGTCTGATGAGAAAAGCAATGCCTCCATCAGCACTACAACAATTTTGCTTGGCTTGGAAACAGCTCCTGAAAGATGAAAAACACAGTGTGATTTCAACAGGAAAGCAGGCCATGCTGAAGAAGTACTGCTGCTACTTTCTCTTCCTCATTGCACAAAAAGGCCTCTTACCATTGAATAAACCTTAATTAAAACATGCAGCTAGTTCTGATGAGTAAAGAGGCAGCAAGCCAAATCCAAGGTGCTGAGGTACAAGGGAATCCTTCCAATAACTTCCATGGGTTTTAGCTCATACCTTGTTTGTCCTGGACAGCCAGGAAGACCAGGCAGAAGCTATGTGGGTTTTTTCCCTGCAGAAGGGGTTCTGACTATTCTTGATAGCTTAGAAATATTCTATAAAGAACTCTTAATCATTGACATATGAGGCATTACCATAGCTTCATACTTAGCCAGAAGACATTTTGAAAATTGCTGCTCTTGGAATTTGTCAACTTGAAAAACAAAATTAAACTAAACAACTTGTTCAAGAAATTTCAAATTGTTTGACACGTCCACTAAACAAAACTTTAAAACTTTTAAACTTTAAAAACATGATCTTTCTGGTATCTACATGAATGGCTTTGCCAATAAGCTTAAGAGCTTTCCTAAAACATCTTTTGGTTCCTAAAACATATTTGAAGAATATGATTACTACCTTGTGTAATATGAGAAATAGTATCATAGAATTTAACTTGCCGCATTTGTTTGAAATATTCTAATTTAAAATATTCCATATAAAAGCCACCTCTTTACCTCAAAAAAAGTATGGAAAAAAAAGTGATTTAAAATAAAAATTAAAATATTCAAATTCAAAGCTAAATATGTAATTTCTTCCACATATATTTGACATATGGCCGTAAGTTTTCAGAAGATGCAATATAAGCTTTGCTAATTTGCTTACATTCAAACTCATTTAACTTGTTTTATACATTCTTGAAAATCAGGAACTTTTAATCTTCTACATATTCTGGAAAACAGTTTGGATCTTGATATAGTTCCTTATCCATACTCTGTCACTTACTACCTGGTGCTTCTGTGTCACTAAAACAGTTCAATTTCATTTAATAATAACTTCCTTTTGCATCCCAATCATATTTAAAGTATTTTACAAAGTAGGCCTAGGTTGGAATTAAAATATTACAACTTTACATTATTCTGTCATTAAATGCAGAATCTGCTCAACTCAATCAATCCTCCCATAAACAAGCTGAAAACTGATTTTCAGAAGCACTCATCTTTAAATAGAATTTTTAGTAAGAAGAAGAATATCTCCTAAATTACACAAAAATGTAGCTATGTATGTCTATTTGCCTCTATTTATGTAAAATATAATTTAGCATTAGTGAAGTGTAGTGAAGTTCGGAATGGGAATTCATCTGTCCCAATATTTATGCCATGCACATCTACCTTTAAGGAATTCATCATAGGCACTTTTCCCAGTCACAGAAGGTGGCATCCCATCCTAATGCTGACCAAATCAGCAGAGATCAACTGGAGAAATCTGGAATTCTACTAAAAATGAGAAGTGTTTATTCCTTTCCATTTTATGTCATTTACAGTTCATCTCTGATGCAGCCATCTAAAGTGAAGTGGAAAGAATTCTTTTTGGATTCCTGCTACATTGCCAGCATTCGCCACCATCTGCTTAGCCAACAGAAGCTGAACTTCTGGCACAGGTAGCGTTCACCTGAAGAGCACTGTATAAACTAATACACTGGGAATATTTTGTGAAGATAGAATTTAAAATTTAACCCCCTTATCAAACCATAAGAAGAAAAATCAAGGCTTTAACCTACTATCAGTTTCTAGCAGACTTTCATCCCTGCTAAAAATGTTTATATTTTCTGAGCATTTTCCATTTGTTGCAAGCTTTAAAATGCAGAACCTAAAAGAGGTAACACAGGTTTTCACTGAAGAGTTAATGGACCTAGCATTTTCAAGGGGGAGAAAGGAAAATAGGTAAATCAAGAAGTGCATCCCCAATTCAGAAAAATTAAATTCACAAAAGTAGTTCTTTGCTGACAAGGAGTAATAAGAATTATCCCATGAGACACAATTTAGACAGACCAGCACCAGATGCTAAGCAATATTATCACTGATCTTTTCTTTCTAAAGGGTCTGTAGACAGGGAAAAGCACAATCTGCATTCTTACTGTCCTGCAAACCTCCTTACATCATAGGGCCTCACAGTGCAGTGCCCTTGAAAAGCCCAAGGATTCTCTGAAGTGCTAATTCTTAAAAAGAAAAAAGCCTAACCTGTAACAATAATTAATTTAAAAATATTGTCTTTGGAGAGCTTCCTGTGAATCATATACAGTACACTGGAGGAAGTGTAGTGAATAAATGGAATTAAATGGTAGTTAACAAGTACACTTTTTCCTCTTCTGTGCTTATAAAACATAATTAAACCCATCTTATCTTCCAAAACATCATCATTGATAATGCTTCCAATTTTACTTCTGCCAGAAGTTGTCGTACTCTAGGCTTCTAGTATATGACAATGACCTCATCACTAGATTTTATTACCCTACTTAAAACCCCTGTAACAAAAGCTGAAGGCAATCCTTACAAGAAGATCCAGCATTATCATTAAGAGCAAAATTATGTTCAAGGAGTGAGGAGGGATTATAAACAGATAACCTTGTAAAGCTACTTACAGGAAAATCCTGCTTGTGTGAAAAGTAAATGATCAAAGTTATCTGTGTTATCTCTTGAGAGAATGGAAAAAATGTCAGCTATCATTTGAGACCATAGGCTGCATTCTGGTATGAATAACTACAGTACTGATGGTGAAATGCCCCAGCGCAAGATGTAATTGAAAATATGTATTTTAAGGCACAACCAGCAAATATGCTATAGCTGTATTCACATGGTTGGTTTGGTTGTTTTCCCCCTCTAGATTAAAACTGAAGGGTTTTATCCCTTTTCCCACATGTACATAAACAAACTATTGATCTCAGCAAGCCAACTTAATGCAATAAAGATGATTAAACATGCAAACTATTCTAGTACTCAGTATTGAATATATATTCAAGAATCTTAAACGTAAAGTTTTAAACAGATGATTTAAAAAATCCAGGTTTGTCTTATGATTTTTTTTTCTCAGAAAGACACTTTGTATGGAAATGCAAAATCCTTCCACAGACAAACTGCACAAATATAGGAACATGCTTTAAAGAAAGAAACCTAAATTATACACAAGCACTTTCAAAAGAGATCATTAATAATAATTTTCCACTGATAAAGCAACAAAATACTCTTCTATCAATGTGAACCTGACTTAGGACTCCCTACAAAGATGCAAGGCAGGGCTCAAAATCCAATATGCTTATTGTCATGAAGCAGATTTTCAAAAATACTCTGTATCTAAGGTTTGCTTTCTGGTAATTCTAGTAGAGAAACACTACAAATATTGAGAAACAGAGAAGAGACTGTTAATGCATAAAAGTTTAGAAATACTTTTTGTCAGTATTTTTTTTTTTTTAAGTTCAGCATCAGTTTCAGCCTCTCTTGTTAGAATTGTTTGTTTTAATTTGTTGTAATTAAAGGAGCGAACCCAAAATTTCCTTTTTTCTTCTAATTGCTAGTGAGCAATTACTTAATGGGATATGGTTATGGCCAGCACAACACAGGACAGTATGAAGAGGAAAGTAAGTCAGGACACGTGGGGTGTACCTGTCATGACGATTTCCCTTTCCCTTCTGTTCTTGCACATAGTATGTCAGCCCTCAGAAATTTCCCTGTCTCTATTCTTTAGCTCATCAAACACTAAATACTCACACCACCTCCTCACCTCAAAAGAGGAAGGTTAAAAACTAAGCAGAGATAAAAGAGTAAGCAGAAAAAGGGTTAAGTCTGGCCATCAGAACAATTTTCAAACAATTACAGGGAACAGAGGGGAGAACAGATATTTCCTGCATCAGCACAAAAAGGACTATACTATTTCTGACTGTGCTGGGTGTAGGTCCCAAGGCTTGTGTAGATGTGAGAGGCTGCAGGGGATGGACTCTGTGGCAAGATAACAGGGTGGGCATCTGACTGCTGGCTAAAGTTAACCCAGCTCATGCATAATAAGGGTCACTTGATAATGTCACAATCTGAACTAAAATATCCTGAAGCCTCTAGAAAAATCAAAGAAAGAATATTTAACAATGTTAACCTCAATTCTGCCCCCTTTAATAATGAGGTCAGAAGATTTCTAGTACAGATGCTGAAGAATGGTTTAGAAAAATCATGGGAAAAGAAATCATTATGTGAAATCAAGAGGAGTGCATTAGATATAAGCACAAAGAAAGCCACTCCCTTAAATATAGTTTCCACTCTAAATCTAACACTCATCAAACAGCCCTTGCTAACTTCATTACTTCTCCTTTGCTCAAGAATATTTCCCTTAACTGCCTCTGTGTTATTGCAGAGATCTGAATCATTACTATTACTACTTTGTTTTCCATCCCAATTTATACATGCGACCCTACTTTTATCAGTGATATGGAATCTTAGTAGTCAAAGTAAGACATATGCAGCTCTTCACTGATATACATTCAAACATTCAGGTGTCTAAATATGAGAACAAGTTCCCATTATATACGGTTATAGACAGAATTGAATACTTCGATACAAGCATCTAAAATAATTTGAGAAGCTCTGTGGCACCCTTCATGGTGATGATAAAATGCATGGAGATGATAAAACACAGGCTCTGCAAAGACCTGTAAGCTTCATTAGCATCTATTAGATTCCCATCATTGGCCTAAACTGGGCTACCTCAACTACAACTCATGATAAAAATTCTCCCCCAGATGTTCTTGAAGACACAGGGAAAAGCATGGGTTCACTACTCCAATCTGTGCCTTGCCACATTCACTGGACCTACATTCCTGCCCCAGATATGGCAGGACAGCTCAAATAGTATTCGACACCTAAACTGAGGTAACAGAGTCCAATTCCACCCTTGCTTGCAAAGTTCACTTGCAGACACTCATATTTAGGTGACAATAACTTGAAGCCTCAGGCTTCCACATTCATTCACAACACTGACAAGCTCCTTCAACCAATCCCCCACTCCAGTACATTTGAACTCAGTGCTGTGAATGGAAGTTGGATATCAAACAAGGCATATACTGAACTGAAAAACTTGACATATAACACAAGTAATTCCACTGCTTTGTAGGTGTACCATTGTACAACTACAGCTTTTTCCAGTAACTACCTGTCTATTCAGAAGGGCAGCCTTAGATTATTTTAAGGCATACCTGCAAGGGCTTTTCATAAGCTGAAGTAAACATTAATTCATCATTTTCTGGTGCTATAAAATATACTACTGTATTGTACGAGAGTTTAAAGTAATTGAACGCAAGAGCTGAAAGTGCCCTTGGCAACCTTAACTCAGGAGCAGACTTTTGGACTGCTAATGTAGACTTGCTAAGAATCGCAAATCAACACCACCACTGTAAAAGTGCAATTTTGCCAAAAGGTAGAGGTATGCAGGACAAACTCTTGCTGCTTCTATGCTTTTTTTTTTTTTTTCCCACTGCTGTCTGTGCACAGTCCTAAATAGCACCTCAGTTGACAACCATACAGCTCACCAGCCCAAAAGCCAGAACTTCTTCACACAAGGAAAAATAGGACCTCAAAAACTATTCATTTCCATAATGCATAAAGACACTCACAGGGTGGTTTTACAAATCAGCCACCCAGCTAGAATCACCTACATTTTTATACAAACTCTTCTCATTCTCTTAACTCATTATCTGGTGGTTTAGCTTTTAGTCAACAGGTTTTTGGTCAAAAGTTAGAGCTGGCTTTGCAGAGAGTAAAATGGCACTCAGATGCAGAACTATGTAACAAGAAAGCAAGAAAACGACGCTTCAGGAAAAAGGCTGTGGCAAGTGAAAGTGCAGAAAGTAGAGTGAGAACTGGGAGAAAGCTAAGACATGGCAGGAAAGGAGACCAATGGAAATGAAACAAAACTGTGAAAAGAATTCTGTGATGGCAGAAACTACAAGGTTTGTCAGAAAGTGTGTATTTCAACAGAATAGATGCAGCTATCCTACTCATAGCATCTGGGTAACTGAAAACACTGGCAGTAGCTAGAATGGCAGCTGAAAAATGGCTGAGAACCCAGTAAAACAAGCTCGTCTGGGATTCTTGAAGACAGATGACAACAGCACATAAAAAAGTTATGCAGGAGTACTGGGTGTATGAATAACAAATCTGTGCCAGAAATCTTGACAGAAACTTAGCAAATGCAAAGCAATTTGTTGATCATATCACTGTCTATGAATTACATTTATAACTCTACTTGTAATGGAAACATCACAAGAGACGTAAACTACAGAACCAAAGGGAGCAGGGATGGAAGATGGAGAGATGAATCCTTCCTACAGGAAGATGTAGGTCCTTTTTACTATCGGCCTATGTATTTATTGTTTCTCTTCTTAATAAGTTTCAAGGTACACCACACAGCTATGAATTTACTGATTTTAATTGGCACAGGCACTTTGTAATGGAAGCAATAACCCCAACACACATCTGGAGAATTAGTCATACAGTCATAGAATCATTTAGGTTGGAAAAGACCTTTAAGATCACTGAATCCACAAGTTAACCCAGTACTGCCAAGTCACAGATTTAATTTAGATCCTGAAATACAGAATTCAGGCTGATAATATTATTTTTCCATGTATCTCCACAAGAAAAATTGAACTTTTACAATATTTCTACAGGTGATATATCTATTTTTTTTATAAATTAAGGAAATGGAAGGAAAATATTGACCTGCTGTTAAACAAAAGAGGCAAATTAATCTCCAAGAATGCTGAAAAGCCAGAGGTTCTCAACACTTTCTTCATTTCTGTCTTTACCTGCTCTGTTGGACCCCAGACCTTGGGAACAAAAATCCAGGATGATGTAAACACAGACTCACAGTCGTGAAAGAGGAGTTTGTTTGGGAACTGCTGTGGAAGCTTATCCCTTACAAATTGATGGGCCATGGCAATACTGCCCAACAGTTCCACAGTTAGAACTATCAGACATTGGAATAATTTCCCAGGGAAGTGGGGGATTCCCCAATATTGGGCACTTCTAAGATTCAGCTGAACAGGGTGCTGGGTCATCTGGTCTAGATTGTGCTTTTACCAAGAAAGGTTGGACCAGATGACCCATGAAGTTCCTTCCAAGATGTATTGCATTATTCTACAATTCTATAAAAAATGTAAAAATTTTTTAAAAACTCAAACCTAGGGGAAAAAATTATTCCACCTAAATAAAAAATATATTACATTAAATATTATATTAATAAATATCTTATATTAAATAAAACTTAATATATTTCTTAATTCATAAAATTGTTTCTTTAAACAAAGAAAAAGTACTAAAACCTTAATACTTTTACATCTTTTTATTTTTCTATATAAAGTGAAAGGCAAGAAGACTTCAGTGCAAACATTCTGAAAGACTAAGAGAGTTCAAGATGTCAGGAGTCAAGCTTCAGTCTGCAAAGCACTTAAATATCTGCCTAATTTTAACCCCTTGCTTTGGCTCCACCTGCTCCAAATAGAGTTATACTTATATGCATTGTTGCTAAGAACTGATCCCAAGCACACAGTTAAAAATTAATGTGTTAATCACAGATTATAAAGCCACAAAGATCTCAGTGATCCCCTAATCTGACCTGCTGCATAATAAAGGACAAAGGATTATCCTGATTTTAATCTAGTTCTTCATTCATGTGCTTCCAAATGCTTTTTTCAAGGCTTGGAAATCCTCTTCTTCCTCAAGTGGAAATTGTTTAGAAGATACTTAAGATAAGTTCTTTTCCCTTCAAAGTACACAGCAGCCACTTGTAAGGAAAAAGCATAAAAAATGAAAATAGTATCATTAGTATAAATCAGAACAATCTAACCATGGCTCTTTGTGTCTTACTTTAATATCTGAAGTACCTTTTCATATGAGATGCTATATATATATATACACCGAGGTTTAGATACTTATCAACATCTATAGATTTTTCAAACACTCTTATTTCAATTTTCAGATAGAAGCAGAGGGACTTGGAATTATTGTGGTAATACTGGCTTCAAAATAATGTTATTCAAAGGATATGTAGGGCTTTTCTGGCTACAAAAGATGTTCTTTCTTTGTCAAGAGGGCCAAACTATGTTGATACACAATACAAAGGTATTAAGGTACTTTCAGTCCTGCTGAGCCCACTGCACATGTTTAGCATATAGCCATCCTGAATGAAATAGGAAGTCTTCTCCAAAGGACTGCTTATCTTCATCCAGGTTGTGGGGAAGAAAGCCCAGCATAGTCAGCATAAGGAGCTCCAGTCCCCTCACTGTACCAGCAGCAATTTTTGTTTTGATAATAAACAAAGACTGAATTATACCAAACATAAAGCAAGCACGTGCATAATTTATTCTTGGCAGACAGCAGCAGAGGGGTAGAAATAAATTATAAGAGATTGCTTTAGCATTACTTAAAAACTGTATGCATACTGAGAAAGATACTCTACTAGTCATGTCTAGAAATTTGTAACCCAACCCTAGGAATCACTCAGCTGACCAAAGGCAATTGCTTTAGCTGCCTCCTCTGGAGTCTTCTTCTAAGGTTTTATGGCAATCTAAACCACTCCAATGCAGCTGATTCAGGTAGGACACATATAACCTGCTAAACTAGCATCTGCAAACCATCAGGGCATCTCAGTTAACTTTACTGTGGCCCAGCCATGCTGACTGGTTTGCCTAAAAGTATGCTTTCCATACAAGCCTGGACCTCTGGTTCACACTCAGATTTCTGTTCTGAAGCTGAATAAATAAAGTCTTTATTGGATTTTCAATCGTGTGCTAGAAGGCAGAGCAGAAAATTGATCTGCTCCTGGCAATGGAAAATACCATAAGCACCAGTGCATGCAGGATGTACAAGGGTACTACAGAGGCTTGGTACACACACCAAAGTACTGGGGATTTGTAGTCAACAGCAGTCCTTAAAACAATTTGAGAGCTCTCTGCTTGTACTCGCTATGCCTATATTCCAGATGCTAACAAGTTCTTTCCCAGCTCAGTCAGATCCTGCAGAGAAGTACAGGGAAGCTCTTGACTTGATAGGAAAGCTGGGTTTCTTCACACACTGTGGGCCCTCTAGTGGGCTGCAGTATCTTCTATTAGCCAAAGCCATACACAAACTTCAGGGACCAGCCATCAAGACATCATCCTGGCCCTGCATTTTGGTGCACCATTCTGCTAAGCATGGTGGCTTGAAATCCCATGCACAAGTCAAAAGTCCATTCCAACAAGAATGTTGCATTGCAGTCAGGGAAAAAGGAAAACCTGCAACAACTCTAAGCAATTCAAGAAAATCTGTGTTTATTTTATTTTTATACAACCAAACCAAACAAGGGGGATTTGAGAGGGTAAATTCCTTCTGTATAGTTCATAGGAACTGAAATTATGAATTTTAACTTCCCTCCAGTTACTGGAAGTAACTGTTGTGCTCTCAGCCTTACATCAAACCAACAGAGATGCTGGCAGATGAGTGTTTGCTGCCCAAGAGCATTAACTGCAACCAACTGCTGTTATTGTGCTACACAATGACAGTAGTAACTGAACTGAACTTGCAGTTATAAGCCTTTTCTAATTTGCCTTGCTAGGGGGCATTTTTTGTGCTTTTGTTTTTTCTTTGAAGCCATAAGACACAAATCATGAAGCAGTGAAAGCTAATGGGAGATATCAGCAGTGTATTTATTTACCTTGCTACCACTTCAGGTAATACAATCCTCCCTCTCCCCCAATGTCATTTCCTCTTAATCATGTTATAAAATCTGGTTTGTGTTGTTCAGGTCAAATTGAGTCTGAGGTAAAAATAAATAGAAGGGTCAGCAAGGGATGGGTCAGTGCAATGGGTCATTACTTTCAGAGTAATTGGTTCTTAAAGAATGTAATCTAAATTCCTGGAAAATCAGTAGAATCTCCAAGAAAAGTCTGGGGTTTTGATATAATCGAACAGAAAGTATCACAAAAATATAAATATAAGTCTTGAAACTAGCTTTGCTCCATTTTATTTGTTTACCTTTCAGAGATAACATCATTTAAAGCAGTAACACGAACATAACATCAGGTCTGAAATACTTGTTTTTAAATATTTTTTCAGGGTTGCAATTTATGCTTTGAAAAATAATACTTGCACACATATACCAAAGAAGATTGGAAATAATTCAATTTTTTTTTGCTTAAATTGCACAGAGCAGAGGATTGTTTAATTACATGTTTAAAGTACCTAGTCAGTTGGAGTAAATGAAGTAGATCAAATGTAAATGAAAATACAGCAATATACTGATACAATTTCTATAAATAGCAGTATTTATGAAAAAAAAAAAAAAAAATCCCAGCAAAACCTTGACCAGCATACAACTAGAGTACATTTTTGTAAGTATGCTATGCCAATGTAAAAACACTCAGAGTAATTCTTTGGAACTAAATTCATGATGGTATACCATAAAATAACCAATTTCAAATTTAAAATTTTACTTTGGCTTCTCCCTTTTATATTTTCAAAAATGAATGTATTTATTTATTTACTACTATAAAAGTACACATATGAAACAAAGGAACATTTAAGAAAATACTGGCCTTTGGTGCCAACAGATCAACAGTCCTTTCCTTAACAGATAAAAACATGGTCTTTCTTCCACTGTGCCTTATATGCAATAAAAGTTTTAGTACAATTTCATGATCAACAAATTCTGATTTATAACTTTTGTTTATATTATTTTATCCCAAAAACCTACTATCTAAGAAAACATAAAGAAAGTGAAAAAGAATAGATCAGAAACAAGAAACCATGAAGCGATTAATGTTGCAGTGAAAGATTTTGCAAATCTTGTAATAAATTTCAAGACAATAATTTGAAGTGCAAAGGATGCTTTAAAGAAATTTTTTTCCTGATAGACACTGTTCTGGAGGAACAAACACATGAGGAAAGAATACTACTTTTGAATAAAAGTTAACACAGGTCACAGTACGGATGAGTACTGGAAATAGAAGAACAATCATTCGGTTTTGCCAAGATTAATCCCAGATCAGGTATAATATATGACCTGGCTTAGTTTTGCTTGCAGGTCCCCAGAAGGGGCACAGCCTATAAGTGTGTGGGTGTGGCTATATTGCTATTCTGTACCACAGACTCATCCCTGGGGCATAGCTCCAGGGGGAAGAGAAGGTGAGCACACCCTGGAAGCTGCGCCATTTTATTCCGTCTTCTTCCAAGGGGAAGTTGCCAGGACCAGCCTTGCAGACTCCCTCCTTTTCCCACTGCTGCCCACCCTTCCCCTTCCCTTGGGGGGAAGACAGCTCTAAATGGCAAACACAGCTGAGCCCAGGTGAGCAAAGGGGTATCAGTGATGGAAACAGAGAGCAGTGGAGACAAGACCAAACCCAGCCAAAGCCCAAGGTGAGTGGAGAGGAGCCAAGACAAATATGCCAACCATAGCCAAGCCCAGTAGTCCAGGAACTGGTGGTGCAGCATGGACAAATTGTCTTTTGGTTTACTCATCATTGCTTTTCATAGTCTGAGGCTCAGGGAAAGGGAACACAAGCTACAGAGAGTGTCCACCACCTTGTCTTTGTCTTGATGGCCACACAGAACTAAGTCGAAGTGGTGAACACCTTTTGTGTGTAAAGCACCTTCTCTTTTGTGTATTTTTGTTATTAATACTGTTGCTGATAACGTGTGTTTCTCACCCCATTGCTATTTATTTTCAATAAATGGTTATCTCAACCCACAGTCTCTCCCTTTGTCCCTCTCTCATCAGAGAGGGGAAGGGGAATGGCTTATTTGGAGTTTAATTGCAACTTGTTTTTTGAAGCCACCACAGACCTAATCACAGAATCATATAATTACAGAATTATTAATGTTGGGAAGGTCCTCCTAGATCTTCAAGTCCAACCTCTGACAACAACATAGGGCATAATATTGAGAAACACGGAATTTGTGACCTCAGGTTTGCTAGGATTTGTTTCAAAAAGTTTCTCTGCTATGAATTAAAGAAGGCATCTCAGCAACATTCTCCATTACACCCATAAGGCAAACACAAGAAGGGCAGAAGAGTCCTGCACATAGATCTCTCTACTACAGGACTTGTGACCTTCTTCACCAAACTCTTCTTCAGCTACACCAAAGACACTGTTTTTTGACTACAGACCAAAAATGCCTGCTGTATGTGAACCTCACTTTAATCAGAAACCATGGAGTTCCAGATCCTACCATCTACAGAAAAGAACACTCCTTGGACCCTTATCTCCACCAACTTTTGCATGCATTTTACATCCCAAATCATGGCAATTATATTACTAGAAGTAACTGCAAACATTGAAACAAAAACTATTTCCAAATACTCTTCTCATGAAGACAGCTAAACTATTTGTATTCTACTCCTGCATTCCTCTGTTATTGCTGATGTAAACCTCAGTACAATGACAGTCCTGTATCACTTTATCTGTGCCCAGAGTAGTGAAACATGTATCTGCTTCTTTTAAAGCACATCTGTAAATTAAGCATATCTGATTAATTTACATCACTCAGTTACTTTTCTCTAGAATGGCTCATAGAAAGCCTTCAGGTGATACAACACTTCTCTTTGTTCATTACTAATAATGCAAACACTTATCTGCAAGCTCTTTTACTTCTTTCAGAATACTTTTAGAGTGCAGTGATGTAATGTCCTTCCACAAAAGTAATGCTGAATGATCCCTACTATTTTATATTTCTCCATGTCTCTCTTACCAGTAATTTTCCTGCTCATCCACTTGGAGCAAAGCCCAAACAAGCACTCTGCAGTTTCACCAATGTCAGTGTCCAGAGACTTCCCTTATAGGGTTGTTCCTATACTTTTCTGTACCAATGCAGTATTCATCTTTGTTAGGTTTTTAAACTGTCTCCAACTGTCTCTCAAGGTCTCTTGAGAATAATCTCAGTCACCTGGACAGGCACTTTGGATTACCCAGAACATGCTATTTTAAGCAAACAAACTTGTGGTTCTGTCTGCATGGCTTTATTTACACTTTTCTCTCTCAAAAAAACCCCAAAACTAAACAGAACTTAAATATTCCTCTTCATAAAAAGGCATGCAACATATCTTTATGTTGCATAAAGATATGCATGTCTTTATGAAGCTCCAGCTTCATCCAGGGCCTCAAATAGATTAAAAAAAAAAAAAAAAAAAAAAAGAAGAGGCAAATGCATGAAGTTATTTTACTGTGCATAATTATGAGTGATGACTTTGTAGCTGATTAATCCAAGTACAAGCGCTCTCATATTTCCATGAAATGGCAATACAGAATAATATATGTTTGGGACATGATCTAAAATGAAAATTATAGAAATAAAAAAGATAACTAGTACATAAAATATATCAGTTCTCTTTTCTAAGCATAAAAGGAATTAGGACTGTCAAAAGCAATTTTTAAAAAAATACCCTGGTACAGGCACAGCTTTTTAATTACACATAGCAAAGGTCAGTTACAACAGAAAAATTCTAAACTTGTGTAAAACTTAAAAAATAATTTCTCATACAGAAACTGCTGAACAATTTTTGATTTCCTCCTATGAACACCAACTATCCACCAACCAAAAAAAAATACTCCCCACCACTACGAAAGACAAGCTGATGACTCACAACTGGGAACACAGCATTTGTACACAGCGTACACTGCTCACCTTACAATTGGGATGGGAATGCTGACACTACCTTTAATCCAGGTGATCCTGTAGCTATAATAATGAAGAAATTGTAACCATGAGATCAGCACTGCCAGGAAAGCCCAGAAGGTAGAGATCCCACTGGCCTCACAAAACACTAAATCTCATGCCAACAGATTTAAGACTAATGTTTGTGTAACTTTTTTCACTGTTTATTTGTGGGTGGTCTTGTGCAAGGCCAGGACTTGGACTTTGAGGATTGTTGCAGGTCCCTTCCAACTCAGGTTGTTCTATGAGTGAACAGCACAAGACACCACGTAAAAATGCCTGGCAGCAGATGTTGGCACCTGCATAGTGACAGAAAGTCAGTAAAAGTACTTTACTCAGGTGTCAAAATTAAGGGCTAAAATTTACACCACCTACTCCAAAAGGGTTTAAGCAAATGCCTGAATAATGAAAAATTTACCATATTTTATGGCCGTCAGAACATCTCCAGCTCTTGAGCTTTCTCTCCTATATTTTTCTACTAATGCTGTTCACCTAATGGGCATCTCTTGACAGAAGTCACTAGAGCTTTATAATAACCATTGTCTGCCTAACTAGAAAGGTTGAGTACCCCTGGTTTAAGGCTGTGTATTTTACTTCACAAGTGCAAATGACTGGTTACAGAGACATCATGATTTCCCACAGCTCACCTGACAGGCAAGAGTCACAAATCTTTGGTGTCTTGATCCCCTGCCATCATCCAGGCACAAAAGATTCAAGAAACATAGCTATGGATTTTTTAACTAGGTGCTTGTCTTCAAGTATTTGCAAACTAGTGGAAAATTACAATAGTGTAGATAAGAGACCATTTTAATGTGGGAATGACAGCATTTTCCAGATTAAAGAGGAACACCAGCACATCATTACTTCTTGTATTGCGAGATAGATAGGATTTACTTTTGGTTGCTATGCAAGAAATAAGTTTATTCTTGTAAGTGCTGATTTATAAAGTTACCTTATCATGAGCTTTCTCTAAGGCTAACTGATATTTAAGATCTACTCGTTTGTATATATACAACTTTTAGATAAGCTAGACATAATATTGCCCAAATAATTATATTCTCTATTCAAAGTCTAAAGTACTTAGTTTTCATCTGCAATATTACATTTTTACAGGAAATTCTTACTATATCTAATGAATGCTTCAATATTGGGATAAAAATCCTTGCTTCTAATATAGCAAATTCTAAAACAGCAATACTTTATAATACCATCATCTAGTGCAAAGAAGACTGTTCTATGTATAGAAGACTGTTCTATGTATAGAACCTGCAAGGTCATTTCACATCATAACTGGTTATCAATTTAGTATCAGCATTTAACTATCAAGTGCTGATTTTAATTGGGAAGTTAGTTAATCATCTGGCAGTGTTTAAACAAGCTG
Organism: Certhia americana; assembly: GCA_018697195.1. Lineage (NCBI taxonomy): Eukaryota > Metazoa > Chordata > Aves > Passeriformes > Certhiidae > Certhia > Certhia americana. Next base: position 74,557,274 of record CM031857.1, on the reverse strand, counting down.
CCAGGCTCATAAAGACAAGAATGAGCTCTCCAAAAGTTAAAAAAAAAAAAAAAAAAAAAAAAAATTCAGTAATTTATTTGATATTTGCCGATGTTAAAGCTTTGGTTTACCCAGTCTAATAATTATTTAAGTTTAAAAAAGTGTATTTTAGGTTGTTAATAATATATAAAGCACTAGGGAAAACTCATAAATGTTTCTGCAACATGAGGCATCACTAAGACTGAAAATTTTGAAAATTGAGAAAACCATCAGAGAGTTCTAGATGCAGATTCTTTGTATTAAATTCAGTTATTCAGAATGATAGCAGTATTCTATCTTCCCTTTGCAGGCTGTCATTTTAGGTTAAATCCACCACTTTATCCCAAGACTAATCTTGCAGGGAAACTCTATATACAGAAAAATTTATTTTATTAGAAGAGTGGTGTGCTATTTCAAAATCTGACAGTAATCATGTTTTCGGTAGACTGACACTTAATTCCAGCATTGCTGGTGCTGCCTGGCCTTGTGAAGAGGGAATAGAGACGCAAGAATAAAGGTAATGATGCTTTGGCTCTTGCATAACTTTTTTTACTTGGCTGAATACTTTACACAGGTATATTTATTGCCTTGCACAGATGAGCTGTCTTTGTGACCAACAGAAGCAAAGAAAAGTTTTTGTGTTCAAGTGACCACAGACCATCACATAAAACTGATCCAGTTCAGACATCTAAAAGCTGTCTAGCCTCAGCCAGTCATGAAGGATTTCTCTGCATTTTGCAGAGAGTATCTTTAGCTCATGATTCATACTGAACTAAAACTGAAATCTGAGGTGGGATGAATCACACACACTAAATGCCCGTCTTTTTCTCCCCATTTCAACTACTGTTTCAGAGAGGATGCTCACCTTATAGACGACTCATTATGCAATCCAGTCCAGAAGATTAGGACATGGCAACATGATCAAGAAGCAAAAGTAAAAGATTAAAAAACAAAGAGGCTAAACAAACGCTAGGAGTACCTTAGGAGTACCTGGACCAGAAATCAAACTGAAGCGTCTGTATGTACTCTTTCATAACACACGCAGTTTGGAATAGTTTTGCCTGATAGCCACATGAGTTGAATGGATGTCTTCATTTCAGCCAAGGACAGGGTGTGGGGGCATGAATGGGTAGAGCCTGGGGCAGTGTGGGCAGGGCCAAGATAGTGTGTCATGGGCAGGAGAAAGGGACTCTCCCACCTCCAAGAAACAGCTGCATGGCTTGCAATTCATCATGTAAGGGCAGTCCACCACCGATTTAAATTTTTTCTTGTCCCGGGCTTGGTGAGCATTTTTTGCAGATAAATCATCCTCTCCTTGTATACTTTTGTTATAATATTGTTGCTATTACTGTTCCTTTTTCTTATCTCATTGCTGCTTCCAGTAAATTGCTCTTATCTCAAGCCATAATCTCTGCTTTTTGTCTCCCACAGGAGGGTGGGGGAGGAGCAGCTTGTGTCATTCCTAAACCATGACAATGGGGTAATAAGCACGAAGGATAAAAAACTCTAAGTGGGCAAAATGTGCTCATTATTTTGAAAATATGACAGTATGTTTACAAAAGGGAAAGGCAAAATTTTGCTACTGTGGTAGATACTGGACATGCTTACACAGGCATGTGTAATGCAATGCTTTAACATGTCTAAAATTCTCTTTGTCCCTCATATGCATTCCCTGTATTTCTCTGAATAGCAACAAACTATTAACAAAAATGCTTTGAAGGCCTGCATTTCCATTTAAAAGTGGGTTTACATGAGAAAAATAGTGTCTTCTCACTAAAGAATTACCAGTTTATTATACTTTTGCATATGAAGTATCACTTTGGTGGGGAATAGATAAAAATTATTGTATGTTTGAGTACTAGTTTTCCAATAAGGCTGTTAAAACTTTATGCTGGGTTTCTGAACTCCCCTTGGAAAACAGGCATTTGAAGACAGAGCGGTAGAGATTAATGGTAGCTAAAAAATACTGTTTTCTAAAGGATTCAGGGACTTACTAACAACTATATTAAAATTCTGCAAGGAAACATCTGAGAAAAGCATTTCCATGTTTATTAAAAAACATCTACCCTGTATTATGCTGAATACATTAAAAAATTATATCCCAGATCAGTGCTGGAGGACATGTGACTATCAAATACAAACTCTGCAATATTAGAGCCACCTGTCTTTCTTATTCAGTCTCTCTCCAGCAATTCTTAGAAACCAAGAAAGATTTTACTAATAACAATTTATATGAGCATATCCACATGTTAAAAGCAAGTTCAAAGGAGTGGGAAAGTGGACTAATCATTAACAGAAGCCTTGTAATAATCTTGTTACAACTGGTAGATATTGTTACTAAGAGTGATTTGGCATGCAGTAATTTTACAAATGTCTTTAACATGTAAGACACAAAAGGTTTTTTTATTGGGGTACTGCTCTGACACTTTTATAAGTGTATAAATAGAAAATTAAATAACAGCAGTCTGCATAAAGGAAGGACATTTTTTGTTTCATTTCTCTCTGTTAAATCTTGGCAAACCTATGATAAATATGTCACAGAAAGCAACAAACTAACATGGTAAAACTTTTTAAAATTCAAAAACTCTAAACCCATAATAATCCTAATCTGAACAGCTGATCACAATGTGAAGCTATTCTAATGTGTATCAAATTATAATCAGCACTATGATAATGGCACAGTCATTAATCTTCTCTGCTATTTCTCATTATTTCTAGAGACACTGCTAAAAGCAAATTCGTGGAGCTATTTAATGGAGATGGGAAGTCTCAGCCTTTGTATTGCTTGAAATTTTCTGTGGTAGTCCTTACTTTCAGGAATCTCAAATTTTGGCAATAAATTTCCAACAAAAAAAATCTTTAATGATTTGTAGCAAATCAGTAGCAGTAGCAAACCTGGTTGAGGTCTGTTGTTTAAGTATGCAGAAATTTTTCAGATACTCCATTCCAGACTGAAATCAGATCAGAAAAGGCAGAAAAGATTTGCTATGCAATAGCTTTACGAATGTCTTCTCTGGTCTCATCAGATAACTTGTCATTTCACACTCTGGAGCAGCAGCAAACCTAAATGTGTCAACAAAACTGCTTTTTGTGGTCCCTAGGGAAAAAACTACTGCCTCTGAACAAAACACAAACTCTTCTGGAAGATTTCTCTCCTGACACACACTGTGGAAATGGATTTGACAACTAGATGCTCCAAGAAGTCCCTCAGTGCCTGAATGTGCTCTCGTTAAAAGCCACTGTGGTTAATCACGACATTAGTAGGACCTGTAACAACAGAACAAGGAGCAAAGGTTTTAATTTAAAAGAGAGTTGATTCAGTCTAGATAGAAGGAAAAGAAATTCATAATGAGGTAGTGACGACTCAGGTTACTCAGACAAGTGGTGGATCCCCCATGAACATTCAGGCTATTTACATCCATACCCAACACATCTGCCTTCATTCATAATCACCCTGGACCTCTCCTCAGGCCTGGAGAGAGCTTGACTCAAAATGGTCATAATCTTCCCTATCCTCTCTGAGGTGTGGAGAGCCAAGGATAAAGATGCAAATGAACTTAAAATATTAACAAGTTTTCAAAAAGAAAAATTTGCAATGAGGAAAGAACATCACCACAAAAATGCAAGGCTTTTTCTGGTCTTGAAGCTTTCTGTCACAATGGTATTGGCTGCTTCCTTTTCTTTTGCCCTGTAGCAGGTTCTGCTGAGGAGAGGGGGTGACTGCTGCTTGGCCTCTGTGGCAGGTCAGGCTGTAACTTGGACACAGAAAGCACTGGAAGAGGCTGAAATAAACATAATGGTTCTGTAATAATGGCTGGTATGCTGCCTAAGGACAGAAATCTTCCACTGCCTTGTGGTCCCACAAAAATCAGTGAGGCATTTATAGCACAGACAGCAGTGACAGCCTGGCTCTACACTGTAAGACAGTCTTTCAGAAGGCCTCTTTGAAGATTTAAACACAGTCAACTTGGCATTGATTCAATGGGATTTTTTTTCAAATGCAAAAAGCTGGTTTCAGGATTGGAACATAATGCAATTGTTTTGAAACCCAGTGCTGAAACAGTTAATATATTCTGCATTACAGACTATCATCAAAAAAAAATAGGTGAGAGAAACAGTTGTTGACCTTCATTTATCAACATGAATTTAAATGGTTTTTAATTTGTTCTCCACAGCACAACTGGCATTTCCAAGGAAAACAACATGTGTCAAGAATATCTACCTGAAACATACTTAAAAAAAAAAAATGTATAAAGATGAGTTACTGACAAAAATGCCAGGTCAAACTGATAGAAAAAAGTTTGGATAAGGAGATTGAGATCTCCTCAGAAGACAGGGAAAAACAGTGAAAGGAAGGGAAGAGAATAAAGAATAAAATGCTGTGGCTAAAACATATGAAATAATTTTATAGATAAACAGGGGCAGATGTGATATTGACAGTCATACTACTTGGAGAAATTTCAGGCCTGTGGGTTTGGTGGTTGGGTTTGCCTTTATTTGGGGTTTTAAATTATTCTTATTATAACTATGAAAACTGGAAAGATACTGATCTTTCAGTATCTTCTTACTTTTACAATAAAATACCGTCAACTAAGTAAAACTAATTTCTGGTCTTGCTCTTCGTGGGCTTTGGAACATCTGAATGAACCCATCAGTATGTTGGGACTTGCACAGGAGACTTCCTGGGTAGCTGTTATATTGCATCAATAAATGCAGGTTTTAGCCTACACAATACAGCTGAACTGCAATTCTTTTAGCTGTGATTAATTTCACAGACTGTTTTACAGCCTATAAATTCAAGAAGCAAATTACAAAAGCAAGGGAAGGGCTGTTTCAAGACAAGCTCTTAGGAGTGTAATGCACAGCTGCTGTTCTACTGCAATGTATGAAAGTTTACGTATTTCTGTTCAGTATCAATAATTGGCATACCAGCCCATTAGAAACTGCAACCAAGGGAATGCAATCCCATAAGAGCTGAGTGATATACCTGGAAAATTACATATATATATTGATTTGGCAGATGAACACATTTGTCTCTTAATGGATACAAATAAGTAAGGGCCTGTAATCTTACAGTAAAGTTTGAAAAATATTTAAAAATGGCACACAGATAAGTAAATGAATAAAAATATGCATGTGATACTTTTTCACAGCATTACTTTTCATGGCTTTGTCTCCCTGGTACTGGAAGCCTCCTGCCCTCAGTTGTCCTCCTAGGAGCATTTCCTAGCTCTTTAACCACATCTTAAATTAGACTACAATCTAAACAGCATTGCTTTCCAATCAGCATCTCCCAGCTCTCCAAAGAATGGACTCCTGACCATACGGAGTGTAACCAGTGGGCACCAGCAAACTCCATAAACACATGCTTCAGTGCACATACCTTCCTCGGGTGACGATGGCAAATCATTTATGGCTGCAAGCCAGTGTGGTGTTGCAGCCTCATGTTACTGCATCATGAATCCTTGATCAACCACAGATTTACTAGAACAGTTTAAAAATTCAAAACATTACTAGTTCTGTAGCCTTTAAAAATTATGTACTTCTTTCAGATGATTTGCTTATCTGTATTTTTCCTACTGCACAGTTTCTATACTGTTAGACATGGAAGAAGCTTTCATATCACACAGCTCATTAGAGGCTTTAATGAAACAGTTTTAGATGTATGGTTTTGACCTCATCACTGTCCTCAATCAATGAAATGAAAATGGCAGCTGTCATAACATCATCTCTTGGATACATTACTGTGGGAATCAGCAATCGGAGTCTGCTCCTCAGATGGTAAAACTGCTATTGAATATATTTGCTAGTACTAAGCTTGATTAAATAATAATGGAGAAAAAGGCTTTTTAGAACTCAACAAGCAAATCAAACTATCTCTGAGCAAACTGGAGAGAAAGATATATCCTCTCTGCATCTTGTCATAACCTTGGTCAATTTGAAAAATGCTGTAGAAAAAAACCCAAACCTTACCTGACACAGTTCCTATGCCACTTCCTAAACACATCTTAATATGACCTGCTGAAAATGTCGCAACAAAACTCACCACATGTCTGAAGTCCAGCTCTGAAGGTGAAACATAGGCTTTAAGATCAGTGACATAGTTTAAAAATACTTCTTATCTTCAGAATGAGATTATCTCACTTTCTCACTTTGCCCCACATTCATGCCAGTCACACACTTAGCACAGGATGAGCCACACCCTGGATATGTCCCTTTGTCTCCATTCCTACAGAAGGAGCTGAGGTCACTGTAACTCACTTGAGGCTTGATGATCAACCCTTAAACAACCAACTGCACTCAGCCCACCCAATACCAATTAGGTGGATTATCTATGGCTGCATTCAATTTAAGAGAGTTTTCACTTACATGGCATTTTCAGAACTTTATAATTCCAAATGATTTACTAGATAAATAATCATTATTTGAATTTCTAAAATACTATAGGGATGCTTTCAGTTTAGTAAGCCTTCAGTTTGCACATATTTGTGGGTAGTAAGCTGGTCTATGTACAGGCTGCCTATGTGCTGGACATAAAATGTATGTTACCTTTGTGAGACCTGAGTCACCAATACTTACCCCAAAGACCCAATAATTCACTACCAGACCAGAAAAAATATAGAACAAATTAGCCCTTAGGCAAGTTTCCAACAAGCCTGCCAAGCCAAAAGACTTCAAATTCTGCAGCGTTCAAGTTAAGCCATTCTAATTCATTGATTTATTTGTACTTGGCAAATAGACTTTGACTGCTTTTTAATTAATTTTCATTTTTACCATTAAAGCAGTGGTAATTTTTTTCGTGAAAATATGATGTGAGATGTCTGAAGTCAAGTTATTAAACAATCAACACTGGTTTGTATATTATTTTGAGATAAAGCTATTCTTACAAGTTCCTATTTCCCAAATCATGCATCTCTATGGGATGCTGGGTTTTGATAGGTCTTTTACAATTAGGCAAATATTCCTTCTTTCATTTTGACATATGTATCATACTAAATACTATGACCAAAGCTGCTTCTTGCTGCAGTATTAAACTGGAAGGTTGTACCTTCAATTTTTTTCATCATGTACTTCCAATTGGTTTAATAATGTTCCCTGCACACTTGTAGAGAAATGGAGCCGAACAGAGGCAGAGTACAAGCAGAAGAAATGACTCATCTGTATCTTCAACAGCTGGTAGGGAAGAAGCAATGTTTTACCTTTCTGCAGTCCTCTTCTCCCTTCATTCACCTACTTTTCCTCCTGATAGATACATGTGACAAGATGTCAGCCTTCCTCCAAGGGAGACAGCATGGAAAAATTTGGGCAGAAAAGGCTCTCCATAGCCTTTATAGAGATTAAAGTATTACTCCTATCTACTCCTGGTAAGGTGAAAAGCTTCTTTCTAACAGAAGGTGATGTGTGATTAGGTATACAATAAAAGTAATTCACCTTTAAGAAATTACCTTAAAGTAATTCCTCCTGAGTATCCTCAATTATCTTATGATCTACAGCATTTAAATTGGGAGGGGATTTTTTTTTTTAGCAAAAGATAAAGCTGACTTTTTTCAGCCTGTTTTTAGCCTGGTTTCCTATGGAAACAAGACTGAGCAACAATATAACACAGACTGTGTGTCCTCTCCTTGTAATTTCTGAACTAAGTAGCCTGCTTTCAACTAAAAGTGACTGAGGAGATAGAAATCTCAAAGATAGTTACACTCTTATAAATTTTGAAAGCGGCAGCTGCTGGAGAGGAGACCAGGATGCTTGTATTAACATGCAGGGTGCTAACAATCTTATCAGCCCATTTCTGCTGTCAAGTGTGGCAGCCAGCATGCCATCACCAGAATATATGCATATTCAGAGATAAAAGAAGACCTCTATAATTCAATTATTAACCAAGGGACATAACTCCAAAAGAAACTGGTCCTCTTTAATTTTGGGGGGTTTAGGCCTTTTCTTTTTTTAACTAGATAGCCAAGATACGAGGCAGATGAGGGAAAAAATTTTTTTTTAAAAGAAGGAACAGTTTAAATAAAAACCAAAAGCATAGAAAAACCATACTGTAGCAAAAGAGAAGAGTAAATAGGTGGAATAGAGAGTTTATCAGTTACTATATTATAAGGTTGGACAGCTTTTAAGGTTATGTCCTACATTTAAGTACATTTTAAATTTTACCAGGTTCAGAAGTACACATACATACACACACACAAACAGAAACAGGAAGGAGATCATGAGCATCACATTTAGCTGCAACTAACTAACATATTGAATGATTCAGCTTTTTCATGCAGATAAAAATGACATAAGGCTGAAAACCATTTCCATTTCCTATATTCCACAACCAAGGAAACACATAATGGTTAAAGAACTGGGACTCCCCCACCAAAACCATTTTTATAGCTCTTGAGTGATTAGTTTGAGATGGTCTAGCATAATTATCTATGCCATAATTTCTCCTAGCCTGTGTCAAAAATACTTAAAAAAACACAACTAAAGACTCACTGACTCACTGTCAAAATCCATACATTGACTGGAGAAAGTGGTATGAAAAGTTATTTGTTACACAAAGTAGCATAATTGTTCATTATATATCCACTGTTCTGTCAGTGTTTACTATAAATAAGACTGTTCTGTTCCAAGATTTCACAAGAAAAATTCTGAGCTTTCTGCCAAAAATTTTCAAAATCTAGTAAGTATTTCTCAGCTAGTAGCTCCTGAAATATAGTTAATGTTTGATCACTATCTAATAATTATCAAGGAAAAAAAATTAAAGAATGGAAAAAAATTACCTTCATTTTCTCATTTTTGCAGCCACTTTTTTTTTGGTTCTGGGGGGGGGGGGGGGGGGTTGTTTTTTTGGGGTTTTTTTGGGGGGGGGGGGGTTGGTGTTTTTTTGGTATTTTTATCAGATCTCTTTTCCCTTGAATCCCCGTCTGCTCACGCTGGGAATCAGGTGCGTGCTGCCAGCAGGACTTGTTAATTCAAGGAGCTGCTGCTGTCCAATTAAGCTTGCTGCCAGATCACAGACAGCCAGACACTAAGGTACCTAATTCTCCTTCCTGGTTCAGCAGTAAATGCAACACCATTAGCAGCATAGTCTAGGTATTAATTCACTCATTTGTAGGCACACTCTAAGGTTAATTCATGTCACTCCAAATGGAAAAAAAAAACTAAAAGAAGTGAAGAAGGATATCAAGCACTTAAATTAGCCTCAGTAAAGAAACAGAGTTGCCTTCAGTCAAGAAAGTAATCCAGAAGACCTGAACTCAGATGAAAGTTTACTCAAACAATCTACTTTTACTATCTGAAAGTTCCTGGTTGCCTAAAATGTCCCTTTAATACATCCACAGTTATTTTCCAGGTTTGGGAATGCTGAGAAGCCAGCATTAAGCTAAAATGAAACTTAAAAATCAAGTTAATAATCTCCTGCCTACCTTCCATAAAAAACTGAATTCATTAGATAATTTTAGGACACACTGGTTCATGCTCAAGCACATCTGAAGTACAGTGTTAACCAACACTTTTAGAATGTAACACAAGGTGCTGGTTCCCCTCTTTTTTTTCAGTAGCTGAATGTAGCTGAGCCTATTTTCAATTTGTAGTCTGCAGGCATTATACAAGAACAGACTGTCTTGGTGTAACCTATACAGAATAACTAAGAGCATCCCAATCATCAATACGACTTAAGTTTGCTATGGATGCATATACATCTCAGCCAGAATAGCATTTAAAAAAAAAAAAATCAGAATCTTTATTCAGTGGATATACTCTGATTCAAGGATATACTCAGGATATTTTCAGACATAACAGTTGAGCTCCTTTCTTTGGCTACTGCAATTCAAACCTCTGTCTCCTACTACTCTGCAGGTTATGCAAAGCATCAGGCTATGTGACCTGTGAGAGAAATCAGGAATGGGATGCACAGCTCCTTACACTGTACACTGTATTATGACAGAAGCAGACACTCAATCCAGGCTGATGGAGGATCCAATTAACCTCAGAGAACTGTGCTGAAGTAGCCCAGAAGTAGCCAGCAATTAGCAAAGGAGACCCATATATATCTTAAGTGCTATCTCTCTCTAGATCTCTACAGAGATATAAAAGCAACTTTCTCAAGATGAAGAAACTTCTTTTAAAAATGTGCTTGAGAGCACTCTTTTCCTTCAGGCAGCACTGGTAAAAATCCATCTGATGTTTCCAGGTCCCTTACATATACTTGTCTAATGGATTCACTGCTTCTTTGAGGTGGGAGAGCTGAAGCTTTATCTGCAACATCTAATTTCCCTGGAAAGTGTCCTCACAAATGGGTTGTACATTATTCTGACTGGGAAAGAGCCCCCTCCAGCCTTTCCTTAGTCAAGAGGAGAAAGTAAAAAAGAGCATGATTCTGTAGCTTGGAGAGTAGAGCAGCTGTGTGAGAGAGAAGTATGCTCCAGATCCTTCCGCAATAACTGTTTATGAAATGTATTCAGTAATTGGTTAGCATAAGGAACTAGATAGACCCTAGAGGCAGGTTTAAAGCCCTCAACTCTATGTCAACTCCCCCCAGCAGCTCTGCTGTCTTGCACTCAGTTCTCACCCTTGCCGCCTACACTTTCTCAGTACAAGATAAAGATCTGCTAACAAAATTGCTCATCTTGACATTTAAATATTAGTCAGGGGCTATGCTCAGCATCCAGTGGCCAAATCTTCCTTTTATTTGTGGGTGTTTCATTTCTAGGGTTTTTAAAATTCTTACCATGATGGCAAAGGCAACTTTATTTCCAGCCTCCTTAAAAAAAGCCATCCAAAGAAATAGACAACATAAAAACATTATAAAAAAGACAAAATTAGCAGTCATGAAAAGTACAGAAGGCTTGGAATAAAAGATATATTTGCTGGAAATAAAAGCAGCAGCATTGACAGTGGCACTTGAAAGAGAGGTCTGCAGGCAGGGTTTTTACAGACACTGAAGCCTGTAGGATATTGTGATTAGCTTGCTGTGTACTCGATTTGACCTCACTTAGAAAGGAAGGACAGGTGGGAGGTGGGTGCTGATGTGCAGTCCACAGCCAGCATCATTCCTCCATGATTAAACAACAGCTTTACTGAGATCCACAGAACCTCCTCTGCACTTTGTGGATCCCATTTGAGCATTGGAGCCTGTGTGTCTAATCCTCACAGTGTTCTCCAGTCCAGAAAGAGCGAATAATCCATGTCAACTAGCAGAAAGAGCAAGAACAGTATTAACTAGAAAGCTTGTATGTTTATAAAATATTTAAATACTTATTAATATAGTATTTTAAACCCAATACAGAAGATAAAATACTTCAGGTAGTATGAGAAGGAATTAAAAGATAAGTAGAAAGCATCCTGTAGCAATGAAAGATGCCAGCACTACAAAATCTATGTAACAGGTACCGATTGCTCCTTTTATTGTGTGATATATTTATTATCTAGAACTTGATACAGCCTAGTGTCACTGACCAAGGCTCCAGGTTTTATCAGGCTGGGAGAAATGACAACACATTCATGCAGCTTTTATGATGCATATAGAAAATGAGAGGCAACAGTTGGATCCAGTAGTCAGGAAAATGAAATTTAAGCAGGGACTCAAGAGTTACTGCACTCCAGTAAGTATGTTTCTCTTGATAGTATTTTAATCAAGTGCTCTTGAACTTGGGCAATACATCTGCTGTATTTCCCAAGCTATCATACGCAACGATTCTCAAGCTACTATAACTTATAAATGGACCTCACACTGAACTCACAGATATTATTAAATCCAACCAAAAGTCGCCATTCCACTATGCACTCCACTGACTCTATAGCAATGACCACATTTCAAGTTAGAAAAAGGATGCTGAGAAATTTAAATAATAAGAAAAAAAAAAAAAAAATCCCACAAAACCAAATGAAAACAACCAAACGGGAAAAAAAACCACAAATACAGCCCAGGGCTGCCCAAGAGATGAGGCTCAGGAAGAAGGAATGACAGTTTGCAATATTTTGAGGAGGCACAGTGAGCTTTGTGCGATGATGCTAATAATAAATACAAATTTAGAAAAGACCACAATTTCAACTTTTGCCCAGGGTGCTTCTGAATGTCTGTATGCCCCTGAATGTCTAATATGGCATTGTTTTTATTCTATAAGGCTAGTGATATAATACCATTTAATTAAAGCAATTACATTAGACTTTCATTTTCATGAAGGAATAACAGGCATTGCTTGTTAGACAGAAGCAGACAACTGAAAACTGAGTTGATTCCACATGATTTCAATTGCCAATTTTTAATTTTATGACAGTCCACAGGAGGCTGTGGCAACTTGCATTTCTGCACTGCTCGCAGAATGCAGAAATGCCCCATGACAGAGTAAGAGCATATCAGCAGTGGTCACACAGGCTTTTCTTGGGCAAAAGACAGCCCAATCACATTCTTCCATAGCGTCCGAAAAGCTCACATGTTTAGGGCAGATTTTCAAAAGAGAATTACTTTTGCTCCCACAAGTTTTGTGAAGGTCCTCAATAAGAGCTTTTGGAAATTCCATCCTGAAAGCACAGCTTTTAGGTCACCAGTAATGGTTCATCAACCATTTCTTTCAAAGCATCACAGCACCTGAGAACCTTTTCAAGAAACTGCTTTATGTAGAGACATTGCTTCTTTTTGGAACTACACATGTATATGAAGGGACAGAGTTTTTTCCCATTTAAAAGCAGTGCAGTCTACTCACAGCAAGCTGTTGCAGAAAATGCTGTTGAAATTACATATATTCTCCAGCGGATTTGAAAGGGATTTAAAGGTAGACCTAGAGTAAGTTTTACCCCCTGTCTTCTTGCAAAAACTGCCATTAGATCACCACTCCAATTTTGTGAGAAACCTGTGTTCCTAAATGGTTTTTGTCAATGGAGAAGGAAGTTTGCTTTGTTTTGCCTTTTTTTTTAATATTGCTGTCCGTTGACATTGCCATTTAAAGACCCACTGGCTAAAATCAAAGCCTTTACAACACTCATGCAATTCTTCCCCATCTACTGCAATCCACTGAACTGTACCAGCATTTGCCTAAACAAATACAGGGGGGATTCAAGGTGGGTTTCCCAAATGGCTTATCATGACATACACTAACTTGACAGACCCAGTGATAAGGGTCTTCCGCAAGGATTCTTGTGATTGTGGTCTTGCTGGTTTTGAAGACAGACAAAAATGGATGAACTTTCATGACCTAATTTACTGAACCACTCCCAAGAAATATACAGAAGCAAAACAGTGGCTGATGGTGAGGGTTTCCAGTTGTTAAAATAATTTATCAATATTCAGAAATAAAATACAGAAAGATACAACACCTGCATCACTGATACCTAATCAAGATTTTTTTTTATTTATGTACATTTCATAAATTTTTACACCTTCAGACTTACTTCGTTCTGCTGATACATTATTTTTTTTAATTTTCCAGTCAGAGATTTTGCACTTGCTTTAACATTTTGCTTTCTAAGGTGCATAAAAGCTAAAGATATATAATCTTAAAGATCTAAAGAAACCCCAAACCCACGTACTATGCCAATGCTTAGAGTCATTATATTTTTAATACAAAAGAAAAGGCACAAAATTCACTCTGTAGAGTCATTATATTTTTAATACAAAAGAAAAGGCACAAAATTCACTTTTCGGTGAATGAGAGGCATATTATTAAGTCCAGAAAAATCCTTATAAATTGTCTTAGGAATGGTTCTGTTACAAATTAAGCACAGGTCTCCATCAGGCACTGCTCTGTTCACAACTCTGAAGTAAGCAGTCATTGAATCATTACTCCAAGTACCTTAGAAAGAAAGTAAAGTAATCCTTTCACCTTTTCCTCAGTGAGTAAACAGACAGAAGATTTTAGCTTAGGATAGCAGAGGAGAAAAGCAGTAGCTTTTACTTGGAGACAATTTCTTCTATATCGGTAAAATATAAAGGGTCTGCAGGTAAGCTTCAATTCATAGAGGGAGAGTCTGTATTAAAAAGCAAGAGCAATGAATTTTCAGAGAAGCTGTAACAGGCAATGAAGATTGCTCTTATTAAGCGTAGTCTTAATTCTATATATAATTAATGTATCATTCTGTATCTAGGTCCCATTTTTTGCAAATTTTTATTGTAAAGACATTCTATTTAGTTCTTAAAGAAGAAACACTGTCTAGGTGAATTGACAAACAAGAAGAAATTCCTGATGAGAGAACATGATACACATATACTGAAACACTTAAAAGAGTCCAGCCCCACAATGGACTACTTCAAGGGCATCCAGAGAATAAAAAATATATTTTTTTAGAATGGGATATTTTAAGAATAAACACAGCAAAAAAAAGGAAAGAAGAAGTATTTTCCAACAGTTTCCTGTCAATAGGGAGGAAAATCTCTCCAGCACAGTGCACAGAAATAGAGACCATACTTAAAAGCTGAGCTAGTGTATGACAGAAGATTTAAAACAAGCTAAAAAAATTCTGAGATTTCCATTTCCCCCCCTACCCCCACAAGAATTTTAAATCCTGTCCAGCCTTTTAGCAATAAACTGGTCTAACTAGATTTTATTTTTCTGATCTCAGTCCCATTACCTCAGAGATTTCACTCAATTTTTACCCTCACACTCTCCTGCAGTCACCAGCTGTAGCATCCATCCTGCTGCTCCAGTGTATGAAATACTATTACACTGAGAACACAACACATCACTGTACTCGCTCTGCCTGCACAGTCCCTATCATTTTGTTGCTCACAAGTTCACTAGAGATAAAAACCATTTCTGCTCAAAGAATTTATGTACTTGAAAATTGTTAATTTCATTACTAAAGAAGATCCATCCTCTACAGTTAACTTGCTTTCAGCAATGGTCAGTGAAGCACTGCACTTCCATCCCATAAAGAAGTTTGGGAAAGCGCCAGCTTTGATCCTACAGCTAGCCCTTTGCTGGTTTCAGGAATCAGCAAGGAACTCTGACTGCCTGCTAAGAAAACTGTGAGGGACCAGCATCAGAGAAAGAGGCAGAGAAGATTTCTCTGTATAAGAGTTTTGTTAGGAGAAAGAAGGAAAGAATGAGGAGTTTCTCAGATATATTTCCCAACTTAGAAGAAAGGGATTTTAGCCATTTATTTTCTCAGCCTGATGAGTGAGGTCCTTCCTAATGTGTCCGATCTGTGGCCAGAGGTATCCCAGGTGAAAACACTATCTTTTGATGATGTATAGATCACAGAAACATAGGAATGGTTTGGGTTGGAAGGAACCTTAAAGACCATTTAGTTCTAACCCCTCCTGCTATGGACTGAAACATCTTCCACAAGACCAAGACCAAGATTGTTCAAAGCTCCATCCAGCATGGTCTTGAACACTCCAGGGATAGTGTAGCCAAACAAGTTGTATTTCTTTTAAAATAGAGCCCATGCAGCATTGGGAGAAAATGTGGGACCTAACCAACAAGAAGGAAGATTTAGACCATGAAACCAATAGCAGCTAACAAAGCAACCTCAAAGTGATGTCCCTGTGTTATAAAAACAAATTAAAGCTTAGGACTTGACATGCTCCAGTGACCTGAGACCTGGGAGGAGGAGGTTAAAACCATTTAGGAAGAGGGATGCAACTCTGATAATGGACACAAAGAATGGCGAATTTATGGGCAACAAGGACATTTGGCAGGACTCACAAAATACGGAAGAAAATCATCTGAAATCAGCTCCAATAGGGTAAAAGTTATTCTGGCAGGGGGGATCTGTAACCACCAACCAACAGACAACTGACTCAGGAAACCCACTAACCCAAAATAAGAAACTGAGCATGCAAACTAATTATTATGAGAAGTAAGAGAATCATTAACCAATAGAAGATAGAATACTAAGTGCCAAGAAAACTTGTAACTTGTATGCAGTGAATACTAATTCCAGTGAACACTAATTCCTTCATTTGCTCAAATGTATAAATAATTAAAACTTTTAACAATTGGTGTACATATTGGGTGTAGCAATCCCCAGGTACCTCAGTGCTGAATAAAGTGATGTCAGCTTTCTAACCTAACAGTCTGGTTGGAGAGTCTGTTTTCCAGTTTTCAGTGACAACAGGACATCCACAGTTTCTCTGGGCAACAGTTTCCAGTGTCTCACTACCCTCAGAATAATGAATTTCTTCCTGATATCTGATCTAAATATAACTATTTTCAGCTTAAAGCCACTCCCTTTGCCCTATCACTACATGCCCTTGTAAGAAGTCCCTTTCCAGCTTTCCTGTGTCCTCCCTTCAGGTAATGGAACACTGCTTTAGGGTCTTCCAGAGCCTTCTCTTCCTCAGGTTGAACAACCCCAATTTGCTCAGTCTGTCTTCATAGAAGAGGTACAATTCTATGAGTCTATACACACTTAGATATATTTGGTATATGTAGATAAATATATATATATACACACACACACATATATGTATGTATGTATGTATGTGTGTGTGTATATATATATATATATATATATATATTCATATGCAAACCTACAGATAATCTATTCCTAAGTTTCAGTGACCAGTTCAGAGCATTTTAGCCACAGAGTTATGTGGTCCTGCTGGCTAGGAGTACAGCTAGGATATTTTGGTCAGGGCAAGTGTTTATACAAAGGCTGTGGAGTAGTCCCAAGACCCTACAAATTGGGGGTGAGTGTGAAGATTCCACCCACTAGGGATATCTGGTCCCACTCATGACCCCTCTTACCCTCACAAATATGGGGAAAATGAGGGTAACTGTTCCAGAGTGCCTGAAGAATGATTTTAGAATTATTTTAGATTATGAACAAGGTACTGATGAGCTGTTTTCATGAGCTGCTATTAAAGGAGTTGCTGAGGACTAAGCTGAGAGAAGTCTCTTTGGAAATGAACTGACTGGATGCTGATCAAGGTTATATTTACTGGAGGGCAGAAAAGAAACCCAAGAAAGGAGAGACCGCAGGGGGAGTGTTAATACTGAAAGAAAAAAAGCAACAAAACAAGGAGAGGTATTTCCTCCTGACATGGAAGGAGCGTTCAGCTGACTGTCAAAGGGGGAGAGGACAAATTTCAGTGCTGGTGCTAGGGGAAAAGATTTAGGGCCACTAAATCACCTAGGAGTGTTCTCTGTATATTTGTAATTTAGCTTTTATAGCAAAATAAAATAAAATAAAATAAAATAAAATAAAATAAAATAAAATAAGATAAAATAAAATAATTTTAAAAATGCAATAGAGGGCAATGTAATGAAGCAAAGCACATATTATACAGTGCTTAAATAGCATATTGCAGCAAGACTGTTTTAAAATGCCTTAACTAGACTCCTTCATGACAAACCTTTCTGGGTTAGCCTAAGACACATCCCTGACTTGTACAAGGATACAGGCAAGGCACAGCAATTGCATTTCAGTAATCTCTGCTGGACATGGTAGCTTTTAAACTGGTTTGTGCTGCAGTACACCTGAGAAAAGCTCACCTAGAGCCCAGATCACCATGATAGTTGTTGTACTACCTACAGTGCTGGCTCTCCCTTTTACTATTTTACTATGTCTTATGACATACATAAGTACTTAAAAACCTCTGGTAGGTGATGACCAGGTAAAAGGATTACACCTGTCAAATACGTCAGAATTACTCTGGGAAATAATCTTGAAAAATACTGGGTCTTATGGCACATAATGATAATGTCCTTGATTCAGATAATATTGTGATTGAAAGACTAGGAGGTAGAGGACTGAATTTTGCATCTTTTACGTCCTCATCTTGTGGAACTCATAACTTTTTATCAGCACTTCAGCTGTGGCCATATAAAAACACACTGAATGCAGATTACCATTAATGCTGGCTAACAAAATCCCCAGATTAACATACTGTATTGTTGAGTAAGGATGGAAGGTGGAAGTCCAGGGGAAAAAATACCATACATGCAAACCATGTAATAAAAACATCAACAAAGCAAAAATACCACAGTTGGATATTGTCATAAAATTTCCTCAGAAACAGAGAAAGCAGATATACAAGCTTCATACATTTGAAAGTCGTATATATCTTTTAGTGCCAACATTTCAGATGCTTACAAAGAATTAGAGTGATGTAAGGCTATTCAATGGGCCTCAGATACCTGTGGGTTTTTTTTTTAATAAACAGGTTAAGGTATGGAAACCTTAAGTCACAGAAAATCAATTAAATTTCCCTTTCTTAGAAAATCACAAGCCTCCTAAGACTAATACAGATTGGTCCCTTACAACAAGAGGGCAAATTCAAACAAGTGATACCATGTTTCATTCCCTCAAGTTTAGCCTGGCCAGCACTTTCATAACTAACTCAATGTTACTAAATAAAAAAAGAACTGAGGAAAAAGAAAAATATTTCTAATACTTCAGAAAATAAATCTCTACATTTCTACGCAGCAATTCTAGAATATTCTGATCTGCGGACTTTGGTTGCTGAAGGAAATCTCCCAGTATGCAGTTATACACTTCTACCTTCCATCACACTGTGGTCCATAAATCAACCATGGAGCAATTTTTCACAGTTATGAGCTTGGAAAGAGTTATCTTGCTTGGAAAGCAAGTTCCTATTCTAGTATGAAAATATGAAACAAACTTTCTATATAACATACAATTTCTGTTTTCCTCTACCTGGCATGACCAATAGCAGAACAGTAAACTGCTGTACTGGTAGCCATGTATTCACTCTCATTGATCTCCAAATAGAAGTCATGACTCCTCTGCCTCAGATGGATAGTGGTGTTACAAAAGCTCTGATGCTTACCTGAAAGGAAGAAAGCTATTTTGATTTACTTTGAAAATGAATGTCAAATTAGTTATAGCCAGTATTCATCTGAATTAATAATGTGATCCCTTTTTTTTTTTTTTTTTTTTTGTAAGTGCTTCTGGCTTCTTCAAACATCTTCAAAAAAAGATGTTTGTTTTAAGACCGTGGTGGTACTTCTCTAGACAAACAGACCTCCTTACAGTGGTTTCTCTGGAAATCTCACTCTGCTCTTCATGGGTCTATAAGAATAATGTTCCAAGCTTTTAGCTTTTCCGGTATGAAATGAAAGAAGCAAGCATAAGACTAAACTTAATATTGTCAATTCTAAGAAAAAAAGCTTTTCTTCTTGCTTGGAAGACAGGGTGGCAATTTCACCTACTACTCCTGTGCTAACTCATGTAGCTAGAAGAAGTCCTTCCCACTGACCTTCTAAAAACTATATTTCTGTTTATATTTCATGGTGATTAGTGCACAGTTCTGGCTTTTCTAAAAAGAGTTGCATTGCTTCTGCCTAATCACGATTAGGATGAGTTCAGCTGTCTGTTTGACATAACCTTCCTCTGAATGAAGAATGAGACCTCTGGTAATGCTCAGTTAATCCAAAAAAACAGTGGTTTCCTAATTCTTCAGACATCTCTGATTCTCTCTCCTGTAACTTGGACTGCACTCCAAACTAGTCTAAAATGTTTGAAAGCACATAATACAACTGGTTTGTCAGCAAAATCAGCTCTTCTCAGAGGAAGGCTGCAGATGTAGGAAAGGTGGCTTTTTAATCTCCCTCAGAATTTAATAAACACTAAAAGAGGAATCCCAGCTTCTGTATCAGATATACCAACAGAAGTTTGCCTAATGAACCAAAGGAACAGAAGATTGTTGAATGTGTGCTTATAAATCCTGTCTCACAAGTTACTACTTCTCTGGAAGAGTAAATAAAGTTTGTAAAAGATGCAACTAATTAGCAAAAAGCAGCTGAATTTCCAAAAGCCTTCTTTCATATAGTGTACTTAAAAGAGCCTTAGACCTGACTATTGTGGGAGGAGAGGCAAGTGTGTCTTCTGGCCTGGAAACTGGTTAGCAGACAGGATGCACATAAAGGGTAAAATGGTCAGTATTCACAACTGAGAAGTAAGGGCTCCCATCAACTTATCTCATGCCTCGTGACACTGAACTTTCTTTTATAGCATCTGAAAAATGAGAATGGTACATGAAGAGAAAGCCTGATAGTAAAGAATTAACCAGGACAGGAGTAAATGAAACTGCTTTTGAAGAGCCGTACAAGAATCTTACAATACCCAATCACTTGGCAAAGAAATTACAGATGAAATTCAAATTAGTTACTTGTGAAGTACTGCATATGCAGGGCAAGAAAGGACAGTCCTAACCAGGCAGTCATGGATTGCTGTAACCTCCATTAGTATTAATAGTCAATTTAAACCTTTTGATTACTGCTTTTCATGTGCAGTAGCTATTAAAAACAAAATGTAATTTTAGGAATTATTAAGCAATAAGAAACAAGACCAAAAGAGAAAATTATTTATTATGTAACCTTACAATGCAAAATATCTGCACAACTTCTACAGGATGGTATACCTAGCAAAGACATAGAGAAGACCACAATGAGTTGACTTCATCTTTGAAAGGATTAAATAGGTTACAAAATGTGAATTAAAAGGACATAAACCAGATAGTTTTATATTTTATTTTATGAATGTATGCGATTATAGGGATTAAGGATGGAAGCAAAAGGGAAAAAACATATTAAGGTGTTCTTTTATTTTGTTTTGCTTTGTTTGTTCACGTTTTTGCCTCTAGTATGCTCCTTGAAATCTACTGGGGCAGCAGCTACTACAATTATGTCAGAAGATGTGGAGGAAGGAGAGAGAAGATGAAATTTTTTCAGCACAGAGGGAAGGCACAAATGAAATTAGATGTGGGCAGCGCACACATTTTAGAATTATAATTTGAAATTAAGCCTTCAACATGAACGCTCTGCTTCTGGGAAATCCATCTGAGCTATCAGTTTCTGTGGAGACAGGTAAAATTATGAAGGAGGAGCATCTGTTGCCAAGGAGTGACACCTGTTACTGGTAGCACACTGTTGGCTGGTGCAAGGTCATGGTACCATGGATAGAAGCTGAATTACATGCTTCACTATAAAGAACAATGTTCCTGAAAACACTGAAAGCAAAAACTTAACAAGGCTAAAAAAAAACTGGAAAAAAAGCTTCTTAAGCAGATATGTGAAGTGGGAAAAATGGGCAGTAAAAAATCAGTAATACAGGAGAGTTTTGTACTAAGTCAAAAGTATTAGGTGAGGAGGGAATCACAATATGGTATGTCTCCTAAACCTTACCAACGGCTCATCTCATGTAATTCAATCATAGCAGTAACTTCACTAAAGAGCAAGGAGAAGAAGATAAGCCAGGCTTCTCTCTCTCTTGGAATTTTCAAGGAAGTTGTGAACTTTGCAGTACAATATCCAAAGCAAACCTCAGAAGGAAACAGAAATAACAATAAACTACTCAATAATAAACCAAGAGTCTAGTCTACTAAATTGTTCCAAGAGAAACATTTGAAATAAATGAATGCTTTAGCTTTCAACTTTGAAGAACTGTTCTCATTTTCATGAAGTGTTTAAAATAAGTCTGTGTCCCATATGAACCTGGCACCTGAACACACTTAGAGCAGTACTTCAGCAGCTGCCACTTCATCTGAACAAACTGTGGGTTTCCCCTCTCTGGAAGAGCTCAGACATAAACCAAACATTCATTTTTCAACTATGACTTGCCTAGTCTTCCTGCTGACAAGTCCACCTCACATGCAAACTCTGTGTTCACATTAGTTGTCTCCTCGGCCCCCAGGGGCAAACACTCTTGCAGCAGAACAGGACTCATGAAGAAGAGGACCTGTGAGTCACATCCCAAACCATTCTCTTCATCCATTTATGGACCTGAATCCAAATCAGATGCTCAAGAGAATCCAACTCTACACCAGGTGTTTGGGTTTTTGTCCCTGAAAATGTCCTTCTAGGGTTCCTCCTAACCTTACTAGGGCAAGAGCGTCATAGTGTATCCAGTGGTGCTGTTTTGGGTATCATTTGAAGCACATCCTCCAATTCTATCAACCAGTCAAAATCACAGAACATTTAAATATGCATCTGATCTCACATTTTTCAATGAATTCCATCACATCTCCTGGCCATTTTAATACAGTTCCATTAAGCTGCTACTACATGAATACCAGGAAAATTCATCACAGTACAAAAGGTCCATGAAGGACTCTTTTTAAAAGGAAGCAAGATGTGTCTAGGGCAGGACAAACACCATAGGGAAACAGATGCAGAGTGAATTCTATAGAAAAAGCTGACATTGCAATAAGAAAATCTAAATTCAGGCACCTGCACTTTAACTTTTATATGCTTCTGAGGAGTCTTGTTTAAAGATCATGAAGACAGTAAAGAAACACTCATACAATAAAATCATACCTACTGTCCTGCATGCATTTGCATCACAATGGTGAATGGTATAGGTTTAGTGTGAGCAAGACTGGGTAGTGTTCAGTCTATAGGAAAAAAGCCTTTTTTTTTTTTTTTTTTTTTAACCAAACTTGGAAAGAGTTTAGTGAATGGAGATGAGAGTTGCAGCTAGAAAAAAAAAATAATCTCGTAAGTATCATGGCAAGAGCATTTTCATGGAGAACTGCTTGGTAGCACTCTTCCTCCTATAGGTTCCTGTATCTCAGCCAGGCATGCACAAATGATTCTCCATTTACATTAATCACTTTCTAGTGTCCAATAACAGACACAATAGAGCTTGTTATGCAGAAGATCTGCTTGGAGACTGCAGCTAAAGCTAGTTAGTGATACTCTGAAAATACAAAGTGCTAAGTACTTTTACAATACAAACTGAGCATCTGAATCTTTAAAAATGTATTTCTTTCTCACATGTAAAAGGAAAATAATAGCTCAGGACAAATTATGAAAATAAATGTATTAATTAACTTTCTAGATATAGCAGTTGTAAGAGAAGAGGCTGTAAGAATATTTATAGCTTATCTTCAGAACAGAATTTGAATAAGATCTGGTATAAGACAGAGAAAATAATTTATTGTCTTAAATACAATAAGTGATTGTGTATGAGGATTTGTGCATGACTATAATTTTAGGACTATCTTTACTGATAGGTACAAGAGAGCCAAACAAAGCTTCTGCAACAATCGTAATTACCTAGATTTTTAATGTATGATGTTACAATTCTAAATTTCTAATAGTATACTAGCATATAGTCTTTTTGGTTTTTCCTTGATCTTAGCTATGAGCTACTATTTTTTGGTGGTTTAAGTAGAAATCTATGCTACAAATGATATGAGAATCAGAAAGTTATAGAAAAGTACATGACTCAGGTCTGCACCATTCCATACTTGATTTATTATGGCCTTGACATGAGAAATGTGTACTCATAAAGTATTCTTTGAATGAACTGGGAGGTCTGTGTTTTCTGGGAGGGAGAGACAATATCTAAATTGACAGTGAAGCAAGATTTGCCAAACAGCTTTTGAGAAAACATACTATAAAACAGGAGTTAATGCTAGCAACAATTTAGCTGGTTTACTTAGTATTCCTAGTGCAAAATCAAAGTATTTGTTTTGCACTAGCCTAGTGATTACAAACAGCTGAATGCAAGTGTGGAGAAGGGTGTGTTCAAAAAAAATATAAAAAAGGAGAAAAGGAGGGTTTTTCCTATTTTCTATTGTTCTATTTTTTGTAATATTATCATGTCTCTCTTAAAACAACAGTCAAGAGCTGGATTAGCACAGATGGGGTTCAATCCCCATCACATCCTGCCCAAGGGAGAATAACTCACTGGAGAGGACTGAAGTAAGAAGTGATGCACAGCTGTTGCCTGCACTGCCTTGCTCTATTTTATGATATAAACACAATGAACAGTATTTGTATCACCTACTTTTAGACAGCTAATATAAGCTTTCAGTGCCTCAAATTTAGGCACCTTCCTGCAGCAGAGTGATTCCGACTGCCTCTGCTCAGGACCCAAATTCACCCTGTAGCTAAAAGAGAGAGAGCTTTGAAGAGATTCAGGCTTGCACCTACAGAAGCAAGCTGAGCAGTTCAATTGAAGCAGCTCCCTAGGATAATGCATGACTGATGAGAAACTGACAACCACACTATACTTACTAAAGGGTTTGGATTTATTTTCATCTAGGACTAGGAATTTGATTATCTGGAAGTGGGTGAAGCACGTTGTCTGGTTACCCCCAAAAAAGTCCATCTTGTGTTCTCCAAGACCACTTTATAATGTGAATCCAAGCACAGCAAGTAGAGACAATGGGGAGCTTTACTTCAAAAGCATGCTCCTAATTCATATCAAAATGCTAATGCACGTATGTTCCCTGAATGCTTCAGGAATTATGTAGAACATCTTAATTAGAAGTCTTCGCCATTTACTACAAGTAACTACAAGAGAAAAAAAAAGAAAAAAACACATATAATCTATTTTCTTGTCATGTACTATAAAAAGAAAAAAGAAAACTTAAAGATCATAGAAATCTATGTATCTCCAAGGGAAACTTCAGGGTATCTATACAGCAGAATACCAAGCTCATAAACCTGATTAAGCAGATGCCTAAATCCAGCTGGATTCAAAATATCAAACACTTCTTTTTGGGTGATGAACATACACAGAATAGCATTCCTTTCTCATCACTAGCAAGTTGAAGTTTCTGCCCCAAAATAGCCAATACAACTGCTTGTGGCAGGGGAGCTGTATTTTATCGAGTTTTTTTAAGAGGTCTTGGGTCCTTACGAAGATGCTGCCTCAAACTTCTCTCTGGGAGTTCAGTATCTAAATCCTTCATAAAATCCTTCTAGGACCTTATGGAGGCCTGCAAATTCATAATTTCTATGTAAGTGTATTACTGGACTTGCATGCAATTCAATAATTGCAATACAGCCTTCACTTCTGAGTAGAAAAACACCTTTCACTTCACTTGCTCTTTTGTTTCCTAGAATCACACATCAGTTCATACACTGAGACCCTCTGATGTCACATATATGGTAAAAAAATACTGTTTCACAAATGACAGCAAATTAAGATCTTTGCTTTAATCACCTCTAGATAGATCGAGGGATAGACAGATACATAAATATGCACCACAAATAAGATACAAACTTCTACCTTTCACAAATCAATTCCAAATTTTTCAAGTATTTGGGTAGCTTAAGAAGGTACAAAAAAATTCCCTCAACTACCCTAAAATAAAAGTATCTTGGAGACTGTCTCTTTGTTCTTTCTCACATAGTCATGATGTTTTTTTAGCTGGAACATATATTGCGAATCAAAACCTTTAAAATTATCTTTTCATTATGGGATCATGAAGAATTTCTATTTCACAATTTTAGTCCTTGATAAATGTACTTGATTGAGAGTGACTAATTATGAAAATCAAAGCAACAGCAGGGAATATTTATTGAAGGAACTAATGACAACTATGAAGTTCAAACACTAGGAATACTGTCAGAAATGCTCCAACAAGCACTTGTGCCTGATGAAATTTAGAAAGCAAATAAAATTCCACAGAATTCATGTACAAAAAAATGCAAAAAAAAAGATTAAAGACTCACATCTGAAGGGATGCCAACACATGACATTTCCTTCACCTCCACTTCCCTCCACAAGCTGCTGGTGAACATGGAGCACCTCTTCTCCCTCACTCTCCTCTTTATTTCCCATTTGCTTTCCTTTTGATCCTATCACAAATGGGCTTTCAAGTACATTTCTTTTTGGATCCATCCCTTTTACTTGTCCCTAGCATCACACAAAAATACAAAGTAATCCCTGGTTTTATCAAACCAACATCTCAGCCCCAATTCACAGACTTCTCTCTCCTGTTTTTTTATCCAGCTCTGGTTCTGTTCAAAGTAAAGCTTTATTGGCCAGTATCTGCTTGTGAATTACAGTGTAAGAAACAAGTTTTAAGCAACAGTCATCAAAATACCTGGTACATTAAGTGTATTTGTTTCATTTATGTCCAGAATCTGCATCACTGGTGGTGAACAACTTTATGTAAAGACTAAGTAAATTTTTCATTTTAAAATAAACTATTTCCTTTCTCTACAACATGATGCCAAAGAAAAAAACCCAGGCTGTTCTGCCTACCTGAGTTACTAAAATAGCTGTATCTTGACCATGCGGGGTTTTTATATCGTGATTATAAAGGCAAATTAGTCACAGATAAAAACAGTGGCAAGGAGTACCATCACTATTTACATACAGGATCATGAACGATTTCACAATTTCAGTCCTTGAGTCCTTACCACTATTTAATGTTAACCCCAGAATATAACGTAAGAATAATTTTGCTGACATAATACTTTTCACATCAGGTTATAGTTGCAATATGCTACTATGTTAAATTACATTTTATTTACACTGTTAAAAAAAAACTGTTTTGGTATTTCTTTCCTAATTTTGGATTTATTCGCTGCTACTAAAAGCACAGTTAACATAAAAAATGTCAACAAACAAACTTTGTGCCTGTTGGCCATGTGCAGGCCAGTAAAGGAGATTAAAGCAGCCATAAATATATCAGTTAGCCCTGTGGTGCCACATACTATGTGCTTCCTCAGTCCTGATTTAGACTGAAGTTGCATTAACTTCTGGTGTTTCACACTTTTAGGTAGCAGCAACTTATTCCATCCATTACTCTGAAACTGCACCTTATTTTTTGTATTTTTTTAATTAAAAAACTTTTTTTCTCAAAGCCTGTGTATCTGTTTAAATCAAATCAAAACAAAACAAAACAAAACAAAAAAAAGCCAAATCTTTGGCAATTTCATATTAATTTTGTATTTGGATTTCATTATGTTGATTTCTTTTCAGTGCTTCAGAATTTGATAAGATGAAAAAGCTACTGGCAATGCTAAATGTCTCTAAATTTCATGGAGTAATTCTGAAATAATGACATTAAAATTTTCCATGCTAATAAAAAAAAATAATTTTCCACTCCCCAAATACAGTATCACACTTTTCATCTTAAGAATCAACATCATGGTAAATGGTAGATAAGCAGTGCTTTGCTTGGCACTAGCTTATATTAGCTGCAATTTTGTCAGGCTTCAGTCTAGAAGGCTGTCATTTTTCATTCCTGTATTCTGATGTGGATTTTTACTTTTTTGACTGTAGCAGAATGGCAAAGGCAGTGCTTTCCAGCACATCCCGCCACTTCTATCTATGGTTGCTTTTTTCTTGTTTTGTCCTTTGCCTGTATTCTTCCCTAAGTGCTCATGATTGAGAAGCAAAAATACATCTGTACTGCTGTTTGCTATTAATATTTCTCCCTCCTCCAAAAGTGAGGAAGAAAAAATGCAATAAACATCTCATTCCTAACATCTTTATTTGAAGTCATGTCCTAGACCCAAATCCAAACCAATCCAATACCACCTTCTACTGCACACAATATTAAATTACCTCATAAGGCAACAGGTGTTTTTCCTCAATGTCAGTCAGGTCTGGTAGGGCACCCTGACCCACCTGGACCACACCACACCATTTCTGCTGGGCTGCAAGGTACTGTTGCTTGGACTCGAGATGCCAGGGGAGCTCATTACAGTAATGATTCATAAGAAGGACATGGATTTGCTGGAGCACGTCCAGAGGACAGCCATGAAAATAATCACAGGGCTGGAGCACCCCTCCTGTGAAGACCGGCTGAGAGACTTGGGGTTTTTCAGTCTGAAGAAGAGAAGGCTACATGGAAAAATTTTAGCATCCTTCCAGTACGAGGGACTTTTTACAGGGACGTGTAGCCAGAAGACAAGGGGGGAATGGTTTTAAACAAAAATATCTAATCTAATCTAGCATTTGATTAGATACTAGGGAGCCATTCTTCATTGTGAGGGTGGTGAGGCACTGGAATAGGTCACCCAGAGAAGCTGTCACCCATCCCTCATGCTGTTCAAGGCTAGTTTAGTTTGGGCTCTGAGCAACCTGGTCTACTGGAAGGTGTCCCAGCTCAAGAAAGGCAGGCTGGAACTAGATGATTTTTATGGTGCCTTCAAACACAAAACATTCCATGGTCTTTTTGCTGCTCACCTCACAGTAGAGCAAAGCGACCAAAGCTGTTGCCATCTCCTACCTGAAGCCCTCACAGAGATACCCCATCTGCTGGCTCACAAAGGATGCCTCTGCAGTTCTTGTGAGTATATGAGAATTGTAGAAGAAAACTCCTGGGGCCTCTGCTGTTGCAGGAATATGGATGGACAGCTAGTGGTTTTCCCTTTTTAAAAAGGAACTCCACTGGGTTTAACTTCCATGGCTTAATAATAAAATACTAATTACAGATGGGCTGTAAAATCAGAGTTTGTAAACAAGATTCTGATTCTGTCCAAATTTAAGCAAAATTGCTATACTAACACACACCAAAATTCTAGAAGATTAGTTATTATGTCTTTTGTTCCAGCAGATACTGCTAAACTCAGCCTGTGTTTCTTTAATTTTACATAGCTCTGCAAAAGCAAACTTGTGTGCCTCATGCTTTTGTTTCCCACTGCTTTGTTCCTTCTCAAAGACTGAACTGACTCGACTCCTCTCCATATCCCCAGGAGTTTCTTACATATGGTTTAACTTTCAAGAAAATGATCTTCTAAAATAAATGGTTCAGGAAATAAAATTCTGGGCAAAGAAAAAATTCTGGACCTTCTAAGATCCAGAAGTTTTGACATGCTTTAGTCAGCTCTAAGAAAAGGCTGACAGAAAATTCACTGAAAGGAGGATAAATCCTAAATATAAGAAGACCACACTAAATGATATCTTCTTTTGAGTAACTAGCAGATAAAACTACAGTCTGAAGTTGCAATACTAAGAAGCACAATACTAAGAACAATTTTAAAAAAGCAGAAGGGGTAGGGAGAGGAGGGATGGGTAGGGCCAGGACATGGACATACACCAAATAAACCCAACAAAAAGAACAAGCAACTGGGAAAAAAGTAACATGCTATTGGAAATTTGCTGTCAGGTTATCTTTATAATAAAGGCAATACAAATTAAATACTAACTCCTAGCATGGAAGAAAGAAACAAGAAAGGTAGAAAAATTCTAGTAACCTAGGCAGTGAAAACTAGAGGACACTGAGTCAGCTACTCATGAGTGCCCAAGGAGAATGATTTCTTGATGAGGTTGTTGTATCTGATACGAAACAAAAAAAGAAGTCAGAGAAAGAAACTCTCTCCAGCAGCATGCTGTGCACATAGAACAGGGTAATTGTGTACAGAGGTAAAGGATTGCTGACAGGATGACAGAGGCAAGAGCATTTTGAGACTGTATCAAGCTTCTTGAGATGTGCTGAAGGTGGGCTGCAGAAATGCTGAAAATCTAGGGGATATTCAGGGAAGGACCAAAGGGAGAGAAAGGCAAGACACCAAGGGGGAGGGACTTTCAGAAACATCACACAAGTCTGCTGCAGTTGTTAGTCATTCAGGAACACAGAGTCAGATAAGTGATGGAAGTGTCAGGCTCACTTTTGAGTTCAGTACTAACTAAGCCCCTATAAAATGACTACAAAATTCTTAAGATAGTTTTGATCCTGGTTTTATTTTTGGGATTGATGGCA
Organism: Certhia americana; assembly: GCA_018697195.1. Taxonomy (NCBI): domain Eukaryota; kingdom Metazoa; phylum Chordata; class Aves; order Passeriformes; family Certhiidae; genus Certhia; species Certhia americana. Next base: position 74,527,906 of record CM031857.1, on the reverse strand, counting down.
ACAAGGAGAGAATTTATACTGAAAGTGAAATCAAAAAACCAATCTCAGAAAGCCTTGTAAGTCCACTCATCAGCATTCTACCAAATACCCACCTCCTCTGTAATGGTTATTCCTATGTAACTGCACAAGAAATGCTTCTTTAGTTCCTACATCTTCCTATATCAGTGTTCTGCAGCAAGCTGAATGTAGATATGCCCCAATTTTCTCAGCCCACTCGGCATCCTCCTTTCTCTCAATATCAAATGTATTATTAGTTCTGTGTCTTTTATTGCTTTTCTCATTTTGTTGTTACACAGCTCCTCTGAAAATTGCTGTGTAAGTCTTGAATGAATATAATATCCTGAATTAATATAATGTCATAAATGAATGAGAATATAATGGTGTTAATCACAAAGGAAAGCTGTTCTCATTTATTTTAACTGTTCCCTGAAATAATCTTGCCAAAATGCTTTTGGTCTTGTTAAAGTTTCATTTTAAGTACTTGCTTCAGTTTGTATTTATACACTGCTTAAACTGATGTTTGTGTTGTTTTTCACCTAAGACGTTTGAAAAGGAGGAAGAACTCACTTGTGAGGGTCAGCAGTGTATAATCGATAGATTCATCATGTTATGTATATGGAATTCATCAGAACTTAATTTCCTTAAACTTCATGATATTTGGAACACCTCTTGCATTTTTGATGAGCAGCCCAATTAAAAAATAATGAACCTGTTTTTTTTCTAAAACTGACTCATTATCTTGGTGGTTTCCAACAGTAACCTAGAGCTCAGTTTTATATCAAATTATTTTGTGCCTGTTGGCCAGCAATACCTTTGCAACCTTCTAACGTGCTTCAAAAGTCAAACAATTTCCCCAGGAGAAAGTTTCAAAGCTGCTACTACTCCCAGTACCCAGTTTATATCTAGGCTCATAAAGAAAATAAAACTTGTAGTGGAAACAGACAGAACCCACAGGATGTTCAAGATTTCTCTCTTGTACCTTAACCTTAGTGGAACACCCTAGGAGAACAGCTTCATCTTCAGCAGATAACACCAAGATTTCTGCAGCTGACTCTCCATGGGATATTTTTGTTTGTTTTTACAGTATTACTCTTAAAATATTATTATTCTTACAGGAATATATATTTATAGAATACAAAATGCTAAACCCCTTATCAGGGTATGTAAGGAACCATTCTGCACCTCCACCCACTCCCACTAACAGGAAAATAAAAACACCTTCCAAAAATGTCTTCTGTTTCATGCACATGTTAGAAGAATGATCAAACCATTTTTGGAAATACTGCCTACCCAAAAGTCAACTTCAACAATAATCATGTGCACTTTCAATAATTAACAGTGATGTGCTAAAAAACAGGAATGAAACATCTGTTGTATCCCTCTGGGAGATGGTTCACCCCAAGAAAACCCCCTAATGCCTATAAACCATGTAGTTTGACCCTACCCTCCTCCCTATCTCTAGCCAATTGGCTCGGTCTTGGACAGAGAACCTAGATGAACCCATGCTCTTCCTTGTTCGGCCTCTTTGGCCTCCGGGACCCCTTCAAGAATAAAGCTTTGGAATAACACAAGGTAAGGAGCCTCTTTTGTATCTCTTCTCCCTATCCTGAAGTCTCCCTCACCCCAAGGTCCCGCAGAGACTGAGCTAGTATCCCAACAGGGGGTCAGAGGGGAGGGAAAAACTTCGAACATCCTCTCGGTCTCAATGAACACAGAATCATAGAATCATGAAATTATTTGGGTTGGAAGAGACCTTGAAAATTATCTAGTTCCAAGCCCTCTGCCATAGCTAGGGACATTTTCACCAAACCAGGTTCTTCAAAGTTCCATACAGCCTGGCCATGAACACTTCCAGGGACAGAGCATACATAACTCTCCTGGCCAACATTTTTCAGTGCCTCACCACTCCCACAGTAAGGAATTTCTTCCTAATATCTAATCTAAACCTATCCTCTTTGACCTTACAACTGCTTGTTTTCCCATCTCCAAGTGCATATTGTAAAACGACCCTCTCCGCTCTCCCGTTATTTCCTGTTACTATGCAATACTATTTATGCGCAGTGGAATTGCTTCAAAAAGAGACAGCACACGCATTCCTCAAAAACAGGGCCTTAAAGATGCTGTCTTAAAAGGTGGAGGGAGGACTCAACTCTCTCACTCATCAGCAAGCATCACACACAGGGTATTTCTCCTGCATCACATTCACTGGCTGATTACTCACTTGTTCTGACTAACTTACCTCATGCATTGTATCCTGTACCCTGAAGCACCTGTATGAAAAATTATCCTGCAAGGCAGGAAGCTGCCTAAAATACAGGACTATCAGTAAAAACAATGGCCTAACTCTTTGTTGAAGCAGTAAGTATTTCAGCAATGACAAGTAAGTTTGAAAACTGAATTATCTGTTTGGTTTTTTTTTATTATTATTTTGAAAAAGGAATGTATGTATGTGTCTGCGTAACATAAACAAGCAATGTTCTGGACAGAATGGAAAAGGATGATTTAGAAGGGAGAAGTTCTCCTTAAGGAACTGAGAAAATGTTCAGAATATATTCTATAACTTGCCTTTGCAATTTAACTCCTCACTGTTGAAAGACATGCCTGCAGCTCACTTGTAAAATTAGATTGACCAAGACACTTTTTCCACAAAAATTTGTATGAATATTTTGTTCCTATTATATCTAATGCAACTTGGTAAGTTCCTTTGCTCCAAAGGGTTCCAGTGATTAGCACTTGCAGATCACAGCAGGGTGAAATAAAAATGGAATAAATATTTGTGGAATAAATACTGGTAATGTTTACAAATTTGACTTTCATATGAGCGTTTCAAAAATACAAATATGTATTAATCAGAAAATGTGGCTGCTAGCTGTTAGTATCAACTTCACAAAATGCTTATTGTTGAAAATTTTAAACAGCTTATCTCATATTTGCCCATTTCAACTAATTAAGATTTTTTGCCTCCGTATCTCTATAGTGGATTAACATAAAGGCATAGAAACCTTAAGATCCATTTTGAGAAGTTTTATTTTGCTACATCAGTTCTTTTCTTATGATTTATCTGAATAGTCAATGGATGCAACAGGTTGATCGGCTCCAAACAGCAGGCAAGCCACAGAACAGAACAAAAAGATGAGCACTTAGATAACAGCCATAAAAATGATGATGATTCTAATTTTCCAATGCCATTACTCTTTCTAGAAAGGTTTATTGTCTCTTCTGTACAATAAATGTAATAATGACAGTAAAAGGACTATAAAAAATAGCCTAAAAGTTTATAAATCAATAGCAAAGTAACACACATGATTCTTTAACCCAACTGAAGTTTATGGACTGATATCAGATTTGTTTGGCATTACAGAATAAAATCTGGATGAATCCATTCTCAAGTGTAGAATTGGCTTCATCTTGACTTCGCTTTCTGCTCTTCTTGCAGTTGAAAAGGACAGGGAATTTCTATAGTGTTTCCTCTTTGGACAAAACCAGATTTAGTTAGAGGTCCATTAGGTATGGAGATAATAGTAGTGACCATCCTGTCACTGAAAAATGGAAATTATTCTAGAATACTCAAAGAAGAAAAAAACTAACAATGACAGGAAAACTATGCAACTATTAAAAAGACAACTGGACCTCACTTATAATTCAAATCTGTAATCCACTCGTCATCCACAGTGTTACATATACCTCATAATGTGGTACAATCTCAGCAGACTTTCTGCATGTAAGGATCTGTTTGGTACAGAGGTTTACATGTGTCGACAGTGTATGGACATAATATATCCATGTAGTCCTCTAGGCTGACAGACAATTAGTTTGTTGGGCAGACTGTGAGAGGAGCAATTTAAATCTATTCATCAGACACAGAAAAGCTTTACTTCAGCAGTAATCTGCATTTATGTGTTTAAGTATTCACCAGCAACCAGATTTTGGTGTACAAGATGGAAAAAGTTTGTGGTTTGGCCAGTTTCTGTACTGAGCATAGACTGTGCTCTAGACAATGACTTCCAGTGTCCAGCTGGAGCTGCTTTAGAAAGTAAACTCAAACTCTAAATTACTAATTAACAAGGTACAAAGATGCATCCACAAATGATCCACCAATTACTGTTGAATCTCACCAGGATATGAAGCTGGCATCTTTTAGAAGTACAAGTAAAAAATTAAGCAGCAGATTTATTTGTATTACATTCGATGTCTATGTAACAGAGAAAGGTTTAAACAGTACGTACATAACTATGACATTATGATTTAGTAAGTCTCATGAAGAAATACTGACATAAATGTAAAATGCAACCTCTTCGCAGATAGGACTGTTCCTTCCTTGCATTTCTTCAGTGCTTCTCACAATTAAATTGTAATTTTGAATTCTGATAATTTACTGCTCCATTTACTTTTGTAAAAAAACCCCTGCAATTAATTCTCAATCGAATTCCTCCATCGGCTGCATTCAATGGAGACAGACAGGCAAAAATCATGTCGGGGGGGGGGGGGGGTGTCTTTAACTCAAAAGACTAATAACAGAAGCATGCATGTGCCTGAGAGCCAATCTGACTACAATCAATTCACACTTGGCTTTTAGTATGCTGTCTCAGTAGTTAAAGAAAAAAGCTTTGGAGTTCTCATTCAAAGAACAGTACAGGACTTCAGAAGATCAGCTTTAAGAACAAGCTAATCACTGCTTCAGCATTCAGTTTCAGGAAGTCCTTTCTGGGAGTTCTTCCACTTCATCAGCCATGCTACATGACAAAGACAGGTGTTTGTCTTTAATCAGTGAATATTAGTTGTGTTCCAGGTATTCCATTATCAGTGCTTATTGTAAGGCCACAGTCAGCAAACAGACCATCTCTTGGGATAGCAATGGTCTAGGAATATTTCTCCTGCTTGTCACCAATTCAATAAATAAACATCCCCTGCCATTCTTTTAAATACCTTCATTTTTAAATTAAATTTTGATTTTCTGCTCAAAACCACCTAAACTTCTGTTGAGCCAACACAACTTATTTTGCAATTTTGATTTGCATTATCTGCCCACCCTGCTTTATTTTGCAACAGGACTGCTAGCCAAGGATAGACTACTTCACAAAATAAAACTGTTTTATTAAGGAATGTTTTACTGTGAGTCATCTTTGGCATCAAGTTTTTGAAACTGTTTTAAATACATGCATGCTATGCAAAGATTGAACCAGATAAGAATAGTGTAACTCACAATGACTCTAACTGGTTAAAGGGAAAATGGCCTGAGTGAGAAACTGTTCAAGAGGTATTTTCCATATTTCTCTACAACAATAGTAGTGCTGACAGAATAAACGATATATAGCTATTCTCATCCAAGGAGCCTAAATTGCTCATATGCAGTATTAACTTAAATGCTAAAGTTCTAAAGCCAAAAGCTAATATCAGAGAACTATATATTCATAGTTTGTGTTTAGGCTGTGAATCAATGGTAATCTGATAATGTGCAACTTCTTTCAGTCCTTAAATGTGACTTTGAAGCCGCTCCAGGTAAAAGCCATAACTTCACCTCTGCATGCACACGCTTGCACACACACAGATACCATGTGTATCTCTATAAGCAAACTTATTTAATGCCACTACACAGCACCTGTTAAAACTATTTGACACTTCCACTTATTTGGGGGAGATTTGCCCTGCTATTTTAAACCCAACAGGTCAGCGAGCAGGTTCAAGGCTCCACCGTTCATCGAGCATCTGTAGAAATGCTTCTTTCAGGAGGAAAAAAAAACAGCTCAAGATGCTCGGTACCCTTTACATCTGCTGCTCAGCTGGAGACACAGTTAAAAGGCCATTAGAAGCACAAGGTGACAGACCTCACAGGCCAGATGAGCTGGAGAGCAATTTGCTGTTTGCATTAGGAGTATCAGCCCTGGCCACTTCTTTTTGATGCACCGAAAGCAGCTCCTGTACCCAACCCTGAACATCAGGACCAGGACAGGTGGCCAACAGGTCTCCATCCCATCTCAGAGCTGAGGTTGTTGTTCCTGCACATTCAAGTTTCACAGTGGGTGGAGGGGACAGCAGCCCACCCAGCACTACCCACAGCCCCTGCCTTTGTCCACAGAAATTGGCTCTGCTGGGCAGGTGTCCAGTAGGACCCAAATTGCTGTCACCTGTGCAGTCAGAGGGCACCCCTTCCAGCACATCTTTGGCAGCACCTGCCTCCAAATGCCACGTGTCTTCCGTGTTCCACAACCACTCAACAGAATAAAGCACTGCTGTTCCACTTTACTGGAAGGGAAAGGTCACGTTAGCCAAAAGAAGCTTGTCAGACAGAGCTGGTGGGCCTTATGACAGCCTCCTATAACAAGAGCAAGAAATGTTCTTATTAGGGAAGCTCATTTTTTTTGGATTTGGGCTGGAGCTCTAGAGCAGTGAAGAAAGCAAATCTTGGTCTCAGGAGGTTTTAGGCCTTTTTTACATACAAGGAATAAAGTGCTATGAATTTTACCAGCATATGTTTTCTTGCCATCTGCAACACATTTTACATTCCTTTTGCATCTTTTAATGTATTCTCTCTCTTTAGCATAATAACAATTTTGCCTTTAAACACCAACCTTTATATGTTGTTCTTAGGAATTTCTGAAGACGAGTTAATTCTTTTACACATGTATAAGCTGCTAAAACAATTATGCCTAGTAGCATGAACAGTCAAAGGCACAGAATGTGGGTTCCCTTCACAGGGAGATAGCACCCATTAACCAGGTACAAAAGGGGGCATAAAGCCATAGTTCACTAGAAAAGTAATTTCATTTTGCTAGTAATGGGAGTGCTGATGCTTTGATACCATCACGGAGTTTTAAGCACCAAGCCTGTTATTTCAACTAGAAATTTTAATGTAATTATGCATTTTTACTTTACTAAGCAGAAAGGAAGATTAGTATGCATAGTTTTCTTACATGTATCTTGGGGAATAAGACAGAGATCTCCAAGTGATACTGCAAGATGCTCAAGTCATTCAAAAGAAATGGCAGGTAGTAGTTTTAAAGACAAATTACCCAGAAAAGCTTTTATTGTTGATCACTTGTTATAAGATTTGCCATTTGCAAGTAATTGTACATTCAGCTGAAACTGACCTTTTATGAGAGCCAAGTGGTAATATAAATGAAATGAATATATTCTTTATTGCAGTAATATAAAAAAGAATGGCCTGAGCTTTTAACATAGTGCTTGACCTCTGATGTCTGAACACCACCTTATCTCGGGAGTATTTCACAACACCATATGATGAAACAAGTACTAATACAGCTTTAGAACAGTTTAGCACATTAGCACTTAGAAGTGTAGAAAATATTATAGCTTTAGGTATGCTTTTTGATTATAAATCAGACTGACAACAGAAAGGAAAAGAGATGATTAGAGACAATACAATGAAGTTCATCATTACATTAATTATTAAAGCATTGCCTTTTCTATTTTAAAGTCCCTTTTTCCAAGATACTCTACCATAAAGTCACACTGGGAAACTCCAGATGCTGAGATTTAAAATTCTCATTCAAAATTAAATTATTTATAAGCATTAAAAACATGCTATTTCTTCTCAAAGGCGCTGATCTTACCAACATCACCTTTAGGTTTAAGATGTGCATACAGGAGTTGTATTCCCTTTAACAGCATCAGTCACATATGAACCAATAAATATGTACAGAAGTGACAGCAAAGACAGGTCTTAGGTAAGCTGCACTTCCTCCTACCTACATGCACGTGCCAATTTATTAGCTTGCACCATGCACCCACATTCAACTGGAAAGTAAGGAAGGCCATAAGGAGAGGTGACCAGATGCTGCAATTACTGAAACTCTTGATGCTGCAATTACTGAAACTGCAAACAGAGGTGAGAGGGGGTCACAAGCAGTGTGAAGGATACAACTACAACAGTGCTAAAACAAAAAGCAAGTATAAAGTTTACATGAAATTCCATGTCCATCTTCACTGCCATCATGGAGATCAGGAGTGAAGTAATGTCTAATGGCTGATTTCACAAATTTGCACTGAATTTAGCATTTATTTTAACAAGGTTATTTAGTTTTTAACACTGCTGAGGCAACCACACAAGGTATCTGTGAATCCCCATCTACCTCCTAGTCTACAGGCACTTTCTTCACACAGTTCTCAGTGAGAGCAGCAGTGAAACAGTAAAAGAAGGTATTGGTGAACAAGTATTTGAATACAGACTCAGTCAGGAGTATTTTCCTTATTCTGTCAAGCAAAATATTCAGAAAGAGTATCTTGGGAACATTTGACATGGACTAATAGCTCCATTGCATGGGTGATTACTGAGGTACTGTTACTATTATTATCATCATTATTATTATTATTATTGTTGCTGTTGTTATTATTACCCCTTAGGAGCTACAAGCAATTGTATGCTTACTCGCTTCAGTCAACGCCTCTGTATTATGCCAGTAAAAAGCCTATTCATCTAAGCACAATTTCAAGTGACTCCTGGCCTTCAAAATGAAGGGTTTGCTTCTGCTTTCATTTCAGTTACTTTGACTGTGGTGACCATGCAGCCAGACTCTCACCTCGTCCATCATCTGTGCAGGAGAACAAAGTTCACATACTTCTTCCACAGCATTTAGAATTCAACATCTTTACTGTTGGATGCTTTAACAGAACAGTTCTAGTTTTTATCTAAATAAACTATTATTCAGCAAATAGCAAACACCACCCTCCCCCAACAAAACAAAAAAACAAATCTCAAGCAAGACCACAACACACAAACCCCCTATGCCCTTCAACTTGGAAGTGGAAAGCCACAAAGCAGACACATCCAATACTTTCAAAAGTCAGATATTCACTTTCATTCATAAAATACTGAGGAAAGGGCACAATCCAGCTTTAACTCTGACATTTCATTTTCATGCCTTCCTCTGAGACGATGTAAGTTACTGAAGGCACAGTTAGAGTTAAACAAGTACTGCCAAAAGATATGGTCCATGATTTTTTTCTTATGCATTGGCTTTCAAAGGACAGATTTTCCTACAGCAAAACATTTCCTGCAAAGTCCTCAGGAGCTGCACTAACACTCATGAATGCTGGGTCATGGCAACCCGAGTCTCACAGTAGCACTCTTTTTAACACACAGGATACTCCACAGCAGCTCTCAAGGAGTCCATTACAAGGACAGCCCGGCACACACTGCAAGCTCCTGCTACCCACCCCTGCATGTGACTGACGCACAGAACTAAGCCCACAGCAGCATATCAAGTATACTTCGAATTTTTTTCCTCTGCCCCCCATTCCCAGGTAAAGTTCCTTTATTAAGGACTTACTCTGCTAAGCTATGTCAGAAAATAACTTTATGGGCTGCACTCCAGTGAGGGTCAGCACCAGAATGTGGTGATCAGACAAGATGTGAGACACAGAAGGATCATTACAAATACCTTCTATACAATCACATAGAACAATTTAGCATTGTTGTAAAAATACAGTGAACAACTGCAGCCACTTTACTGCCAACTTCAACATGTTTCACGTGCAACAAAATACTGTGGGAAAACTCCCTTACAGAGCAAAAACTGACAACTTTTTTCATTTGTAACTTCTACCTTCTATGTACAAAACTGAGTGACAGCATACATTACAAAAGTTATCTAACAAGTCTCTTGCATTGCAGTTCCATTCAACAGAGATGCCTCTATGCCCACAGCCTCTATAATTTAAACAGATTCTTCACAGCTCTTTACATCAGTACATACACTTTTGCCTCAGTACATAAATAATGTCTTCAGTTTATCCATTTCAACAGTTGTAGCTAGAAAATAGCTTTTAAACAAATGACAACAAAAAACATGACTACTGTTAAATCAAAACACATAAAACACACTATGTATTTTTCATCGTATTATCAAGACATTGATGCAAAGTCATTTGAAAACACAAAGTTTATTCAGAAATATGACTGTTATGAAGTTCTTTGAACTCCTTAAAACATGAGGCCTTTGACAGACGAAGTAACACTTCTGTAACACTAACAAATTGCTTCCTTAACCAAGTCAGAATGACGGAAAAAGACAGAATGAAAAAAAAAAAAAGTTTCTCAAATCTGTACATTGATTGCGTTAACTACACTTCCAACATCGCACCAGGAAGCAAATACAGCGCTTTAACATTAACAAGAGCCCATGCTGCATAAACAGCTATTACCCCACCTTGCAGCACTGTACAAGAACAGCACATTCAGAAACACACTTCAAAGCAATTCTAGTCTTACAACAACTCACTCAAACAGCTACAAACAGAACTGCTTGAAAGTTGATACACCAACTAGGAGAAAGGTAGGTAAACCACAAAACACCCAAACTATTTCAACAGGAAGCTCAAAAAAAACCCCAAACTCATACCCCCATAAATCATGTACTTAATCATAAAAGCAGATATACTTATGAAACTTAGCAGGAAACTGTGGGGTAATTTTGGATTGAATTTCTATTAAATATATAATTACTCCAAGTCTTTCTGTACTGATACATATTAACAGAAACTTGTAAATGCTGGGCTTACTTTTTTGTACTGTACATTCAGAAAATACAAGAAACAATAAAACTTCTCTGTGAGCTGAAAGCAACAAGTGTTTACTCAAAGTTAGAGTAAGTCTGAAATTTACTGGAATTTCATTTTTTTGAATGGAACGGAGGATATCCTACCATTCTGTCTGAAAGCAGCTAGTGTAACAGTAAGCAAAGGGAAAGCATGACTGCATATTCAAAGGATCTGTGGCTCACAGGAGATATTTCATGATTTCATATAACTGATGAGCAACCTGAATATAAATTACAGAAAAAAGCACAGAAAGACCAGAGAATCAGTAAGCCTGAGAGATGAAGGTGCAACATGGAACAACCTTCCCCGTATCTTTGTGAACTACTGCCTCGCTGCCCTGAGATTTTCCACATTTATCATTCCTCATGTAAAGTGCTAAATGTTGCACAGTGAATAAATGTGGCATTATTTCACCTCAAGGAAGATAAATCTACTGCTTCCAACTTTCAAGAGGAAGCGAGCAAACCGAGGAGCATCTAATTCACTCTACAAATAGTAGGACCTAACAGCAAAGTGCCAGTGGCAAAGCATAAACCTTTTTTGAGGGCTCAAACAGTCCAATTTAAGCAGCCCCGGCTCATGTCTTCACGTATAATAGCTCTCTTTTAGTGGTGCTCTCTGATTGCTAAATGAGTTTCAGCCCCAAACGTATTTTTATTCATTCAGTCTTAAAGATGCAATACTGATATGGTTGTATGGAAAAGCAGGGAAACAGAATTACAACAAAACCCCGTTCCCAACACCTTCGTAGGCGGATTGCGATGTAACCTGTTGTAGGCATGTTTCAGCAGACGGAAGAGCCAAGTAACAGGCTGCCGGGCGGGTGTGTGTGGCTGTGTGTGGGTGCCTCTCCCCGGCAGCCGGTGCCTCTGCTCGGGCCGTGCTGCGGCGGAGGCGCCCGGCGGGGCCGCGGAGGGGAGCGGAGGGGAGAGGAGGGAAGAGGAAGGGAGAGGAGGGGAGAGGAAGGGAGAGGAGGGAAGAGGAAGGGACAGGAGGGGAGAGGACGGGAGGACCCCTGCCCTGCTCGCCCTCCTCCTCCGCCGCCTCCTTCACGCCCTGTGCCCGCGGGCAGAGGGCAAAGTTTTTTCCCCGCACAGGGCGGCAGCGGGGACAGCCGCCACTGCGGACCTGCCCGCTGCCTCTCGCCGCCCGGCTGCAACTCTCAAGAAGTTTCAGCCAACGAACAGAAAAGCGGCTGAGCCTGCCTGCGTCCCCGTCATTCTCATCCATTTTTTTTTTTTTTTAACCTCTCTTAGTTTTTGTATTTATTTAATCTTTATCTACACGCACACACACACGCTCCTCCGGGAAGCCCCCGGGTGCCCCCCGGTCCAGCAGAGCCGTTCCGCTCCGCTCCGCTCCGCTCCGCGCACACCCCGCCGCGATCCCCGGCCCCGCTCCGCTGGGGCGTGCGCGCAGCCCGGCGGCGAGAGGCAGCGCCGGCCCCGCTCCGCGACCCCTGCCCGCTCCCCGCCGCGCCCGGCCCGTCCTTACCTGCGATCTCCTGGTAGGGCACGCTGGCCAGGCTGAAGCCCTTGGCGCTGTACGCCTGCCGCACCTCGCCGCAGCTCCGCGCCTTGCCCTCGGTCCCCGCGGCCGGCAGTACAGGCAGCAGCAGCAGCAGCAGCAGTAGGAGCAGCAGCGGAGAAGCATAGGAAGGACGCAGACAGAGAAGAGGAGAGGAAGGCTGGTTTGGCAGACAAAGGCAGCAGCAGCAGCAGGACAGAA
>CM031857.1:74450753-74512864 GCA_018697195.1 Certhia americana | reverse complement strand
TTCCTTCCTTCCTTCCTTCCTTCCTTCCTTCCTTCCTTCCTTCCTTCTCCTCGATGCAGTGATTAGTGCTTTCCAACTTAAAGTGTTCTCTGGCAGAGATGGACTTGATTTTGAGTTGGTATGTGTTGGTGAGTGAGCTTAGACTGCTAAGTTGGGTAAAATGCTGGCTTTTCCTACATTAATTTCGGGTAGGAGCACTTTTCAACAACTCAATTCATGCATGAGCATGAAAATGAAACATTTTATTTTAGTTATAAGGAATATTTTGATCACCAGGAAAAGTTTTTGTGTCTTTTATATTTCTCTGGAAAGATATAATAGCACTTAAAAATAAATTTTTAATGTTTTTCATACTTGGCAGTCAGATTGAAAATCAATCTTTTACCCTCTTGGAGAGCCCCCTTCCTCAAACACATTCAATATGGTAACATAGATGATTGCTTAGAATGAAGACTTTGCAATGCATCTGCTGGCCAGGTTTACCACAAGTGGACTTTTTTTTCCTCAAGTTATTCCAAAGAGGTTCATTCATTTCAAGTTCTACTGAGTGATTTTTTGCAAAGTTCTTCCTAAAGATCTGCAAAAAATCTAGAAGACATGATTTTTAACCTTTGTTTCCAAATAATTCTATAAAAATTTAATTAAAACTAATCATTAACACCCAATCATAATAAAAACATCAACGAAAAGTGGAGCAGCAGCCAGCATTATTTCCTTTATTCACTGGAATACTCTACCTCACATGGCTGAAACAGTTTTGTGGTGTGCAGTAAAGGACCTATGGAATCTCTAAACAATAAGGAAATATATAAGTACTGTACTGCTGCATCATTTGCAAAGCAGCCATCATCTTGAGCTCTGAATGGTTCAAGGACACGGAAAAACACGATTATAGATCTTAAACATTATAGTGTGTAGTACATAGGCATGAGATTGAGATTGTACAAGGAATTTTTGCTCCTTTTTTCATGTTTCTGAGTTATTTCCCTTTAGAAACAGGATAAATTATGTTACTTTGAAAGATACACTGATTTATTTTCAGGTATTATCAAAAAACTCTCCTTGTTGTCATGGGTATTAAGGGGACTGCATAGACAAAAGCATCTTTCACCTGACTTGACAATAAAGCTTTGGCAAATGTCAAAATGCTCCATAACTCAGCTTCACAAAAAAGAGAAGCTGACTTCTTGATTTTCCATTAAACCTATGCACTCCTTAGATTTGTAGCTTTCACATAATGGATTTCTAGCAAGAATGTTTCAGTGGTTGAGGAAATAATCACTAAGGTCCTCAGATGTCTGATAGAGTTCTGTTTGGTGAAGTGCCTCCGATGCTGCAGGTACTTCTACAGGCAGACAACTGCCTCTGTACACACCACCTGCCCCTGCACCTCTGCAGGAGCTCTGGCAGCAAGAGGGCTTCTAGGATCTAGCCTTAATTTCAGGGGAAGATCCATCCACACACAGGTTGACAAAGTATTTAGAGTACAGAACACATCCCTGATATCAAGAACCAAGTCACTCACACTCCAGGCTCTGCACAGCAAAAAGGAAATCTGAATATGATCCTTTTACTGTAAAACCATGAGGACAGGTATGGAAGGCACTTGTTCTTTTTTTAGGTCTACAGCATCTACTCTTGGGGGATGTTGTTCTTCAAAAGTCCAGAAATGGTTAATTGTATGATAATGAGGAAACACTTTGATTGAAACTGAGCTATGAGTTTGTCCCAATAAAACTTTCCAAGGAGCATTTCAATGAAGACATACATTGCAGAATAAAAAGGTGTCTTTTAACTGATTTTCCTGTCCAGAGCCTCCATAGAAAAACTTACTCAACATAGCACAGACTGCTCTTTCTTATCAGTTTGCCATAGAAGGGGAAAGTCTGTGTTTTTTCTTTGTAGTGAATGGTATTTGCTGCAAAATTAATGCAAAGCCCAATTCTTTCCAAAAAGTGAGCTCCAGAGGCACAGGTGTGAAAAACTCATCTTGCTCTAGAAGTTGCACTCAAAAATAGAATTGTCAACACAGCTGCTAGGTAAGTCCTCTTAGAAAAGGTTTTCAGATTCCTGGCCAAGAAAACAGACCTGCTAAATATACAGAATAATGAAATACGACTAGGTTTCTTTCTTCTGAAAATTTTCAGAGACAGAAGGCAAAAAATTATCTAAGATTCCATATGCTCACTTATGCATAATATAGGAGGCTTAGGCTCCCATAAAAAAGGTTTATAAGTGGTAATCAGTGATGTCATATTAATTATAAGCAATAAGCAGTAGTGGTTGCTCTTGAAATCTGCCGGCTATGCTATTTTGAGCAAATAGCAGCTTTTTATATTAGCTGTTCATTTTATTAAACCTTTTGTGAACAGATACTAGAAGTTTATGCACAGCAACTGAATGGGTAAGTCAAAATATCTGGACAGAACCAATGCTCCTTTTAGGTAAGGATTACACCAAAAAATTCTGTTCTTGTTCATAGTAATAATTATTTAAAAATATTTCTTTTCTATCTATTTATTTAAGATAGTGCCATTTAATCTGCCTAAACCTGGATATATAAAATACTGAACTACAGAGTACACTGAATACAGAGTTAACAGTATTCAATTTGCAATATGTTATCACTAGAAAAAAACTTAGCTTTATTTAGATCATAGTCCTGAGTAATGCAAAAACTCACAGGTATTCATTGGTGACAGTTTTAATTCATATTTTATCAATTTGCAGTATCATAGTTTTTCTGTTCAGCTGAAATTTAAGTCAATAATTTGCAATAGACAGAATATGGACATTATTTCTGATATAAATGTACAGCATAATATATGCATTAAAGCTGTGAATGTAAGGTTTATAGTTTTTAAATTACCATTTCCAAGCAATGTGTTTAAAAGTATATGATATGTTCTCTGACAAAGATCAAAGGGCTTAATATATTTTGTAAGTTACAGCTATAATGATTGCATTTGCAAAAGCTGTAATTTACTGGTCTATTTCCATAATGAATGGGAGCCTAACGAGTCACACAAGCTGATACATTCAGCAAAAATACGGGACATCTTAGACTTGACTTGGAATATGCATTATGATAATAGCTGCAGTTTACTGGAGAGTGAATTTTCTTTTATTTCTTGGCATGCTTACCTTGTCAGTCTCCTTGGGTTTGTTAGTTTTCTAAACCAAAATATATTTTAGGCATATCAGCAAATGAAGGGTGGGAGGAGGTTGCAATGATGCATTCATTCCTGTACACGCATGTGTTCTGAAAGGCTGTGAGAGAAGAAAAGCCACATTCTTTGGTAAAGAAAGGCAAGAAACCTGAGGATGAAAGGAAGCTACACCTCAGGCACAATGTAATAATTTCACTTTCCTTGGTTTTCTAAATGGAATTATGTCATCACCTTGTTGTCATCTGGTGGGTATGACATGCCATAATCAAACTAGAGTACTGTATAGCATGTGAAAGAATTGCTCCTATGGTGTCTTTCCTGTGGGTGTTCAATACAGATTTCCATGGGTCCATGAGGACATTAGACCAAAGCAACGGAAAATAAATTATCTAAGAATTGCTAAATGCAAGCTGACTTCTGACTCAGGAGTAACTTCAGCAACCAAATGGTCAAGATGAGATTGTCTGTAGACATTTGCCCTTTCCAGTACTTTCCATTGGCATGTGCTTTGGGCCACTGTTGGAGAAGGAGCAGCCTGTTAGGTCTACCCTCTGGTCAGAGCAAAGAAAACCATCCAAATGCTACATTCTTAATTTGGTTTTGATTTTAGGTATCTAGAACAGAAGATTACCAAAATGTAAAGTAAATGCCTGTGTCTTTGGATGCAGAAAAATGTGCCAGTTTATAAAGTGTCTTCAATGAATTCAGACCTCCAGCAGGAAGCAGTGCAGAGCTCCACTGAATGTGCATGCCTTGTAAATCCCTCATAAACCTCCAGTTTACCAACTACACCCTGCAGGTGTTACAGAGATTATCAAAAGCTATCTTTTTGCCACTTCCACAGTCAGGGCAGTTGACAGGAACTTTACCTTCTATAACATCACTGGCTCAACAAATACCATCACTTCCTTCTGAAAGTATGTTTTGCTTCATGGGAAAGCACAGTTCCTCCCTCTCATCCCTCCTTTTGAAGTCACTCTGACTTGTAACTGAGTAATATTCCATGGGCAGGAAAGTTTCTTGAGTCCCAGAAGGATTTTGTAGTTTGATTCAACACAGCTCATGTCTATTTGACCTTTAAATGGCAAAATTCAGAAGGTTTTATTAATATCAATGTAAAAGTCTTTGGTTCTGGGGTTTTTTCCTGTCCTCAGGACACTAAATCCCACATATGCAATTGAATAAAAGAATCGCTTCTCCTAAGGAAAGCTCACAGAAACTCTCTTTTATATTTACCTGCACACTGTTCAGATAAATAACCTTATGTTCCTGTTCAGCAAGCTACAAATCTAATCTTAGGGAAGGAAAAAAACCATAAATTTCCATGCAGTTTACTCCACTTTCTTCAGAGAACTTTTTTGCAGATATTACAAAGAAAAGGACTGTATTCTCTTAACAATGCTCAGGTTCAGGGAGTTCTGTTGATTTACAATTCTGATACAGAAAAATCAGTTATGGGTATTGATCTGTCCTTATTCAGTTCTTTGTTGGTTAATTTAGTGGCAGCTAGCTTTTCCTGTACTGCTTCAGTGATGTTTTGTAGTTCCCAGCTTTACCTTTAACTCTTCTGTGAAACTTAGATATTGTATTCAGCCTCCCTTCAATCTTCAGACAGTAGCTAGCTTTAATTTTAAAATGTGCATTTGTTAAACAGCTAAGATGCTTTATTTTTATTTCCAAGCTCACAGGTTTTAGAAGAATGCCTTTTTCTCTGGAGATTATTTTCATTATCCTCACGTGAACCCTTCATCAAAATGCTCCAGCTTATCTTCCTTTGATAATTTTCACCTCTGTCAGCAAAATTATCATTAGTATAACCATATCACCACCCTTTTTTTTTTCCCAAGCTCGAGGCCTTAATGTTAAGACTTCAAAAAAATGTTAAGAATGGGAAGGGCAGGAGTTTATTTGCAGAAGGCAAGAAGGTAAAAAAAAAAAAAAATCCAAAACAAAAAAAAAAGAGGGAGACACTTTGATTTCCTACTGCAGTTTCCTCTGCTGCAAGTACAAAATTGTGACCCTTAAAAATACATCAGTTCCAAAGCAGATAAAACACAGTAGAGAGATTGTGGGAACCCAGCAGATAAAGGAATGAATATTTGTATAGGAGCCATCAATCTTCCTACTTCTTATGGATGGTTTGTTCCCCGGTGACTCCTAAGGAGCATAAGACCCTGTGAGCATGTAAGGCAGCATGACAGGTGGCCAGTTGCCTCCAGGCAGCCTTTGAAAGACCATTTGCCTAACCTGACAAGTCACAGATAATTGTCTAACACGCTTCAGTTATCTGACAAAGTCTTAGGGTTGTGTCTTTGTGAAGACAACAGGGTTGCACCCTTCTCTCCCTAGCAAAGAGAAGGTGCTGAAGAAAGAACCTTGAAATTTGTGGCTGTGGAGACGCTTTCAGCCTCAAATCTTTGAAGATAAGCTTCTCTGCAGTCAGAAAGTCAGGCATCAATTCCTTAAGAAGAAACAGAAAAAAATTTTAAAGAGATTTTTCTGTATTATTTGTAATTCCAGTGGGAGTTTTGTATATGAAGGTTGATGAATATGCAGGAAGTCATTAAGCCTATTTGTATTGTTTTCCATGATTGTTAGAAAAAAATTTGGAATTCTTACTCTTTAGTTTTGCTATTTTCAGTAAGGGTGGGCCAGATGAATTTCTGAGGTCCCTCATAACATATATTATTCTATAACTCTGTGTCCTCAATGTGATATTCTAATTCTTGGGTGAGAAATAAAGTTCTACAAAGAAAAAAAAATTCTGAAAATTTCTGAAAAGAACTTGGGACCCAGCTCCATATTTCTGTGTACTTCCATATGGTGGGTCTTGGCTATAGGAGTCATGAACATGGCAGCAATGGCTCCTTTCTTGCAGCTTGTGAAACTGGAATAATGAAACTGGCTTGGGACAACTGAAACTGGTGCATACTTTTTTTGAGGTTGAGCAGAAGAACAGTATTGTTATGTCTACACCTAGAATCCAGTCTTCTGGTTTTTTTGTTTTTTTTCTTTCTGGACTTTTTTATTGGATCCTGTTCAGTGCATATATAGTGACTGGACTCTTCTCAACTCAAGAAAAAACATTGGCTCCTACCCTTCTTACGCTTCCTTAGTAGAATGTTCTGTCTACCTAAAAAGGCTTCCTGCTGCTTGCTTTCAAGCAAGTTAAATGGGTATAAATCCTACTGCAATAAATATTTGCAAAATACACAGCTGACAAAACTCACAATTCTTAAGAGTGCCTTTGGAGACCTTCATAGAAACCACAGGTGTCTTAATGTAAGTTTAAGTGAGCCTTGGTAGCTTGGCACATACACTGTGCAGATCCCTTTGTAAATTTGTTATTTCCAGAGAAGAATTAGTCTTATCATACTTTTCCTACATCATGTACCTTTTTTTAAAATGCAAAGTTCAAAAAAAAACCAAGCAAAGCTTGAAAAACCAAGCAAAATTCTTCCAAAAGCCATGAGTTAAAACAAGACAAAACAAAAAAACCCTCTAATCTCAGTAGAACTATGGCAATTGATTTCCTCACAGATACTGTCCCTGCCTGTAATTTACTAGATGTATGCAAATTGCATATGTTTAAATGAATATGCTAAATATTGCATAGTTAGTCTGGCCATGTGCAGTAGATCGCATTTGGGCACACATAAACCATCCACGTGCAGAGTCCTTTTGTCTGGATTTCAGTTTAGATTTACTGAAGTCTTATGGCTCCAGCTGCTGAAAAATTCCAGATCACTAGCCAGAGAAAACTCAGATAAGTAATAACAGGCAAAAAAACATATTGCCAAACAATGGATAGTAACAACTAGAACAATACACATGTATAGAATGAACTAATGCACCTTCGATATCTAACCAGACAATAGAACAAAATATGTGAAGAATGAAAATGTAGGAAAATTCAAGACATTCCTTTCTATTGCTAGAATTTGCACATTCCTCTTCCTAATGACCTGTGCACTCTTTCAAATTATTTGAAACCAGTGTTCCAAACCAGTCCAGGTCTTCTTTCTGGTAGGGAAGAAGTGTCATGCCCCTTATCCCCAGGGCTACAGCCAAGAGCTTTGAGGAACCCCTGAAGTTGTGGGGTTTTTGTGTCCTGTCTGAGTCCTGGTAATTCCCATCTGTGTAACAACTCAAGGACTAAATCTGCATGCAATCTAAAAACTTCATACCATCTTGTCAGAGCAGCTTAGGGCAGAGCTTCGCTGCATTATATCTGTAATCTACAAGTCTGAACATCACTTGAATACCAAATCATGCACATCTTGCAAAAATGCAGGAATTAAGCAAGAGACTTAATAACATAAGTCAAAACGCCGGGGACATGTAAGGAACATGCAAATATTTAGCTGAAGAGCACATTTCCATACCCCTTATGCTATCTGTCCACCACAAGATCTTCCCTCTTTTTTTGTCAGTTGGTAATAAAGTTACGCTGGCATTTTGAAATACAGGGTGATTACTGGAGTGAAAATGAGCATGATGAATACCATGCAGTGTACATTTTCTGCTGTGGTGGGTAAGAAAGATTTCACTCACTAACTCCATTGTCATCCTGAATTCATCCCTGAAATACCTTTGCAGAGCTTCTACAAATATGTTTATGTGCTCTCATAAAAGTGGCAGATCATCTGAATTTGAAAACTACAACTTCCTTCATATTTTTTAAAGTATATGTGTAAGTAAGCACAGAATACATGAGAAAGAATTCTGCTTTACACCTGCAGAGACAGTGTCAGGTTTCTGAATATTAAAATATATAGCATATATTGTTAAAGGTAATTAATGACAAAGTATTGAATACTGCCTTGAATACTGCAAATATGCCTGTCACTGTCTTTATGGAAACTATGCTCATCCCTAAGAAGTTATGCTCAAATTGCTAGCTTAAATTATCAGTGATAATTTTTTCTTCAGAAAAGAATGACAGTTTACCATGAATTTATGAAGCTATAGATGTATTTATCATATTTTGATTCCTTTTTTTTAATCAAAAAACAATCAGGAAAATATGTTCCAAATCATCAAGAGAGATGAAGCTATTCCTTGGTTTCAAAGGTGATTTGAATGATAAACCTACTTCTTTAAAATGATACTTTAGGTTTAGAGTTTTCTGACATGTATTCTATACATAATGTACGTATACATTGTATTATGATCTGAGTTTGGGCATTTGTTACTTAGATTTATTACTAAGTTTTTGGTTAATAAAGATGTCAAATGTAAGACATATATCCATTTCTTCTTTCCCTGAAAATCCTTGACAGTTGCATGCAACCTCAATGAAAAGAAACAAAAGAGTTGTAAGTCAAAATCTCATTTACCACATTTAATACATGGGAGTTTATTTGATTTTGTTACTGTTTGGGGTTGGGGTTTCTTTTCTCCAAGACGTAAAGGAAAAAAGAGGGTGGAAAAAGAAATTTTAGGCTTAAAAAAATATATGGAAGTTGGATGTTTTTTATAAATTGTGGGGAATTGAGGTTTTATATAAATTTTATGTACTGTAACAGTTGGGATAAAAAATGTATTATTTATTAACTGAAAGCAAACAAACTGAAGCAAAACAAATATGGGATATCTTTGTTAAATAAAAGTAATTGGTCACTTTCTAGAAAGGCTGTAAGTTATGTGGTTACCTGAAATGTTAAGTTACAATAAAGTTATAGTGAGGAATGGTGCAAATTTCAAATTAATGTGTACAACTCATTTGTCTTCTGAATGATCCCATAGTAAGAAGCAGAAGAAATGCATACAGAAAAAAAAGATACATCAAGTAAATAAAAGTAAGTTTTAAGAAATGTAGCTGAGAGGATCAGAGGATCTGTTTCATTAGGTTTTTCCTTTGCAGTGTTTATTAATAATTGGCCGCTCAGTTCTGCTGGGTAGTGCTACAGGTAAAGAAGATAACAGCCTAAGGCCTTGATGAGAAATAATCACCAGATTTTATCAATAGACTTTTAGTCCCCACCTATATTTCTTCATAGTATCTGCAATTTTATTGATTACATTTCTCTGTTTATTGCAGAGTCTGTGATTAAAGATCCAGCTGGCAAAGGTGACCAGCGTTAATCAGACCCTATCTCTCCTGACAGTGATCACTGCAAAAATATTCTCAGTGTAAAATAACCATCAGCCCTGTACCAGGGAAATATTTATGAAGGTATTAGTGTAGCAGTAGGTGAAATGTTCTGCAGCTAGCAAATCTTGGCTAATGAATTAGTACCTGGGAATTTTACAGGAAAGTTACTTTCCAGAAGAACTAGGGTATTTAGGCTCAATTGGGGGGGGGGGGGGGGGGGGGGGAGATGATATTTACAAAGTACTTAAATAGGAAGACAGTGATCTCAGTTTAAATGATTGCTAACAAAACTTGGCCTCATATATTTCCACTTCACCTTATCTATTAAGTCACAGAATACATCTTAATCTCCAAATGGTCAAATCCAGAATGTTAGTGTTTTTAGCTGATGAGTGAAGCCAGACATTTTCACCTAAATCATCTCACAAAATATAAACAGGTAGGTCTTTCATCTGTTATCCAATCTTGTACTTTGTGAAGGAAAAGACTGCATGTAAGGTATGTGGAATTAATATTCCTCCTGGGGGCCACTCTTCATTGTATCAGAATTATCTCCTTTTCTGGTTTTCTTATATATGGAATTCTGTGAATACCACAAAGCACAAGGTACACAGCACATCCTTTTCATCAACACCAGCTTAAGGAAAACAGAGATAGCTTTTCTTTTCAGGAAGGAAAAGTCCATTTAAAACTAACTGTCTTAAATAAACTCAAGATGCTGCTTCACACTAAGGAGTATGCTGATGAAATGAAATGTTGACAGACTAATAACAATATTCATTTTAATAATACAATTGAAAATATATAAAATGAGTGTTCACAGCAAGAGATCAAAACCTTGGGTAACAGGAGGAAAATAGAGAAAAATATTTATTCCACAGAAGTAATGTTGTACAGGATGAACAAATCCTTTTCTTCACTAGACCTTCATAAAAAAAGCCCAAAAAAACCAAAGGAAATAATTTTTTTTTTTTTTAAATATGCTTAAGGAAGATGTTCTTTTGATTCAACTTTTGGCATCCTTGCAATATAAATGTTCTTCTAACATATTTACTACTAGAATATGTTTTCATCATCTTAATCTCTGTGATCTCTGAGAAAAAACATTCTGTGGGTGGTAGAATAATGCCATTTGAGTCACAGCATATTTCTGCAGATGCTGGAAAAGGACAGTTTTACTGACAAATATTTACTTATTTAAAGCAACCAACAAAAGTACATAGTATTAAATCATCTCAATTTTATTACTCATCTGAGGTGGTTTAGTACACCAAATCCCAACTTACAAATCATTCAGAGTTCCTACACAGGAACAAGTGTCAATGATTACATCCCTTCTCTGTGGTACAGGAGACACAGATTGTAAATTTTACATTGGCAACACTCTTCCTGCTTTCACATTTTTTAAGCCTTTATTTGCATATAACTGAGCTGTGGCAGAAACTGCCAGTGGTAGTAGTCCTCTTTACAGACAGAAAACAGAATTTATCATATACTGGTGATTTATCAGAGTGGATGTAAGCCCCTTCTCTCTCCCTGATGTAGTGAAGTCTTCTGACATGCTGACAGCCAGCAGGTGAGAGCATCAGTGACTGAAAACATTACCCCAGCAGCAGAATACTCTTGGCATTGTGTTTTGTACCTGTTCAATCCAGCATGATGCAAAGGGATTGTCATGCAAAAAAAGAGTTCAATGTCCTTTCTCATCCTTTTGCCTGGCAGATATAGTGTGGTTTATTCTGGGAGATGTCCCACATTTTAATGTCTTTTACAGACGTGGTTTTTGTTTTCTTCATACTGTGTACAATCTAGAGAATTTGGACAAATTCTGCTAGAAATTGCTTTTTAGATATTTAAATCTTTCTTAAATGTCTCTTTTTCATCCTTCCTGAGGATATAATCATATATCTCACTCTGCCTCAAGGTGAAGATTAATCAAAGGTGTTTTCATTACTTCCACCCCATTTACTTTCATGCTCTTTCCACTCTGTGGATCACCAGCATAGGTTGCTCTCCCAGCTGATGTCCTTTTGCAATGTAAAAGCAAGGAAGAGGGCTACTAAGAGAGCAGGTGGTGAGCCTGCTTCCCATTTTTCTACACAGGAAACTTGAATGAAAATACAGACTCATGCATATGCCCCACTGAAGGGAATGCTTCCTAATTAAAGTAAGCTGGATTTCCACACACAGCCAGCAAGTCTGAGCTCCTCTTTTGTCAACAAATGCCAAGCAGTAGCAAAACAGGATAGCCACTAGCCATTGTAATGGGAGAGGGAACAATTCCTCTTCCCGCTCAACTCTGTATTATGTTTACTTCTCCTGCCCTGGGTGGTCTTGCAAAGGGAGCATCCTCTGGATACAGACACACTTTCTCCCTAGCCTTTTCCCCACAAGGCAGCATCTATCCCTGCTGTAACCTCAGTGGCTGCAGCTTGCAGTACCAGCTTATATTAATGTGTCATATATTAATGTACTAACCTTTTCAGAGTTAAAGATAATAGTTAAAAGTAATAGGTTCAAAGGTAGAGTACTTATGCATTACAAAACAGATTTTATCATATTAACCAGTTTATGAAATATGGTTTTGCAAGGCAATCTGGTAGCTGAAGAGAAGTGTAGTAATCAGTGCATTAAAACTGTACAAGAAAGATTTTTTTAGAGATATCAGTGATCCCAAATCAGAAAACTTGTTATAAATCTTTCCACACCTACTCCTTTTTATCCTAAATAGCAACACTTCCCTTTTGTCTGCTGAGAAGAAACAGACTTGAACCACCTGGTCAGCCTCAGGTTCTCTGATTTTTGAGACAACACTTTTTCCAGACAATATTCAATACTTTTTGAGGCTGAGATTTCTTTATCCTATTCTTACAATTTGGGGTTCAAATATGTGGTCAGTACAACAAAACCAACAAAGAGACTATTCACTTACCTGACACAGTCTAAAATGATAGAATTTTAACTCAGCAGTTGCTGTGTTTCAGTCAGTAATAGGAAGATAACGGAAAACAACTCACTGGGCAGTACATAATGTAAAAGTACATCAGTAGCATAAGACAACACACAGAAGCAAACCCTGGAGAGAAACACCAGTAACTCATTCTTGCCATAACAGAACAATATTTCAAATCAATTTACTTCATATCCCTGTAATGTTTTATCCTTGACTGTATTATGAGGTTGTAAAGACTGTCACTTATTGACAAAAAAAACCGTTGTGGATTCAGTTAAATAGACTGGGGGGATTTAAAAGATATAACCAGGATACTTTGAAATACTTTCTTTCACTGACAGTTCAGAGTTGATCTAGTAAATGGGGAGATAGGATGTTAATCAAGCAACAATTAAAAATATGAGCTGACCTTAATAAAAATCAGTAGGTAAGGTTATGAAATAGTTTAATTAACAG
Organism: Certhia americana; assembly: GCA_018697195.1. Taxonomy (NCBI): domain Eukaryota; kingdom Metazoa; phylum Chordata; class Aves; order Passeriformes; family Certhiidae; genus Certhia; species Certhia americana. Next base: position 74,500,188 of record CM031857.1, on the reverse strand, counting down.
AAATTTAATATTAGCTGATTCAGATAATTTACCATGCTGACCGTTCAAGCTTATTTCAGTTAAGAAAAGAAAGAATTAAAAAAAGGATGCAGTACAGCACAAAACTTTAGCATCATTTCATGATTTTTCCCAACCCCTTTAGCAAATTACGTATCTTTAAATGAATTTCCATTTTCTGTTCATACAACAGGATTCAAACAGCACAGAAAATTTGAGGTTAATGCTGACCTACTTGCATAATGCAAATTCCATAAAAATACACAGGATCTGTAATGAGTAAAACCAAGGACTTTATTTTTCATTGGGACAGGTAACACCGAGCTATGCTTTTTTGTGCTTATAATTGCAAACATACATTATTAAATCATCTCATTACACCAAATAAAACCTCTCAAACTTTGTAAATCACACATGCCAATGATTTTTCTAAAGCTCAAGGTTCACTCTGGCTGTCACACGTGCAGCGTCCCCAACATATACCAAGTCACAGCAAATAACTTGTCAACAAGTTGACAACAGGATTTCTGCCTAAATTCCAAGTAAATTCATGTGTACAAGCAATACAGTGCATGAAGTTATCACACAAATAAGGAAAAAAGGCACTAATGGGTGCCTCACGTTTTTAAGACTAGAAGACTACTCAGAAAATTAATTTTGTATTTCTTCTGTGCTTATCTCTTGAAAGAATGCTTAATAGATGTTTTTGAAAAGTTTACATGTACATTATTTCTCATGGTCTAAGCAGCCTTCAAGTTTTACATAATTCATTTGAATTTTCTCACTTGTTTTTTTATTGTTCTTTTGAGCTAATGAAATGAAAATTAAGGCAGTATAAAATGTGAAATTAACACTGTTGTTCTTGCTTTATTAGTTTTGACCATGCTTCTCATTCAAGGACCAAAGCATTTTTTCTGGCTTTCAGACACATAGTTCCTGTTTCATCCCTAGGAATTTCAGCATCTCAAAGCCTTCTAGAAATTCTCCTTGCAGCTGCTGCTCAGGGACGCTCATGACTCTACTGTCCACTCAAAAAAGCAGAGCATAATTTGCTGGCATAATGGATTTGCATTCTTGAGAACACTTGCAGTCCAAATGACATGGGTAATGACAAGTTCCCAAGAATGTCTGGCAACATTAAGATTGTGAGGGTGAGTTTTAGAGAACTGACTGAAGGTCTAACCTGCCTTGGTTACTGTGCTGCTATGTACTATCCTGCAGTAACCCTAAGGCTTGAAACAGGACAAAACTCGGAAAGCATTATAATTTAGCATTAAAAAAAAAAAAAAAAACCAAACCAAAACTATATAACTAAAATACTTGTAGTTCCTCCAAGGAGTCATGGAGCTGGGATTTGGTTGGGTACTTTCATTGGTTTGGGTTTTTTTTTTTTTGGTTTGGGTTTTTTTTGTTTGTTTCTTGGTTGGTTGGTTGCTTGTTTCTTTTTTCAAATAATATTATTTAAAAATCAAGACAAATGTAGGATTCTTCCTTTTGGTGCTTAATTTTAGCATATAACATAGAAAAGGACCAAATATTTAAATTTCTAATAAACAAAGCCATGACTAAAACTATGGTTAAAAATAACAGGAAAAGATTCATCTTATTGAAGATGAATCCTATTGTGTCCTGCTGGTATTTGACAATATATTATTCATCTTCTTATTCTGGCTTCAAATGCTTTGGGTTTTATTTCCTTGTAGTCCAGGCTGAAGCTTCACAGAGGTACTGGTGGATTAGGAATGGCATTCTCCAGTTTAGTAGTCCTGCTAAAGAAAAAACCCATGTCACCATTTACTTCCTCTCTTGCTCCAGCTGGAAACACAAAATACAAAGATCCCAGGTTGAAATAAGAAGAGTTTACTGGAAAGAGCGATAATATAGGAAAACAGTCACAGCAACAATATTAATAACTAAAGTGCACAAAGGAAAGGGTGTGGAACTCAACCCTGCCATAGCCACACCACCCAAACCACTCCCTCCAGTCAGAACCACTGTTACCCCACTCCTCCATTCACCCCACTTGCTTCACCAGCAAGAAATGCTCTTCTTCTTGGAAGAGCCTGGCAATGACACAAGGTGACACCAAATACCAGTAGGGTCTCAGCCATTCCCACACGGCTCCAGCCTCCACTCCCTCACAGCTACTGCAAAAAATTCACTCTGTCCTTTGCTGAAATCAGGACACTACTTAAGACATGAGACAAATGGCAGACCAATAAGCAAGCGGAGACAATTCTCCAGAGATAAGTCTTTACACAACAGATGAATGTAAAATACATCAGCTGCATGAAAAGGCATTGCTTATTAATAAAGCCAGTCTTAGGACATCTTAAAATCCTTGCTACAATTTTATTCCAATAAAACAATCTCTATTTATTCTAAACCAAAGTAATTTTAGCTTTTTTCATTCAACATTAAACTAAATGAAAAATCATTAGTAAATTATACTGATAAGACAAGATAATAGCTTCTTTATAAACATGGAGCTATTCCCCAATTCCACATGGAAAAATTATTAACTAGAAAACTAGTTTATTTGCAATGTAATTGCCAAAATCTGATCATTCTTCCATCACATCCTATCCCTCTGAGTATTAGTCCATCAGAAACAATGCAGCATACCTATTAATTCAGGGACCAGTTCCTGCTGCAAACTTGTCTCCTCACTTTCCTTCTGAAAAAATGCCAGTAAAAGGAAACAGTCTGCAAAAATATGGGGCAAGGAAAGAAGAAACAGATAGAAGAGTGCAGCACCTCTGAAGGACCAAGACTGAAATGCCATGGTACTGTACAAGGTACTGGAGGGAGCCCACAGAATTTTCAGGGAAGCAACAGGAATTATAAACTTCAGGTTGAAAAAAATTGTATAGAAAAACATTTCTGATGTTTTTAAAGGCAAGAAAAAAGACAAAGACTGAGATGATTCGTGCTAAATTGCCCAGAATGACATATGAACTAGACTGGGCAAAGAAGTACATTGTCTAAAGAATGAGTTTGCTTTAAGGAAAGATAAGGTAGACATGCACGTTTGCCTTCTTTTCACAGAAAAACCTTGTTTCTGCTGGCATTAGGAAACTTGTCTCATCAGTCTGCTCTCGTATCCTTTCACAATCTCAGGGGCCAGACTCAGACCATCACTTTAACCAGGAGGATGTACAGTACAGTACAAGAGACAGTACAGAAGGTCCGACCCAAAAATAAAAGAACTGGGAGATGTTTTCCAGGTAGGCAAAAACAGGAAACTTGACACTAAGGGATTTATACCTAGTGCCACTGCAAACAGTACTGGATGCAGCTTAGCCCTGTGCAACTAACTGTTCCATCTCTGCAGCATGATAAAATTGCTAGTTGCTTTGTATCTGTGAGATGCAGCAATAGCCAAAAATCAGGAAAGATTACCTATTCAGACACAGGGATTCTATTATACCTGGGAAAGCAGTGAGAGATCCCATAAACCCACAAGACAATGTGACCTGTGTTCCAATGGAAAAAGGTTTCACCACATGTAACAGAAGAATTGAGTTATATTTGCGCCCAAATTTTTGACTCAAGTAACTATACACAGACAATCTATATAGAAACTCTAGTCCTTGCCATTTTCCCTTCAATTTACATGTCAATAGGAGAATACAACAAAGTAGGCTGTTATTCCTTTTTTGTTATTTTATTGACACATCAAATCCCCTGAAAAAAACCCTTTGCTGTTTTAATGTTTAATAGTTGTAAATAATTTATGTACTCTTTTTTTGGTTTGGTTTTCTTTTTGCTTTTTTGTGGGTTTTTTGTTTTTGTTTTTGTTTTTGTTTTCATGTGTGTTGCCTGAGGACAAAACTCAGGGTTATTATTGCTAGTACTGGGAGAAGCAATCCTTTGGGTATGATCTTTTGTTTTCACTCTCTCTGAAACCTTCTAGCTCCTTCACTGCAGTGATGCTTAATGTGAAGAAGGTACCTGTCAATCACCCAGGGATTTGAATCTATCAAACTCCATTTTTTCACTCACACAAATTTTAATAAAGCCTTGCACTTCCTTTTTGAAAAACTTGTATATAGAGATATCCAAAGCACAAAAGTAGGGGAAAAAAGGAGAAGTTCAGTTTTCAAAGGCAAACACAGCAGTGAGGTTAACCACAAATTTCTCATTTATGAGCCTGTGGGAATATAGGACCAAAAGGAGGCTATTTATAGTGCCGTGAGGGCTCAGGACTCCAAGATTTCATTTTCATCTGAATGGGTGCCTCCTATCAGTCAATATCCAGGGAATATGATCACAGAATAATCCATTTTGAGGGAATTGAGCCCTATCTTTGAAAACAACAATGCTAATTAGAACACAATTCTGTACAGATATAGTGTGAATATTAAAAAACCCCAAAAATCCAACATTTTACTATGGTTAATACAAGGAAAAAATAGAAAATACGCTCAGGTAACAATCTTTATTTTCATGTGAATTAGATTAAATACTATTTTTATAATCTTTTGGGAAAAGTTGATAATAGGAGCTACATTGTTAGTGCAAATAGTATCCAAATATGCAAAATGGACATCACCAGATTATAATTAAACTTCAGCAAGCTGATTAGACTGATTCTATCTTTAGAAAGCAAAAAACATCATTAAAAACATTCACTCTATATTAAAAAAAAATGAGAATCTTTTTTTGTCTTGTAATATGTGGGGATAGTATATACAGAAAAGTAATCTTAAGTAATCTTAATTTGAAGTCTTTGTTTTTCTTCCATTTGGAATTGATTTTGAATCATTGGAAATTTTTTGACAAAACTTATCTTCCATAGGATAAGCAAAGTTTACTCTTTAAATAAAATAAACCAAACCTTTACAGCAGCTAGAAGTCATCTGAATTCTGAGTTCACTATGTAGTAATATCCTCCTTTCTGAAGAAAACCATGAAAAATATCTATATTGAAATAATTCCATGGTTTAACAGAACAAACTCATCAGGAGATATTCACAGAAGTTTGTCAGCTTATTTACTCACTCATTGCCTTTAGGTAGAAATGCAGAAAAACTGGGAGTTAACATTTTAGTCAACTATGAATTTTTGTGCATATGTGTTAAATTGTGTAAAGAGAAATGGTCTTGGCTGCTGAATCTTGAGCTTTGTATAAACTGACTGCCCTTCAGAAATTACAAGATCAGTACAAAATCTTCATTCCTTTCAAACTTTGAATCAAAACCACAAAATTAAGACACATTAGGGAAAATTGAAATGACCATACGATTGACCTTCAAAATCAAACTTACTTTCCCGCTTTCCTATGTCTATTATTTTAGCTTTATAAATTCTTTATTCATCATAACTCATAAAATAAAAAGGATGAAATATACAGGAGTAAACACATCATGTCATGATTTGAAGGAGCTGGGAGAAAATCAGTGTGACCAAATATGTTAAACACAGGGAGCAATCAATGATCCACGCAAACTTGCATCAGCAGTGTGCCGCAATGAATTGCAAAATTCAGTCTGAGCACCAGTAGCTGGATTTGGAGAAATTTTTGATCCTAACTGCCAAAACTCTTCAACAAGAAAAGTGCAAAGCACAGCTTGATCCCCTTCATGTCAAATGTGTAATCTCATAGATGTAACCTAGGAATTTTATTTTCATTTTTCTATGAGCAAATAAAAATGAGTTTTTCACAAAGCTATAAATAGAAGGAATGATAAACCAGTACACTAACAAGTAAGTCGTTCCTTCCTATATCTAAAACTTTTATATTTCCAAATAGAGCCCTAGTGGTTTCAGTAGACACCACTTTCTTGTCCAAAAAGTTGCTTCAAAAAGTCTTAATTAAAAAAAAGTAGCCTTCTGTAATAATTCTGCAAGTTTCTAAGGTTAATAGGTTTAATATAGAGTGGAAAAGTTATGAATTTCAGTAAAAGGAAAATAATAAAAATAATTAAAACCAGATTTCTACCTATGATAAACTATCCCTTATTTCTGTTTTCCATTTTCCTCAACTCTGGAAGACAAATTAGTTTTGAGTTTCTGTGAGTTTTCTACTCACAGTCCAGCATTGATTTTACCCCTAACTAATACTTAAACAATTTCAGCTTGAGAATGACTTATTTTCAGTTTGTCAACCTAACAAGAATTGAAATCATGGGGTTTTTGTTTTTCTTTTTTTTGCGCAGTCTGCATATGCACATTCTATTTTTAGAACAAGAGTGTTTTATTTAGACATCCATGAACTGTTGCTAGTTCAGATATTGTTTTTTCCATCTTGAACTTCAAAATAATCCCAGGCTACCTGCCCCAAATCAAATTGGGGGTGGCAGAGATCTTTCCCTATCTGGACATGTTTCTTAGAATGATTATGGTACTTAAGAATTTGGAATGGAGGTTCTATATTACTGCCATTATACTTACATATGTATGTGGAAAGCATAGCTGTTTTGAAACATGTGACAGGAAAAAGAGAATAAAGAAGAGAACTAGATCTGAATAGGTTTCCTTTAGTAATTATGGGATGTAAGCATAAGGCATTTCTATTCAATGCTGCTAACCATTTCACAACTGTCTACCAATAAAACAACAAATAGCTGTTAAAAAGGCACCATGACAAGTAATAATACTACAGCAATTAAAGCTCTCAGATATGTAAGAATATCAAGTGTTTCTTGACATAAATACAAGTTGTATTTTCAGATTTACAGCTGGATGACATGGGATGAGAGTATTTGATTGCCTTTCAATAACTCAAGTACTCTACAATCATACTGTCCAACTCACACAGTATGTAGAAGTATAAACAGGGAAAGCATATCAAAAGCAAAGATCAGCTTCCACTCTGGAAAGACAGATAAACCAAATGAATTGCAGTTTATAATAGGATTCTGTTTATCCATAATATGCAAAACCAGCAAGAATCAATAGCTCCATTATACTTGGACTTAGAGGCATGGAAATAAATACCAGACCCAGAGTTCACTGTCAGCTTTCTGAAGTTCACAGTGTCAAAGTGTTCAAGCACCAGCTGTATCTAGTGTTACTAACTTCAGTTATGTTCCAGGAAAACAAAAAATGTACAAATGCTTGCTAATAATTCCCTTATGACACAGCTTCTGGTTTCTTCAGGCAACATTTCTGATCTGCATCTCTCTCCCATTCTGCCCAGTCTAGTCTCCTCTACGATTTTTGATAGTGGGCTTTTAGATAGTCTTGATACTACCTGCCTGCCTGACTGGGTAATGAGGCTCAGTAGCCCTCTGTAGATGTGTATAAACTGAGGACAGATTGATAAAATTGATTGTCTCATGTGAGGTGCTAAAAAGCTTCCCTTTGAGACCCTGACATCGGTCACAAATCTCTACAACTGATAGCACCTGAGGAATTCATCCAGGCAGTAGAAGGAAAGCCTTCCTTCATGCTGGAGATGGCAGATTGACCTGGCAAACCTGCAAAATCTTTTACACCACTCATGGGAAAAATAGAACCAGCTCCCATTTCTTAAAAGAGAAGCATTGACACATACAAACACAAGATAATCTAAGCATTGTGGCTTTTAGTCTTTTAGAGGCTCCTCCAAGTGTGTTTGTGAGGAGCAATTAGTAAGAGAGTGACAGTACAGGTTCTCTCAGCCCATCTGTAGGACAGGTAGCTTTTAGTGAAAAGGGCTTTGTGTTTACATACAGCATCTGAGGGTATAGGGACTTGCATTTTGTTTGTTGGTTGGATTTTTTGTTTTGGTTTGGTTTTTTAACCAGTTTTTTCAAAAGGTCCTAACTAGACTACTTGTTGGCAGACTGAAAGTCTGATGAAGGACATGAGAACATGGCAGTGTCACACATTCCACTTTTCAGGACTTTTATTCACAAAATAATTAAGCCATTCAAGCACAAAATAAAAAGCTGGGATTCTATTCCCTGCTCTGATAAAATGAAATCAGAACATCATCTCACAGTGAATACATTGATTAACTTGTTTTCTGGCCCCTGGAACTTTATATTCTTCAACTACCACAGTCTCTTCAACTTTATATTCTATACTGCAACAGCCTCATTGTATAGAATAAAAATTAGTTTCTGTCTTGATGCTTTAAGATGTGAATTTATCACTCCTTATTTTGAAGGAGGGACAGCAAACTAGATCACTTACATGTGCTTAGTAAGCTAGCAGGTCTATTCATCCTTAGAATTTTTAAAAGAAAGTAATTTGGTAAGATCAGTGTACAACATGTGTTTAAAGCACAACTTCTTTATCAGGACTTACAGGGACCTAAAGTACTGCTGCTGCAAAGCAAACTTGATGGTGAAACCATCAGATGTAGACAAAGTAGTGTCCAGCTGTAAGTGTTTGTAGAGTTGGCCAACTCTTAATTTTGCACCTGGGCATTTAAATTTGCCTTTTACTGATTTAAGAAGAATAAGCCTTTCTTGATGCTAGTCCAGATTTATCTTTCTACTCAGCTGTTTCTAGTCCAGTACATCTTTGTCAAAGACAAATACATAAGAAACAAATAGGCCAGGGCTTTGTTTGACTGTCACAAGATCATTTTACACTGCTCCAGATTTGCCAATGTAGCAGTAAAAAGGGAAGATTTTCTTGGTTATGTAAATTCCTTAAAAGCTTACTGGAATCGCATATAAGATCCAATGAGAATAGTTTCAAATATGCAGAAATAAACAGAGTTAAGGTGCTTTAGAAAATTTTACTGTTTCTTTGGGAATAATCTGCATAGAAAGAAGGAATTAAAATCTGAAGAAAGTGCTCATCATGCAATTTCTAGCCAATTAAGTCAGACTAGAGGCAGTGGTGTTAAGAGATGAGTAGTCAGATATAGTCATTTACTGATAGTCATTTATTTTTTCCCAGTTTCTTGATGACTAAGGCATCAAATGGAATGGAAAAGATGCTCAGTCTTTGAGTTTTCAGATTCTGAAGCGAAGAAGTTTTCACTTGAAAACTAACTTCAGAAATATTTATCAATAGTATAAAAAATCATACACACGAAGTTGAAGAAACTATGAGGGGAATTCGTACTAACTTACAAGTTTTATTACAAATGAAGTTCCAGCTTTGATGAAAGTTGAGATCAAGTCCAAGCTAAAAATTTATACCTTCCAGTGTATTTTATTCCATTTGAAATAATTAGCTATCTGGCATCAGGGAGAATGTGCAGTGATCTAGTACGTGTTCTGCCTTTGACAACATGTCATCTAAGCCCTCAGCCACAAAGGAAATGTGAACTTCCACTTGTAAGTTGAATGCTTACATGACATTCATATCTACTGTAAGGTTCTCACATACAAAACACTAAAGGCAAAAATAGTTTCTTTTTTTTTTTTTTTTTTTTTTGCTGTCCTCTTTCTATCTTTCCTTTTCCCAAAAGAGAGAGAAGTAAAGAACCTTTCCATTGACCAAATTTTATCAGGCTTCCTCTAGGCTGTCCATTTCCTGCTAATTAAAAATCTCAGGGGTCTCACTGACAGATCCAGAGGCTCCAGTAAGTAAAAGAGAAGCAATTGATTATTATACTGTTATAATTAAGTTATTGTAATATTTAAAGAAAACATCAGAACCAAGACATGCAGAGTGTCTTGCCTCCAGACTTCTTGATTCTATCTGTCTCTGCAACAGTTTTGTCTTGGAAACAGCTAGCTGGCACAGTCCACAAAAGGAATGGTTTAAAACATAAGTGCCACAATTGATCAAGTTATATTTAAGTAATAAATTCTGTCCTGACAGTGTTTGTTGGCATTGCCCAGAATTTTGACTGGTGTGACGTTAAGAATGGTGCCAAAATTAAAAACACCAACTTTGTGTCAAAATTTGGATTCTGGACAATGGCAGGGCCTAAACCAAATAGAAGATACACAGTTAGATGATTTAGCACTTCATTTTAAAGTATCTGGTATATTCAGTGGGATCCACTTCCTTCTACACAAGTAACCCTTCCCAGAAGCGTAACTAAAGAACTCTCAAAGGGCATGGGGATACAGACAGTTTCTGTTCAGCTATCCAGAATATCAAAAATCTGGTTTGTCCTACTAGGCCTCTAATGAAGAAGAACGATAGTTTTCTGCCTGATATTAGCTATATGTTGTATCTGTAGACAGCAGGAGAATTGGAGAAAATGAGTGTGGCTGTGACCTTTACCAGGTGTCTCCACATCTTAGTTTGGTCTTTGATGCACTGTTCTAAAGGGTCTTTGGAGCTGAAACTCTCCTCTCTCCCACACATTCCATGTTTTGATGCTTGCTCAAAGCCTGGAGACAATACTAGTTTAAACTTGCACACAAGTAGTTATTACAACAGAATAGGAGATTTAAGCTGTGGATTCTTAGCAGATTAGGGCCAGGCAAATCATGTCTGACACTATTTTCCTCCCTTTTTTCTTGTGCTCTTATGGTTATATAGCCAGACAAGCAATTTCTTCAGGCAACTGACTTGGCTTAAAAAATATTGTTTTCCAGGTAACCTTTTGACTGACCATTCACAATCAGATGGCAAGAGACCCAAGGATGAACTTTTTTTCACTGGCTTGCCTGACAAAAAGAGTATAACTGCTCTGTAAGTGCACGCAGTCTCTGGACAGAAAGATCTGTTTATTGCATCGAACTTTCTTGAAAGCTAATTTTGAGGTAACAGACCTAAGAAAATGAAAGCATCAGTTTTGACATCTGAAGGTAAATTGTTAAAATACCAATATATGGAAGACTATGCAGCTAATTAACTTTTACAGCCAATATATAGGCAATTAACTTTTTCACATTTACCATATGTTTATCCTCCTGCAGGGAGTATTTCCAGGAGGAAATCATAATGGGAAATAGCTCTGCTTTTATATGGGAATAAGATGTGTTGATGATAGCTACAAATTCTTACGTAGCTCATGGTATCTTCAAGAGAAGGTGCTGTTGAAATCTAAGAAGTGAAGTGTAGAAATTCAGCGATTAATTTCATGATTTCACAGCGTTTATTTCCATAGGTGGTTAAATATAAATGGTCCTTTGTCTTTTCCTTAGAACAACTCAAAGCAGTCAGTATCAGCAGTACCCAGGAAAGAACAGCCCATCAATTCAACAAGACTCTAGCTGAATTAATTGACACATAGACATACACCATGTTTCTAAGCTCCTAGATTGCTCCTCTCAGGAATAACCACATATTACCTGTCTATTATACAGTAAATGTACAGTTTCAGGTCATGGCTAAGCCTTTGTTGTTGAGATGAAGACCTCTATTCAAGCTTTTTTTTATGTTGGGACTTGTCTCCTAAAATATTGATAATATCTGCTCTTATCTCACTGTGGCATATTTCAGTTACAGATAATTGTTATACTGATGACTTAAGTTTTAGCTTTCATGTTTTCCAGATTCTGTACTACATTAGTATATAATTCTGAACTTCATACAAAGTGTTAGCAAGTTCTCCTCACAGTTTAGTTAGACAAAATAATCCTTTTCCAGACCAAGAACCAAGGACACTGTTGCAGCTCCTGGTCCAAAAAGTGTAAAAAAACAACAATGAATTGAGGAGAGCAAACTGGGAGGATGGGACTACATAACCTGAAGCTGTAATTGGACAATTATGTATGTAAATATGTAAATGGAGCAAAACCTGTAGAAAACTCATGACCCAGGGTCCATCTTGGGTGGAGTTACAGCCGGGCTCTTGTACTGCCCAAGGTGTAACCTTTGAAAGCCTTTTAATAAATACCTACTTTATTCCTTTAACACTGTCTAGCTTCTGTTCTAGACAACCTCCCAAGGCATCAATAACACTGGCTAGTGCTCCTGCAGTCGTCCTTTCTTCACTGTAACCAGATGACTGCAGGCATCTTGCAAACATCTGAAAATATTAAATGCAGAAAAACTTTGCTGCCAGTTCATAATGCTGTCTTGAAATTATAAAACTAAAATGCATAAATTAATGTGTTGACTGCTTTGTCTGTGACTGGTTTTGAATTATATATAGCTCCCCAGGTCATTTTGCACTCTTAGTCTCTCACCAAAATAACTGTTCAACACACTGAACACATTCCTTTTTTTGCACCTAGCAAAATGTGGTTGCCCAATGGCAATTGTAAGGGCCATGAAGGTGCCTAATGCTTTCCCAGACATGCAGCTGGAAGATGCTGGACTCCTGGGTCTCACAGCAGAATTGCCACCTCCATGGCTGGAATAGCAAGGTTCTGTTGCTATTTGCCAAAGAGCCATCACTCCTCTAGGGGAGATAGTGGAAGGAGGGATATTTGCTTGGGTGTTCAGACAAATTTTCAGACCAAAGCAAATGGAATGAAAGGAATGGATGATGAGGAATTAGCTACTGCTGTGGTGAATTGGTTGTTATTTATCATTATCCCAAATTGAAATATAGTCCGTAATTAAATAAGACTTGCCACAAAAGGTGCAACAGTGTTTGCACACTGGCCTGATTTTATTATATTGTCTTTCAATTTATTACAATAAAATCGCTTATACATTTATTTGACTAACTATGACCTTTATCCTGAGGTAGCAGTAGCAGAATATTTATTGGGAGAACAGAGAAGAAAAAAATGAAGTATTTTCTTAGTTATGTCTGCTTTAATCTTTGATTCTAGAATTGAATTTTATTATTGAAAGTATTATTTAAAATATCTGACATGGTTTCTGGCCAAGTGTATAACTCTTAAAGTACTAATTTTTCAATTAAAGTATTTAAAAAATGTGAATGGAAATTTTCTGATTTCAACACTATGATATGAAAATGAAAATATCTAAGATAAATAAAATAGGATTTAAAAAATTTTTTTTAGTATTAAATGTTTCTCCAAATAGCTGCAGGAAATACGTCTCTCATGGGTCAGACTGCTGTACCTCCTCCCTTTTCTTTTTGAAACATAATAACTATGCTAATCTGACTAATAACTATGCTACTCTGATTAATCTGCACTTTCTTTCTGTCATATGAAAATATTAGATTCAAGTTATTGAGCTCTTTCTGGTTTTAGTGGAGTTAAATATTTAAAAGAAACAATACGTTAAAATTCATAATTTAAAATATGACATATTGGCTTGAAGACAGAACAACTCATTCTGAAAATATATCTTTTAATTTTTTTTTTAAATTAGTCTAAATTAGGAAATTATTTTGACTACTTCAAAGTGTCACTTCTTGCTGAATTAAGTATTGAGCACTGATATTGATCATATATCAACATATTAATTCAGTATTTTCAGTAAAGTTCTTTTCTATCTTACTTATTTAGAATATTGTCTAAATAATTAATTTTGGAAAATAATTATAATTATATATATATATATATATATAAAATAAAAAATAAATGCACTAACTGTTTAAATTTGAATGTCTTTAAACACTTCATGATAGGAGAGAATATATCTTTATCACTTAGGAGTTTCTCAAAGCACACTGTTGGATAAGATTTAGACCCATAATTTTCTTGATAAACTGCATAAGTAATCTGGAAACTGATCCTGAATTCAAATACAGCACAGTTCTTCAAATTTTACATTGCCTTACCAAAATAAGAATGATAGCCTTGGTAGTATTATGCAAAAACATATTAGGATCGAAGCTAAAAAACTAAACGTAATGCAATTGCAAAAAAAAAAAAAAATTATTATTATCAGGAAATAGGAAAACTGTCCCAATAGCACTGGATGTACCCCTCTTTGAGTTTTTGGTAGAGCTCCTTTCTGTGTGGTCGTGGCAGAAATGCTTTCACCTGCACTGTAGAGTAGACAAACACCAGGTAGAGAGAGTCCAGAAGGTTGCAGTTGTAATGATCCTTAAATTAAATGCTCCTGTAATGCAGTGCAAGCATGCTAAAGTACAATTGTGAGTGCTAGATGTGAAGAAAAACATTTTCCATCTGTTTAATACACATACTGTGTGGGGTTTCATTTTAATTTAAGAGATTTACTTTACAATATGAAAATGGCCCAATTTAAACACTGAGGAAACTACAGAATCTGCATTCTAGAACTTTTAAAGGACATACATTGGTCAGGAATTTTAGGTAGGGTTTATGGAAACTACTTATTTTAATGGAAATCAAGAACAAACCCAGAAATACTTCTAGATACTTGTAACCAAATTTATTGCCACAATTTTTGCCTGTAAATATCTTTTCAAAGGTAGAACATTAATCACATTAACAAAACCAGGCATTTAAAACTGCCTTGAGACACACTGAGAATAATTTTTGACATTTAAGTATGTGCTTACCCTTTTGTTCCATAACATTTACAATAAGCTTATGGTTTTCTCTTCAAGTTTCGTATCTACAGTAACATAAAAGCAAATGCATTTGTTAATTATGCATTTATTACGTGTGTTTGTTAATTAATCTTCAAAATAAAATGGCAAGGAAACTGAAGGTCTGCAATAAAGATGTTTGCAAATTGGAATTGGAGCTCTCAGAGAACAACTGTCTATATGACAATCAAAAGCACTCTTTTTTAAATTTTCCAAGTTCATTTTAATAGCTGTGCCAGAATAAAACCTATTCATCTTTCAAAAGTGACTGTTAGAGAGCTGAATTAGTCTTTTGTCATGAATTTTCTGTAATGAACTGAATGAGCACTCAGCCAGTCATGGATATTAAGGCCCAGACAGAAAATACAATACTTGAGTTCCAAGTTCAGGACTTAACTCTTGCTCACTTGTCAAATAACTTTCTGCAATCTCGCTTTAATCTTACATATACTTTTTCATTATGGAATTAACTCTTTCAGTTCTCTGATATGGCTATTTGTTTGGCTCAAATATTCTTGATGTTTATTGTCTCAAATAGCAATTCAAGACTTTTGACTAATAAAGAAAATTAAAAAAAAAAAAAACAACTGCTTGTATTTAGGCAGAAATATATTTTGCAAAAGATAAGAATATAGCTGCAGATGACCAGTCTGTTTTATTTTCACTGACATAATAGTCTTTCAGAACAAAGTCATCTGTTGCATAGACTGTGCAACAAGGGAAGATTCATTTTACATATTTAGCAAATATACACATTCTTACTGTCAAAGTGTCCTTGATGGACACTTATCTTCCTGAAATAGTCCTTCTACTTCACTTTGAGATTGTGTCCAGCCATAAGTATTCAGTTGCATCAAGAGCTTATTCCTGTGCTCATTTATTTAAAACCAACTACTAATGATGAAGTACTTTAATTACTGGCAGCCTTTCTCACTACATCTCTTTAGGAATAAATGCCTAAAACTGGTCACAAATATGTTTGTTAATAATAATAAAACACACCAGGAAAGTGCATTTTTGTCTTCTGTTACATGGAAGATACACAAAACGCAGATACAATTTCATTTAGGAAAGCAAATGACTAAATTAACTTCAGAAGAAAATTAAATAGAATCCCCAAAAGTCATAGAATGTGGTAATCTGCGGGGGAATTCTGATGCTGGATTTCTTTCTTGATAGAGGTAGCTGAAGCATGCATCTACTACGTTTTTCTTTTTCTCTTTCGCACTTGGTTTGACAAAACTAAGACATTTTAAGTGTTGTATATACTTTTTCCTTCAATCCACAACATTACAAGATTTGATGACAGAACTGCTACTCTTTACATTTGTTTATGAAATTCTTCCATTGACATGTCACTCTCTTCATATGACTTCTGCTGAAAACATTCCTCAAAACCTAATACCTTGATTTAATATTTATTACCTTCTGTTGTCTCATTCACAGAATCACAAAAGCACGGGATTTTTAGGGTTGAAAAGGACTTCAGGAGGTCATCTAGACCAATCTCCCTGCCAAGGCAGGGTCACCTAGAGCAGGTTACACAGGAAAGTGTCCAGGTGGGTTTCGACTGTGTTCAGAGAGGGTCTCTGTGACCCTCCTCAACAGCCTGTTCCACTGCTCTGCCACCATCAGTGCAAAGAAGTTCTTCCTCATTTGAGGTGAAACTTCCTGTGTTTTAGTTCATGGCCATTGCTCCTCATCCTGTCACTGGGCACCACTGAAAAGAGGCTGGCACCATCCTTTCCTTTTGTCACACACCTTTGAGATATTTACGTGCATTTACGTTACCCTCTCAGTCTTCTCTTGTCCAGACTAAACAGGCCCAGGTTCAGCAGTGTCGCCTCATAAGAGAGATGCTCCAGATCTCTCAGCCTTTGTGGCCTCCTGCTCTAGGAGTTCCTTCTCTTATTGGAACTTTCATTCCCATGGGTTTGCAGATTAGGCAGGACTGTAGAGAGTAGTCTTAAAAAAAGGATAGAGGTGCAAAGCTTTTGCACCCATATTTTACCAACTATTTTTTGTTATACTAGGGGCAATAATTGTTTCAAATCTGTGCATATTGTATTTATCAATTTAAATTAAGAACTAATGGACCTAAATGTAGTATATTTAATCCTTTCCTTTCTCATATTTCTCTCTTTTCCATACTTCATTTTTACTTATTAGCTAGATCATTGTTTCTATTCTATGACTTTATAACAGTTCACTAGAGACTTAATAAATCAGAACTTTTGTTTCATATTTAATTTAATATAATTTTAATGTGGTTATTTATAGGGGTAGTATTATTAAAGTTGTGGTGCAATTAGTTCAAATAATTTTACACCAAAGTCTTTTTTTTAATGTAAAGAAGGCATGTCAGTGTTTGTTTTTAAAATAGGTAATGAGTAACAGGAGACAAATCTTTGGGTTTGATTTTTCTTCAGCTCTATTGTGCACCAGCTTTCCTTTATTTTTTTCATTCATTTTTTATTTAGTTGTCTTTCAACAATAATTAACAGTTATAGGTAATTCGGAAAAAAACCATTCCTAACAATGCTAAGAAACAGAGGTGTTTTGATCACTTTAGTGGGGGTTGACTGAATGTATTGATGGGTAGGTATCCAGATAGCACAAAATACAGTTCAATGTACATATATAGTTCCTCTGGAAGAAAAATAGCTTAAATTTGAGCTAAGAATGGGCAGGCAGATAAGGAACTCAGAGAAGCAGGGAATTTGCAAGAGCATTTAGAATGAATATTTTTGGCTAATATTGTCATTTTCAAGGCAAAAAAAGATCATTAATGAAAGGGAGAGATGGAAAAAATGAAATCAAGTTGTTTACTTGTTTTCTTTTGCAGATGGATAGGAAAGGCATCAGTTGAGAAACATTATGCATCAGAAATCTGTAAGTAATAAAGGCAGCCATCTATTTATTAGCTATAACTGGTATTATATCCACTTCTCTGGGAAAAGTTGTGTCAGTTATTTCCTGCCATACAATTGTGTTGCTTTCTTCCTCTGCCTATTTGTACATTTAGGCTTCATTATTCACTTTTGATCTTTTTATTGACCAAGTGACCTTCAAGGCTGATGGAACTGGCGGAGGCCGTTGGGCTGCAGTGGGAGCTTGGAGATGAAATGCCGACAGGGGCAGACCTTGGAGGCACGACTGGAGCCTTAATGGGCCGGTGCCAGGGTGGATTGTGCTGGCTGCATGACAATTGCCGAGGAGCCGTGCAGAATGCACAGCCTCAAAATTTTCCTCGAGGTGAACCAGGAAAGTCATTCGAAAGCAGCCTGGGAAGAGATATGGCTTAGAGTAGAAATGAAGCCTAAATCTGGTCCAGGGCGTGGATTAATGTGAGGAAGAATGCATTGCTTCAAGGCTGACCGGACTGTCCCAGGGATCAAATGTCAGTCAGGGCTGTAGTTAGGCAGCTGAAGCTACATCTACAATGCTCAAGAGAGAGATTAAAGATAAGTGAAGTCTGATTTATGAATTCAGTTAGGGACATGGTTATTTATAATACAACATTCTTGTTTGATGTTCCTGTCTACATTTAATTTTATTTCTGATAGTGATATCTCTTGTTGCTGTTATTCTTCCAAGACCTGCTCATTTTTCCTTTCCTAGTCATATATAACATATTTTTGCAAGGTTCTGCTTAGACATAAATATTTTCATTTACTCCATGTCCATTTTACTTAAAGGAACAGCTGCAGAAATGTTGTACAGGGGTAACACTGAAGTGCTGTTGTCTTCTGAAAGTATTTTTTGATATCATAACAGGAAGTAGCTTCAATAACACATTTTTAAAATATAGTTAGCTTAGTCCAAAATCAGAACCTTAATAGTTTAGCTTCATTGGGAAAATTCAAAACTGCTTTGGGTAGTTAATAGGTGCCAGGTAAGGATTATTGCAGAGAGAATGCCCTTTCAAAATATGATCTGAAGATGGTTTGCATCTTGATTGAGGGATACTAAGAGGAAGGTACCATATGTTGTAAATTTTCAGATACAGTAGTTTGGCAGAAAAGAGAAAGAGACTCTTTTATGGGCGAAGAAAGTGAAGCTACAGAGATCAGTATAAAAAGAAAGACTCTGACTTGTCTAAATAAATTGTAAAAAAATTATAAAATCAATGGGCTATTTAAAATACTGTATATATATTATATAATGCTTACCCCTGAAGACCCCTTAGGGGTTCTGGGAGGCAGCAATGAGATCTCTCTCTCCTTCTCTTCTGGCTGAACAACTCTCTCATCTGTTTTCATAAAACAGGTGCTTCATCCCTCTGATCAGCTTCATGGCCCTTCCCTGGACCAACACAAATGGGTCCACATCTTTCTTCTGCTGATGACTCCAGAACTGTACACAGTATGGTGTCACAAGAACAAAGTAGGGGGAAAATCCCCATGCTCAACCTGATGCCCACACTTCTTTTGATGCAGGTCAGGTTGTGATTTGCCTTCCAGGCTGTGAACGCACACTGTCAGCTCATGTTCAGATTTTCATCCGTGACAACTCCCAAAACCTTCTCCACAGGGCTGCTCTCAATCCCTAATTCTTCCAATCTGTACTCATACCTGGGACTGTATCCACCCAGGTGCAGCATCTTGTATTTAGCCACATTGAACTTCATGAGATTCTTGTGGGCTTACCTCTCAAGTCTGTCCCTCTAGACGGCATCCTGTCCTTCTGTTGTGTCCTTGAAGAGAGCTTCACAAGGAGCTTTAACAGTGTTAGAGAGCACTGATCTTACCAAGATATCCCTTTGTTTAGTAAAATATGTGCAGCATATTATCACTTTCTTTTGGATTTTTTTTTTTTTTTGTGCTTTCTTTGTCATATGGTTTGATTATTTTTCACAGATAAGCAGAAAATTGTGGGATACCATGAGTTCTTCTTTCCATCAGTATAGGTTAAAATATTGTTCATGTTTTCAAATGGGTAGGATTTTGTAACTCTCTGACTGTGATGTTTCAGTGCTGTACGTTAATCTGAAAGTTAGGTGTCAGGGGAAAGATACAGATACAGGAAAAACTTCCACTGTGTACAAAGTTATTGAAACAAGGCTAAGCTAGCTAGAGTTACTTCAGCATAAGCTAAGAGCCTCTATACAAGCAACCACCACAAATCAGTTGCACCACAACTTGTTTATTTATATAAGCCCTTTACTGTGCTTTGAAATCTGCTGTTTTGATATAGTAAGCATCATAGGTTGTAAATGCATAATTAATAAACTATTTCCCTGCTATGTTTTACTGTTCAATTTTCTCTGCCTGAACTGCATTAAACTACTGCATTTAAAAACACCCAACTCATATTCATGGTTATGTTGATTTAATTTTAAGTTTCTTAACTGATTTATATTATTTTGTTCAGTGTTAGATTAGTAATGTATATGTACAGTGATACATAGTAGTGATATAAAATTGAGAATTAACAGTAAGTCAGCCTAGAAGTAGTTAATTTAATACTCTTTACATTGTATACAACCCACATTTTCAATTCATGCTTTCTTTAGCACACAGCCTGCTAAAGTTTTACATACAAGTTTTATGTAACTAGTCACTTGTGGAAGAGTGCAGTACTCCTTAACTCCAAGCTTGCTACCTGAAAGAAGTTTAGATCTTTAGGATGTGCCTTCTTCACACTGCTCTGATGCTGTTTATTTAGTGCCACTTGTGTATTTTGTGCCCCCTGGCTGTGTCAGATTTTATGTGAAGCTGCTTAGAGCTTGCCAGTTTTACGCTAAGCACCAGAGGCCAATAAACAATTTAGGCTCCTCCACTTCCATCACTGAACTGCAACACAGCTCAAGCAAGAGCATTTGACTTAAGTGCAGCATGATTAGTTTGTTTTAAACATGGGAAGTGTTATGAAAGGGAGAACTAGACTGCCTTGTAAGGTATGGTCCCACAGAGCTTACATACAACCCACCCTTCTGTTTCCACAAGGTGTCTGAATTAATGTAGGACTGTGATGCAGCTTGCCAAAGTGGTGCCTTAGCGAGAAAATAAAGGTGTTGGTTGCATGCCTTGGGGAAGGAATAAAAGTTTCCAGGTATGTCTGAGGCTGCAAGGTGTCCTTGGGTTGTGTTGGAGGATGTGAAGAGGGGAGGAAAGCAATCCTAGTATAGATTTGTCCTTATGTATTTGGGAATTACTATATCTCTCCTGCTGCTCAGGTTTAATCTTGGAAAAAAGCTGGGTGGTACAGTTGAATAGTGAGCTAGTGGGGTGTTTAAATTATGTGGTGGGGTAATCAGGAGTGAGTGCTTGAGTTTGCTCTCCAGCCTCTTGTACTTTCCAATGTAGACAACATGTAGGTCTTCTTTGGGATTCAGGAAATAATAGGTGGCCTGAATCATGCTATATACTACCTATTTGTAAAAAGGTCTGAACTTTGCCTTTTAGGCAAATAAAGTGATTTCCTGGTAGCTTTCGCGTGCACTTTCACACTGTTACAGAGATTATTACCATCATCCCTCTGAGGGTCTACCTGAGACACAATGCTGCTGCCATAAACCAAAAAGTAACAGATCCCAAACAAGAGCTGCCACAGTTTGTTTATCATTTGGTAAAACTCCCTGATATATAATAGACTTCAAGGAGCTCAGGATACTATTCTCCTACCAGAGCTGGTAATGAAAGCACAAGGCCTCCCTCTTCCTCTTTCTTCTGCTTCTCTTTTGCTTTCTTTTTCTCTGTGAGGTTTCTGGTAGATATTAACAAACTCTGTTTGTCAAACCCTGGGAGATTTTCTCCAAACTGCCCACCTGCAAAGAAGCTAGAGGAAGCTGCTCTGCCTAGCTTCAACCAGAATAGCTTATCATTAAAATTAGACTGGCATTGTCCTTGTCTAGTAAATACAGAACTGACAGCCTGTGGTGGATGAGAGTGTGCTGCTGCCTTCTCCTGTAAAGCAGATGGTTTTAAACACCAAATGAACAAATAGCCTTTCAAAGGCAGATTCCCTTCACAACACAGTTTTTGTTGCCCTTATTAACCTGTCTGATATCGCTTCACAGACATACATATATATATATAAATTGTACTTAAGTTGCAGTAAAAAATTATTTCAAAATTTTAGTTATGAACCATAGGTGATACCAGTAAATTCAGCAGACTCTGGGAACTCTCAGGAGAGGCTGAGGTCAGCTGTAGAGCACAGCATTAGGAAGGATGAATCACTCCTATCCTCCCATTTATCAATGCTGATGCCCATGACAGCCTGAAGGAGAACCAACAGTTGTGCGAAAATATTCAACCTCCGAATTAAACGAGCATTTTGAATGTTTGCCATCAGTACCTAAGCTCCACAAAATTGCCTTTCCCTCACTTTCTTTTGTCAATACTGATAAAGCACCAGCCCAGGTCTGTAGCATCAGTCCAGGTTTGTTTTAGCATTACAAACTTGCTTTCTGTTTAGGTATTTGAGAA
Organism: Certhia americana; assembly: GCA_018697195.1. NCBI lineage: Eukaryota > Metazoa > Chordata > Aves > Passeriformes > Certhiidae > Certhia > Certhia americana. Next base: position 74,478,522 of record CM031857.1, on the reverse strand, counting down.
TTTTTTATTTACTCTCATGAATTGCATGTTAGGTATGTTTGTAAACCTTAAACTTCATAGATGAGGAAGACTTAAGCTTAAACACTGTAATGAAAGGAATTTTGTTCAGTCCTATCCAGTGCAAATAAGACCAAGTGATCAAATTCTAAAATACAGTTACATGTGGTCTTGACAGGACATAGGATTATGGATACTACTGCTCATGGAGTGCTGCCTGTTCAACTGCTTGGCAAGGAAATATCTTCTACCATTAAAACTGTAGAGTCATGATATGTATGAACCTTAAAAAAAATCCACAGAGTAGGAAAAAATATTTCAGATTTGAATTTCAAAATCCTGTTGTAATGCAGGTTGATTTGGATACTATGCAGGTACAGGTGAGTTAGGCAAGAGGGAAACAATTAACAGATTCTTTGTTTCTTTTGACTTCAGCTTCCCTGATGCTGATTAGGGAGGCTTCTTCTAGGGTAGCCGGCCAGTTGTCAGATGAAAAAAATATTATACACAAACATGGCATAATTATTATGTTACCAGTCACAAAGTAACACGCCCTCAAAGGAGAATATATTGCAGTATTCATTTACAAGATCTTTTAACAGTCGTGTATGATAAATGTCATTTTGATTTGGTCTGGTATACTGTTTTGTCTTGAGACAATAATTCTTTGCAGTTTAATTTTATTAACGTAGCAAGTTAGAAAATGGTGTTCTGGATCCGCATAGTGAATTATTCATTGCATTTCAAATATTAAGTTGCCATCAAATGCTTTCTGATCTGCATTACATAAAGTTATGCTGAATCTCTAATGTCTGGACTGCCTGTGTAATGAAGAACCTCTCAGACAGTGTTCAATCAAAATACACTTGAGAGAAAGCAGATACAGTATTTTGATAAGCATCACAAATACCCTATAGTGTTATTTTGTTTGGGGTTTTTTTATTTCCTAGGCAGGAAGAATCCAGAGTTCACCACATCTCTTCTTCTTAAAACTACCTGTCCAAGCAGAATAGTTTTCATTTTAAAGCTATTACAATGAAATCATTAGGTGAGTTTCTAGGGCTGTTATTACTGGTAAAGCTGTTGAAATAATTATTTAATCATCTCTAATTTTACCCAACAAAAAACATACTCTCACTATTCTTTGTCAGAAGTGTGATAACATGTTCAAAAAGCGAAACATACCTGTAACATGGCCTTAGATTGCAATCAGGAAGAGGTGCTCTTCACCACTTTTCATGTTCTCTGCGAATGTAAAAATAAAAAAACTCCCAAAACTCATATGACTAAACACATGACTTTTAAAAGTTTAAAATATATGGAGATAAATAAGAAAGGTAAGTTAAAATGTTTAGGAAGTCTAAATCATAAGGGAACGTTTGTTATTTATAGACTGAATGTTGACTGAATTTATTCTCTGTTGTTTTAGCACACATGCTATCTTCCTTTTTTTTTTGTTTGGTTGTTATTTTAATGTCTGAATGACCTGATCCCTCTTTTAGTGCTCCACAGGCACAAGTATTGGAAGACAAAAATTTGTGTCATTCAGGTACACCCGATTTTTGTGTTTTGCTTCTTTGTCCTTGGGGGTCTGGAAGAGAAATTGCTCTCAGAGTAAGCTGCCCTTCATGCTCTGCATTTGGCTCTTTCCATGGCCAGTTTTACATCCTTGAGCATTCAGGAACAAGCACGTGTCCTCGTGGCAGGCTGTAATTGTCAGTGTCGGTAGCTTTGAAGCTGTGGTTCAGTGTACAGTCGCTAGGTGGCACGTGGCAATGAAGGAGAAGGAAGTTGATCCTGGAAGTTCTGGCGAGCGCAGCTGGCACAAACACGTTAGAGTTAATGCATTGCCATCTGCCTCCGTTTTATTCACTTGTTGGACCACAGACCACAGTTGTCTATCGCTCAACATGCGTTTACTCATAAATGATGCCAAAATCTGTTCAAATATTTCCTTATGGGTAACTTCATGAAAAATCATTGTGTATGCATGTTTGTTGTAGAAATAGAGTCTTTTCCTCCTCTCCCATCCTCTACCTAATAAAAGCAGACATTGTCTGCATCTTCTTAACAACATAACTAAAGTATATTTTTTAAAAAAGGGATACATTGGGGAGATACTAGGTGTGAGGGAGAAGTAGAAGGACATATCAACACTCTAAGTGCTTATATATAGCCGTATTATTCTGTGAAACTGGTATCATTTAAATAACATATTATTATTCCAAGCATTAAGCCTACAAAAGAAAAGCTTCATCCCATCTGTACATGTGGTTGAAGGAAAATGGATCTGCCACTCAGAGTTCTCTATCACAGAAATCAGTGTAAAAGTGGTAGTTCTGCAGATAGAGGCATGGGTAGGATACATCTCCCTATAGAAATAAGTAACAGGAGCAGCAGACAGCTACAAAGAATTGTATCTGTTCTATCTGTCAGCCTTTAATGGTTTCTACCCATGTTCTAGAATGATATTGATTATACGAAGATCAGAGACAAAAGGTGGATTTCTGTAACATTGCCTTAGTACTTTAAAAGTGTCAGAGGCTGTGGCAATCTATGCCAAAATATGTGCAGAAGCTGTGGACTAAAATTTTTGGTCATGTATGTCATCCCTTGTCTTACGAAAATCAGCCTTCTTATTTCTAAATTTTAAGCAGTATCAGTTTGCAGGTAGCCTATGGACACCAGTTATTTGGTGATGATGTCATCCTGTCCTGTGAGATGTGTTTCCTTCTCCAACTACCTCTGAACAGTCTCTGTGGAAAGCTTTAAAGACATGAGAATCTCAGGTGATGCATGGGTGGAAGGACTGAGGTACCTGTTCTGATTTTTATTTCTTCATTTGCTGCCACACCCATTTGCAGATGTAGAAGTTTCCAGGCTCTGGGGTATACAGGGATCTGAATTTGGAGAAGTGAAATTTTGGGGTACTGAATGCAGAGTCATAATCAATTCCAGAAATTCCTTGGTGAAAAGATGCTCAGGGAAGACCTTGTTACTCTTTACAACAACCTGAAAGGAAGTTATAGTGATACCAGTCCCTTCTCCCAAGTCTCAAGTAATAAAATGAAAGGATACAGCTCCAGGTTGCACCAGAGGACGTTTAGATTGAAGAATAGGAAAAACTTCTTCTCTGAAAGGCTTGCCAAACATTGGAATATTCTGCCCAGGGAAGTCACTATCCCTGGAGGTATTTAAGAGAGGTGGAGATGTGGCACTTAAGAGACATGGTTTCAGAGTAAACTTGGCAGTATTATGTTAACAGTTGGACTCCACCTTGGAGGTCTTTTTCAATGTAAATGATTCTATGATTGTACGAACCTATGATTCTATGACCTTGTATCTTCTCTCTGCAGAAGTTCTTATCCCTTGAGCGGGAGCTCACACAGGCTAAGAGGCAAAGATGTGCCAACAACCCCCAGCTGATCAGCTGGGAATTGAATTTCTGGTGCCTCCTCTGTGATCCAATCCTTTCCTTTGGACCATTAGAATCAAGGAGGATACTGTCTGGGAAGCTATGACTTACATGTTAGCCCCTATAGCCATCCCTCATCAAGGTATTATTAATGCACAAAAGGTTTATGAACAAAGAAAATGTCAGGGTCTGTCCAGTTTCATGGTACACAAATTCTTACCCATCATTTGGTGTTTGCTTTTAAAGCACAAAATAGTGTTCATTAAAAAGATTGTTGTTTGATTTGGGAGCCACCTGTATGTCAGAGGGAGTGAAATGTCATATGAATTTGACATCATTAAAGAAACATATCAAATGACGTCTGAAAACATAAAAAATAACCCCAAAAAACACCCCTGTAACTTCCATTAGTCAGAGAGAAAGAAAATACTGGAAATTTAAGCAGTCAACTGAAGTAACTGATTATGTCTCAGCACAAGCCTTGTCATTAGCATAGCAGAAAAACCATTCCCTCTAATAATGAATTAAATGTTCTTCCTTTCTGGATAATTTAATTGCAGAGCGAAGAGGTCACTTAAAGTTAAGCAAGAGATTCATAAAACATAGTCCTGCTCTGCCTGTGCTGAGACATAAATTACCCCTATGTCTGTGTTTTTTACTTTTACTTGTGCTGTTTGTGTGTAGTTATTTCTGTTTATGCTTGAACTGATGCATTTTGTTCTGACCGTGACCTTGATGGATGCCCTGGGTTTTTATTCTATACTATGTCCCAGTTTTTGGAGATGGCTAAAATTAAATTTCTCTTTAATAAGGTGATCTGTCTTAGCAGACATTGATTATCTACTTAAACTAGTATTTAATCACTCTTAATAGGACTGCAAAGTATCTTCATAATATAGTGAGGAATAAGAATTTGTGAAGAGAGAGAAAAAGAAAAGAGAGATGCCTTTGTTTGTCACTGCAAACATTATATCTGCAGTCAGGAATGTATTTCAAAACCAAATAAGTAAATTAGGATGTCTTCATTAGATTATTTGTCCAGACTGTCTTCATAGGCAATGAGTCTGTTTCAAGATGCCTATTTATCTCTATTAACTCTTAAGTAAGCATTGCAAACTACTTCAATTGCAGTTGTCTAAACTTAAGTGAGATGTATCCTACCCACGAGGACAAAACATTTCACTACTGAAAAAAGCTTCCTTGTTGGTAGATGGTCAGCAAGAGGAACAGCCTAAACAGAACTTGATTCAAACTCACACAGAATGAGATATGTACTTCTTAATTTTGGATGTCTCAGTTCAAGCTGAACACATTTAGGAAGAATTAATCTGTTTTTGACACTTATATAGGATGAGCTGAATCACAGCACAGAGATGAGAACAGAGATATGTGTCATTTTATTGTCTTCCCTTATAAGAACCTTACTTGATGTACATTGCAATAGTTGCTTGCAAGGGGTTTATCTTCAGGTGAACAACAGTCCTGATTGTTTTGACTTCAATTTGACTGCTACTGATACCCAGTAGCAGTACCAAAGTGAGTATTTCTGATACTGAGCCTCCCAAGATTTGGGGCCCAAGATTTGAGCCCCTAAAAATTTGGATGAAACTTTGCAGATTTTTTTAGTTGTTAATCAGCAGCTATAGATGAGCAGTTATGATAAAACAATTGCACTGTGTAACACTGTATGTCTGGCTAATCTTTTGTTTCAAGGAAGAGTGAAAACAATCCCAAGATGAATGAGCTGTCTGGATGAGAGCCACCAGGAGTGTGTGGTGCAGTGTGGAGCAGAACTCATCAGTAGCTGAAGGAAAGGTAAGCTTGGAAGGGTGAGTTTGCAACTACTGACATATTGACTGCCAACTCAAAATGGACCCCAGAATCAAATGGAAGAAAGAATGGCACATGAAAACTAATTAGCATGAGAAGTGAGAGATACAGCTGGCAAATGGGGGTTGAGTACTCATTAATAACACTTATGTACCCTACAACCAATAAATGCTGATGCATTTGTTTGTTAAAGTGTATAAATAGTGTAAGGTTTTAATGACAGGTGAGTTAGCCATTTGTTGGTTACCACCTAGCTTTGTGGTAACCATTCAACTAGAATGAAAAATAGAAATACCTCTCCTTGGTGTGTGAATTGGTGCTGCCCACATTTGGGACAATGTCTCCACCATTGTCACAGGTAGTTCAAAGAGGCTGAAATATAGAGGCAGTTTAGTGGAGACTGAAGTGCTTCTCATCCATATTTCCAAGTGTTTCCAGCATGAATTTGTACTTAGTTCAGTGTAAAGTTTGTTGTATTAATTTTTACTCATCTCCACTAAGACATGCTCAGGTTTTAGTATTTTTTTTCTTCTGCTGATAAATTCTAAAAATGTGTGCCTTTCGGCCTCAATGAAAAGCAAAAATACACCAGAAAAAGCTTTGATATATGGTCTTTTAAAAGTTTGTTAAAATTTAATATTTAGAAATAAAATGATTGTCTCTAATATAAATGTTAACATGGGAATTTACAAATGAGATAGATGGATACTTTTTACATTATAGATAGATGTTCATTTTCACAGCTCTTGTTTTGACTTAGGGATATAGCTGATAAAACGGCCAAGAGTCATATATCACATTATAGTTCTACTTTCCATATACATTATTCTTAACTTTATTGCCTTATTCATTCCCAGTTACAGTCATAGAAACATATGCAGAGAATTTAGTCCATTGTTTTTCTTTTCATAGTCTAAAAATTCCTTCCTTTATTCAAATGCTGTTTAATTACTTAGAAACTGACTGGGCATTAGATGTTCAAAGCCATTAAACAAATCAATGTTCATTAATTAACAGAGAAAATGTCATTGTGTTATATTTCAATTAATTGACCTTTGTTACTCATGAGCATTATCTCTTTAGAGAAAGACTATTTTTTAATGTTCAAGGCTTCCCAGTATTATCCATCGTTGCACACTCAGATTAACAGATCTACTCCAGTCAAATTGAGACATTAATAAAGTTCATAATGCTGTCATAAAATATAAGCATTAGTAATAACTGAAATTCTCACTTGAGAATCTTTATAAGAATATGTTTACTGTTGGGCTAAATAACACACACACACACACATGCACACATGTCATTAAAGAACCATTTTAGAACAGAATGATGTCCATCTTAATATTCCTGACAAAAAAAAAAAATTTCATTTTATATAAATTCATGGTTTTGTTGCTTACTACAATGTTCTCCTACTGGTAAAGGCGCAAACATCCTATTACAAACAAATTGAGGAACATAAAGAGCTGCATAACATAAGAACACCTGCAAAGTAATTGTCGTTAACTTTTAGCACCATTAATTATATCCTTTACATGCCTTAAGAATTGTGATTTACTTGGTATTTTATTAGATGATATCAAAAGGATTGTAATTTTGTAATGTATATTATTTCCTGTGCAATGAAGAGTTTAAATAGGTATAAATGTATTCTAAATAGAATATAATTTATATTGTGAAAGTTCTTTCTGTTGGCACAAAATGACCTTGTGAACAGAGCTGAGCAAAAATGTGCAACAGGAGCACTTCAGGATGTCAGAATGCAATCCTGTTTCCAGTCAGAAAGAGAAGCTCACTTCTGTGCAGCGGGGAATCCTAGTTGATGCACAACCAAGAGCTTAAAGCGAAGACGTTGACTGCTGCAGGCTTGACATTTTGTTTCTGCCTCCCACAGCAGGTGGCTGGAAACCATAGCCTGATATGGTGGGACGCATGACTATAACCTGTCCGGTTAGGGTGTCTGTCTGTCAAGCAAAACTTCCCAAATCTTGCCAGTAATGATGCAGTTTCACAGGACAGGTATTTTGGTTGGTGAATCATGGATACAGTGACCTGATGAATTTGTCATGTATCATAGCTTACCCACAGGAGCACAGATATAACCAAATGTGAAAAATTCTATGCAAGTGACCTTGCTGTTAGTGAAATGCTTATTTTATGAAAGTAATTAGTGAGTGTCTTGACAGGATACACCAGCAGGGAAAAATATGTATAAAAATCTTTGTATCTGTATCAGACATGGATTATTAAGACTGCTTATAGACATCATACATTCACCCCTGTATTTTCATATAAATTCAGAATTGAGTGCCACTGGAGAAAAATCACTTCCATCTGAAAGAAGCCTTCACCTCTCTATGTGTAATGGAACGCTTATTCAGTGCAAATACCTGTATCACTGACTAGGAATGCATCTTATTCTAACTGTCTGAGAAGAAAACAACATCCAAAGCAGAGCTTTTCAGTCTTTCCAATCATGAAGGAAAACGTTCAATGCAGCTCCAAGTTCATAAAATCATGTTGAACACAAATTTTAGATTATCAGCTGTCTTGAAAATATTTGCCATAAGCATATGCAATTAATTTACATTTGATTGGATCCTCTGGAAAAGGAAGCTGTGTATTTTTTCAGTACAATACCAGTTATTTAGAAAAAATATGTTCACAGTCCTGTTTCTCTCTACATGACTGGAATAAAATTGCAGAAAGGCTTCACAACCTGAAGCAAGAAAATTCCTGTGCTTCTGAATGAGTCTTGTGTTCCAAAGCACTCTGTTCTCATAATTTTGAAATACCCTGTGTTTATCCTTTCCTTTCAGCCCATGATAAAGCCTGCTACCTTTTCCCTTTACCCCCTCCTTTGCAGCTCTGTCCCTAGAACCAGCTGTCACACAAAGCTGCCTGCATTAAGGAGCCACTGAAGAACTGTCCCGTTATGTGACATCATCAAGAGGCATGATTCAATTAAGTGAAAGGTCTTCTTAGGGATTAATTTGTGCTTAGAGACACTGATCTTTATTTCTCCTTTAATAGTCAATGAAGAGAGACAAAGGCTTCCCAGCTGCTAATTTAGTCTATAAAGTTGGGTTCTTCCAGAGGATGATTCAAAGCAGGATCCTGCCTTTCTCCCAAATCAATTATACAAGGGACTGGACTTCGTTAGCACTATTGAGATATTCCCTGAAGACTCGCCTTTTAACAAAAGTGAACACACAGTAAGATATGTAAGACTTGTCAAAAATCTTCCCCCAGTTACAGTCTTTTTGTACGTTTCAAGTTTTTCTCTCTTCACCGCTTATTCTGTGAGATATTACCTGCAGGTCAGACAGTAAAAATTGCTTATATCATAGCTGTACATATTCATTCTTTTGGTACAAAAAGATGTAAACCTTTTACTGGAGAGAATCATTCAAATTTAGGGCAATTAAGGGAAAAATCACTTAAGGGAGGAAAAGGATCTGTTTATACTGGAAAATTATCAACCATCTTAGCCCACTCCCTTCTCTCTTGTGTTGGCAAAACGATTTTCATACAGTAGAACCAGCTAACCACGTAAGCAATCTTGTATTACTAAACCATCTTGGGTTCATCTCCTTGTCCATATTTATCATTGTTCTCTTTTTGTTTTGTTGGGGGTTTTTTTGTTTTGTTTTGTGTTTTTTTTCCTTTTTTTTTTTTTTTTTTGTTGTTGGTTTTTTTTTTGTCAATTTTAAAAGCAGAGTACTTATATACAATTTCTTGTTAAAAATTACTGCAGAGTCAAAACCTATGGTTTTAATTCAATCTAGATGTCAGTTCCTTAGTCCAAAGTATTTTGCCACATTTTTATTTCTGGTCTTCCCAATAATCAGAGGAATGTAATTTTTTTACAAATGTCAGAAGTTTATAACATTCTGCCCCTACAACTGATGAAAATACATAACTCTTTTTAATCTAAAAATGAATGGTTCTTTTAAAAGATCAAATTATATTAGATTATTTGTATTTTTCAGTGTGGTAGTAGCATTTGAATCACTTAAAATAAAAGCTGACACAGTATACATACACAGTTAAAAATTAAAGATACAGAGAGCTAAAAGTTTTAATTTCAAGGAAACACATCAGTCACTTAAAAATAAGACAGAATTTTTTCAGAAGTGATCAACATTTATTGTAAATGTCCATAACGCTTTTTAGAAATAGTTCATCATGTTTCAAGGTCAACAGAGTTACTTCAGAAAATAAGGATTCTTTCAGTTGTTGGCCTGTGCACCTCTCTTGTAACTACCAGTTATGCACAGCATGAAAAGAATGACACTTTTTTATTATCAAGTTGTTTTTCTTAAGATAGCAAGGTGGTAAGTTCAAAGGTGCTCTGAGTGAACAGCTAATTGCATATCAACTCCTCTCTCTGCTAGCAGAGACTGTGTAAATGGAGATTAAAGAAAAAATAGATGATCTAAAGTTCCACTAGAGAAGTCCATTGAATGTTTTTTTTCTGAAAGAAAGAAGCACACACAACATACCAGTCTCACGTAACTGGCATATCACACCAAACAGATTTTAAACCAGCACCTTATGAGTATTATTGTTTAGTTAAAATACTACTTTTTTCCTTAAGAAAAAAAATGTCACAAAAAAACCCTCAAAAAACTGTGTGATTTAATAATTTATTGTTCATTGGAACAATTTTTTGGTGGAAACAGAACCAGCTCCAAGACTTCAAATCAACCTTTAAAACAACTTCTCCCTTATTTAGTAAATCATTAAATTAAAAAGTAAAGATGAAGCTCTTCTTCTTCTGAAGAGGTAACCACCCAAAGGAAATAATCTCTTTGAAGGTTCTAGTATAGTCAGTGTCACAATCACAGAGTGTCAGTATACCTTTTAGAAGGGAAATGGGTATGATAACTTAAAAGAAATAACAGTAGGATCTATTTTATGATTCATCCATGGTGGGGACAAAATAGGTCAAGTTAAAAAATATATGGAAAATGAATGTTAAAGGGATATAATTTTAGGATTAAGCCAAGGATTGAAGAAAGTTTAAAATTTGAAGGTAAAGAGGAAATCTTTCAGATTACATCTATGATCTCCTCTTTCCCATACATTTGCTCAGATAAAATGGTTGATTTCTCTGTTAGTTAAAAACAGAAAAAGCTTTCAGTTTTACATACAAGTGTATTTTCAGATTAAGAAAATAATTATGGGCTTTTATTTTTGTTTTGTTTTGGGTTTATGTGGAGTTTGGTATCATGGAGGTTTTTTGTGCCTTTCCATAGGTTGTAATAAATTTTTAGTAAATAAGGGGGTTACAGATTATGAAAATTACCTTCTACAGGTAAAAATCTGCTTCTTCATTTTCTTTGAAAGAAAGAAATCAAGATACATTGTTTTAAGCACCATGACAAAATGTTAATAGAAATGTAAAAGTAAAATTGGCGAAATTTACAAATATCAAATTAATCTGTAAAGGTGAAATCTGACTCACTAAGTTTTAACCCTCTGAAAATGGGGGTTTATTTATTTTATACTGTATATGAAGGCTTAACTTCATAAGCAAGGCACAGAGAGATCATCCAGAATTATGTATTCTACCTACTGCATCTGAAAATCATTGGATCAGGAAGATTTTCATGTTGTTATGAATATATTTGGTCTGCTTTTAATAAATATAAAGGAAGAACGATTTCAGGTGTCTGGATGCCAGGTGCTCACCAAAGCAGCTCTATTACTCCCCTCCTCGACTGGAAAGGGGAAAGAAAACACAATGCAAAGCTCATGGATTGAGATAATGACAAGGAGACATCACTCACCAGTTACTGTCACAGGCAAAGAGGACTCGGCTTGGAGAAATTAGTTTAATTTACTTCAATTAAATCAGAGTATGATAATGAAATGGGCTGCTGGGGCACAGCTGCTTCACCATTCTTGCACCACAGGCTGTGGGAGAATCCAGCTCCAGCACCTGGAGCACCTCCTGCCCAACCTCTTTCTCTGACATTGGTGTCTGCAGGGCTGTTGCTCTCACATGTTCTCACTCCTCTGGATGAATTGCACAGGGTTTTTTCCCCTGAAAAAATATGATATGTCATCCCAGCATCGCTGATGGGCTCAGCCTTGGCCAGTAGTGGGTCTGTGTTGGAGCTGGTTGACATTGATTATGTCAAATGTAAGGGAAGCTTCAAGCAGCTTCTCACAGAAACAATCCTGCTACCAAAACCCTGCCACAAAACCCAAATACATTCCATCCTTTGCCTCTGCCTTATCTCAAATTCCTCATGTCCCTGTTTGTAAGCCAAAAAGGACCGCTGATTTTGGATATGGATTTTTGAAAAGGATATGTTGATTTTGGCAGGGCCACTAACATGCACTATCACTGCCTTCCTCATCAAGACAGGATGGAGGAGAAAACAACATGGGAAAAACCTCATGGTTCAAGATAAAGGCAGATTAATAAGGAAAAAACAAAGGCTGTGTATGGAAGCAAAAAAAAAAAAAACCACAAGCAAACAAACCAACCCAAATGATTTATTCTATGCTTCCCAACAGCAGGTAATGTCCAGCCACTTGCCTGGAAGCAGGGCTTCAGTGCACATAACATTTGTCCTGGAGGTCAATTGTCATAATACCAAATGCTACCCCCCGGCTTCCTGATTTCTCTTCTCCTAGTTTTTATTGCTGAGCAGACACCATATGGTATAGAGTAACTCTTTGGCCAGCTGGTATCAGATGTCCTGGCTGCATCCCCTCCTAAGATCTTGTCTGCTCCTGGCCTCCTGGACAGAGAGTAAGGTTGGAGATACAGTCTTGATGCTGTGCAAGCACTGCTCAGACAAAGCCAAAACACTGGTGTGTGTTACCAACACCTTTCTAGCTACCACTCCAAAGCACAGCATGATGTGGGTTGCTATGGGGAAAATTAACTGTCTGTCAGAACCAATACAACTGGTAAAAGACAAATTGAAAAAATAATACTTACATATTACTGAAGAGTTATTCTTGGGGGCTTCATTGCCTAACAGAAGGTGATTTAGACAATTCAAAAGAGTCAATGACTTCATTTACGTTTAGGATCTAAGCATCCACTCTATTTATAGACATTCTATTTTCTAAAATATATTTTCATTCTTAAAAAGTATCAGTCATTTTGCTGAGGCTGTTTGGTCAAATATTTCTTAGCAATAAATTTGCACTGATTTCTGTTTTCCAGCCAGATGTCTCCACCAGACTATGGAATCCTTAAAAACTTTCTCATACCTGACTTCAAAGGCTGAGATAATTGCTTTATCACAGCAGGTTAGGAAATCTATGTCTGACACAGAGGTTGAGTCCTGAAAATAGTACAGGCTTATGTTTTATGCATATTTTGAAGACAAATTAGCTTGTTTCAGGAATTTTGATCTCAAAAGATTTAGCTCTTGAAAATATGGATGTTCCTTTATCACTCATTCCAATTGATGCTTCTGTTAAACATTTCCTTTTATCAGAAACTCTCTTGCAAGACTCCTACTTGCCTTAGAAGCATTGGCACAAAGAATATGAGAACAGTGGACAATCTTTTGAGAACAGAAGAATAAAAAATAATGAAGGAGATTTTACTGTTTTGTTTTATGAGTCTGTTCTCATCCATTGAACTGGATACGTTAAAGTAATTTTGAGACTCTTTTTGTCTGTCAAAACAACTTTTAAAAGCCCTCCACTCAGACATTTTTGAAGTCACACCCCAAAATGATCCCTTTTAACTGGATGCAGATGTGCCAGATCTCTAGAACCCTCCTTTCTCTTACAAGCCTGAGAGCACACAAAGAAATGAATTAAGCAAAGACTCAAGCACTGTATCAGTCCCCAGATGGAGAATGAGTTCACTGCTTACCCAGCCACCATTCTTCTTTTACCCATATGATGTTGTCAGATCTCAAACAAATTGCTCTGTGCCTGAAAGGGATTTAAAAAAAAAATACCATTATGTTTAAGAAAATAATAAGCAAGAAAATTTAAGGCAAGAAAATGCAAAAGCAGATAATCCTTGAAGTAGTTCCTGAAGTTCCTCACCATCTCTTAGCTAATTTAGGAATATATGTTGTCTCATTTTCTTTCTAACATATTTAAGCTGAAGTACCCAACTCACTGTTACAAGAATTTAATTACTACTTCTCTGTTACTGGGCTTTTGGACAATCCTGCTAAGTTTCTTTATTTTTTAGTCTGTGTCTTCCAGTCTTTTTCACCAGCATTTCCCAATTTACATTTTCTACGGTAGTGTCTGATTTGTTTGCAATCTTCTCAGAGGTTTTAGGTTGTTTTCTCACTCTTATCTTTCTAAAGACATGTTTGTGAAACTGTATAGCTGATGTCTCAAGAAACAGCAATTTTTTAATCACCATAGAAGACTTCAATATTAATTTTGCTGTAAGTGTTGTATAAAGACCTATCATCATTCAACAGATGGTGAATTGGGAACAGTATCATTACAGAAGTATTTAAATTCCTAAATACAGTGTTGGAGAACAAATGCAACTGATAATGGTATTAATATTGAATAGCCTTGGCTATTCAGATTTCTGACAGCTGGCAGATTTCATTGCTAAGTCATTAAAAATCAACAGTGCTAAGTTTATACTGATCTGGATATCCTTGTAAGGATTTATTAGAGAATAATCTAAAAAAAGGCAATTTAAATTAACTATATGAATAAAAAAGGAGTTCTGTAAATGCTACCAAGTAGTTTTGGTTTGAAGTGGTCAGATTTCAGTGAATTTAGGGAATTAGTGATGCTAATAGAGGAACTAAGTCTATCAATTCACAGAAATTCTGGGGCTCCTTCACATTCAAAAAAATGATTATAGAGTCCTGGAAAAATTTTGTGGTAAGGTATTATGGCCTTTTCTCACTAAAGAATCAACTGTAAGGCTGTCAGGAGTACGTTTGGAAAGAAGGAAGAAAACACTGACAAAGAAAGAAAAGTAGTTGGCATAGGTATAAATTTTCTGCTGTAAGTCCAAGTTAGACTGTTGCAAATGGAATAAGAAAAAAACCCCAAGGCCATTATAGTTTTATAAATATCTATGAATCAAAAAAAACCCAAAAAACAACACCCCCCGCCCAAGCACACCAAACCAAAACCAACCAAAAAATGAAACAAAAACCCCCTCAAAACCCAGCAAACCTAACTCAGCTTGTAAGACCTACCTCACACACTAGGAACAGTCCAACTGCATTAGCACTGCACTTGGCCAAAGTCCATATACTGGCCCTCTGCATTTGCTCTCAGGATGACAGCATAAAACGTGTATGGTATGGAACAGCACGTGGAAATGCACAAAGTCAAAGCCAAAGATGCGATGTCTAAAGTCAGAAATGCTTGATCATTTTTGTCATGGAATGGGACCCTAAAAATCAATTATCTATACCATAACAAAAATCATGTCTCTATAAGATAAACATGTGAGATATTGGGCAACAGGTAACTTGCATTGATCTACAGAGTTAGGAGAGAAATTAGTGAAAAAAAATTTAAAATCTAAAACAAACAAACAAAACCCCCAAAAAACCCAATCCCAAACAAAAAGCAAAAAAACCCCAAAGCATCCAAGAGAACAAATAAAAAAACCCAATCCCAAAATCCCCACAAACACCTTACTCAAGTGCAGGTCTATTCAATAGATTTATGTGGCATGCAGGAAATAGAGAAGTCTCAATAAATCTTCCATATGATGATTATTTGCAAAAATGAGAATTACTGCATCTGCTGTACATGTTTTGATCTCGGTTGCTACTAATGTTAACTGTTTAGTCATCCATTTTTATGAAAACAAGATAATTAGGGTAAAATGGAAAGATATCGACATATAAAGTTTAAACCTGGAGATCTTGGAAAGACATCTTCTCTGGTAACTAGTAGAAATGGGACAGCTGCTTCTTATTTTGTTGTATTCAAACCTCAGTAAGAGTGATTTTTAAAGATTTTTGATTTGACCAGTATATGTAAGTAAGATACTTCCTGGGTACAGTCCAAATTCAGCATTTATTATTGCAGAGATTATACAGAGATTAATGGTATTCATTTGTATCTACTGTCATCCACTGTTTCTCAAGGAAGTAAATCATTCAAGATATCCAGGTAAAAGAAGAGATTAAATTATCCCTAAACCTTTTTATTGTAACAAAGCAACTTCTCTGGTAATAAAAATAAATTAAAGAGATCAATGAAAATTAAGAATATTGGTCCCACACATTATATTTTTAAAAGCTACAATGCCAAAAAAACTTTCTCAATCATATTTAAATCAGATTACACTCATTAGGTCCTAATCATTGACTGTACTTGTGTTAAAGAAAAAAAGAGTTGAAGTATTAATCAAGTATTAATTTATTAATAAATAAATATTCCCATCATTTCCCAATTTTATTTCCACATTAGTATTATCTTGCTCATAAGTAATTTCTAGACAAAACCAAATAAAGTTTAAAAAACAGAATAGGAAAAGAAATGTAAAATTCTATAAATTAAAAGATAATATTTTATAAATAATCCTGATATTCAGCTACTTTGGATTGTGCAACAGAGAAACACCCCATAGGTAACAGGGGCATTACAGAAATGGGCTCACCAGTGAATCATAATGGGAAGCTCCTCTGTTCTGAGTCTTGTCCCTACTATATGTGCACTTGGTGTGGACCTCTGAGGCCCCTGTGTGTCCTGAACATTCAAACCCAGATCTCTCAAAACACTGCAGGACACTGGAGTAAAGTTACTGCTAAAAAAAAAATATGAGGGAGGAAGAAGCTTCTAGATGTTGTGGGAAGCATGCTGTTGACCCTGTTAATTTTCCTGGTTCATTGTGATTAAGTAAAGGTTTAACTATTTATTAATTATTATTAACTATTTTTTCATAAAAGCACAATTAGAATAACATGAACCTATGTGTTAAATGTGTACCTTTATTGTTAAAAAAACCCCAAACCCAACCAACAAAAAGAGACTGAATGTTTTGTTCAGGATACTGTGTTCATAATTGATAATAATGGTGTTCACAAAGTTGGGTAATTATATCTAGAATATTTTTCCAAGTTTAAAAACCATTTTATGTTTTCTTTTTATACTGCTATAGGGAAATAAAACTGATACATTGCAAGTTTAAAAAACGTAATGGAACCTATCTAACATCTAATTTCTGTGTGTATCTTCTCTTTCTTACAGACAGACACTTAGAATGTAACTTTCGTTGTATGAACTGCCAGTTTTGCACCTTTTTCCAAGACTTTTGGAAAGAAAAAAGACTTTGCCTTGATTGCCTTGATTAGCTGCTGCTAACTCACATGTGAATTGAGGTTGACAGCAAAAATAGGTTCCCTTGTACCAACATCATCAGCTGGTCTACATAAACATTTTTTACTCAGCTGATTTGGCTTCAAACAATTTCAGAGAAATACAGAATCATTTACAATATCAACCTTTGTGTGAGCTGAATGCCAGTGCATAGAAGAGACAAGTACTTCTATGAAAACTTTTTTCCATAGAAAATAAAAACAATGTTAACAATATGACATAGAGGAGATAGGGAAGCATTGTATAACTCTGGGTAAAGGATTTTTCCAAACTTGCTACACCCACAAAGTCCATAAAACCATTACTCAGATTCACCAGATTTCATAAAATCAATTATTTTCATTTCCTGTGTTCTCCTTTCTGCATTTTTACCTTAGAATGTGAGCTTCTAACCAAAAACAGGCAAGAAAACATGAAATTAAAAAAAAAAAAAATGGATAGAAAAGGATCAAATCAAGAGGAGTGAAGGCAAAAGTGGTACTAACAGAGTTGGTTTTACCTTGTGATTCAAAATGATTTTTGAATGCCAGAGGATGACAACACCATACCAAAAACAGTAACAGATTAATTTATCCTGAGCTGAGAAAACAAGCACAGATCTTCAAAAAAGGGTAAAAAGAAAAAGTTGTAGTTCTGGTAAATCATTAGGGAGAGAAAAGGTAGTCTGCAGTTTTGGACAAGTGATTTAGCTGCCTGCCAGGTATTCCACTGAGAACTCTCATTTCCTTGTTCAGAAGCTGTATTTAAGCCATTCACCTTCTTCAGCTGGGAAGGAAAACTTCCCATCATGGAGAGGACTGGTGAGAGCAGAATTATGGCTCCTCTGAATGTTACTGCCTCTGCTCCCTGCATTGGTGCCGAACCCAAAAAGAGATGGAAAGAGCAGTGGGCTATTGCTGGGGAGGAAAGTGCCCAGCAGTATGTGAGCAAACAGCAGGACCACTCACTGTCCCCATGGTCAGATGAGTCCTGCAGTCACTGTGCTCTCTGCAGGAGTGCAGTCAGAAGTGGACACATGAAGTCAGGTTTGCATGGCCATGGCCATGGAGTAGCTCAGGCAGAGACCCTGCCTGTGGGTCTGAGCAGAGGTGCAGCTTCAGCATTGTAGGGTAAGAGCTCCAACAAAGCCTCTGTCAAGTCCTTCTGCCACCCAAAGTCCTCTCCCAGTGATTTGTTGGAAGATTGAGCAGCTGCACTGCATCAACGTTGGCTTTGAGCACAGTCAGCCTGACCTCTAGAAGAGAAGGGGGCTACAGAGCCCCTGTGCAAATTCAGCCCCATGATGGCAACCTTGGCCTTTTCCCAACAAGGCCATTAACGAAACGATGGCTCATGTTCATGTCAGGGGAGTGAACTCAGGGTAGCATTAAAGCACAGCAAGGACACTTAACTACAGGAAGTAGACAGTACTTACCTTCTGCCCTCATTCTATGAAATCTCTAAGAAAATCCAAGCGAAGGACTCAGAAAAAAACCCCCATACAAACCATTTAGATAAAAAATGCTATGACCTTATGCAAAAACCTAGAAAAATTAAATTTTATAATAGAAATTAGACATGTCAAGTAAGAATTTGGGCTCTCTGATATATTAATTTTACCTACAGTTGTATCTACAGGCTGGCTGAAAATTATTATAAACCCCACATAACTACTGAGAGGTATATAAACCATTCAAAACTATCATTTTTATTAACAAATAAAACAGCTGAGACAATGCTATCAAGCCAGATATTCTGCTTTGTTTCTCAGTTTTAAATCAGAAGTACCTAAGACAAGACCCTTGTCTATTAGGTCTGAACTTGCTATTGGGATCACCTTTGCTAATTAAGTCTAATTATTATGAATGTGAAGATACTGCAGTGTTTTTACACTTTAAGTAAACACTTTTACAGTTTTGAATAAATTCTCAAACAGCTGCTAAATTTTACTGGTCTTTGTGTTACAAACCCATTAATTTCTAAATATATTAATTTACAATTGTTTCCATGTGTTTTAGTGCTGATTAATAACAGTTTTTTGCTGTTTTGAAGAGTGCTAATTGCTTGCCTGAACCTTTCTGTAGTACAGGTAGTAGAGATCATGGAATAGTTTAATTACAGACCATTGTTGCAGGTATAAATGTTTAATTTCAGAAATGTTAAGTGAACGATAAATTTAATTCAGTGCAGAACTAGAACATCAAGGTCAAATACTGAATTTATTGTAGTAAAGGATTTTTTTATTGTTGTTTTGAGGGCTTCTTATAATTGCTGGAAGAAGTTAATTATAATTATTTAATCCATAACACATCTCATCACCTTCCAAGTAACATTCACAAGAAAGACTTTGTTCTCAGTTGTCCCTGTACAACTGGAGCTGCACAGGCTTAAATGGTTACTGTTTGATACATAATTTTTATCTCTAATTTTCAAACGTGTGTATGGGTTTTTTTTTTCAGATCTGTAAATATTTTTACTGCAGAAATAATTTGTACATGTTTTTCCATGAAGTGGCTAATGCATATACTTACACAAGACCCTGCCATGCATTACCCTGCATGTATGAATGAAATTCATAGGAGAAAAAAAAAAGTGTTTAATTTAAAATTTCTTTTATGGTAGTGCTTTTCAATGTATGAAATTGTAAATCTTGTCTTGAAACTACAGTTATTAAAATATTTTAAGTGCATGGCAAAACAGCAGCTAGGGATTGCTTCAGGTGCTTTAAGGTATGTAATTTTTATAATCAGGGAATATGATGCCCAACACAGGCTCGCACACATACTCTCCCTTTGTATTTGTTTGCCAACTCTGTGCAAATTGCTCATGTAGTAGCCATATTGAAAGAGATTCAGGTTCCTGAAAAATATTAATTAAAAAATGATACCTCATGGGATTCCAAGAAACAATGGGAAACTTTCATAAAGGTTTCTGTAGCTGCTAAGCTATTTATTGCCTGAAATTATGCATGCAAAAATCTATTACATGATCATCAGAATCACATTTTTAGATTATGTGTAGAAATCCCAGTTGCTGGAGCAAAAAGTTTTGAACTGTGTTTCCAACACTAGTGGAATGAGATGAATACTCTGTCAGGATGAAAATAAATCAAAATCCCATCATTAACTCTAGAAATTAAATATTTATTTAAGTAATTGTCATGAGAAATGAGAGACAGTATTGAAAGTGAATTGGGAAATTTTACTGTTGCAATTCAAGAAAATATTGACTGACTATCTCACGTACAGAGATTGTAACAAGGACACCATCCATGAAACTGTGATTAGAAAATACAAATCAAAATACTCACGCAAGGCTGGCATTGTAACTGGTCAGAACAGAGATAATGGAGTCTAATAAGATCTATTAAATATAATATAAAACATGCTGAAGGAATGGTGATCTTACAGCTACAGGCACATGAAAAGGAAAAAATCTACATATTCTTGAGAAATTACTGAAGCATAATTATAAATCTGCTTGATTGTATTCATAGGGAAGCGATTAGATGAGATTTTCTTTTTAAATTCTTACTGCGCAGTCTGGAAACCACACTTGCACTAACAGTCCTTGATTTTCAAGATTCTCCTTAACGTGGCGCATTAAGTAACCTAGAGCAAAGGCCATCTGCAGAATTGACATTTCTACTTTCTAGGAAGAAATTGCATTCAGCAATACTATCACACTATAGCATAACATTGTCATTGTAACCAATAGAGGTGTCAAGTATCTCAGATGAATTGACTTCAGTCCAAGCTTCCAGGGCTTTAAAGACAAGCTTACAAGAAGTAATATCACAGTGTTATGAACACCTCAGCTAGCTCTAAATGATGCAATGTGACTGCACCGGGCAGTACCATACTCTGAATGCAGATTTCTGCTATGTTAGACCTTGGCAGAAACATAAGTACACTTAGGTAACCCCTGGCAGGCATAAGCTCAGCACAAAGGTGCCTCCAGTTTCAGAACTGGCTGGGACACAGTGCTGTGCAAATGCAAATTACGTATTCTCGTGAGGAGCTCTTCAGGAGGACACTTATGTTCAGCTCTGTTTCAGAGGATGAATAATGTATAGTGTATACTCTTTGTGCTCACGTGCTTTAAAGCTATAGCAGGAGTTTTCAGACTTGAAACACCAGAAGAGGCTGACCTAAGGGCAGTCCTCCCCTTTTCGCTCTGTCCCCAGGTTCTAAAAAGGACTAACTCAGCCCTCGTTGTCTTTTTCTGTAATTTCAAATCTCGATCTGAAATGCAGGCCACAGCAACTAAGTGTAAATCTTGGTGCACTTGAGATTATATTGATGTTAAAATCATTGATAAACCTAATGAAAAGGTTTATCAAAAAACCTATACATCCCTGAAGAAAGATTTGAACTTTGTAAGTGCTAAGCCTTGCTAATTTAAAGTGTTGATAAGCATTCCATATATATTAACAATAAAAGCAGTATTACCTAAACTACTATACTAGTTAAGTATGAAGGAGAACTAAAAAAGCCCCATTTTTTAATCTAGAAATACAAAATGAAAAAAAAGTAAGAGAAGTCACAGATTGAATTTGCAGCAGTAAAATAAAAATTTTACTAAAGACTTCTGTGTATTGTATTCAAGACCATACATTTTTTCTTAAAGGCAATAACTTCTTGACAACAGTATATTAATTTAACTGGATGAATACTACAGTTAAGTGCCTCTTTAAATGACAGTCTATTGTATATTCTATCAGCCAAAGGTGAGATTCATTTATCTAACTAGACACATTCATGAGGAATCTGTCACTAGGTGATGATTTAGACTTCAGAGTTTTGGTATTTAGACTGTCATCTTTAGGCAAGGGAGAGATCAGGCAGTTTCCTCTGGAGAATGCTGCAAATCCTCCAGCTGAGGAAGAACCTTCCACACCTAACAGAAAGAAGTGGCTGATCCCAGATTAAATATGAGAGTGGAACTGGAACAAATTGCCCAGAGAAGCTGTGGATGCCCCATCCCTGGAAGTAATCAAGGCCAGGTTGGATGGGGCTTTGAGCAACTTATTCTAGTGGAAGGTTTTCCTGCCCATGGCCAGGGTGTTAGATGATCTTAAGGTTCCTTCCAACCCAACCTGTTCTATTTCCGTTCTAGCTTAGCCTAGTCTAGTCTCATCTATTGTCTACTATTCATGCTCTAGAGAATGAGAAATTGTCTGAAATAACTCCCAAAGATTCTGTTTCCACATTTGGCATATCAGCTTTCCCCAGAGGAGTCTCTGTCTCTTCTTTCCTTTCCTAAGGCAGTACCCAAAGTAATAGAGAATTTTGAAGACAGAACTTTCCTGTTCTACTTTTGAAAAGAGGTACACTTTACCTCTGTAACCTGCAATACAAGAGACATTGAGCAGCAAGGAGAGAATAACTGGTTGTTCAGTCTGAGTGTAAAAACGACTTCTAGACTACTGGACGCTGTCTGAAATGAAGAATCCTTAGTGAACAGGCATCAAGAAGCCAGATCTGCAGGTGAGTGAACCCGTGGCAATAGTGTCAGAAGACTCTCAAAAGAATAACAATAAATATAACAACTTCTCAGGCAATAAATATGCAATCTAGAAGAAAATACCCAAATAAAAAAAGCACTCAAGCCAGAAAATCTGTTACTTACTACCCATGTGATGCATTCAAGTTTATAAGTTCAATCACCTAATTTCAGTAATTAAGTGTACATGAATTGCAGATAAAACAGCCATGCCAAGTTAAATAAATACAAATAGTTAATACAAAGCACCTGAAGTCAAAGGCAAACAGGCAGAAAATTGAAAATTGGAGTGAATGCTATGAATAAAGCAATGCCTTTTAATAGAACCATTAAATGTGAACTGTAATTGCGGACAATGAGGGCAGAATGCTTGAACTTTGCTAGAATTATTCCAGGGATATGTAAAGACTTAAAGAGCACTGTTCCCTGTCTCAAACACTGTTACTGCAGGAGGACTTTGCCATGAAATAAGCCTAGAATGCAGTGACTGGATGGCACTAACTCCAGACCTGGCTGGGACAAGGTCTGTCTGGCGCATCCTGGGTAATGCATCCTGGCAAAAAATTCCCACTGTGGCAAACTACGTCAAGCAGCAACTGCTCACATGCATATCACCAGTGTAACAAAGATTACACCAACTTATGGGACAGATGGCATTTGCAACCACTGAAACCTCCCCACTTGAATATGGTTCCATGGATGCCTGGAACTTGGGCTTCCAGTTCAGTCACCATGACAGGAACTTGAAATAAGAGAAAGGTGGTACCATTGTCCGAGTGTTATCTCAAACCTAGGGGAAAGTTAACAAATCTGGGAGACAAGATTGTATCACTGACAGTGGACATAAAGAATGCAGAACTTATAGGCCATGAAGAATGCTGACTCAGCATCTGAGTGCTGAAATGAGCTCAGTCTGGGTAAAAGGAGCAGATCGTGACCACCCAACGCAGACCCACTGACTCGGAAACCCACTGACTCACAAGAAGAGAAAAACTGAGCATGGGAATCAACTAGCAATAGAAGTGAGGGAATAATTCAGCCAATAAAATAAGATAAGTTTTTGGCTGTTAATTCCTTTGTTTTCAAAAATGTATGAATGCTGAAAAGTTTTGAACAATCTTAGGACTACCGCCACCAGGAAGCCCAGAGTGAAGAATAGCCTGAATAGAAGAGATCTTCTGTTTGATCTCTCTCTCTCCCCCTCTATCTGTCCCTCTATCTGTCTTTCTCCCCCTCCCCGCCCCCCCCACATCCCCTCTACTTTTATATTTCTTTCTAGCTCTCTACCTCTCATTTACCATAAAATACAATCCATATTATTAGCTTCAGCTAATATGGCTTCAGCATAGTTTGCCCCTTAATTTGGGCAGTTATCTCTCAATTGCATCTTAGCAGGATACTTTACAGGTTTAAAATTATATGTTGCATATAAGAAGAAGCTGTTTATGAAAAAATTGTATTGTCTTGAATATATTGGTAAGAGGCTGTGTATCTGAGTATAATGGTAATTATAAACAAACACTTCACTAGCTGACATGTGCAAATTTTGTGGATCAGACCTTAGTGTATCTCTAATGGCATCAGAATCTGTCACTTAAGGGAGTAGCATATCCAGGTTTTTCCAGCAAAATCGCATTTTATGCTTACTCAAATTAGTCTAAAAATTCATCTAAATCTTAGCATCTCAAGGTATAAGTTATATATATATATATACACATATATACACACACACATTTTCATGTACCCAATAAAGTACACACTTTTGGCATCAGAATGGAAGATATGAAATATTATAGTTTTTATGTCATTCATCATAATAATTTATTCTTACTCCTAATCGATTCAGTTTATACTACAGAGCACTGTTACTGACAGTGTACTTAGGGCAATGGCAACAGGCCCATCAGTGTCCTATAGAAAGCAATGGAAAAGAGCTTATATTATATGGACAATTTCCTAAAAACAACTGTCCAGTATATCAAGGTGAATAAAGGGCATTTTGATAACTACATCACAGATTAACATCACTACAATCCCCAAACACTACTTAATTCTTCCCAAACTCCTTGACATCATCTTTGAATGAGGGTGACACGACCATGTAATTTTACAGCCCCACAAAAAGTTCATCTTGATCCTTCTGTGGCTCACAAATCCTGTTTGTGCCATCTCAGCTTTTTCTTCCGGCAAATGGAGGAGAGAAAGAGTTCTGAGACATTTTAAGGTTGATTTCTTAGTCTTGTGTCTCAGTTGAAATTACACTCAAATTTTTAATCAGTAGCTGAGGGTGTGAAAAAAAATCTCACTCCTTACTGATGCTGTTATGTCAGAAAAATACCTTATGCAGAGACATCCATGCTGACAGAGTCTTTGTCATACTTAGTTCATGTCATTGAGAGGATTAGTGAGACTATGATGGCAGAAAAACACTTTCTACTGCCATGCTCTGCATGTACTCTGGGGGCTCTGCTGACAAAGCACACTGACCAGACCAGTGATTGAAGGCATCAGCTCAGATTAGTTGATATCTCTCCTCTGCTCACATTTGATGTACAGTCAGCACCATGTAAGCTTTAATCTGCTGTGGGTGCTGAAGAGTTTCACACAGCAAGGGTGAAGCATAGAAACTCACAGGACTTGAAAATTAAGACATAGCCTGAAACTAGCTTGCCATCTTGAATCCTGTTATTTTTCAAGGATCTCTTCATTCTCTGTGTCCAAGTCTTTGGACAATTTATGCATGATTATCTCTATATAAAAAGCCAGGAAGATGAAAGAGAAACAAGATACTTTTAGATCTCCAAAAAACATGTTCATGGTACACATTATTGAAAGTGAAAGTTGTCTTTTTTCATGTCTTTAGTCACTAAGAAAACAATGAATCTGATATCTTTTATCTAAGGATTGATTTGGCAGAGGCATTATAATACATCCTTAGTACCTGAAACACTTTCTGCTTTGATTACTGCCAGGACTTGGGGCTAGTGCCTTCAGCACCTTCATTTATTTGTGTTGAAAAAAAGCTCTCATTGCTCTCTCATGCAAATTCTTGCAGTCACATAATTTAGTTTCAAATTTCTGGCTTCCATCTCCAATTCTGTGGTTTTCTTTTTACTTAAATGAAAACAATTCATGGGATTCAATACTTGGGCTCTCCAGACCTCTTGGGAAACTGTGACTGCCAGCTGACCACTGCAGTTAAAACACATTATTATTTGCTTTTGACAATCCATTAGAAGAAAACTCTTTCAATAAACTGATTAACTTAAATACTTCCTGCTTGACATATAGACATCTTCTGCATCTCTAACAAAGGTACAGTTGAAATACCTAGGTAAATAGACATTCCTTTTCTCTCCAAACTTTCACATGCATTCTTCCCCAGGAATCTGACCCCAGATTCTGCATGATGTTTTTTTTTTTTAATGGAAAACTTTGAGAAAATCTTATATTTACATTATCTAAATATAAATATATAGCTTCACAACTCCAAATCACTGTTAGTCCTACATTTATGAAATTAAGTATGAAATGATATAATTTATGAAATTAATTTAAGTAATTCTTCAGAACATTCAATTTATATTTGCATCAAAAAGACTTTCATAGGGATTATTTCATTGACTGAAATTAGCTTATTTCACATAAAGTATTAACTGTGGATTTCAACCTCTAAATCATCTCAAAATACAGTTAGGTGATGAAGCTTGAAGAAAAGCACTTAAAAGACCTTAAACCTTAAATAAGACGAGGACATTTTGGTTCTAAAGCTGCCAATATGTCCTGCTACTCCTTTCAAACTGGCTTGCAATTAACTCCTCTCAGCACAGCTGAGTAGTAGGGGCCAGCAAAAATTCAAGGGAAAGAAATGACCCAGGGGAATGAGCACTGACCAGTCCAAAAGCCAGGTAGGTTTCCTTCTATGTACAGCAGCATTTGAGAGCTTGTCCTAGCAGACAATACCTTCTTACCTAAATGATCTGAACAAAGTCAACTAAGAACCTCATAGCAAGGTGTCAATAATTCCAGGCAGTTTGTTGTCATTAGGTGAGGGAAGTTCAGCACACAAAAGTATTCTCCTCAGACACGGAGTGTTACAATGATAATATCAACCCTACCTATCCCATTTGCCGTATGTCATCTCTCAACAGGATGAATGTTTTTCAGAACAGTCTAATTCAAGAGACATTTACATTGCTGTCTGTGCAATGGAAACACACCTGCACATGCAACAAAATGACAAATACATTGCAGATGTGAATTTACAATGTTCTCTATTTCACTGGACACTGGCCTTGAAATCACGCTCAATTCTGTCAGTAACAATTTATAATCACTAGTAAGGAGCTAAAGCTGTTATTGATGGTAGGGACTGCATAGCAGAGGTCTTTTTTTGTTTTCTACTCTTAACTATCCAGATCACCTATGCATCACAGATACTTTGTGAGGAAAAGTTAAAAACTGTACTTCTTAGCTGAAGATATTAAAGGGAAATACATTTCACAGAGAGTAATCAGCAAACTCATTTTCAAGGCTTTGGGCTTTGTTGCTTTGAAGAAATGAGAGGAAGATTTAGATTACAAGCCAGTCCTAAAAACTGTCTGTTTTTGCTAGACAGCAAAGGTAAACACCTGTGAGCCAGTTCAATTTGCCAGATGCAAATCAGGCTACATATGAATTTCTCTGCTATGAGGAGTCTCAAAGGGGATCCATTAGAGCTCAATTAAAAAACAGCGTGACGTAAATTTTCTTCTTCCATTTACTTGCTTATGTTTTTCACATATGCTGCATAGGAGAAAAAGAGGTATCTGTGAATTTTAGAAACTATGCCAGTCTCCATTTCATTTTATACAGTTTTCTGTTTATTTTTCTCTTGTGTTTTTTTCTTGTAAGGGTGTACTTTACCTACTGGGTCTTTATGGCAGTTTTTTTAAAAAGAAAAAAATCACAACCACCGACTTATTCCTAAGCTCAGACCTTGGTGAGCTATGTGAGTATTGTACAGTAAGCAAAAACAAATTATTTGGAGACTTCTTAGAATGCACTGCAACAGAAGAATAGACAGGCACTTTTTTTTTGGTCTTAATTTTAATGGTGAACACAAGCATAATTGCAGATAAAGAAAAGATTTATCAAAGTGAAGTATTATTTGGATGTTTGAGAAGTGTAATCTTTTCGGTCATTTATCTTTTTGGTCATTTATCTTTTGTGACCTCTTAAGAAAGCAGCAACTCAGTGCCTTTAAAGCAGGGTGGTGAAAATTGTAATTACTGGTGACAAGTGTTATTTGCTTTGCCTTGTACTGAAGTATTTGAACTGTAGCTTGCAATTAAACATACTGAACGGTAATTAACTTCTACCTTGAATGTTGGTGTGAAAACTTAAGTCAATATAGTACAACAAAAGAGTTTAATAAGGTAACAAACCCCTTTATTTCTTATTACCAAAGTCAAATTAACCCAGGGGAAAAAAAGGTCAGAAAGACTTCTATAAAACAATAAACTGTCAGCAATGAATATAGTTGTTTCTTTTAACAACTTCATTTTTTTTTTTTCAAAGTTAATTTATATGCACATCAGATTGGATATTATTCAGCATAAATGCCAGAATACTAAGTTTTGATGAGAGTTTATGCATCTGAGGTTAAACAACAAGTTTGAGACAGTTTCATAGTGGACACAGAACCACCACAACTTTTTTTTTTCCTGAAACAAAGCTTTTGGTCTGACA